>CM032636.1:1041147-2241147 GCA_019097785.1 Fraxinus excelsior
CCTTAAAATTTGGGTTTTATCATACTAAAATTTGGCTTAAGTTTGTCCATTTGGATTGTACATTTAGATTCCGCTCTTGTTATTATACTTTTTATCATTCCAATGATATCCTACTCAGAAATTCAGTTTATAGAGACAAAATAAAATAAACTTTCTCTAAATTGGATTGGGAATCAAATTTGGGAATCAAATGGTTAGGGTTGTAGGCGTGGAAATTTTGAAGTGGTCATGAAGTATCCTGGGTTTGAATTTTTATGAAATTGATATCCTAAGGTGCAAAGTAATTCCCGGTTATTTAGAGAATCGAGTTTCGCTCTTTTTGGTTTTTGTTGCTTTGAAAGAATTTCATTTGTCGACTTTAGTATTAGGTGCATATGTCATTTGAGGTTCCTTTTATTGGTCACTTATCTGTATATCATGGAAGTTATTTTGATGTCAATCTAATCTTTCTCTTTATATTGATTGCAGATACCTCCACGGAAAACGCAGCTTCTTACAGGTTCTCTCTCTAATGTCTTCAATATAATATCATTCCCATAAAAGATATTTCATCTTGCTCATATTTTCCCTTCTATAAATTGTAACTATCTCTTGAGTGTGATCTAACCCCTAAGCGTGTTTGCAGAAGGAATCCTTGTTGCAATAAAAAGTTGGAACTCTGAATTTTGATAACAAACATAAGTAAATTAATTAATTTTTTTCCCTCTTTGCGAATTAAGTGTACAGCATATTATACAACCAAAAGTTATTGAAAAATTATGATGTGACCATAATTGTATTTTCATGCACTTACCTCTCGTGGATTTAAAAGACGAGCTTACAACATGAATTTCCAAAAATGCCTATAGTGGCGAGTTCCTTGAAGTGTTAGGTGGTATCTCACAAATTTCGAGTCATTTGGAGTTTGTTTGATTGTGATGCAGCAGAATTGTTCAAAGATATATTGTGAAGTCAGGTGTATCATGTTGTGTATATATTAGAGGAACTTGTCAAACAAAAGTTTCAAAATTTTCATATGCTGAGAGTCTGTTAAGATGCTAAGACACTTCTCACCAAATTTCAGAGCTACTTCAGCTTGCTTGAATGAAAAATTATCTCGTCTTTTCATCAAGTTCTGAAGAGTGAAAAACATAAAGTTGGATGCATCTTCATGGCTGCTTTATGGATGCAATAATTGCATGGATACATGTTCACGGATAATAGTTTTATTCTAAGAGGAAATAATTCTCTTGCACTTGTCCTTTGGGCGGAACAATACCTGTGATCCAATATAAGTTTCTCCTAACCTTGTGATGGGTTCATCATATGTAGAAATTCCCTCCGGAAGCTTATATTGAAGAATCTGGGCATTTGCTGCCTACAATTGGATTTGTGATGGGATTGTGCTTGTCAATATATAGGATCAAAGCTCTCTAAAGGGTAAAACAGGTAAAAGGTTTTTTATGGACAAGTTATAGTGAACAACTTGCAAAGAAGCAACATTTTTTCAAGTTATAGTAAATAAGCTTGTTCAATCTGAAAAATGAAAATTCTTCATTGTACACTCTTTTCCTTCTTGGGACTTGTTAGAAAATAAAAAGTACATGTGCACATTGTTTATCATTTATCTCAAATGTTTGCAGTCAGCAATATATTAGTTTTAGTTATATAACTTATATTCAAGAAAAGACTGCTACAATTAGACCAGCGATATTTACTGAATATTTCACTTTTAAGAAACATTTACAAAAATTGAGATGAGAATGTTGAGAGAAATTTGTGGTATAACTTTTAAGAGACAGAGTTAGTATAAAGCATCTTTTGCAAGTTGTTAAGCTGTCACTAATTGTAGTGTGCGATTTAATTAAGATGGTTTGGACATATTTGACGGAGGTTGCTAGATACACCAATTATGAATATAATATGTGAGAAATCTTGAGGAAGAGGCCTACCTAAATTATTGTAATTAAAAAAATATTTGAACTTTTCTGATTTAGCCTTAGATGTGGCTCTTGACACAACAGAGTGAAAAAAGAGGATCCATGTAGCTGACTACATAGAAGTATGGGATAAATCTTTGTTGAGTTGAGTAGTAGTCCAAGAAAGAATAAATTATCTTCAGGACTGCATAAGAAATACACCTTTTTTTTTATTTTTTGGTTTAAAGACAAAAACATTTCAATGAACCGAGCAATGGTCATTGTATGACCATTCAGCAAATTTTTTGAGTGTACATATCTAAATCTCTATTTCCAATACATGAGCCTGCTGGAAATTCATTTCAGGGGATGGGGGTCAAAACTATAATTGAACTTTTCTTTCTTGTAGGGCTGATGAGTCGAATGTCAATAAATGGGCATGGGAAGGCACTCTGAAAGTTATTAGCAAAGGAAAGGAATGCATTATCCGATTAGAAGACAAGAAGACAGGTGGATTTGTTGGAATTCAATAAAAGTTAATGTTCCATAACTTTTCTCAATATATTTTGTTGGTCTAAAATAGGTGAATTGTATGCTCGGGCATTTTTTAGAGATGGGGAACCACACCCTGTGGAGCCTGTAATTGATAGCAGCAAGTCTGCAAAACTAATCACAAAATTAATTTCACTTCTCATGAGAACAATTTTTGAATTTGAAATGCTTAAAAGTGGCGTGATTTGGTGTTTCATTTTGGACTTCTGGTATTTATATGTACAAATTCTATCGACTTCAAAACCAGCCACCTATATTGCTCTCTAACTCATTTTGTTAATTCTAAATTATTGCAGATATTTCGTTCTTCGAGTAGAAGAAAATATTGGTAATATAGAATTTCCATCTCTTCTTTTAAATTATTTTTTTCATTAAAAGTTTTGTTCCTTTTCTGTTTTTCGACTAATAATAGCAGGAGAGAGCCGTAAAGATTGTCTAACAATGTTTTATTTCTGTTTTCCATTTCACTTCAATCTGCTTTCTGTCTTCCTTGCAAAAAGTACCTCTGCTCATAATGTAAATTACCTGGGTATTCTTTTATAGCCTTTTCGGTGGATAAAGGGACTATTTAAATGATTGGTGTGTTATTAATATAGCAGTAAGAGATGTCAAGTGACACTACGTATTAATGTATGTCTGTATCCACCTGGATGGAATGCCAATATATATATCTCCCGTGTTATTTTATTCTTTAACCCGTTTTTGTGAACATTGCAATAAGAGATGCCAAGTGTAGCACTTTCCTGGACAATTATATGCATTAGCATTTAGTTTATTAAATGGTCTATTATTTGAAAATTTTTAATCCATGTGGAACCTGGATAACATCCCATAAAAAGGAACAAGAAATTTCTCTGCACTCAAGTCACCTTGTACTGCCGTACAGCAATTCAGGCGCTACCTAGAACTTTGGATGAAATCAAGCATGTTTTGATTGCATCTTAAGGTTGACCTAGGTGGCTAGAAAATTAATTGCATTGTTTTCTCTTGGATGTACTTATTACCATTGCTTTGTGACTGTGGTCATTAGTGGAATAGTTGATTGAATTTTGTCTATTATTCCATATATGTGGATATAGAAACTTGGGAATCAAAGCAATATTTATTTGGGCTTGGGATGAGTTAATATTTTGAGTTAGATTTTTTTCCCTGTCTGTAGCTCACTCATATCCCATTTAAATCTTGTTTTCCCAACTTTGGCTCCCAAATTTATTAGGTGTATCTTGGTATCTAAATATTAAATGTTTTCTGTTAGTTACATGTGACTTTCATGTAGAGAATTAACGCAGGGTAGAATTGACAGTGTATTCATCCATCTCGGACCTCCTACAACCGCAAATAACACAGCCCACTGGTGCCTATTTTCTCTGCAAACCCGATCTAGCCTCTGCCTGAAAGGTAACTCCTTCATTTTTCCGGCAACGAGGTAGTGAAGAGGCACCGCCTCTCCGTGTGTTACAGAGACACCGACAGTTCTTGAAACGAGAAACCTGTGTTTTACTCAGACCCTACTGAAACTACCGCCACGAAATCGCCAGCGACACTGTTGATCGATGTAGATAACTTTGCTGATTTTCTTTTCATACTTGTGTGTAGCTCTTCCATTGAATTTCACTACAGTTGATCCATCTATAGAATTTAGCTGTAACCCTTCGGAAATAGGTACGTGCTTATTTTCTTTCCTATAGTATGAATTTGATACACTACTAGCATAATTTTTTATTTTTATTTTTATTTTTTAATCTACATGATAGACAATGTTGACTATTTTTTTACCAATTTGTCAAACTGAAGAGCATGGTGGACTTACTGGGCTTGAAGTTCAAAGTCACACTGACAATCTTCATCAGGATTGTTTTGAACCTCAAACAGGTAAGTTTACAATTTTTTGTTTTTCATTTAAGCTATTTTCATCCCATACAAATCAACATTATTTGTATTTGTTAATGTTAATGTTAATGACAATTTATTTTATTGTAGTTGCCAGCTATAGTGGGGTTGCCAACTGTTATTTCTATTTAACTGGATGGTATTGTGAATTAATTGCACATTGTTGTTTATTACATATTTCTGTTTATTTTTTATTCTAGAAAGAATATGTTCATTCAGATGCTGTGGAAGATATTTTTTGGAGTGGGCAGCTGGAGAGGTTGGAGAGGTTTGCAGGCCTTCAGCTACTAAGGCTACACCTATAACTAAAAATTGATTCCTTGTAAAGAGGGTGTTTTGACCCAAAGAATAATTCACAATATATGATTGTAAATGAGCTTTGGAAGGAGATTGGACAAACTGAGTCTAAAATGACCTGTGTTTTACCTCGTTGCCTGTTGCCTGAATATCAAAATTGTGAACTGTCAAATTTTTCGACCTAAAGACTTGGTCAAAATTGTTTTTGACTTTGGATATTGTCTGTGAATTTTCCCTTTTTACAGTGTAAGTATTTATATTTCAAAACTCCTTCCACATATTATTATTTATTTCATGTTTACTTATATACAAATATGTATACCATTCCACGCTATCACATACTCAATTAAACTAAAACACGTGCCTTGCACGTGCCTTAACTAGTATATACAACAAAAACAACTAGTGTGCTCTTATTCACGCATACGCGCTTGCAAATATCAAACTTCAGACTTAAATCTATATAAACTCCAACAAAAGTCATGCCTCCTTATGTTATGATTGCTGGAGTTTATTTTTAGACAAAAAATATTGTGCACGAGACAAAGTTAATTAACAAAAACTAACCAAAAGTCCCCATAGCATCTATTGATTTCAAAATTTGTACGATTTAACTGTTAATAGATTCTGACCACATTCATGTTTACTTTTGCATTACCAGAAAGGGTGTAAATGTCGTCGTCCTAAGAAAAGTTCCAGCGATCAATTACACTTCGACTCGTTCATTGTTGGGCTTGACTCTATTCGACCAACCACGTTGGCTAGCTTTTACTCTCATATGGAATGAGTCGAGTGAGAGTTGACTCGTTTCTAGAAATTCTAGCAGGGTTCGCAAACTACTCATAGCTTGTATGTTTTTTAACTGAAGATTACAATTTTGCTCACCGATGGCGAGTAGGCGAGCTCATGCACAAGCTAGCTCACCCGCCTGCCTACCTTGCGAGCCGATGAGCAACTTGCAAGAGGATTTTGCCATTCGGCTTGCTCCACAGCTCGCCTCGGGCAAGAGCCAAGTTATCTCGACTTGTTTGTGAGACAAGATAGGATCTTGATCAAAAGTTCCACTGTTCTAAATAGTGAGAAAAACTTTTCAAAATTCAATAAAAGTGATTGAGAATCTTAATCTCTTAGGTGAGCCAACCGATCGAGTTGGGCTAGGTATCCATATCACAGAACCTTTCTCTAGCCAAGAATCCCATTATTGATCGAATCGGGTCGAACCCAATTTATTGGCAAATAGATAATCTATTAAATGTTTGAGAATTGATAATCTTTGGTTCTTTATAGTCCTTTATTTATTTCTCTTTTATATTGTGATAAGTCTTGCTCCCCACTTAACACCCGTAGATTAGCATAGGCATGATCACCATTTTTTTAATCTCAATGAACATAATTGTCTGTTAGTTTGGAATGCTATGAAATTATAGTCTGTATGGATTTAACATTTTGAAGTTTTTCTAATTGAAATTATTTTTTTATTATTTTTTCTTTTTTAAAGAATATGGGTAAAGTCATCGTTTTATAAGTTTTTAATGGAGAAATTGGACAGCACGACTATTTTTCGCAATGATTGATTAATTTGAGAGGGTATTGTGTCAAAATTAAATGATAGAATTATTTTGTGTAAAACTTTGTAAAGTATAGGGTTGTTTTGTGCCAATTACCGTTGTTTCGAAATTGATCGCAAGTTTCAAATTTGAGGTGGAACCATTTAATGGGAAAAACAATTTCAATATGAACGGAGTGTTGTAAAAGATATTCTCGTGAACAAGGCCTTTTCAAGGGACGAAAGTTGCAGATTGGGAAGAACTAGAATCAAAGATCGTCAATACTATTATATTGTTTATTTAATCTAACTTATCATACATTTATTTAATGTCATGTAGACTTGTCTTTTAACACCGACATGACTAATTAAGTAGATAGTAGTATATAGAGTTGTTGCAGTATATTGTGTTGACATCTTCCATTTTTCTAACAAGAGATGATGTGATAAAGGCACCTCCTAGAGATTATTTATATAGACCCATCTTATGTGTAATAAAGAGTATTTTTAAATTTAGAGTATTTTTTTTTTATATATCCCAATAATGCTTTCTATTATGGTTCTTCACTTTGTTTAATTCAAAAAATATTTATTGATTTCTCCCTAATTTTATTTATATATTTTTTATATGTCAATAACCAATCAATTTGAATATTTAAAAAGTAGAGTATTAAAATCTGTAACTTATTAAATAAAATCATAAGATAAGTTGGAGATCGAAGAGCCAAAACATCCCTCCATATTTTAAAAAGTCAACCTAATAAATTTTCAATTGTAAGAAGTGCTCTAGAATTTTTATTTTCTTTCTATACAAATACCATGTTTACAATCGTGCACGATGAAACTAATTGTTTATAAATATTGGCCTCATTTTATTTGTCATTTTTAACGTTGTGTGCGATGGAACTAATTGTAATGAATATGAAAACTATGGTTGTATATTGAGAAGTTGAAAACTTATTTATTTTAGTATTTGAGCAAATGTTTGAAATGTTAAATTACTCTGGTGTTATGTTTCATTTGCACTTGATAAATGTAACAGATTTCTGGTACAATTGTACAATTTATCTGCACAAGTCACATATTATAGTACATTGGTCACATATTATACTACACAGGACACAGATTACACTTCTCAAGTCACATGTTATCTTGTACACACACACACACACACAAAAAGGTTATGCTACTCGGTTTTGAACATACACATACAACTTATTCACGTTTTTAAGTCATAGATTATGCTACTTAATTTATTATACACAGGTAACAGAGTCCAATGCAGTGGTCACATATTGCTGCCATTAGGTCACGCGATATACTATACAGATCACAGTTTATTCTGCACAGTTCATAGATTGCATAGTTCTCTGTCCATACATCACAATATTTTTTTCATTCTCATTCTCATTTTTTTCTATTTCTTGCTTTCAACCACACATTTTTCAAATAAAATAATATTACACACAAATCTAAAACTTTTCATCACTTTTTCACCACACATTCTCCCATCAATCACTATTTCAAAAATTTTATTCTCATTAAAATGAGATTCAAACACAAACAATATCAAATCACATATTATGCTTTATATGTCACATGATATTAATTGGAGGTCACTTATGAATTACCAATACCAAAGATTTGATATGATTGTTCATATATGTCTGTGAAGTACTAACACGTCACAAATTGATGTGCACGTCACAGATTTACCGTTTACATGTATGTGAAGTACTAACACTTCACAAATTGATGTGCACATGTCACATATTTACCGTTTACAAGTTAAATGTAACTAAAAAAAAAGGTCATAGGTCACAGAGTCCAATGCAGTGATCACATCTTGTTGTCATTAGATCATAGAGTATACTACATTGGTCACATTTTATTCTGCATAACTCACATGTTGCATAGTCCTCTATCCATAGGTCACAGTCTACCAAATTGGTCACATATTACAATATCAAATTACAGGTTATGCTTCATATGTCACATGATATAAATTGGAGGTAACATATGAATTACCAATACCAAAGATTAACTATAAATGTTCACACGTGTCATAGATTCACTGTTTACAAGTTAAATGTAACTAAAAAGAGGTCACAGATAATATGCACAAATTAAAAGACATTGTGCACATCTCATTGATTCATCTGTACATATTCAACTAGTGACGAAATATACTATTATGAGAACCTTCAATTTGTGATCTAAATTATCCGATTATTTCCAATATAACCGAGTTCGACGACAACTAATTGACCAGAACTCTGAATTGTTGAATGTTAATAGGATAGATCTATGTGTTGTTTATATGGGTTCTGCGTTGAATTTGTATTTTAGGGAAGTAAATTTATATTTTAGGGAGTCCAGCTTCAGAAGGTAAGTGCACACTTATTTTAGGAAACTAATTTAACATAACACACACGACTTTTGGAATTTGAAACTTAATGTCTGAAAATTGATTTGGTGCATACTTAATATCTGAGATATGATTTTTTGCCCTTTGAACAAATCACGCCAATCCACCAAAATACCAAATTTCTATACGCGACAATTACCAATAGGATCAAATGTATTTTGGGTTATCCAACTTTTAGTGGAGTTACACCTAGATCACTAGTTTTATATTAGTGCAATCAGATCATCAATTTCGATTTGCTTACAAATTTAGTTACTTGTCTTCAATTTGAAGTAAAAAAGTCATATAACTTTGACTTCTTTGCAAATCTAATCATTCTATGGAGTGCATTGTCAAATTAATTAATGTAAAATTAACGTATGACTATTGTATATGTCTATGTCGTGCAATAATGCATATCGCCCATCTTAAAACATTCTTTTAAAAACAACGTATACATCAATATATTTCTTTAGCTAAACTGATAATAGTGGACAAAACAACTAGACGTGCCAACAAATTAAAGTTAGGTAACTTAATTGCACCAGATTGAAGACGAGAGATCAAGTTTACAAGTAAATTGAAGTTAGATGAAGTAATTGCACGAAAATGAAGATGAGTGAACCTTAAAGCACCTCCACTCATAGTTGAGTGACCTACAGTGCATTTAAACCTTACCAATAAAAGAAAGGCAAATGTGATTCCATTTACATGCATCCGTTTGGCTAAGCAAGTTAACTCCTGCAATCAAAAAAAGATGCTAGGCGAGAATGTCATAAACGGATTTTCGGCATAAATTCTCCGTCGCTCAAGTCAGAACTCGAATTCAAAAGGGAAAGATGAGCATATTATAGAATGTGTTTGTACTACTTACCTTTATCTTATGTTACATTGTATTGTAGTTATTGGATTGCTAATTCCGAGTAGTATGCATGATTTGCTAGGCATTGTATATATCTATTTCCTATAGATCTTTCTCACAATTATTGTTATTTACTCGCCAATTTCGCCTTTCAAAAATTAAAAACAAATAAATCAATAAATCAATGAAATATGAAAACATTTTAGGCTGTGTCTGGTACAGTTTTTTCAACAAAAAAAAAGTCATTTTTGTACCGTTGCTTTTTAAATTCAGCAGCCATTGTTGAATGTTTGTCTCACATGTGTGCCCTGTTGGTTGAAAAAAAAGGGTCACATTTCTGCTCAAAATCTGATGAAAATCGCCAACGGACACGCCCTTAATCTCCATCCAATTTTTGTTGCTACTTAGCATTGACCTACTCATTTATATCCCTACTCGAATCTTGTCAATTTGACTAATGTTGAACGAACATGGCCACGTTTACCTTATTCATGAGCGATGACGCTGCTATAGGTCGATAAGTATATTTTATACACTTATTTAGACTTAAAAATATAGACATTTAATAGTCTTTTAAAAAATTATAGCCTAATTTATTGTATATTTCATTTATTAGGTTAATCTCAATGAAATGAAGTAGAATTGAAAGAAAGAAGCGAAAAATGACGAAAAATGTGGCAATATCCAAAGATTGGGACTAAGTGTAAATACTCAAAAGTTGAGTTGAAACTCAAGATGGAGATTCGAGAATGTTAGGGTCAATTGGATGTAATTAGAAGTAAAGAAAGAGTGAAATGTGGACATAAAATTAATTTTCAACCGCACAGGTATTTTCCAAATTTTAGCTCAAGATTGAAATCCATTTTTGACATAGTAAACGTTTGAATTGAAAACAAGTTATTTCAAGTAAAGTTATAGTCATTTGAGTTATCTTTCAAATGCATTTCGAATTAACTTAATTGGATATCGAAAGAGAAAGTTACGATGAAACACTGAAAAAGGCATAGAGTGGAGCATTGGAGCCACCGAACGGGCGCCTCTCGGGAAAAGACCATATTCATGGTGCCTAGACGCTACTCGCCGCCAAAATTAGGGCTTTCAAGTGCACTCATCTTTTTAAAAGCTCAATTCAGCTTAAACTCGTCCAAGACTCAAATAAGACATAAATACAATTCTAGTTCCACACAATTTGGGGGAGAGAAAAACACATAATCATCAAGATCAAAGAGCATAAGCTATTGTTAGGTTGAAGAAGATTTTTGGTGCAAGATCCAATTCTTTTCATGATCAAAATTTCAAAACCAAGTTATAAGCTCTATACTTTTTGTTTTGCTTTCATTATTATGAGTACCTAAATTCATAGTTAGGGCAAACAATGTAATCTATGTGTGACTCTTTATCTTTTTTTTTTTTTTTAATTCGAGATTCTACTTCTTTAAATGCATGTGTGTTGATTTCATTCATGAATTTAGTGCTTTGAATTCTTTGGCCAATTATTCAATGATTTCGTGAATTTACTACGAATCGAGATGTGAGTTTTAGATTTAGACTACATGGTAAAATCTGGTAATTTAGTATAACGTGTAGAGATACATATACTAATTATTACGATCATTAGATGAATTTTTAGAACTAATGTTTCGTTTAATTAAGATTGATTCACATAGAGATATATAATTGAATTAATTAAATAGATTCAATGAGAATTCGAAAGGGGTACATTGAATACTTTAGAAGAATTCGACCGAACACTACAACAGTAATGAATCTTAATTGACGAATTAAAGAGGATCCATATATAAAATTGGATAAATCTCCATGTACATAATTCATGTACATAATGGATTACATAAGTTTATGTGGAAGAAATCTGGCCGTGAATGTGAAGTGTGGAAAAGTCAAAAATTGTAGACTACCAATGAATGCGCGCCACATGTCAATTATGTAATGTATTATGTAAATGGTTATGTACATATAGCATGATCCATATAAAATTATAAGTCCTAACGTCCACATTCATACTTTTAAAACTCCAATTCGACAAATTGTGTACGTTAGATAATTTAGTTTTAATTAGAATAATTTAGACACCATCACAAAACTTTATTATTCATTTTCGATCAAATTAAAATTAAGAATAATTTAACCAATTGTTAGATAGTAGTCCTCGTGGAAACGATATACAGACTCATTGATCCGTACACTTGCGAAATATAAAAATCGACAACATAGATGAGAGGAGAATTCGCCATCCCTCTCTCCCCCATAATGAACATGATCGACGTGACCTTGTTAGTGTAGCACGATTGTGTCAATTTGGTGGAAAATACTTAAAGACCCATGCAATCAAGTACACCTGGCGATGTATGCCTGACTTATCCACAAACTATTTTTCCCATTATTCCACTACGAAAAATATATGGTCCAGAATCATCCATTACCATTTTTCCAGCTGCATTAGTCCATATTGAATAGTGGACGGCAAGAAATTATGATGTGGCTGAAAAGTGCAAAAAGTAAAAAAGCCACCGCCAATTGAATAAAATAATTGACACGTCGGTATCTAATCCTCATCTCCTTTCCTTATCAAAATATAATTATTTATATTTCTGCAAAAATAATTTCATATTTAAAAAAAATAAAAAAATATATTAATTATTAATACACTTTTTACCAATAATTTTCTTTATATTCTCTCTTTTATTAAAAAAAAAATAAAAAATTGTGTAGATATTTCTTCTTTGAAAATATCAAAGTAAAAGCGCGTGGATATTTGTGTGCACTTTTTCCTTTGTAATTTTCTGGTAAACGTCCCTTTCCAAAATAATACCAGTCGATTTCATGCCACCTGCACCCAGTTATTTCATTTGTTATTTATGTTTATTATATAGTAAGGTCACTGAACTTTCAGAGACATTTCAGTTTGATCTCTAAACTGTAATTTGTCACAATTTTGCAACTGAACTTTTAACGTAATTTCGAATCACACTACTCCGTTGCCTACCGTCTCCAAAAAAATTTAATATATCAATTTCGTCTTTTAACTTTAATCTAAAGTCATTGTTATAACCCTCGTTTGATCATTCTTGTCTGTAGGGTGTCGTGTAACATTAAGTAGAAGACAGGTTATGGTATCGTTTATGTTAGTTTTGGGACGATGAGTGACGGAATGTGATAGACTAATAAACTCTAAACTAAATTGAAACTCGATGATCCAATTGTGATAAATTAAAGTTTAACGATCTAATTGAAATTTCGTTGAAGATTCTATCACAAAAGATGAAATTTATTGCAACTATTTATTCAAAATTATACGTCTACTATTAAAAGATGTAAACATTTTGTTCCTTGTTTCGAGAATAAAGTAATCAATGAACAGATTGATATCGATTGGATTGATTAATTGGATCAATCGCTGTCCGATTTTTAATAAATTTTTATAAATGTTGATAAAATATATGTTCAACGTAGAATCATGAAAAATATGATTAAAAATAAATTTTAAAAAATAGGAACCAAATAGAAATTTTCAAAATATACTAAAAATCTGATTTTAATCGAAAAAAAAAAATCCTTAATAAAAGATTTTATTTAAGTTAAAAAAAAAAAAAATGCATAGCCACAAGTACAGTGCCTCATTCCATACACGCGGATGTAAGTTCACAAAAGAAAAGGAAAAGTGGTGGTCCATATATTGTCCGTTGGCTAACACAATTACGCCACGTGTCCATGTATTTCACTTTGAATCTGAACCACACGATTCCTTGTATTTCTCGACCTTTCTATTTTAATAAATTAAGAATAATTAATTTTTCCTATGACGTGGCACCCCTATGCTACTACTTTTCCCCCCTCTGTGTGAAACATTTGTTTTCATTTTACTCTTATCTGGAATGAAATCTGTCCTCTCATTCTTTTACCTTTTTTTTTTTTTTTTTCTTAAGGAATTTGTTCTTTTGAATTTTAGTCACTCTCTATCTTTTTCTTTGTTTTTCAATCATTAGTTTCAGATAAAGATCAAGCTTCTGAGGTGTTTTCTACTCATCTTTTCACTCTCAAAAATACCTTTTTCTTCATTTTTCATTTTCAGTGGCTACTAAATTTTGTGAGTCCTTTTTTTGCTTAATTTTGATTATTTTCATGGGAGACTGAAGAGGTTCTATAATTTATTTATATTGTATTATTTTCCTGCTGAAACTTTGAAGAAAAATTCTTCCTGCTAATAAGATTTAGGAAGAATTGATGACTTCTGCAACTATGGTTTTCCAGGTGAGCTATTTTTCAATTTTTTTATTAATTTTATTGGAATCGATTGATTTCTTGTGATTAATAATGAATTTGGGTATTTATAAATTGGATCTGTTTATGGATTGCATATCTAGATTCAGAATTTTATCCCTTGATTATGTGAAAAATCTAATGATCTCAGTTTAGTTAATTATGAGAAATTACTTATTTTAAGTGATTAAGCCGCTGATCTTCAAGTTTAAAGCTGATTGTTAGATATAGTTATGCAAATTTAGCAATAGCTCACTAAAGAAATATATGAAAATTGCTTGTGGTTAGTGTTTTGTTTCGACTTGAACATAATTATGGTAGATGATGGCCATTTGCATAATCTCGGATTGAAAATATACCATCTTCAAATCATTTTATGACTTTGGGAACTTTATGTGTGTGATAAACAAAGAAGTTTGTTTCTTGGGCTTGCTTGCATATCTCGATTAATTTTGATAAAAAAAAAATATATATATATATATAAATTGAGGAATTTAGAATCTATATTATAATGTAATTAAATGAATCTCTATCATGGGACTCGAAAGCTTGCTTATAAACCATATAAGGGTCAGCAAATGTCCAAGCATACATGCCATTAAACATACTGTCAGCTTTGACAAAGCATGACCAAGAAGATTAATCTTGAGATCATCTTGGAGTCATTGACATGTATTAAGATTCCGACTTCTGAGCCATTAACTTTTAAACCATGCCTTCTCAGGGGGTTTCTTCTTGACCTTATTTCGATTTTCAACTGCAGGATCAAAGTGGAGGGAATGGGTTAGAAACTGTTCTGCCTTCGGATGACTTTGCTTCAAAGGTATATAACTTTATATTCCCTCATTTGTTGAAATTATGTCGAGCTTTAGTATATGTTTGGCAAAGTTTTAAGTGCTTATAAGTTGTGGGTCCAATGTAATTCATGAATAATATTAATTAGTAAGCTGTGTGGAAAAAGTTAAGCTTTGCCAAAAATGCTATTAGTTTCAATATCCAACTATCATGCGTTTGTCCAATTGTTCTCCATCTTTATATCCTTCCATGAATAGGTTAGGAAACCTTACACAATTACGAAACAAAGAGAGAGATGGTCAGAAGAAGAGCATACAAAGTTTCTCGAGGCATTGAAACTATATGGTCGAGCATGGAGAAATATAGAAGGTAATTATTTGTTTGGCATTGATGCTACCTTGAATTTATTTTATTATCCTCAAATGTATTTTAAATAGATTCTTATCTTCTTCAGAGCACGTGGGCACAAAAACTGCAGTGCAAATTAGAAGCCACGCACAAAAGTTTTTCTCCAAGGTTTTTAAGCTCTTATATCAGTCCATTCTCTAGCATTATATCTATTGCTGCCTTTTCGAGTAAGTCATATTTTTAATGACACTAAGGCGTGCATACATCTTTAGGGTTGATGTCAGGTTGAGATTTACATGTTGATATGGTGTGTAGGTTGCTCGTGAATCGGACACTGGAATTTCCATTTCTTTGAAACCGATTGAAATTCCTCCTCCTAGGCCCAAAAGAAAGCCGGTGCATCCTTATCCTCGTAAGATGGTTTCTCCAGTCAAAACTGGAATCTCAACATCTGGAAAACCAACAAGGTCCACATTTTCCAATCTCTCAGTTCCGGAGCAAGAGGATCTATCTCCTACATCTGTACTGTCTACAATTGGTTCAGATGTTTTGGGCCGAACAGATTCTGGTACCCTTGATGGCAGCTCGTCACCTATTTCATCTGCTGTTGCTGTCAATGAAGGTACTATAGAGACAAGATCTTGGTCACCTGGCCAAAATGATGCTCATTCGAGTCCAGATGTGGAAGCTCCTATGGTACTTGCTCATTTTATTTTGAATCTTGCATATACATCTGAAATAATTAGTTAACATATTTGTTCTACTGTACAGAAACTGGAGGTGTTGTCTCAAAACAACACTGTTGCCGAAGAAGATTTAAATGAATCTTCCGCGCAGTATTTGAAGCTTTTTGGAAAGACATTATTAGTCACCGACTCTCATGGACCATCGTATCCTACTCTAAGCACGGGCAAACCGCAGTCATTAGATAGAAGTGATGGAACATATAGACAGACATTGCCCTGCACTTTCACTCCCTTTTCTCCAAGTGATTCTGAGTATACATGGCTCTGTTTCAAGAATGAGAAATCGAACAATATGAATGCTGGTCGGGTTCCTTTCCCTTGGTTGACACTTTGTGCAGGTGCATCGATTCAACCTTTTCAGGTGCATAATCCTATTCCAATCAGGGGACGGACATCAAATGATAAGAAAGAAAAAGTCGATAAAGATGATCAGAAAGAAGGATCTTCGACTGGTTCAAACACAGACATTGTTGGTGCATCAGTTTACGACGGAAGAAGCACGGAAGTCGAGGCTCAGAGCAGTCGTCTCTCACGTGGAAGAAGAGAAGATGAAAAATCTCCATCCTCTTCGAAACTCAGTATGAAAGCTAGACTGAACTCTGTAAATTGCAAGAAGGGTTTTGTTCCATACAAAAGATGTTTAGCAGACAGGGATTCAGCAGGAACTCGGGATGATAGGGAAGAGCAGCGGATCCGCCTTTGCTTATAGCTATTGTTTTGGCTAACCGAATAACATGAAGAAGCAAGACAAGATTGATCTGTATTGTCGCATGTACATGGGTTATCTCCTTTTCTTTTTTGGCCGTTGAAATGTATAGTTCGTAACGATTTTGTTATTTTTCATGTTGTATTTTGCACGTTAGCTTCTAGTGTAATGTCACCCTTAATAACCGTGATCACGTTTGAAGAATTACACCAATTTCTTCTATTTTTAGTTTTGAGTATCACACATTTACTTTTAAATATTTGTCACATATTTCATACGTTTTGAGTAATCAGCTTCATTTTACTAAATCAATTGAACATCTCTCAGTTTCCCATCTGGAAGTTATGACACTAACACACAAATAATCTAATAAGAAAGGAAATAGAAGGCAAATAGAATAATGGTGTCTAACTCAGGTGTCACGGGATACAGCTTTGCTTAAGCCTCGTGTTGTAAATAGTTTATTTAATTTGTAAAATAGTTAGAAATAGAAAAGAAAAAGTATGATTCTTCGGCCAAAGACGGCTACTCCCGTCATTTGAGTTTTTCTTCCGAAATCTATTATAGGGGGTATTAGTCTTTCAAACATTTTCAAGCTTTCTAGTGTTCGCCCTCTGCACTAGCCATTGTAATTTTCTGCTTTCGTCTATTGTAATTTTCAGCTTTCTAACAATCAATGAACAAATTATTTTCATTGTGTTCAATTTCATGTTGCAAACTTTCTTAAAATTGTAATCAAATTTTCTTTCGTCCCGAAGCGATCGAGAGAAGGCGGAAGGTAGTCTAGCGGAGCAGACTACTGCCGCACGGTGTCCCTTTTTTAGCTAAGAAGAAAGACATCCTGTGAAAGTTGGTATCAGAGCTGCGACTCAAGATCTCGTTAAAAAAGCTATGGAAATTGAACCAAATTTCTCGAACACCACAGAGGTGGTAGATGTTCAAAAGAGGAACACTGGACAGCGTTTGGAGGGGCTTGAGGTGACAAACACTAGGTTGTGTTTTGCCATGGAGAATCTCGGGGATAAAGCCGAGGCGGCACAGACGGAAATCGAGAATTACGCATCAAACTGGATGAATACCAAGAGACATGCACAGTTATGACTGAAGTTGTTGCTATCATACCTGAGTTGCAGGATGAGATGGGAGCATTGAGAGCTCAATTACTAGTGCTTGAACGCGCAATTGGCAATGGGCAAGCCATCACACAAGAGTCTGTGCATAAGCTCAGAATTCCGGAACTATGTACCTGTGGAGGGGCACGCGATGCAAAAGAAGTTGAGAACTTCTTGTTTGATATGGAACAATACTTTCTTGCAGCTTCGATCACGGACAAAGCGAGAAAGCTTACTACGGCAACCATGTATCTTCGTGGAGATGCAAAACTATGGTGGCGAGTCAAGTATGCTGATATTCATGCCAACATGGTCCGAATAGATTCTTGAGATCTCCTCAATGAAGCAATCAGATCTCAGTTCTTCCTAGAGAATGTGAAATATGAGACACGTCGGGCCTTACGGGAATTGAAACACACAAGCTCCATCAGGGAGTACATGAAAGCCTTTTCGGGACATATGCTGAATATTCGAGATATGTCGGAAAAATATAAGCTATTCACCTCCATGGAAGGGTTGAAACCGTGGATGCGCACGGAACTTCAGAGACAGAAGGTCACTGATTTGAGCGCGGCTATGGGAGCTGCCGAATGTGCAAGTGACTATCAACCTGAATCGAGAGAGGATCGACCTTCGGGAAATAATCAATCTGTTGGAGGTGGAAATAGACCTTACAGACCTAGCTCGAACTCAAATAGGGGAGATCGTTACTCTCAAAAACGGGAAGGCTATCAAGGCACCCGTCGGAGTAACTTTCAAGGGAACTATCAAAGCAACCGTCAAGGAAACTATAACAGTAGCAACAGTGACGACTGGAATAAACGAAAAACAAAGAAAGGCAAGTTTGATGCCTCTCCTAAGTTGATGTGCTATCTACGTGAAGGACCACATAGGGTGGCGGAGTGTCCTCAGAAACGAATGGTTAATGCATATTGTCAACTAGTTGGTGGTGGATCGAGTTCAAAGCAAGATGCCCTACAAGATAGTTGTCATAGCGAAACCAGTTCCGACGGAGGTGAGGATGTAGTTGGTGCATTCTCGCATTGGTGCAATACACTAGCGCACCGAGTTGCTAAAAGGGGCGTCGGTCCCTCGAAAGAGTCAAAGATGGAAGAATCGAAGGCTCGCACTTGCAAGACGAAAGGCCTAACGTTCATTGATGTGAAGATCAATGGAAGACCAATTAGGGCTATAGTAGATACGAGTGCTACCCACAACTACCTCGCAAGTTCCGAAGTGGATCGACTTGGACTTGTTTTGGAGAGGAGTGATGGAAAGGTCAAAGCCATCAACTCGAATGCTCAACCAATAGCTGGAGTATCGAAATCTGTGTTGTTGAAAGTGAGCCATTTCGAGGGAAGGACAAACTTGTCTGCGGTTCAAATGGATGACTTCAAGCTTATTTTGGGATTGGAATTTCTTCGAGATACTAAGCACTGTTGTCGTATCTCAATTCACTAATGATGATGGGGAGCAAACCGTATGTTATCCCTACGCAAACTAGAAAGAGAGGCGAGAAGAGTATATTGGCCATGCAATCTACCAAGGGTTTCAAGAGAAATGAACCCTCATTTTTGTGCATTCTTCGCTCAGAGGAGATCGAAGAGGCAACATATCATATTCGAAAGCCTGACGGAAGGCTTATGAAGGAACTTGATGAAAGCATACCGGATGAGTTACCAAAGAACTTGCCACCAAGGAGGGAAATTGATCGTGAGATTGAACTTGTTCCGGTTGCCAAACCTCCCACCAAGGCACCATACCGTATGGATTAGTCGAAGCTTGAAGAGTTTCGAAAACAAGTAGGGGAAGAGTCGGGAAGTGGGACTATCGTGGAGTACACTTCTGCACTACTACAAGGTGCATACTATTGGCCTCAAAGGTGGGACGACTTTGAAAGTTATGGGAAAACTTGTCTTGATCGTCAACAAGATGTGGCAGATCACCAGAAAAAGCGGGGTTTACTAGAGCCCCTTTCCATCCCTAATAGATTAGTCGAGAGTAGATCGATGAACTACATTGGTGGATTGCCAGAGTTAAAGACTTTGGCACTATCCTCATCGGGGTGGACCATTCATCTAAAGATTTAACTTGCAGCACAGCGCCCAAGTATATATCAACCGAAGAGACAGCTCAACTCTTCTCTAAACATATTGTCAAATACTGGGGATCGCCTATCGTCAATGATCGAGATTCTCGACATAATTTGGACCGAGTTGTTCAAACTTCTTGGTTTAACTTTGAGCATGAATTCTAGTTTTCACCAAAGATCAGACGGACAGACAGAACAGTTCAATTCTACGCTGGGAAATTATTTTCAGCACTTTATCTCTGCTTCACATGAAATTTGGGTGGAATATTCGGATGTGGCTTGGATGTGCTTCAATGCTCAAGGGAACTCTTCTCCCAATAAGAGTCCTTTTGAGATTTCTACTAGCCAACAACCGTTACTCCCTCATACTGTAGATATTGATCAGAAACAGTACATAAAGTCTACAAATCTGAAGCAGCCTGCGTTCAAATTGAAGAAATCAATAAAGAAGGTCACTAAACAGATTTTTGGCCACCGAACTACTCGAGCTTCTAGAAAATATTTTCAAGAGTACTTGGTCAAATGGAGCAGATGCAACAGCGAGAAGAATACACAATAGTTCCGAGGACGTCGCCAAAGCAAATGGGGGAGAATGTCACGGGCTGCAGCTTTGCTTAAGCTCCGTGTTGTAAATAGTTTATTTAATTCGTAAAATAGTTAGAAAATAGAAAAGAAAAAGTATGATTCTTCGGCCAAAGACGTCTACTCCCGTCATTTGAGTTTTTTTTTTCCAAAATCTACTATAGGGGGTATTAGTCTTTCAAACATTTTCAAACTTTCTAGTGTTCGCCCCCTGCACTAGACATTGCAATTTCCTGCTTTCATCTATTGTAATTTTCAACTTTCTAGCAATCAATGAACAAGTTATTTTCATTGTGTTCAATTTCATGTTGCAAGCTTTCTTAAAATTGTAATCAAATTTTCTTTCGTCCCGAAGCGATCGGAGAAGGCGGAAGGTAGTCTAGTGGAGCAGACTACTGCGGCACGGTATCTCTTTCTTAACTAAGAAGAAAGACATCCCGTGAAACGAGGTGGCATTGGAGCATCGATGTATATGAAATTATGTGATATATTCAATTAAAAGTGACATTTTATGATTTATTTAGTTGTACATTTTATTTAATAACACTTTGTGTCACTTAGACTAGTGTTGTAATGCTAGTAATGTTGATTAATATTACTCAACAATTATATTCTCCAGCATGCTCAAGGCTCTTCAACAATTTTCCAGGTTTATTGTTCACAAATCCCAAATTTGGATCTCATATACATCACACAAAAATCAAGGGTTAGAACTAGCTCGAATGAATTATTCTGGATATGACGAAATTGCAAGCGAGTTTTTTACATTTTCCTCTAACATACCTACAACGTCGACTCGGAGAGGATATGCTATAATTCTGGAATTCTTACGTTTCATCTCGATGTAGAATTGAAGGGAGATTTCATTTGTTACTCTTACTAGTCACATTTCGACATCAACAATATACTCCATTTTGAGACACAAATCCCTTTTTTTTTTTTTTAAATACGATTTAAAATCTAAAATGTCAAATATAAAAAAAATAATATTCGAGTTGAGGGATCATATTTTCCGTTTGTTATCTCTAGGTGAAAGATATGCTGATTTTAGTCTATTAAAAAAAAAAAAAAAAAAAAATCTATTTAAGAGGGCGGGGTCGGGGGTCAAAAAATATTGGCAGCGAGGGATTCTCTCCCAAACTACTTTGGCCTTCCATTTCCTAACAGAAATTCCTCATTGTTTTTCGAACATTTCAAATGAACATTACACAAACTGAAAAACTAAAAATTCAAGAATTTTTATTTGCTCATTCAAAGAAGAAAAACCAGAAGATTTTTCGAAAACTTCATTCACCTCTTAATTGGGAGACTGATAGGTGGGGTTGAATGTTGATTGATTATTATCAGATTATTTTTTTTAATCAACAACCAGCCCTGTGAAAAACAAATTTTATATGCATATGCATGAATAGGCAGAGACTCGTGAAGGGGGAGAGAGGGATTTTTCATCTTTCCACAGGAAAAATGATACAAAATCCAAAGACGGAATTTATTGAAAATGTTGCAATAATTACTGGGTTGACATTGATCCAGTTTTTATATTCTGGGAATTCGATTTTGCTTAGTTATTTGTTGAAATTAGGGTTTCAGCCTTCATCTCTTATCATATTTTCTACATTTGCTACATTTTTGGTACTTTCTCCCATCTCAATTTTATTCGAAAGGCGAGTTTCTAATTTCTTCTTTATATTAATTTGTAATTTGAGAGAAGAAATAAAAAAAATGATTATTACTATTACTATTTTTTTTGCTTGCAGGAGTCAATGGCCAAAACATATTAGTTACAAGGTGTGGATTAAGCTGCTTTTGCTTTCTTTTGGAGGGTATGTAAACATTTTTGTTTTATATATTTGATTGGTTTTTTTTTTAAATGAAATACTCCAACTAAAGACTGAAGTTCTTTGCTTTCATAAATGTATGTTAATCTTAAGATTTTTCTCTATTACTGGTGTGAATTTCGTAAAAGAATGCTATGGTGGAATTATCGTAATATATCTTTAATGGCTTAATTATAAAATGAACAAGCTACTCAAGAGAAAGCTCTTTAAAAGTATATTTGGTACGTAGTACTGAACATGACAAGATAATATGATACACAAGATTTTAGCTTCTTTTTCTCGTCCACTCGACCTCATCTCACTGTAGTCTGAAACTCTACAAACCAGACCTATTTCTAACCCTCTTCCAATCATTTATTAAGCCTAAATAAGTTTTTTTTTTTTTTTTTTTCCAAACATTTCTCATATGTTGTTAAATCATTTTCAATATAGATATTCAATCATGACTTGCAAGTAAAATGCCAAGATCAAAGTCCAAAGTAACATTGTTATGAACTCAAAGACAGACTAGTTTGAAGCTCAATTAAGGATTTCTTGAAGTTTGTAAATGAAGTGACTATCCTTAGTGCTTCTTGAGGCTGTAGCATTAGATATCTTCCTCGTGATTTCCATTTGAGAATTTTTATCTTGCATAAATTTTCAAGTCAAAATAAGTTAACAAAGCCATAAAATATTTACTATTTGTTCTGCTTGAAATGGAATATTAGAAGTAATCTCACTCCCACAAGATCATTGAGATAACCTATTGTTTTTAGCTTTTATGCGACACACAATAACATTTGAACATCTTTGAATTTTCTCCATATGTGATGAAGTTACGTACATATTCCTTTTATTAATTTTAGGATAAATACTACTTCAAAGTACACTGAATGTAACATCTTCTCTGTTTCTTGATCTGTAATTCTTTGTTGATGCATATGTATGAATATAAGTGCTTAAAGAACGCAATTTTTAAAAAATATATATTTTATTTTTCAGGGTGACAGTGTTTCAGTCTTTGTTTATGAGGGGTGTTAGTCTCACTTCACCAGCAATGGCAACAGCTATGCCGAACCTTGCACCAGGAGTAATCTTTTTTATTGCCTGGGGTTTCAGGTTTCTATTATCTATTGTTCCTAGTTTGGGAAAAGATAGTAACTAGATATTTGAAATCAAAGAATCAGAATTCGTTTCATCTTCTTTAACTGGAAAGTTACGATTCTTATGCAGGTTAGAGAAAGTAGAGTTAGGATGTAGGTACAGCAGAGTAAAAATTATGGGAACTTTATTGTGCGTAATTGGTGCTGTTGTAATGAGCCTTATGCAAAGTGCTGTACAAGTTCACTCAGCAAAAGATTCTCAAGCCTCGTTAATTTCTCCACCATCTGATGACAAATTCGACAATCAAACGATTGTTGGCTGCTTGTATCTCATGGCAGCAGTATTTGTTTTGTCAAGTCAGGTTGTGCTACAGGTAGATCCTAATTCAAAAATGCTAAATGTACAGCCTTTTTGTACATTAATTTTGACAGTCCCCGCATATGGGGGGTGGGGTCTGCGATTTTTAAAATTGTGGGCTCCACCCCCTATGTGAGGGGGCTATCAAAGTAAATGTACAAAAAGACTGTACTTATAGCATAGTTCATCTTAATTTTAGATTGGACGATACCGTGAAAGAGTGTATCAATAAATTATTTGTTTTTGCTTTCCCTTTTTAACAATTTTAGTTTACATATTGCAGGCTACAACATTACGTGATTTTCCAGCCCCGATCTCTTTGTGTGCAATAACATCTCTAATAGGCGTGGTAATGACTGGATTGATTGGGTTGCTTGAAGATGATGGATGGAAAACTGGATGGCCTTTGTTAAGTATTAGACAGCTAATTGCCTACTCCATACTGGTAATGAATTTGTTTTCTGTTATTTTTTTTACGACTTAGATCAATCGATGATGTGAATTCTTTATCAATACAATCATTGCTCAATACACGCGCATAGATAATAATGCTTGTGATTAGTTATTATGTAGCACATTTCATGATTTCTTGACCAACTTACTGAAACAGGCAGGTAGTGTAAGTGGATTGTGCGTAAGCTTCAATGCATGGGCAATGAAGAGAAGAGGACCAGTCATGGTGTCTATATTTAATCCCCTCGGAACTGTAATTACAGTCGTTCTCTCTTACATCACCTTAGGAGATTCCATTAGAGTAGAAAGGTAGCACAAATCTCCTTGTTCAAATATATGTTATATGACTTGAGGAGGAAAACAAGATGAAAGTATGTGTTAAAAGTCGATAAAATACAAACTTTTTTCTTTGGGTTACAGCCTTGCAGGTATGTGCCTCATGTTCATAGGTCTCTATTTGGTGCTTTGGGCTAAAGGGAAGGAACATTTTCACATTGGTGATGACAATTCCATGGAAAGTGAGTACGATGTGGAGAAGCCCCTCTTATCTTGATTTAGTTTATGACAGTGGTTAGTATGTAATCTTTTAGGATTCGGAATTAGTATATACAGCAAATACATTTTTACTTCAATTTCTGCACTCATCTTTGACACACAATTCATAATGAAATGACGTGTGCAAGCTCCTAATCGTAATCCTCCTTTTTTTTTTTTTTTGGCAGTAGCGTGATGGAATTGCTTGTCGCAGTTTACTGCCTAAGACCATCTTACAATCCATGTAGATAGAAAGAGTTCACTTTGGAGTAAAGGACTGTAAATGATCGGTTTGATCTTGTTATGGGTGTGTATTTAATTTAGACTTTCAAATACGACAATGGCTTCATTTTTTGTACAGTCAATGACTGAAATACATGAATTTTGAACAAGTATAGGATCTGTTCGTTTGATCGAGTTAGTTATTTGGGAATTCGATATACTAGGACATTGCTGTATATATTTGAGGCTGTACTTGTTTTGGATAAGGAAAATGCTATGGAGACTCAAATTTATACTTATAGATCTTGATCTGCAGTTGCTAATTTTTGGATTAGAGGTTGACAACTTCCATAGTTTGTTCGATAAAGTGGACTGTGCAATCCCATACAAATAATTTATGTATAATGTGTGTATTTAATCATGTGAGCTATACATTGCCTTAGATACATAGCATAGCATTGAGTTCATGGTTGTTGTGATTGATTTGGGTGTCACTTTCTTGTATGATCTTAGAAATTGCTATTTTTCAACTTTTTGCCTAATTCGTGTACTTAGTAGGATGTTAAGTGGGACGAGTCTTTCATCGACTCAATTCACCTTCAACGCGTTTTTGGGCACGAGCCAATCTTTACTTTTCTTGTGCGAAATGTTCGTTGGCGTGCGAGCTTGTGATTTATTGGTGCCTTTGCATCCTCTGATGATGATTTGATGTTCCATCACAACTTATTACTTATTTATATTATTTTATTGAATATAAAATTTACATTTTTATTTATGAATACTTTGCAGTTCAAAACTTTCACTCGTAATCTTTAAAATGACTGTTTTATCCCAGTTTTAATTTTTAAGTGAAGGAGCTCGTTTTAATTGGAATGAAAACTTTAATGTACTTGCCTAATATAATCGGTATCAAAATCGGATTAAGGAGGTATTTTATTTATTTTATTTGTACCATTTTATTTTATTTTTCTTAAAAAATGTACACAAAATATTCTTTCGTGTACAATCTTAACTTTGTCTACATATTGTAGTTGGTCTCAAGTCCAGATAAATGAGGGGATTTTTTACAACTTTATTATTCTTTTGAAAAAAATAGAATTTTTTACATATATTATTTTCATAGAAATTTACGTTCTCATTGTACGTCGAGAGTGAAAATAAATTTTCATTTTTTTAATTGCGAGTAGCTCGTTAGCCAGCTCAACTCCCCACAAAGGGGCGAGTTGGTGGGACGAATCAAATTGAATTTTTAGAAATGAGCTAGGGGGACTCGACTAGCCCCATATGTGAATGCAAGTTAGCTCGTGTGGTGGACTGAGCTGAACTCGATAGTGGATGAGCCAAACCGAGCAACTTGGCTCGACTTGACCCATTTCTCAATTGACTTCAGGTATGCCTTATTGGAAAGACCATTGAGGCCAAAGTAGCCACGAAATTGTTATAAGCCATTGTAGGGTTCTTAAAATGGAGGTAAAACGAGCACGAATAGTAGTGCCTTGATCTTTGCTTGGACTCAGGATCTAACCCACAGGTAATTGAACGAATTCCTTGAAATGAAATTTATCGAGTAAAGAATTACAAGCCGTGAATTTTTAGGCAAAGCTGGACGACAATGCAAAATTCTCCGAGTTCGCCGAAAAACTTGAAGTAGGTCGGATTTCTATCGTAGAATTTGGAAAAATGACTTAGGGATCTAGCTCTTATCATCCATCGATCTAAGCAAGTGCCCTTTCATAATTTTGTCAATGGATAGTTACTTCCTCATATTTTGTCAATGGATAGTTACTTCAATTTGAGGACAAAATGGTAATGATAAATACAAAAGAACCAAAAAATAAAATTTAAAAATAAAAAAAAAAAAATTATCAAAAACTTTGGGGGGGGGGGGGGGGGGAGGGTCGGGGTCCCCCTAGGATCCCTAGCTCCGCCCCTGATTAAGATACCATATGTTGTTGTAGCCTAATCAAATATCAACCGATGACAATCTTCTACAATAGAAGAGAAGTTCAATCTAACACAGATTGAAGTTTGATCGAAATTGTTTGAGTCAGAATTTTTATTCAAAGAAAATCTCGACGATCCATTTGCAGTAACTTTCACACAATTGCACTCTTTCACAATATACAATTTATTTTGTTTACTTTTAAAGTAATTAATTTATTTCTCGTTTGAAATTAATTAAAAAAAGGAATAATTAAAAAGGAAATTTCTCTTCAGGAAAAAAAGGAAGAAGAGGAAATTGCAATATTACGCATCAGCAAGTTACGTAGTCGCAATCCATTGCCTAATAAGCTGTTAAAAAGTCCACCGTCAACTGCACCCACCTATAGTTTACAATCAAATGGTTAAATACACATTTCGTCCTTAAACTTGCAGAAAAACTTCATGTTCATCCTTGATATGAATTCCGCCATCAAATCAATCACTAAAGTTTCATAATGGATGCGATATCCTATTTCAAATCCTTAGTGTACTATATTAGTTCGCTATGTACAATTTGAAGTTAAGGATGTCAAAGAGCTGTCCGTCAAGGAACTTTATTGAAGCTAGAAGCAAAGAGATACGATTAAAAGCGTGTTTGGTAGAACTCGAAATTCAATTAAAATTGAAAATATAGTTATTTTGGGTCTCACTCATCTAATAAAAGTGGTGTTCTAAAAGGTATAATGCGTGGCAATACGTGAAGGCCAAGCTAAGTACTAGACGAGATTAGGCGAGGCTTATGCGTAAAAAAACATAAAAAGACGTTTTCTTATTTTAATAACATTTTAATTTTTAATCAATCAAAAAATCATTTAATAATTAAAAATAATACTTACTAAACATTTAAAACAGATTTATAGAAACTTTATATATTTTTTCAAAGTTTTCCAACGAAAAAGATAAGTTTTAAATTTAAATACAAAATAATAAATAAATAGCATAAGAATTTAAATATTATCTAACTCTTTATTGGATGAGAGAATTTTTTTTTATTTCAGTGGTTGTTTTAAATTAGGGCAAATTGAAGAAATTAATCTTTAATAAATTTTAACTTCAAAAAATTGAAAAAAAAAAAATTAAAAAAGTGCGCACAATTGCGCCTAGGCGCGCATTAGCTGGCGATCAACGTTAAATAAGGAGCGTGACTGCCAAATAAGGAGCCAAGCCACTTGGCTTGGCACCAAGGCCACGCATCGCGCCTTGCTTATTATTTAGAATATTGAATAAAAGTCAACAATAACGACTAATTTTTACCAAACACCCTCTAAAATATCTTCATTTGGGCCCAGGCATCCTTCCAATAGAAAACCTCCATGTGATTATTGTGAACGCCCTTATGTTATGGGCTATTACCCATAGCATAACCCTTTGAAGCTTAATCCCATTACCAAAAAAAAAAAAAAAAAAATTATTCATTAAGTCTTCGTTTGATTCACATTATTGTAGAATGAGAATGAAAAATATAGTCGTTATTGAGCCTCACATAAGAGATAAAAATTCAAATTTGAAGGCTTAATATGATGTATAACGGTCATATTTTTCATTTTTAGTAGAAAAGTATGAGAAACAAACGGAGGCTAAGGATGGCAACAGAGCTGTCCGTCCAGAAATTTTATTGAAGTTAGAAGCGAAGAAATTAGATTAAAATATCTTCATTTTTCATATGGTTTGCTAATTTATTATAAATTCAATTCAAATTTAAAATATATAGAGTTTGTTTGATAGAGATTAAAATCAGATTAAAATTGAAAAATTAGTCATTATTATTGATTTTTATTAGACGAGTGAGACTCAATAACAACCATATTTTCAATTTTAATTGAATTTTAATGATTAACAAACAAGCTCTATATACGTAAAGTTCAAAATAAAAGTCGAGGTAGCCTTATTCTTCAGGTAATTGAGTTTAGTCGCGATGTACAATGTACACGTGATTTGACAACAATTTGAAGATAACAAGGTACACGTGTGATTTGACTTTAATGCCACCGACAGAGTGAGATTTGAAACAAAATAAATTTTAAAGAACAACATGAACTTTTGATCCAACTTTAAGGACCAAATTTATATTTAACCCTAAATTAGAAGAAATCTTTCCTTCTCGTTCACCTGTTTCACCAATTCGACCACTCCCAAATTTATATTTAACCCTAAATTAGAAGAAATCTTTCCTTCTAATTCACCTAAAAAATACTCTTTGCAGGGAGAACGAGATCTGTGCTTTTCTCTTTCTAAACCCCTTACTCTATATTTATGATACTGAGCAAATCCATTTTCTCAGTCGGTGGGTGCACAAAAAAGTGAGACAAAAATGACGGAGAAGAAGGGAATTATGGTGATGATGGGGTGGTACGCCGTCATTTGGGTCCTAGTGTGCTCCGCCATTCCGGTGAGATCTGATGCATCGGATCATAGGTATAAAGCTGGAGATCCTGTGCCCCTTTATGCTAATAAGGTTGGACCTTTTCACAACCCCAGGTAATTTTTTTTTTTTTTTTTTAATTTGATTTGATTTGCATTGTGGAATGTGCTTGAGATTGTGGCTGCTGCATTGATGTTTTTGATTTTTGGGTGATTTTATTTGTTTTGGATTTGATGATGTTTGTTGTATTAGTGGGAACTTGAGAATAGCTAAGACCAAAGGAGTTCATCAGATGATGTCTTCTCCTTTTGGAACTGTGGTTGATGAATTGTATGTAATTCTTAAAAAAAGAATATAAATATTTGTATGTATGTAATCCTATGAGTTAGTGAATATCTGTAACACTTTAAGAACAGTTTTTTGTGTGAACTTTGATAGATGTTCTCAACTCCCGTTGTGAGACAGAAATACGAATTGATATCCATGTTCCCCTTCCCATGGAGAAAAATGAACTATTCTGAAAGATTGAAGTGCTCAGAAATCCTTATTAAATTCCTCAAGAACCAAAGTTTCACCATAAACAAGAAGCACGACTATCTATTTACTATTTTAACAAATGAAGTTAAAATAAAAACTGGTCTGCAAGAGTCAGATATCCTAGGTGAAGAAAACATAGGTTTCTAAAGTATTCCTGTTTACAAAAAAAAAATGAAAATCTTCTGCCTAATAGTGTTTTCAGCGAAAACTCGTCACTGGTGGCATTGAAGTCCTTAAAAAAAAAAATAGATGCCATTTGATTTAGTAGAGCTCAAAGCACTCTATAGTTGATGTGAATTGTACTAAGCTTCATTGAATCTACCCGGGGCCTTGAAAAACATTTTGCAATTGATTTACCAAAAATGAAGTTTTAAATCTATTAGAGCACTTTCAAGAGATTCTTTATTTTATGCACAATAGAGAGTATCTTTAAATTTAGAAAGTAAAATTACACTTCAACAATGTTCTCTATTTTGACTTTCATTTTGTTTTCTGCAAGGAACATTTGTTGGTTTTTTTTCTCATATTTTCTTTAACATATTTTTTTGTATGTTATGACCAATCAATTCAAATATTATTTGAATAATGTAAGTAGAGTATTGGAATATGTAGCTAATTAAATGCAATCATTATAAAGTAAGAATCAATCATGTTGTATGAACATTAAGGTTGACATAAAGTTTGACATAATGCCACATGATTCTATTATTGGACAGTTTAAAATACAGTTAGATTTTTCATCCAATTATCTATTGCCACGTGCAATTATGTCAAGCTTTCTATCAAATTTTTCTGGCGAAGTAGCTTTTATCTAGTAAGAATAGAGAGTGAGTTTGACTTTTCTAATTTGGAGGAAAAAACCCACTCTGTATTTTAAAATTTTAAAATAGTGTTTGGAAACTCATTTTTAAGCATTGACTCTATAAAATAAAGACATCTTGTATTGAGAGAGTCTCTAGGAGACGCTCTTAGATCGTTTATGAGTTTTCTTGAATTTTCTAAAAGAGAAGATTTGTCGCGAAGTCTATAAAAGAATATGAGCTTTTTAAAATATTCTGTCATTGGAAAATCAGAAAGTACTATTTGAAGCATATAAAACATCTGAATGATATGGGGCTAAAAATAGAACTCAGGATACCAAGATCTTTATGCATTTTGAGTTTGCATGATCATTTGATTTTTCGCAAGTGTACGGTATTGCGAACAAATAATAACGTGTTTAGTGCAATCAAGGACTATGTGCTCAATCTATCTAGTGTCATTCAAATGTAACTCTAATCGAATAGTTAAGTGTGTTTGAATGATTTACACTAATTGAACTAACAATTGCAGTGAGCAAATTATGAAGGTTTTGCAAATTTAGATTGGATATTACTAAGACCTTGAATCTCCCTTATTTATCCATTTCAATGCAATTTAATAACATGACAATATGTGCACATTTTTGTTGATCAATGTTCCTAAATTAATTAAAAGTAGTTCTCGATGTCAATTAAATCTATCATCTCATATGATCTTCTTATATCCCTACGAAAGATGCGAACATGATATCATGCATTAAAAATGTTAGAACATCTATAGAAATCATGCAAAGTATAACATTATATCTCTTATCCCCTATCGGACTTTACAATTGTTGTTATAACGTGCTATCTATTCTATTTTCTCTCTCGAGAACAATAAAGCTCACACAACGTTCTAATTAGTGGCCAATTAACTAGAAAACATTAAGTTCTATAACAATCATTCAAGAATAAACACATATTGGGTGTCAAATTATCGAATTTATATTAAAGACTTCATAATAAGGATTTATCCATGTCTTAGTAATTGAATCTAGCATAGCATTGCAAAATCACAAGAAATCATAATTAATTGGAAAAACAAAACCTGAATTTTAGATTGATGTAGGAGAAGATGAATCTTGATCTCTTGGATCTCTTCAACTATCTTGATGAATCTCCAATTGTCTTCTTAGTTCTCCGAGAAAAAAATCAAGGATTGATCTTCAATTGGTTGAAATCTTGCAATTACCCTTCAATTCTCTATAATTAGGCCTTTCATTTATTGTAATAGATGAAAATATAATGTATGAGAGTTGTCCCCCTAATTTATAATGCCGTTTGGTATTTATAGGACTCAAAAATAGGTTGAAAATCGTGTCTAAAATTTGTTCCAGGAAGAGTTTTAATCGAATTCAAAATTTACCACAGAAGCACCAAATTTGGCCTAGGCGGTTGCCTAGTAATAGTATAAACCCTGGCAATAGCCCAGGCTTAGAATTTAGCCTTTTTTTTAATGTTGGTTGATAGCTTAGTGTAAAATCTTTCACAAATTTGCACTTTAGTTCCTGAATTCTTCTCAAGTCGTTTCTTGAAATAATCTTGATTCTTCATCTTCCAATTGTATCCAATTGAACCCTTATAATTTTCAATCATCGTTTCAAGTCAACTATTGAAAAATTTCAATTAGGTCTACCAAATTTTAGATTTCGCCCTTTTCGCTCTTTTTCTCCATTTTCTTTTAATTTCGCTTTCAGTCATCGAGTTTCACCTAACAAGTAAAATATGCAATAAATTAGTCCATATAATTAATCGAAAGAACTATTAATGTTTATATGTTTAGGTCCGAATAAGTGTATAAAATACACTTATGGCATGCTATAAGTAAGATGTATGATAAATATTCTTCTTTGAGTTAGATATTACAGTTGATTGGAAATAATTTGCACATACAAATGTATATTCTGACGGAAATACAAATCGTTCTTTGATAAACTAATAGAATTCTCACTTGTTTTTGCAATGCCAGCGAAACATACCGCTACTTGGATCTTCCGTTCTGTACCCCAGGTTTGCATCTTGTTGCTTTAGTTCCCTCTTTAATTCACTGAGTTATAGGGAAAATTATATCTCACATAGTAATTTGCAGCTCACATGAAAGAGAAGAAGGAAGCTCTTGGGGAAGTTTTGAATGGGGATCGTCTTGTAAGTGCCCCATATAAACTTGACTTTTTGCAAGATAAAGATTCTGAAACTGTTTGCAAAAAGACATTAACCAAGGAAGAAGCTGCGCAATTCCGAAAGGCAGTTGCAAAAGACTATTATTTTCAAATGTACTATGATGACTTGCCCATTTGGGGTTTCTTGGGGAAAGTGGACAGGGAAGGAAAATCTGACCCCAGCGAGTACAGATATTATATATTCAAACATCTCCATTTTGAGATCTTTTACAATAAGGACCGTGTCATTGAGATTAATGCACGAACTGACCCCAGTGCCGTTGTAGACCTTACTGAGGATAAGGAAGTTGATGTGGAGTTCATGTACTCTGTGAAGTGGAAGGAAACAAACACTCCTTTTGAGAAGAGGATGGAAAAGTACTCACAGTCCTCTTCATTACCTCATCACTTGGAAATCCATTGGTTCTCAATAATCAACTCTTGTGTGACAGTTCTTCTCCTAACTGGTTTTCTGGCCACTATTCTTATGCGAGTTCTTAAGAATGATTTTGTTAAGTGAGTACATTGTGTTATCTTGGACTTCTGTTTGATAATGAATTTCCTTTAATGTTAAAAATTGTTCACTTATTCTATTTATCAAAAGGTATGCTCATGACGAGGAGACAGCTGATGACCAAGAAGAAACTGGGTGGAAATTTATTAATGGTGATGTATTCAGGTATCCAAAGTACAAGTCCTTATTTTCCGCTGCCCTTGGTTCTGGTACCCAGTTATTCACCCTGTAAGTATCTCTTTGAGCTACTTAGTTTGCTTGGAATTGGCTTCATTTATATCTCTTTGCTGATTACTAATTGATGGAAAATCTGGAAACTTCAATCACAATTTTTTTTTTGTCCAACAGCACAGTATTTATTTTTATCCTTGCACTAGTTGGTGTATTTTATCCATATAACCGTGGAGCTCTATTCACTGCACTGGTTGTCATTTATGCTCTTACATCTGGGATTGCTGGCTATACTGCAGCCTCTTTCTATTGCCAACTAGAAGGAACAAACTGGGTATGTTTTATCCTCTTCCATAACTCCATCTTTTACTTGTAGTTGATCTATAACTATAATGAAATTATATCAAGTCTCAAGCATATCTGTATCCCTCCCACACCAAAAAGAAAATTAAAAAAAGTGGCAGACATGTCATTGCTTCCATTGTCTAACAAAAATGATAAAAATAAAATAAAATTCTGAAGTTTTATCTAAATGTACTGACGTATTATGATCTGCTAGCATGTGAGGGTTTCCTTCAATTGGCAATATCCTCCTTTGATTTGTATTAATTAGTTTAAAAAGAAATATAAATCCCTTACTGTAGATCATTCTTGTTGGAAACCAAAGACATGCAATATAACTAGGAATTGAAATTACACTTGTCTGACATTCACTTTCTCATCGTGCAGGTTCGGAATTTATTATTGACTGGAAGTCTATTTTGCGGACCACTATTTCTTACATTCTGCTTCCTTAACACTGTTGCAATTGCTTACACTGCCACTGCAGCACTGCCATTCGGGACTATTGTGGTTATCTTTCTTATTTGGGCCCTCGTGACATCACCTTTGTTAGTCATGGGGGGGATCGCGGGAAAGAATAGCAAGGCAGAGTTTCAAGCTCCATGTCGCACTGCAAAATACCCTCGAGAGATCCCAACCTTACCTTGGTACCGTGGAACTTTGCCTCAGATGGCGATGGCTGGATTCTTGCCTTTCAGCGCCATATACATAGAACTTTACTACATATTTGCTAGTGTATGGGGCCATAGGATCTATACCATTTACAGCATCTTATTTATAGTCTTCATCATCCTCTTGATTGTTACTGCTTTTATTACCGTGGCACTGACGTATTTCCAGCTTGCTGCTGAAGACCATGAATGGTGGTGGAGGTATTACATCTTATCCCTATAAGAGATGTTTTTAATGCTTTTTGTTTAGTTTAGTCACTTGTAATTTTCTAACATGGACTACTGAATGCAGGTCGTTCCTTTGCGGTGGATCAACTGGGCTGTTCATCTATGCCTACTGTTTGTATTACTATTATGCACGATCAGATATGTCGGGCTTCATGCAAACCTCATTCTTCTTCGGATACATGGCTTGCATTTGCTATGGTTTCTTTCTCATGCTCGGCGCAGTTGGTTTCCGAGCGGCACTCTTTTTTGTCCGTCACATATACCGCTCGATTAAGTGCGAGTAGCAACTTGGTTAGTAGCTTTCAATGCTCTAGAAATATGGCAAATCAAAACAGGACTTCTCAATGGAGAGACTGACCGATCTTATGATGGTACAGACGAACAATTTATTTTGTTACTTTAGTTTCAGAGTTTTCAATATCCCGGTTTTTGTCGTTGAAATCTCAGATGGTAGAATGGCCAGAGACGAAGGTTGCCTTTCTCATTCTATGTTTATATTCTTCTTCATTTTTTTTTTTTTTTGGGTGTGTGTGTGTGTCCAGAATGTTGTTAACACTTGTGTACCATCTTAATTTCGTTCGTAGTTTAGAATCACCACCTCGTTTAGTTTCACTGTTTTAATCTTTTAACGCACTTAGGAAAATTATTACAAATCTCAATAACAGATCTATCGTTTAGTGGCATTCCGCTAGTGGTATTGAACATGTTTCGAATTGGACTACATTATATGGTAATTTGGGTGTCAAAATGAGTGAGTCGATTAAGGGCATACCTCGATTCGCCCTTATTGAGTCCTTATTTTCTAAAATTCATTTTTATTTCAAGCTCATTTCCAATAAAATTATTTGTATGTTAGAAAAATGATCAATCGATAAAGCTACTATAAATTGCAGCTGATATTTACATACAAGCAGTATTGGATTTTTTATTATTCATATTCCCTGCAAAATCTACCTCTACATATCCTTTTATTTCTACACCTTCACTCAAGAATTAAAACATAAGCCCAAGTGTGAAGATCCTTTCAAATATCTTAGCAGCAATTTTAATGTAGTCCAGGGTTAGGCTGACCATAAACCTGCTCAGGTTATTGCCCTCATCTCTGCTAGTACTAACTTATTTTTAGAATTATGTTATATGTATTTCTCTTTTAGGAAGATTGCATTTGTACTTACGAATACCTTCTTATCTTGAAAACTATAGAAATAATATCTCCTAACGCCTCTGTGATAACCTATGAACAAACATAATTCGAAATCCTATTTCTCCTATTTGAGACGTCATTCTGCCGGGGCATGCTGGCGCACTTAGTTGGAATAGATTCCCTGTTCTGATACATAGTTCCTAAATTTAATTGAAAGGTATTTTATGCTATGTAAGGTGGAATTCAGCTTCTAGAAATTACAGAGATAAGTGGGATTGAACGAAAAAGTACCCACTAGAGCTAGACGCCATATCTTAAATTACAAGCTATGCAAAGTTCTTGAAGAAAATGTTGTCAAAGAAAAAGATTGAATGAGTTTGAGACCGTTGAGTTGAATGAGTGCAGTGCTCTCTTACTGTTGGATTTTGATACTCAATAAATCCCAGGTAATGATGTTAAATCGATGCTGAATGAATTGAAATATTGACAATGACACAAACCTATAACTATTTGGGCTATTGGAGACCGACTGCCTCTTCATTGTCTCCTTCATTCGTATTTTCTCCTTCGTTTTGCCTTTGTGGCTGTTTGAGTAGGTGTCTTTGTGGCTGTAATAACACTGTCACTTTGTATCCTTTGTGGATGCAACCATAGCAACCGAAGTGTGGGAAAATAGTTGTGGTTCTTGGGTCGTTAATTGAAGTGTTTGATTTCGGTTAGATAGATAAATTGAGCCCAGATTCCACAAATCAAAGATCAATTCCACTACACTTACTCAACAAACTACCTCCTAAGCTAAAGGATCTCAAATTGCCTTACTCAATAGGAAACAATATATTTTTCATGCTTTATGCCATTCCGAAGCAAATATAAATTTAAAACATTTTTCTATCTACAAGAAATTAGGTTTGGAAGAACTAAAAGATACAACAATCTCTCTTCTATTGGCGGATCGTTCAATCAAGCCTTCTTCTTTTCTTTAAGTTGTTAGTTGCTCTGGTCAGTTTGATCAATGATTGACAGCAAGAGTATAAATACAACTCTCTGTTGCACTAATCCTCATTCCATTTAGATATGCCATTTCTCCAACTTGCTAGTCAGACGATTGCGAAGACGTGCCAATTTAACCGGAATAATATCTATGTTAAGGGATATATAACACACATCGATAAATGATGTCCACACAAAACAATTAATAAAGATCTTGGACTACTCAACTTAATAAGATTGACATTTTAAGATGGAACCTCAAATCTTAACATGGTATCAGAGACCATTAAACTCCAACGAGCGATTCGATCCCATTAAAACTCTAAAATGAGCACTTGAATTTCAAGATTGGTGTACTCAAATGAGCCATCATCTTGTGGGGACGTGTTAAGGGATATATATCCCACATCGATAAATGATGTTGACACAGATCAATTAATAAAGATCTTAGGCTACTCCTCTTAGTAAAGTTGACCTTTTAAGATGGAACCCCAAATCTTAACAATCTAAACTCGAGACAGCCTAACTCGTATATCCACTAATTCTTGCTCATATTTCTCTATTTGTGCGTGAAGGTCTATTGATTCAATATTAGTAGATAACAAATCAACCTAGTGGCTTGAGGAAGGTTTTGGACCATGTCCTAGTTATACCTCTACAGTTTCCTAAAAATTCATGAATGATCTCAAATTCAATGGAGCCTAATATCCGTTTAGAATAGGTTGATCTTTAATCTCAAGCATCCACTTATATATATGGATGAAGAGGAGAAATATAATAAATGTTAATGAAGAAAAAAATGTTTACCACCCCCTTTTTCGCTATAATAAGTCTCGTAATAAATGTCTATCTCTCGTTGTGCGTTTTCTTTTGTAATTGTCCTCTTGTGAACCTATTATTAGTAGCTACGATATTCTCAAGGATTAGTAAACTCAATGGGTTAGAAACCACATGCTTCTCTGGATCATCATGTAGAGAGACTCCACTTTAGATCTTACGAGCTTAGTTTACGAAAAAAATCCTACCCTTTTTTCTTAGGTAAGTAAGCTGTGAGTTGACAGTACCGGTGGGGTTTGAGCTAGTAGAGCAAGGAGATACAACTTTAGCTTTTCCTTCATGGACCAAGACGACTCTCGTTAGCTCTACTTGGGCTTAGTGCAATTCGAAACTGGAATTTTATCTGGCCCCAACAGTGAATGAACGAACAAAGACAACAAGCACGACATGAACCAATGAAGAAAGACTTATGTCCGCCTCTATAACTCTAGTATACCTTTACCAAGAACTATTTTTACCCATTATACCAAACCAACTCATGGGAGTCTTTTTCGCCAAACAATAGGCTAAATGGCGATCACCCAAGCAATTGATTCGGTTTCACAAAAATTACCTATTTTTCAAGACGTGTAACAAATGATTTTGATCCTCCACGATATTATATTTAATGCAGTGGTGACTTGTCAAATTAATGCCTGACTTTAATTCATATATCATTGTAATTAACTCTCTTATTATAATGTTATTATTATTGTTGTAATTTTTTTTTAACTATATTTTACCTGCAATTAATTCATATATCAATGTAATTAACTCTCTTAGATCCTATTTAATAGAGATTAAAATCAGATTTTTAGTAACTTTTAATAAATGTTAATGGAATGTGTGGTTCAAATTAATTATTGACTTTAATTTATATTTTATTCATATTTTTTTAGGCAGTACCAAGGGCTTATTATAATTCTGTTATTATTTTTCACTATTAATTTTTTTAAACTTTATATTTAAATGATTTTTTTCTTAGTATTTACAAATAATAATATCCTCTTAATATTTACAAAATAATAACATCTTTAATAAAAATTATCTGATATTCAGGGATAGACCAATATTCACAGCTAGTCCCAATCTACTTGCTTTACAATAATTGGTAGTTTTTTATTGCATCATCTAATATTCTCGATTAAGTATTTTTCTATGAGTCTACACTAGTAAATATTGTTCACTCATTTAAGGACACGCATTACTATGAAATCAAGCTTGAATTTTGACTAAAAATAAAAAAGAAAAAGACTATATATCAATAATTTATTTTTAATAACCTAGGAAATTGATGACTACTTACCAAAATTTTGTCAAAAAAAAAAAAAAAATGAATTTATTTTTAGTTTACTAAAACTCAATCATATCATTTATTTATTTTTCTTTAGGTATATCAATCTACCTTTTATAACGGAGTGTAGCAAATGATCGAATAATGTAGTCATACTCACTAGCAAAACGTGCTTGCTAATTTCTAATAGTTCTTCCTAACTTTTTTGAAAATTTCAATGATATTTTTCACGTTGTACTAACGATATCATCACTGTCCTTCTCTCTTGTAGGACCATGTACCTTCCTCTTCAAAGAATGAGGATTTACAAATAAAAATAAGATTATATCAATTAAAAGTATACATTAAGATAATTTTATATCATGATATTAAGATAAATTTATACCGGCAGAATTGATCAAACTTTTCAAGTAAAAGTATACATTAAGATAATTTTATATCATGATATTAAGATAAATTTATACCGGCAGAATAAAAATAAGATTATATCACTTTTCAGTCAAATTTTCAAGTAATTAGAATCTAAATTTACATTTTCTCATATCAAATTGTGTATATGGAATGTTTCTGAACTCATTATATCCAATTTGACTTATATTTTTCGAATTGTGTTTATTTGATTGGTTATTAGTACTGAATATTATTTATATGTTTTTCCTTTTGATTACTTAAATTGATTGTTTGTATCAAATACATTGTAAGATTTTTAAACGTAAATATACATTTTCTTGTGAGAAACAAAAGATTAATAAAAAGACTCTTCGAAATCAAATGGATGAAGATGATTAGCAAAATATTAATAAAAAAAATATTTTTTTAAATGTAAATCTGCATTGTCTCAAGTCAAGTATGAATCATTCAAAAATAAAGAACAAAGTATTCGATTTGTATAGGGTTTGATTGTGCCCCCCTAACTTAAAATGTTAGCGTCTGCCCTAGCTTGCACGATGGCTTTGATGAGAGAGCTTCTCAAGGCAGCTTGTAGTTTGTGGTAAAAACTCTATTTTCTTACCAATTCTTATTCGAAACGCTGTTATCTGCAAAGAGAAAAACAAAATTGACCATTTTTAACAAATAGACATGTCTCCACCCTTGTTTAACAATATCTCTGTGATAAAGTTATATTTGGTATCTATTGAAATCTAAATTAAAGTTAACAATTAATTTTAATAACATATTTTATGAAATCCATATTTAACTTTTATCAAAATTCACTAAAAATCTGATTTTAATCACGAAAGAGGGACAAAATCACAAAAAATTTGAATTTTTCTCTTTTCTCTAAACACTCTTTTACTATTTTCTTCGCGCCTTTTAACAAAATTTTAATCCTTTTAATTTTTTACAATCTGTATATAATTTCTCTACAAATTATTATATTTACTACAAATTTTCACTTTTCAATCAAATTTTCAAGTAATTAGAACCTGAATTTACATTTTCTCGTATCAAATTGTGTATATGGAATGTTTCTGAACTCATTATATCTAATTTGACTTATATTTTTTGAATTGTGTTTATTTGATTGATTGTTATTGAATATTAGTTATCTGTACTTAAATTGATTGTTTGTATCAAATACATTATTTTTCATGACTCTAGTTGATATGTCTTTTTTTCTTTTTATGACAGAAAGATCAAGATTTTTCATGAGAATTGGTCGAACTTGATAGCTTCAATGGCACACAACAAGATAAGAGAGAGAAAGCATCGACGGGGTGACATGAAGACCTGCGCCATGTAGCAGGTGCCCAAGTATTCAGTATGTCTCCAAATGTAAACCATAACCTGAAACTAAAACAAAAATATGGATGATCTAATAATCGTTAAACAATGCTATAACAAAATCATTCTTAGCCATGAGACAATTGCATTGAGTATGAAAGAGAATTAGTGACAATTTTGATCAGTTCCTAAAAATAATTTCCACTTTACCCGTGTTTGGCATGGCATGGATGATCCGCAGAAGAGTTAAGTACCAAAAAATTGATTTTTTTGTTCATTATATTCTTCAATGCATGTATAGAATATGCCTCCATTATCCTAATAATCATTTGAATCAAAAGAGAAGTCCGATATGTTAAAGTTAATAGAATTCAACACGATTCAGAATTTACAACATACATAAAGAATGTTTTTGTTTATAGTATTGAATTCATTGTACCAAACATGTAACATACGATCATCCAAATCATGACCGATCTAATGAAGATTGGTTAGGTATGATCAATATCTACTTCTAAAGCTCATTATTTTAGTTATCTGGTATTTTGTTTTCCCTAAAATTAATATAGTTGACAACATAAAAGAATTCAAGGGATAATGCTTAATTGGATTTTATGTCACAAAAGTGTATTTAATTCTAAATTTTATAATAATTTTTTTTAAGGAAGTAGTAAAAGAATTGGATAAACCGTGGTAGGTTCATGTGGTTCTCCGTTGAACTAGTTAGTTGATTTAGTTTTTCTTATGGATGAAAAATGTTTGTCTCGTCGTGGAACCCCATCCCAACTATTATTTATTTAATAAATTTTATCTGTATAAATATAAATCACTTTAATAAATAAATAATTAATTAAACTGGACGATAAATGAGAATTATCCCCACCCAACCTCCCAAAAATCCGTGATGGGGGCAGGGAATGGGATTGGATATGGGTCAACTCGTCCCATTCCGTTACCATCCTTAATTCTTCAACATGATTTTCATATACATGGATTTGCATATAAACTCATCAATTTTCATTTTTTTTTTCATTTGAATTGGTTAATTATGATAGAACAAGTGAACATTTATTTATTTTTTCGTAGTCCAATTTCTGACCGTTGATGATGAGCTCTTTGTGTACATCTTAATAATCTTGTTACCAAACATACTTGTTTGACTTGAGTGATTGTTAGGTTATTAATACTTTCAATTGCTTGATCTATAACAGAATATATTTGTATTTTTTATTTTGTTCGAGAGAAGGAATATGAGTTGCAGCATAGAATATCAATCATCGTAGAGTTCGATAGTAAATACAGATATATCATTATACCTTATATGATTCTACTGTGAATCTTCTTCGAATTTAATTCATTTTATAAATTTGCATCCTTAATAGAGATAGATGTGATGATAGTTTCATAAAGACTTCATTAAATAAAATATGACTATTGATCATCAAGTCTAAATAATTATTGTCAATTAATTAGATTGATATTGAAATGGAAGAATATGGGGGAATTCGAGGTCGTTGTGGTTTTAATTAATTGAGATATAGTATTTTCATAAACACTTCATAGTTTAGTTTTTTTTTAAAAAAATTATAGTTATTTAGTTATAGAATTTTATTTGCAATTATCAACCATCAATGAAATCTTTCTATTTAGGTTAAAATTAAAATTAATCGGAATCTATTGAATACGATATCCTCGTGGGGATGATATTTTATTCACTTATTACTTGTTTATGATACCGTATACTTGTTGAATTTTTGCGAAAGCATGTCTTTATAAAATAAAGTAATGATGATGGCACTTATCTTTATTTGAGGTAGTTTCAAGCTTTGAAGCTCAAGTTTAGGGTAAATTGACTATGATGAGGAGAAAGCTTGGAAAAAGTTGCAAAAAATATTATGAACTTCTGTAAAAGAAACTTGCAGCATAATATGAGAAGACGAATGCCTAAGACCAATTGCATGGACTTAATTGCATTGCTTTCTAAATGTTGTGAAGTATTTGTTAAGGGATATATATCCCACATCGATAAATGATGTTGATACAGATCAATTAATAAAGATCTTGCGTTACTTCTCTTAATAAGGTTGACATTTTAAGATGAAACCACAAATCTTAATAGATGAAATTACAACTAGAAAGGCTTTTAAATTTTCATTTTCATAAATAAGGAATCAAGTTTAATTATACAATAATCAGGTTTTAATTGATAATAATAATATATCAATCTATACATACTCCCATTGAAACCCTAAATTAAATTATAACCCAAACCTTTCCCTCCCATTCACAGTAACTGTTCTCTCATCACCCACTGCCGTCGCCGCCATGCTCCTTCTCCTTCTATCTCTTCGCCGGACTATTGCGAAGATGCTGCCACTACCACCACCCGCAAGACATTTCTACCAAGAAGCATCGATTTGAACGTCGTGATTGGCTGGTTCTTCTTCGATTCTTCTTCTCCTTGTTTTGAGTTGTGTGGTGGTGACGGTTCGATGGTGGAGGTATGAGGTGCGGTGCGATAAGAGACACAATCAGAGTTGTTACCCTTCAATAGTCAATTGATTCGATAAAATGATTTTGATCCAAACTCTTCCTCCAATGGCGTCATATTTAGATCTGGCAGAATAAAGCCTCCATTGGGTTGTGGTGGGTAGTGCTCGTATGGCTGTGGTTCTCGCGGTTGGATTGTGGTGGTGATGCTCGTGTGGTTGTGGTTTGCCTGCCATGGCCGGGATCTGAAGTTCCACGATTGATGTGGTTTTTGGGTGTGTTTTTCAGTTGGTGGTGGTAGTGTTTGGGTGGCTGTCGCTGCTGTAGCGTTGGCTATGTTTGTTGGCGACAAATCTGGTGATGGTCGCTGTGAGGTGAGGTGTGGTGTTGTCGCAGACGGTGTTGTTATTGCGGCAGTGCTTGTGGTGGTTTTGTAGCGGGTGAACGACAGTGATGGTGGTTTTTTTTTTGTTACGGTAAAGGCAGCGGCGGTGGTAGTGTGACAGGGGGTGATGGTGGTGGTTTGGGTGGTGTTGTGGCGAGGGCGGGAGTGGGGTAGTGTTTGTGACCAATTATTTGGTTGGTTTGTGGCCAAAACATTGGCGGAGGATCGGGACTGGAACTGGAGTGGGGTGTTTGGTGTATGTGACCGACATTTTGGTTCATTGTGACCCATCAATAAACTATGATCTATAATTTTTTGATCTTTGACCAATGAATTAAATTATGACTTATAAAATGTTTAATTTGAGACCTCGAAATAATTTTGTGACCAATTCATTTGATGTTTTGTGATAGTAAAATAAGTTGCGTCACTTATAATTTTTGTGATTTGTGACCGATAAACAAATTATGACTTTTAAAATTTAAATTTGTGACCGATGAACGGAATGTGACATATAAAATTTTGAATTTTTTGAATTGTGACCAAATTGTATAGATCTGTGACCTTAATATATTCGTCGAAGTTGGAACAATTGTCGGAATCGGAACGGTCATCATAATAGTCGTCGGAATCGGAGTAGTCGTCAGAACGGTTAACGGAAATCAGTTGTGACCGGAACCGTAGCCAGAATAGTTCCCAGAGCGGTAGAGGTGGTGGAGGTGGGGTGGGGTAGTTATGTTATATAACTATTAAATATGTAATAATAAATTGATTCAATAATTTATTAATTCATAAATATAAATTTTAAAAAGCCTGATTTTTGAAATTTGAAACTTGTTTTTGTATTTTTAAAATAGTTTAAAGTAAAAATCTTAGATATGTATTGTTCTCATCTTAATATGGTATCAGAGTCAATTATACTCCAACGAGCGATTCGATCCCGTTAAGACTCTAAAATGAGCATGTAAATTTCAAGATTGGTTTGCTCAAATGAGCTACCATCTTACGGTGGCATGTTAATGAATATATATCACACATCGATAAATGATGTTGACATAGATCAATTAATAAAGATTTTGGACTCCTCATCTTAATAAAATTGATTTTTTAAAATGAAAACCCAAATATTAACAGTATTAAGATGCCATCATTTGCCTCTATTAAAAAGAAATGGGTAGCATTTAAGAACATACAACACACGAGCATCCAAATGACGACCGATCTAAATCTAATGAAAAATGGTTAAGTATGCTCAGTATCTGATATTTTGTTTTCCATCAAAATAATATAGTTGACAACATAAAGAATTCAAGGGATAATGTTAAATTGAAGGGGTAAATTGGATTTGATGTCACAAAAGTGTATTTAATTCTAAATTGGTATGAATTTATTAGCCAGCTAAGAGCTATTAACACTTGGTTTAATGTCCTCCCCAAATTCTTTAAAAAAAAATTACAATTACATGGGAACCTATCCCTTCTGTTCTTCTGTTATATATTATGATATGGAAAAAGGAATATTTGAATTTCATAGCCTTTGATTTATACATATTTACTACAAGTGAAACTAAAATACCTTTTTTTTCATGGTAGAAACATGATTTCTTTTTATGTTATTTATTCAAAGAAATGTAACTATTACGGTTTATTTTTTTGAAAGATTGTAACATTGACTTTGAGTTCTATAATAGTTGCAATAAAAATAAAATATTCTATATTTTTTTTCAATCAATTGCATTTTTTTTAACCTTCTTACAAGGAGGCGGTAAAAAAACTAGATAAACCGTGGTTGGTTCACGTGGTTCTCCATTGAACCGGTTAGTTGATTGAGTTTTTCGTATGGACGAAAAATGTTTGTCTCATCGTGGAATCATGGCACGTTATGTTGACTCTTACTTTTATATGTGTTTAAATATAAATCATTTATAATAAATAAACGGGGCGATAATTGAGCCTCCCAAAAATCCCAAACAGGGCGGGGAGGGACGGGGGATGGGTCGACGCATACTATCTTGTTACCATCTCTAATTATTAGACATGGTTTTCATATACATGGATATAACCTGATCAATTTTCGTTGTACTTGTCATTTTTTTTTTCATTTGAATTGGTTAATTATGATAGAACAAGTAACATTCATTTGTTGTGTCATAGTCCAAATTCTCACCGTTAATGCTGAGCTGTTTGTGGACATCGAAAAAATCTTGTTACTAAATATGTCCAAAATGTTAGGTTTTAGTTGATTTTGTAATTGACAAATTTTGTGAACAAAAGGACTTAAATTGATAGAGTATAAAAGTTCAATGAGTAATGCACAATTTGTTTAAAAGCTAGTTAAATTGGCCCAGGGCTTTGAGTTTGGAATAAGGAGGAAAACAGCGCGGATTTTCGCCGAACAGTCGTCAAGAGTTGGATCGAGCTGTAAAAGCAGAAACATCGTTGTTAGACCGTCGCCCCTCCTTTGCTCGAGCAACAGCCTGTCGCTCGACCATCGCTTGAGCGACAGGGTTATATGAGAATATTTCATTTCGTGTTTTAAAGACTTGTTTCTCAGCCCATCTGTTTTCTACCATACCTATATATATTCTAAAGTCACAAAACGAGAATTATTAAGTTGAACAATAAGCAAAAACAATACTGTCACTATTCGTTCATCTCAATAGCTTTCAACATTCATGTTTCTTTAAAAATTGTTCTTGGTAGTGAGTATAACTTCATATCCAAATCTAAATACCAACTACACTTCCTATATATCTGTCAGAGTTGTTGAAGATCAAGTAAGGTGACCATAGTTCCAGTCTGTAAAGAACGGGTTGTTCTTCGTGATCTACATGAGATAGGTTATTCTACCAAGATAGGAGCTGCTGCAGGATAGCGGGATTCCAGGAAAGCGTTGGTTATTGCAGCTAGAATTTGTGCAGGGAATCACATAATTATGGAGAGCTGTCAGAATTGCAGTCACTAGATCAGATAGCATGTTCGTCGTCTAGTATGGTAGACTGTAAGTAAAGAATCGTTTATAGTGGATTGACTGTAAAGTGCTCGGAGTTTTTCCCAGATATGTTTCTTCGTGATCATACCGTTGTTCGTTTACTGCTTTATATATATATATATTGAATGCATGATCTGTGGTATTTAAACTTAGGGTTAAACGACGTGCATGATTAATCATCTAGAGATAATTAATTAGTGACTTATTGCTAATTAGTTAATAAGTTTTTAATTCTGCATATTACACCTATTTATCCTCCTATAGGTGTTGTTAGGGTCAAACTGCGTAAATTTCAATTGGTATAAGAGCTTTATATCGATTCCTGACCCTTTTTGTTAATTCTAGATGAGTCCGTCCTTGTTCGTGCTTTCGTTTTTCGACTGAAGCAATTATGTCTATTAGAAAGTTCGAATGAGAGCTTTTTTTAAGGTTATGGATGAACGTATTTGGATAAGTGTACAAAATGAGTGGGCTTTGCCTACAACTACTATTGAAGGTGTTGTCACACCCACTAACATCTTCCTTTAGTTGAAAACGAATCTTGATGAGTGTAATTGAAACAGTAAGGGCCTTTATGCCATGTTCATGGATGTGTCTGCTAAAGAGTTTAGGCGTGTATTGATGTGTGAAATTGCTAAGAAAGTTTGGAATATTTTATAAATCACACACGAGGGAACTAAAACTGTTAAGAACTCTAAACTACAGATTTTAACCACTAGGTTTAAAGAGATAATGATGGTGGATGATGAGACATTTGATAGTTTTTATGGTAAACTCAATGACATAGTCAATTCGAGTTTTAATACCAAAATTATTAGGAAAGTCCTTAGATCGTTGCCCGAGAGGTTTAGACCTAAGGTCACTGCTATAGAAGAAAGTAATGACTTAAATTGCTGCTATAGAGCTCGTAGGATCGCTTCAAACTTATGAACTCATTGTTTCACACCCCAAAAAGACTAAATCCATCGTCATGAACACTGTTAGGGAAGAGGAGAGCGAGTCCACTGACATTGAGACCTGTAGGGACGACGAAATTGTTTATTTCATTTAAAAATTTCAGAAGGTGATGAGGAATGAAAGAGTCTCGGGAGCGAAATAGTGATGTCTCTAGTTTCTCGAGAGGTAGACGTGAGAAAAACACATCTAGGACTCCCATTAAGAAATCTCAATCTATCCAATGCCATGTGTACAAGGGGTATGGTCATATTAGGAGTGAATGTCCTAATTTGAAGAGAAGTTCGGGTAGAGAACGTCGTAAGGCTTTAGCTGTGACCATGAGTGATGAGGAGTCAGATTCCAATGATGAGATATCTGGTGGTGAGGATGAACAAAAATTCATGGCCTTCACCTCGATTGCTGCAATCGAATTTGGCCGTGAGATTGAGAAGTGGGAAAGAGAGGATGAGTGTGAACAATTTGATGAAGAGTCTGTGAGCGAGGAAGATATCCAAGAGGCTTATGATAAGATGTATGAGGAGAGTCTTAAGATTCTTACTAAAAACAAAGTATTGGGTGTGAAGAATAAAGAACTTGAATTAAAAAATGAGAAGTTAATAGTGCACATTAAGGAATCTACCTCGATTCCGAGTAAACTGAAATTCATGAATGAAACTTTAGAGACTCAGGTTAAGAACCTCACCAGTGAGCTTGAGAAGTCTTCTAAGAGAGTCGGTGAGTTGACCACTGAGAGATAAATATTATAAATTCAGGTTAAGAACCTTTTGAGCGATCTAGAGTACTTTAAGTCTCAACACTTGCATTCTCTAGTGGTTCTGAAAAGTTGGATAATATTTTAGGAATGGGCAAGTCGGCTGGAAATAAGGGAGGTCTAGGTTTTAATGAGAAGAGTGCTAGTACTTCTAAGACCACATTTGTCACTGCCACTAATCAGCCCAAATATGTGCTTAACCCCGATCTTAAGGATAAGTTATTTGTTAGACAGAGACCTACTAGACATCGTAGGACTTATCGACCTATGAATAGACATCAGAGTCCACATAACATTGGTCCTAAGTTTATCCCCACATGTTTTCACTGTGGTGAGTTAGGACACATTAGGCCTAGATGTCATCAATTCCTGAATAGACAAAGAATCAAGAGCTTTAATATGAACAGAAATAAGGAGTTTGTTGGTCAGATTGGATTCCTTACTAATCAAGTGAGTCGTTTGACCAAGTTGGTGACACACTTGTCTAGGAATGTTCCTATTACTATGAAAGTTTAAATAAAGAAAAGTGATCTGAAAAATTATAAAATAGATTACAGTGCTATTAAAGGTAAGATCATTTGCATACCTAACTGATTATGTATTTTTGGTGCATGCTCATATTCTACTATTGTCTGACATTGAGTTATGTATGCATCATGTTTATTTATTAATTTGTTCTTATACATTTTTACTTTCTATTTTTGTGTTTTGTTTGTGTGAATTTTCTTTTGCTTTGTGTGCTTAGTGCATTCACGTTTTAATTGAAAAAACAAACAAAAACAATTTTTCATTGTTATGATTAATTTTTTTTTTAAAAAAAAGGGAAAAAAAGGATGTTGATTTGAAAATTAGTTTTACAACATGATATCCATTACACTTGATTTTGTTGGTTGTAGTCAAGAATGAGTTTATTTAGTGAGTTGTAATATAATTTCAATGGCTAACTTATGATAGTTATGGAGTATTGAATGTAGGTCTCTTCATATACCAACTGCATTGCATACACTATGATCTTGAAGTGGAACTTTACTATGTGTGTGAGATTGGGATGACAATCACATGTTAATAAGGTGACTTTGAACATAAATTGACCATTTTTATTAGACCTAAACTCGATATTATCCCTGCATGAATCAATATATGTTTGAAATAATAATAATAATAATAATAATAATAATAATAATAATAATAAGAGACTCAATATCTTAATACTTCTTTTTGAAACCTACTTGACTTGAGTTATTAAGTCTGTGCGGGGTTTCTTATAACCTGGTGTTTATGGTCATCTGGCTTGGGTTAATCGGTCTAAAGCTCGTTACAGGAGTCATGTTAGTCACTTAATGAAAAGAAACATGCACTTACGATAAAAAAATATATGAGAATTCCTATTGAAAGTTGTGATAAAAAGAAAAATATGTGTGATGTAAGTTAGAGGGAGAAAAGAAATTCTTCATTAGAAATGAGCTTTCATATGTAAGTTCTATTGTGCTATACGGTTTGACTTTCATAAGTAAAATAATATACTTATTAGCAGTGATATTTAGCACGTACTTTCTCACAAAATTAAAGTATGGAGTCCCACTGCCAAATGATTAGTAACACCTAACACATATGAATCACTTATAGCATTTACTCCATGGGTGCGTTAAGTTGGAATTGTGGGAAAATTTACTATTCATTGCATATACTTGTGATTGCTTATAGCTACATTATTGAAATGTGTGATTTTGTTTTGTCCCTTGTCATTTTGTGACAAAAAGGGGGAGAAAAATTTTGAATTGCAAAAAATGAATTGATTTGATTTGACATCATTTGTTAAATCGCATTTATGATTTATATTTTATGTCTGAGGGGTCGTTGGGGTGAGACATAATGCATTTACAAATTGATATCACTTTTATGTCTGAGAGATCGTTGGGGTGAGACATATATACATTTACCTGCTGCTTAAACACATTAAGAGTTTGCAGTTAGGGAGAACACATGCATATTTGTTTGAGTTCAGTTTCGTTAAATTAAGTTTTTGATTTTTTACAATGTCAATATTTCGTTTTGGTATGTTGGGTTGCATTGATACTGTGTATTTGTTTAGCTTGTAATTTAAAACTAAAAAATATACTATTTGAGTTACAATTGGTTACAATTGCTTAAATGACACCTACAATTGAACTGTTTGAACTGTGATTATCCTTGATCCTGTTTTCCATACATTTTACACTGTATTTGAGTTGTCTATTTTATGAAATAGGTATTGCAGAGTTCGTTCAAGATAGTTTGTGGTTTATGTTATGTCATTATTTTGAGTTTGTAACTTTTATTTTATTACTGTCTTGACATAGATTATTATTTTGCCACAAAATGCTAAAGGGAAAGTTTGTTAGGTTTTAGTTGATTTTGTAATTGGCAAATTCTTTGAACAAAAGAACTTAAATCGATATGTAAAAGTTCAAGGAGTAATGTGCAATTTGTTTAAAAGTTAGTTAAAGAGGTCTAGAGTTTCAAGTTTAGAACAAGGAGGAAAACGATGTAAATTTCCGTTGGACTGTCGTCAAGGGTTGGATCGAGCTATAAAAGCAAAAACATCATCACTAGACTGTTGTCTCTCATTCGCTCTAGTGACAGGATTATACGAGAATATTTTATTTCGCATTTTAAAAAAAAATTCCGGCCCATCTATATATTCTAAAGCCACAGAACGATAATTATTAAGGTTGAACAATAAGAAAATACAATGCTGTCAATATTCTTTCATTTCCATAGCTTTCAACCTTCATGTTTCTTTGAGAATTGTTTTTGGTAGTGAGAAAAACTTCAGATTCAAATCCAAATATAAAAAGCCACACTTCCTATATATCTGCCAGAGTTGTTGATATCAAGGAAGGCGACTGGAGTTCCAGTCTGTGAAGAACGAGTTGTTTTTCGTGATCCACGGGAGATAGACGATTCCACCAAGCTAGGGGTTGCTGCGGATAGTATGGTTCCAGGAAAGTGTTGGTTATTACAGTTGAAATTGGTGCAGGGGAGCACAAAATTCAGGAGAATTATCAGAATTGTAGTCAGGAGATCAGATAGCACGAAATTCAGGAGAGTTATCAGAATTGTAGTTTGGAGATCAGATAGCACGTGTCGTCGTCTAGTCCGGTAGACTGTAAGTAAAAAAATGTTTATAATGGATTGACTGATAAAGTGCCCGGAGTTTTCTCAATTGGATTTCTCCATGATCATACCGTTGTTCGTTTACTGCTTTATATACATATTGAATATATGATCTACGGTATTTAAACTTAGAGTTAAACTGACGTGCATGATTAATCATCTAGAGATAATTAATTGGTGACTTGTTGCTAATTAGTTAATTAATTTTTAATTCCGTCGAACTGCATAAATTTCACAAAATATTTTGCTGAATATATTATAAAAGTGACAGGTATGAACAGCCATAAATCTCTCCACCTTTTCTACTCTTCTTATCAAATTGGAAGCTCATTACCCCTTCCAATCCTCGTCCCTTAAATTGTTCACATCTATGGCTGCAATAGCATGCAGCTGATTTCTTTTGTTTTGTTTTGCTTTGCTTGAAAATAACCCCAGATGGAAATCAGAGGAAAAGGTTTTGTGTTCGGGAATTTAAGAAATAATCCTTCTTTTTTCCAACCAAAACCTCCATTAACGGTCGTAGACAAGTTCTTGTCATCTCAGAACAATTTTTATTACCAGAAAACCTTAAACTCTGTGCAAAACCAGTTATCCCTTTTTCCTCCAAATCTGTTTTCTGGGCTTTCTTCAAGTTTTTCTGCACATAAGCTTCCTGAAACAAGTTTTGGGAATGGGATTCTCCCATATGCAGAGGTGGCTTGGAACCAAGATGAACATGTTAATGGGAATTCAAACGAAGTGAAATTGACAAGTGAAAGTTCTAATCCAAGAGAGATGAGAGAAAAGGGCCAGTCTGATGGTCATTTGATCAAGGGTCAGTGGACAGAAGTAGAAGACAGGTACCCGTTTTCCGGGATAGCTTTCAATTTGTTCTTTTAGATCGATATTTTTTTTTTATTCGTTAACTGATTTTTTTTTTTTTTATACTCTAATTTGATTTGACGCTTGCAATGCAGGAAATTGATTAAGTTGGTAATGCAATATGGTTCAAGAAATTGGGCTATGATAGCTGAGAACAGGGGCGGACCCACATGGGGTCATGTGGGGTCAGATGACCCCACAAAAAAAAAAAATTTTTAAAAAAAAAAAAAAAAAAAAATTTTTTTTTTAAAATTTTTTTTTTTTTTCCCCTAAACATTTTTGAAATCTCATTTTTGACCCCACAAAAAAAATTTCTCGGTCCGCCCCTGGCTGAGAAAATGGTGGTGAGAGCAGGAAAACAGTGTCGTGAGAGATGGCTTAATCATCTGCGTCCTGATATCAATGTTTTAATCTTAATCTCACTCTCACTTTCATTTCCATTTTTACTGTTCCATGATCTCTTTTCTGATCTTCAGATCTTGCCCCAAACTTCATAAATGACTTTGTATCAATTAGATTTATTAATTACAGATGGAGATTTTATTGTTTTGGGACTAAAAACCACTTTTTGTAGTTATTTATGGACTCAAATTTGTTGCATATATTGAGATTTTTTCCCTAGATTTTTAACATGATGAATCTAGGTGTGAAAAACAGCAAAAAATAATTTTTCTTACGTTCATCTATTAATCAATTTAAACCTTTTTTTTTTTTGGGTGAAAATCTTCTATTTATTAATTGATGCTTCAATGAGATAACAGCTTAAGTATAATTGTTTGGAGGACTTGCAACATGAAAATCTTAAATTGAGAATTTCCTCGAAAGAATTTCTAGGGTTTGGCCAGGTTTTTTGCACAGTCAATAGCTCTACACAGCACCACAGACTAGATTTAATTTTTTTTTTCTTGTGTTGCTGAATCAGGTTTACATATATATATTTGATGAGTTTCTTTACTCAATTTTACTGACAAATTAAAACTCATTTTTTTATTTTAATTCTATGATGATTTTATGTAATTTAAATGATATTTTTTGTTGATAAAATCATTTCAGAAAGACTTTTGGAGCGAAGAGGAAGAGAAGCTGTTAATCGAAGTCCACAAGAGGGTTGGAAACAAGTGGGCTGAGATTGCCAAACACATCACTGGAAGAGCTGAAAATTCAATAAAGAATCACTGGAATGCAACGAAAAGAAGAAAGATTTCAAGGAAAAAAATCAAGAAACCAAGAGGAGTAAATGGAAAACGACAATCAACGCTGTTACAAGATTACATCCAGAACAACTATATGAACAACGGTTCCGGCTTCACATCCACCTCCACCACCTCATATGCAGCCGCCACCACCGTTACTCCTCCAAGCTCCAACGTGCCTGAGTCTGAAGGCCAGTCTTTTTTTACTTTCGAAACATGTGAGGAGGAAATGGACTTCATGAAAAACCTATTTGGGAGCAATGATTCATCCAACAATGCTTCAATAGTGGATAAGGGCAAAGCAATGCTGTACCCTCCTGCTGCATCAGAAATGAACATGCAGATAAATGAGGATGCATTTCTTTATCCTGATATGCTAGATTCAGATATTGGTTTAACTTTGGACTTGCCAATGAATCAAGATACCTCCTTGATGGCAGATTGGAAGTGGATTTAAAGGGAATGGTTTTATCTTGCCAGTCCTCTCATCCAATGGCTGATTAATAATAGCATTACTATGTAATTCTAGTCCTTATGTTCTTAATCAATCAAACATTATGAAAAGTTATAGGAAACTTTTGGCCAAATATTTGAAAGCTTGGATTAATAACTGTGCATTATTATGGACTACTGTAAGCTTCAACTTAACTTAGTTCTGGACTTCAACAAACAATTTAAAATATTTCATATTTTAATTCTTAACTACAATAAAACTAATGAGTGGCCTTAAAAAAATTAAATTAACTTGTGATTAGAATTTGAATTAATATTTTTGAAAACTAAATATAAATGTATAAAAATAAATTAGGATTTTTCAATGTTTTCAAAGAGTTTTGTATATTTCTTCTCTAAAATATAGCGTTTCAAGTGAAGTGTAGTGTCGCGTAGTGATACTGTTTTCGTTTATATGCGACTTAGATTCTCGTGGGTCCATATATTAGAGTAATGTTATTTATTATTAGTGGTGATCATCACAAGTTTAGGTGACAGTGGACCCCATGATTTATTGCCCTATAGAGTTATTATGCATTTAATGCACTGGAGGAGCTAACTGTCACCTAAATTGGTGATTATTCATATTAATGATGAATAGTATTATTTAAAAGAAAAAAAAAAAAAACTATGAGATTCAGACAATCACCTAATCTTTGAATGCTATAACCTTATCTAATACTGCCAACATACCAAAATTTTGAGGACAGTTACAAATCTGTTTAGAATTGCAGGTTCAGGTAATCTGGGGTAAGATTCAGACAATCTATGAGTTTTTTGTGGTCTGTCCTAATAATTGGTGTGTTAGAAAATGTGAAGGGTTTTTGCCAGTTTGGTTTTATGTTTTTCAGTTACTACTGCCAACATTCTTTAGTTTCTTCCTTTGTTTTCCTGTCTGTTTTATTTTAAAATCTTCTTTTTGACTAGAATTTTGTTCCTTTCTAGTGAGATCTGATTAACTCATTTACTGAGTGACTTTCAATGTCCAAAAAAATTAGATAAGACTTGTCAGTTCAATTCAAAAAATTAGATAAGATTTATTAGCAAGTCACTTACGGGTAATAAATCTGCCCTTTAGTTCATACATTCTCCTTTTTGCTTTCATACTAAGATCATGCTGAGAACGTAAAGTTGTGTTGTGATTTTATTATTGTGTTTAAGAAAGTTTAATTGTGTCTTTCTACACACTATTTTGCAGGATTTAACTTAAAAAGTAAACACGACATTTTGTTGCGATTTTATTGTGATAATGTTGTAACTTTTGTAGATAATTGCTGGATTTGTGGCCCAAACTCTAACACGGTTGCGTGATTTGGTGTATTGGACTTAGAAAATGTCTTAATAGGGTCCATGGAAAAAAAATGAATTGAGGGTGCTAATCTATCGCTTGCTGGATGCTTGAGTGGCTAGATGCAATATTCACTAGCAAGCTACCGCCCCCTGCCTCTCGTTTGGCGCGAGCCTAGCGCTCGAGAGTCAAGTCATTCCAGATTTTTTCCTTGTTTTGTTTATTCCATGTGTTTTTTTACCTAATTTCATCGTTAGAGTTATTATTAAGGTTTTACATGTATCTCTCTCTCCCCCTCCCCCCCCCCCCCCCCACACACACACACATACATAGTTGGCTTCTCTTCATAGTTAGAACATGATTTTATCTTATTATTCATGTAAGTTAGAATTGTGTAGGAACATAATATTGCTTTAATATTTTTCTCTTCATTATTAGTGAATAAAATCTCTAATCCTTCTGTCAAATTAAATTATTTTTTCTTTGTGATTAATATTTCATATCATGCTGTATAACTTCGTTCTGCTCCCAATAAGTGGTGTATCAGGGTTTTGGTTTGATTTGTTCGAAATTTTTGTTTGTGATGGTAACCATGAAGTATGACATTCCGCTTTTAGATTACAGCAATAGATTCTCTTTATGGCAAGTGAAGATACGAACAGTGCTTGCTCAAAGAGATTTGGATAATGCGTAGTTAGGATTTGACAAGATGCTTACAATTTGGACAACGAAGGAGAAATAACGTAATGATCAAAAGGCACTTTCACAAATTCATCTTCATCTTTCGAATAATATTCTTAATGTGTTTTGAAGGAGAAAATCACAGCTACGTTATGATATAAGTTGGAGCAATTGTACATAAGTAAGAGTCTAACTAGAAAATTGCGCATGAAGCAGCTTTGTTCTCTCATCGTGTGACAAAAGGTGGACACCTAGTGGGCTTTGGGGAGGACTGTAGTTATCTGATAATCAAATCAGTTATTTTTTCTTACGATCATGTGGATCTTTCTTAGTGAGATATTCAATTTTCATTCCATCGTGAAGATGTTGACGAAGGAAGATGAGTGCTTTTGTATGATCCTGTAGAGATTATTTGTTTCCTTCTTTTATTGTCTCTCCCAAACCTTTTGAGATAAGATAAATATCAGTATCGAGTACCCATGACAAATAATTTTTGTCAGATATATCAAGTGTAACAAACTCAAGTTTTGTGATGTTTGTCATTTCATTAACTACACAATAAAGTAAAAGAAAATGCAATTAATTTCGAAAAATATGCACTACAACAAAAACAGTCTACGACAACATTCAAAAAATATTGCTGTAGACCTTTCATAACGTTTGAACGTTGTCATTGACCCTCCTACGACAACATTTGCGTAGGAGGGTCTACGACAACGTTTAACAAACGTTGCCGTAGACCCTCTATAGCAACGTTGCTGTAGGAGGGTCTACGGCAACGTTTGTTAAACGTTGCCAAATGTCATTTAACGTTTTTAAAAAAATTTCTTGCATTATTAATTTATTTAATTTCCAATAAACCTAATAATAATTATAAAACAAAATGCTTGAAAATTAGTCATATATAATCAAATTTTACATAGTTCTAATAAACAAAAATAGTGAATATGATTCAGTACAATATGCTAACATCATTTTCCTACTCAAAAAGTTATACAGCAATCACAATTGACCAACAAAATAAGCTTTGCAATCACAATCACAATCTCTTCTGTGACCACCTTCCTCTTTTGTGAGCACATAAATCTCTGCTACAAACTTTTTGTATGTTTTAATAGTGTTAGGCTTTGCAATCACCTGCAACAACAAAGATCAGCAGAAATGGTTCATTTCCCTGGGGGATTTTACTTTTATCATGTAATTCCAATGGCCGGACTGGCAGCACTTCTTAACATTCATGTAGAAACCCACTCCTTAGCATCTCAATAATAAACTAAAGTGGAAATGTGTGCTCACTAAATAATCAGTGGCACTAATATTATATTGTAGAAAACAATCAGCGACACTGACCATTCCTCGTTGGATATCTTCACGTTTCAAGCCACGTAGAAGAAGACCCACATTGTCACCAGCCTAGGAAAAGATAAGATTTTTAATGAGTGGCACAATGAAATTCAGGTAAAAGTAACAACTAGTAACTGAATCCCTTACCTGCCCAAAATCCAACATCTTCTTGAACATTGCAACACCAGTCACTGTAGTTTTCCTAGGGTTCTATAGCACAAAAATGAAAGTGAGTAGCATAATAGAAGAGATTTGGCATGTAGTATAATTACAAAGAAAAATTAATCATATAACAAATAAAGTTCTAGCATAAAGTAGGAATTTTAAAAAAAAAATGACAAATATGAATTCAAGAGGAGGGAAGTGAAAGGTAGACTTGGCCTCAGTGCATCAAGAACCTAAATCAAGATAGAGGCTTCACACATCCAACCTGATCATTGACATAATCAAATACATGAAAACCTAGAGGACCAATCAGTATATGAACAAAAAGTTGTGATGTGCAACTCGTTTTACATGTGCCCTCAAATTTAAAAATCGACCATTAACATAATAGGCAATCTGTGGAAGCAAATTAGCAAGTTAATACCATGTACATCATCAATCATTAATCACGATTTTTCACTTTCTTCCTTCATAATTAGTGGTGGCAATGGGCCGAGCCAGCTCGGCTCGGCCCATGCCAAGACGAGCTCAGCTCGTGCTCGCACGAGCCGAGCTCGTGGCTCGTTACCCACGAGCCGAGCTTCGACTCGGTTCGTGGGTTTTTGGGCGAGCTCGGCTCGTGCCCGAGCTCGCCCAAACGAGCCGAGCGCTCGGCTCGGCTCGTTTTTTTTTTTTAAATACACATAACATACCGACACTAGTTTAATTGTAAAAGATATATATGTACACATTTTGTGATTAATTTCTAAATATACATTTTTAAAAAAATTTATAATTTTTTTAAAAAATAAGAACAAAAATTATTTTGTTGAGTTACTAAGTTACTTGAGTAATAATGTAATATGTTTTTTGTTTACCATTTTATACTTAAACTTAAAAATAATATATATGTAAAGTATAAACACATTTATAAACCATTTTTTAAATATACATTTTTCAAAACATTTCTATTTTTTATAAATAAAAAAATAAAGATAGACCCTCCTCCTTTATCTGGGTTTGGGACCGGCTACTTCAATTTTTAGTAGGCGGAGTTAAAAATTGTACACGAACAACTTGTTACGTGTACAATTTTTTTAAAAATATTATAAATGTATGAAAATTAAATTTTGTGATGATTATGGTGAAATTAAATATCACTTACTTGGTTACAGGCAATTTCAACATATTTATCTTGAATTCGATAACTAGCGTCTTCCCAATCTTTCATGCATATTAAAGCTTCCAAAATATCTTCTTTGAGTCGACTCCTGACCTCAGAGAGAACCCTATTCCCTGCACTAAAAGCAGACTCGAAGCTACAGTGCTAACATGAGGTGTTAGTAGATCTTTTGCCATTGCAGAAACTATTGGCCATCGACGTTCATTATCTCGCCAAAATTTAATTACCTCTTCTGAATGTTTCTTAACTTCTTTGTTAGTAGGCAAAGTATGACGAAAGTAATCGATTAATTCAGATGGCAACGCATTTGGACTATTACTCGAAGTTTGAGTACATGCAGTGGATGACAAACTACTACTACTACCACCCGATGAACCACATGCATATGCAAATGAATTAAATCTATATGAGTTCATGCTTTCGAATAAATCTAAAATTACATCGTCGTCATCCGTTGGATTAGTGGGAGGAGTAGATGTAGGTACACGAGTAATATGTGTACCCATTCGTGAAGCATATAATTCGTACATTTCACGTAATGTTTCTTCCAAATTCCTATAAGTAATAGGTGTACTAAAAGTTAAAGAATTTGAAATTTTATCAATTACAAATTTAGTATCCGATAAATTAAATCGGGGGTCCATGACGCATGCTAAAGAAAATAACATAGGTAATTCTTCCCAATATTTTCTGAATTTTAATTCCATGGAATATATAACTGCATGAAAATCGGGGTCATTTTGAAATCGACGAAAAGTCTTAGCAATTGCATAAAGACGTTCAAGAACCATACAACTTGTAGGATAATAAACGCCAGACAATATATTTGTAGAATCATAAAATGTGGACAAAAAATGTTTTATTTTAAGAACTATATTCCAATCGGTTTCATTCAAAATAGTTTTGTCTCCATCTCTAACATGCCTATTGTTATAAAATTCAGTAATTAAATGTTCGAAACCTTCACATGATTTTAATAATAAGTAAGTGGAATTCCATCTATGGCCTACGTCAGTAATAAATGTTTTTGTATTTGTCATTCCATTTTCTGAACAAAATTCTTCAAATGCTTGTTTTCGACTAGGTGTAATCGTGATATATATAAGTGCACTCCTAATTCGGTCAATTTCATCCTTAACATGTTTTAAACCGTCTTGTACTACTAAATTAAAAATATGACATACACATCGAATATGAAATAAATAACCACCAAAATCGGGTTGAAGTACTCTATGCAATTTATCGATAACAACTTTATTTACGGTAGCATTGTCGAAAGTAAAAGAACGAATTTTGCTCTCGCATTTATACTCTTTAACTATATTTATGATAGCATTAAATATAGTTTGGGCGTTGTGTGGGTACTCAACAATTTTAAAAGCAATAATTTTTTTATGCATAACCCAAAGTGGGTCTATATAGTGTGCAGTTGCAGCAATGTAACATCTCTTATTAATCCCTTCCCACATATCAGAAGTTAAAGATATCACACCCCCATATTTCTCTAAATCATTTATCAATAGTTGTTTTGCATGAAGAAAATATTTAATTGTATCAGCACGGAGAGTATTTCGACTTACCCCAACGTACCTCGGCTAAAGATATGTTTTGACGTAGTTCACGAAATATTGGTTGTCCGCTATTACTAGTGGCAACTTAGACGCGGCAACAAACTTCACCATTCCCGTTCGAGCTTTCTCCTCTGAATACATCCATGTAGAAAGTGGCGTAGTACCACTGGCGCTTGGAGAACCAAACTGTAGTTGAGTTTGACCAGCTGGAAGAAACTCATGTTTGGTCACACATGCTTTGTAGTGACGATTGAGGTGGGTAGTTCCAATGCCTCTTTGCCATGCCAGTCGTTGTTGGCAGTATTTACATACTGCTTTGGTTTCGGGGATTCCATCGACCAAACGACCGGTTTGAACCGACAACAAACGACCGGTTTGAACCAATTTAAAATGGTTCCAACATTTTGCCTTGTTCTTCCCCTTTCTTTTCCCTCTTGCATCGAGAATATTTGACGTAGGCTCTTCATCTTGTTCCAAATCAATTGGAACACTAGGATCAACATCAACGTCATCCAAATCAATTGGACGACTACCTTCATGAACGTCGTAATCTTCAATATTTTCTGGAATTGGTAATTCATTGAGACCGGAGAATTCATTCCCAAATTGATTTTGGGCAGGTGTTTGTAATTCGTTCTCCATACCGAACAAGTTTTCAACAAATGATCGTGAATCCATTTGTTAAGAATAATAGAAATTGAATATAGAAATGTAGAAGATGATTATAGAATGAATGAATGATATTGTTGATAAATAAATGGAGATTTGAGAATGTAAATTGTATAGAGTAGAGAATGAGAGAATATAGATTGATATTGGTGGAAAAAAAAGTTTGATTTAGGTGGGTATTTATAGAAAAAAAAAATAAAAAAAAAATTTGATGACCAAAATGGTCACTGAATAAATTCAGTGACCGTTCTGGTCAATAAATTCAGTGACCAGAACGGTCACTGAATTTATCAATTTATTTATTTATTTATTTTTTATTAATTCGTTGACGAGCCACGAGCCGAGCGGCTCGTGGCTCGTTAAATTTTTTTTTAATTTTTTTTATTAACCCACAAGCCGGCTCGTCTACAGTGACGAGCTGAGCAGGCTCGGCTCGTCACCCGTTTGGACGAGCTCGGCTCGTGCTCGGGCTCGTTTTTTTACGAGCCCGAGCGGCTCGTGGGCGTGAACAGTACGAGCCGAGCGGACGAGCCGCTCGGCTCAATTTCCACCTCTATTCATAATTAAGATGAACACTAAGTTATGTCATCTCAAGCTTTATCACCTACCTGCACCGTACTGATCTATGCAATTCTACTTTTACCTTCTCTGGCTCTCCATTCTCTCTCCTCCTACTTCTCCCCATATACTAATATTTAATAAGGAACGGGGTGTTAGGAATATTGGGCCTAACTCCACCTAATAAAACCGGCTTATTAGGGGAGGATTGCCCTCACCTTATTAAGTGGATCATTTATATTTTCCCAAGCAATGTGGGATTCTAATACGCCCCCTTACGCACAGCGTGGACCATGCCAAACAACTGTAAACAAATCGATATTGGGTGGCACCCTACATTGCATAATTGGGCCTAGCTCTGATACCATGTTAAGATTTGAGGTTCCATCTTAAAAGGTTAACATTATTAAGAGGAGTAGCCCAATCCTTTATAAGTTGGTCTATGTTTTCATCTTTATTCGATGTGGGATATATATCCCTTAACATGCCCCCGCAAGATGGTTGCTCATTTGAGCAGACCAATCTTGAAATCCACATGCTCATTTTAGAGTCTTAACGGGATCGAATCGCTCGTTGGAGCATAATGGGTCTAACTCCACCTAATAAAACCGGCTTATTAGGGGAGGATTGCCCTCACCTTATTAAGTGGATCATTTATATTTTCCCAAACAATGTGAGATTCTAATACAGGGGGTGGCCTTATTTAAAAGAACAAGATCAATTTTCAGTTTTTCTAAGAAATCAGCTTCAGCATTCCACTCTTTGAGGTGCAGATCATGAAGGTTTAAAGTCAATAGTGCCCACTGTTCCTCTTTTCAAAAGCTGATATTTGAGCCCTCCTATTCTTGACTCATGAAGTAAACAAGTGGAAGTAAACTTGGAGAATCCTAGCAGTACAAACTTGAATACAAATGAAATAGATGCCTCAATAATAGTATAGGTTTAAAAGGTTAGATTGTGATGCAGGATGATCCAAGTAAGACGAGACCGAGCTGTCTGATAGTACGTTAATGACGCTGAGATACCATGAGTTGGCGTATCAGCGTAAAATTGACAAATAATTGGATATTTCATAATTTGGGTCATCTTTGGGCATGTTTCGGTATTTTGGTTATAACTTTTGCTATGGTTGTCAGAATCACGCCCATGACCCCAATCCGAAAAGATCTTTTCGGCGCACACGACGTGGTCACCTAGCTTTGCTCGAACCCAAATTCAGCTGTTTTCCTTTCTGAATCATCAATTTAAGTTATTTTTTGCCATTTATAGTAATATTTTGGTTGCCTTTTTGACATAGAATAAGAGCTCGATTTGAACCGAATTTTGGGGATATTATTTCTCTTATTAAGTATTTTATTTTAGTATGAATATTAGAATTTACCATTTCTGGTAAAATTTCGCTAATTTCGAATATTTAGCTATATAATCCGGCTTGTGGATTATTTTCATTCAGTTGTTGAATAGTAAAGAATTTTATAGTTTCTCTTGCATTATTCCCTGTATTTGTCAATTGATTTCAGCTTGCAAAATAATTACTATTCTGTCTGGCGTCAGATTGTGACCGTCCACCCATTAAAACATTAACTTTACACCAGCCGCAAATAAAATGACAAAAAATAAAATAAAATAAAATTCAGAAGAAATTAACTTCCAAATTAAGATAGTAATGACCTGTGTAAGCCCCAAAATCTCCACATCATCGCCTTGTTTGATCACACCCTATTCTACACGGCCAGTGGCAACATTAAACTAGAATGGGTTTAACAAGCCTTTAAAAAAAACCCAAATCCGTCTTTGATTTCACTCCAGCACTTTCTAGTGCATTCACAATCCCCTTCGTACCAACAACATCATACCACTCGGAAACTATACAATAGGAGTTTGTCTAAATTAAAATTAAGGAAAAACTAAAAAAACGTTATAAGGAAAATTACCTGCTTAGAAATCAGAATGGGTTCGGATTCGGACACTCGGATCAAACTCATCATTCGTCAATCACAGACTTCACAGTCGACAGTAGGGATGTAAGCAAAAATCGCCAAACCGAAAAATCGAAACGAAACCGTATTTTAGAAACCGTCGGTTTGGTGCCACGTGGACTCGTCAACGAAATGGTTTTGAACCAAACCAAAAACGGTTTGGTTTGGGTTTGAAAATTTTAATTGCGGTTTAAAACCAAACTGGACTGGACCGGCGAAAAAATATATAAAAATAAAAAAATAAAAAATAAAAATTTCTGAAAAATCCAAATATGTAAAATTCAATAGTTTTGTTATGTGTGTGTATTTTTGTCAATTTCTAATTTTATATTACATATATATTATTATTATCCAATAATCCTAATTTATATCTAATAATCTCAAGACTAACCTAATATATCAAAAGTCATTTTCCTCTCAGAATTCAGATGAACTTCAACCGATACCCGACACAGTCTTGAGTCACCAGCACCACACCAAATCAAAGACAAAGAGATCCTGAGTCTTTGGTGATAATATTTGCTTGGAATAAAGTTTCAGATCAATAATCCTTTTGAGCAAATTAAGGTAAGAAATTTGAAATTATATGAGTTTCACATTTCTCTCAACTATTGGATGATTGTGAAATAAATTTATTCACTTTGATGAAAATTGTTTATCTACTATGTACATGATTCTATTCTATTTGTGTAGACATACTCTTGTTTTGTGACTGAATTATGCATGATAAAATATGTTAATAAAAGCTAAAAAGTGTTCATGTGCAATTTGATATGTGGATGCGTTGTTTAATAAATTAAAAGAAACCAACAATGACTACAGTGACAACTATACTTGCATAAATTTAATTGTTGTGTTTTATTGTATGCTTAGATATTTTGTTATACTGTTTCTTTAAGTGTTTTGAATTAATAAGGATGATATTTACTCGGTTAGCCTATTAAAATATTAGATTTTGATCCAGTAGGCGTAAAGTTTATCATTTAAGATGTTGCCTTATTGATGTCTCGATAACTGTATTATGGAACTATAGGCTTTCAAATAAATATTTAATTTATAGGTGTTTTGAATCTTATATTTAGTTTATTAGACTTGTATTGTAATGGTATCGTAACGTCTTAACCTAAAAAGGGTGAACAAAAAACTATTATTATGATTTCACTTGGATTTAGTTGGTATTTAAATTTTTAGTAAATTTATTTGTTGACCTATGGTTGATCATGACCTTAATGTTTTGATTATAACAAACAAGTTCATCTTGTTTACTAACAAATTGAATTGAGTGTTTAAACTTTCAAAGTTATAAAGATTATTATTCACACTCAAATGAAGTACAAGTGAAGGTTAAACGAGCATTCAAGACAAATCATTCGAGATACAAGTCAAAGAGAGGCTCGAAGAGATCAAGAACATTGAAGATAGAGTTATTTATCGAACATCATTTATATATATAAAGGTAGAACTCGTCAATGTTTAGCAAGTGCATAAAGTTCAAGTATTTATCATAAATTCATCACTTGCATAAATTGTTTTGACATGAGAATGATCTTGGAAAAATGAACATTTGTAATATATCAAAAACCTTGAAAAATCATTTCCAAACGTCCCTGAAAAGATCACACTTCAACTTTCAATCAAAAAGTTATACTCCGGTTTTCAATCTCATATTGAGATAGATTTTTGACACAGAAGATGATCTAATTTGAATATTATTTCTGAATCAAAGTTGTAGCCCTTTGAGTTGTCTTTCCAACCCATTTTGAATCACCTTAATCGGATATTAGGAGAAAAAGATATGAGTAAAATACTGAAAGCTATCCGGATAAGGCGTCCGTTGGTCAGAAATGTTTTCTGTCCATCCGGACGTCCGGTTCATCTCAACGGTCACTTTTTTGACCGTTCTGACTGACTCAAATGGCTAGTTGATTACACGATCCGGACGTCCGGATGGACAGTGTTTTGGTCAGTTTGAGTGCTATAAATACCAACTCTCTTTGCATTCAATTTGTACAACTTTGGAGAGAAAATTGAGAGAGTTATTTATTGAAAATCTTTGAGCTTAACTTGGTTTTAAATTCTATCTCATTTACAAAGAATTCTTGATTGATTCAAACTTGTTTTATCCATTTCATCAAGAATTAAATTTTGCAAAGAAACTTTTCAATTTCATATATTTTCAAACTCTTGATAAAAGTTTTCTTTGTCAACACTTGTATTGAAGTGTAAATCTCTCCTCATACTTAACTTGTGTTATTTTGTTAAGAGAGATTATTGGTTGAAAACAATACAAACTATTTCATCATCCATCTTTTATCAAAGTTTACAACATCAACACTTGAGCTTAATTCATTTGCTATCTATTAAAGTGTTTGCCTCTTTTCTTCTTGTACTCAACATTGATTTTATCATTCGATAAGAAGAGAAGGTTTGTATAGTAAAATTCATTTGTAGTGTGGGTCGGTTGTAATCCCCTAAAGATCAACATTGTATAAGGTTTGGTGCGCCTTGTTGTACGTCACCGTGTGGGTCATATCGAGGTCCCGTAAAGCTCGATAGTGTGGGTCGTGTTGAGGTCCCGGAAAGCTCAACGTTGTAAATGATCGGTATTCCTTGTTGTAAGTTACCATTATAATACAAATTGGCCTTGCTCGTGACGGAGAGCTTGGTGACGGGGACGTAGATCATTGCATTGGATCGAACCCCATTAAATCGGTTTGTTATCTTTACATTATTGCACTTTACTTTAAATTGCTATTTATATTGTGCAATGTCATACTTGGACTAAGATAACATATTTGCATATTTACTTATTATTTTATACTTTGCAATTATATCTTGTGTGTTGAATTGTTTTGAGACTAAGTGTCGAAAAAGTTTTGAAAACCAATTCACCCCCCTCTTGGTTAGTTATTCTTGGGTTAACAATATTTAGTTGTTTTAGATTTATTGCTAGTAAGATATAAATATATATTGAATTCAATGAATTAATGACATAAAAGTAGACAAGCAAAAAAATATATGACGAAACCGACGGTTTAAAATTGGACCAAATCCTTAAGTTTAGGTTTGAGTGTTTTTCAAACCGTTCAAAATGGTTTGGTTTAGGCTTGAGTTTTTCTCAAACCGATTTAAACGATTTGATTTGAAAATCTGTGAAAAATCAGTAAAATCGGACCGCCTACACCACTAGTCGACAGTTGCCGCAGGGCCACAGTACCGGAGGAAAAGAAAAGAAAGGAAAGTGGATAGACGATACCGGAGACGGCGTCGGCGCAACGATTGGGGTAGACGATAGTATTGTAGTATGTCTGTAGAAAGGGAAGGTCGAAGGAGATAGATACTGAGCATCGTCTTTCGTTTACCATTTAAAAAATAAGAATAATAATTGGGCCACAATTTAGGCCATCCGATTTTCGGCCTTACCGAAGAAAAAAATTGTGGGCCAAAAAATGAGAAATATTATTGTTGGGTTGAAATGTGATGGACTCATTTAAGTGGGCCAGAATACCTTTAGCAACATTAACAAAACGTTGCTAACCTTTAGCAACGTTTACCTTTCGTAACATTTGATAAACATTGCTAAAAGTCACATTTTGCAACGTTTATCAAACATTGCTAAAGGTAAGACCTTTCGCAACGTTTTGTAAACATTGCTAAAGATAAAAATTTCCGCAATAATCAACAAACGTTGCGAAATGTGGTCTACCGCAACATTTTTTTAAAAAACGTTGCCAAAAGACCATTTTGACAACATTTATTAAGAAATGTGTTGACACACTAAAATGCAGCCCAAAATCGAAAGGAAGTCCAATTGAGAAATCCAAGATAAAGACCCAACAGAAGCCAATTAAAAGGCCCAAGAAGAAAAGCCCAAGTTGGAGGCCTGTGGAAAAACCTGAATATTGGAAGCCCAAGAACAAAGGAATACCATCGCCCCAAGGTTGTAGGACGCCCAGAGGCCGAACGAGGGTAGTACGGCACAATCGCCCAGGACGACAACCTCATTGTCGCCCAAACCCCAAGTCGCCCAGAATCAGACAAGTCTAAAGGATATAGTTTGGAAGCGGTTGGCAAGTAAACCCGGCACGATCCCACGATCCAGGAAGCAGCAAAGGTAGTGGCAGCGGTTACTAAGCAACTACTCCCCGAATAAGTGGTTCCTCACTAAAAGAGTGGGCGGTTACAAAGGATATGAAGCAAATCTGAGCAGTTTCGATAACCAAAGGATGCTCAAGAAGTATAAAAAGAAGTAACGTCATAGAAGAAAGGGACCGAATCAAAAACTCTCTACAAGAGATCATGTAATTTTTATTCCTTAGTTTAAATTTAATCCTTTTTCAGTACTCGTGTGCTTGCGCCCCTTGGAGGCGTTTTGTCTACTTCCCAATTGTAATCCTTCACTGGCATACGCACCCCTTTTTGGGACTTTGTCTCAAGAGGTCTGTTCCTTACACAATCGTCTGACCCCTCTCTCTCTCGTAATTGTTGACGGGTTGCAAAAACGCGCGAAAACAAAATGTTTCCTTTTAAATGTTGTTAATGACTATTTTTGTTGTAGTGATGATTAAACATCAAGTAGTCAATATCAATATGACATAAGTTATGCATTTTCTTTCAGAGATGAACACTAATTTAAAATAATATGTATTTCAAAACATGTGCTACTTTGGGAGCACGTTACATTTTACTATTGCTTCTTCAAGACCAACATGTCAATATTCTTCTGGAATATTGAAAAATATAATTCACGCTCTTCAAGAACAAGTAATATATTCTTCGAGAATATAATTACAATGTTGTGCTACTTCAAGAATAATAACAAACTATTTATAACGATTAATATTCTTATAAAGTTGTGCTACTTCACGAGCAATAACATGAGAAATTATTAATTTAAAGTTTATATAAGAACATATAAAAATATTTAATCATGTTAAAAACACAAAGAACATTTAATAATCATCATAAACATATATTTTATCACCATAAAAAAAAATTAAAGCAAATAGTACATGAATTAAAACATGAGTTAATATATCTAATGCTAAAAAGTAAAGAGTGTTTAATAATTTACGTACATGAATTAGAGCACAAAGTAGAAAATTAATATAATAATAGTGCTCTTGATTGTCCAAATTGAATCAAATTATGATAATATTGAAATTAGTTTCTGCTGCAATTTGTTTCTACCCAAATAGTTTCTGCCGCAAATATTATTATAATGACAATGCTAATTGGCTCAAATTCATATAACTCTAATGATTGTATCGGGAATGGGTTATAATTTACACGAAGTTGGGTACAATTAGTAGTGGAAAGATTGGGTACAATTAGTCGTGTACATGTTAAAAAAAGAAAAATTCACATGTCACAAAATTAATTTTGATACAGGTGAGAGATGATTATGTTTATAAAAAAAATTACTACCTTCTTTAAACTTTGAAAAATTAAGTTTTTGTGCTGATAACGTATTATGAAAAGAGAGAAAAAGAATAAAAATCAATAGATTTTTGTGTATTATAATGAAAATCAAAGCCCTATATTTATAGAGAATGATTAGGGATATATATGGTAATAGTTTTTAGGACTGAAATTGTACAATTGTCATTCACCAATAACTTACCATTTACAACAATACATTCATATTTCATTAAAATGCAAGTTTCATAATCAAAATTGTATTGAGCATCGAGTTCTATGGACTACGCATCCTCTTGATAAGCTAACAATCTTGTGTTCTTCTCTAGTTATGAAACAAATGGTGATACTGATCCCATTTTCCAGCAAAATTAAAATACAAGTATCAACCAGTAAGTACCCTTTCACTTATATCAACCATACAAGAACTTGTTAAGCTACCTAGCCATATCTTGTTCTTTTCTTCTGAAGGAATAATTAGAAATAATAAAACGATTTCCAGGCTAATTTTAAACTTGTACGTTATACTTATCAGTCATACAAGAACTTACAATACATATAAAATTCGTTATCTAAATCAAGCCTAGTTATATTATAACCAGCAGTTTTTTTTTTTTTTTTTTTTCCTAGCCTAAAACCCCATAAAAATGGCTAGAAAATTAGAAAAACAAAAAAGGACAGTGAAGAAAAAAACACACACACACCAAAATCGAAGGCTTCTGCTTGGAGGGAAGATTTGAAAATTGGAACCGTGGAAGAAATCAAAGCCTACATGCCCTAATTCTTAACTCTTGCTGTCATATCAGGCTCCTCGAACCTGCTGAATTTGTCGAAAATGCTTTTGAGCCATCACATTACTTTCAGTTGCAGCATCATTTTTCTCGTCTTGTGACACAGTTTCAGCTCCATCTGGGCTCTCAGATTTGATTAGAAGTGAAATAATATCAAGAACACATCCCAGAAGGGGTATTGAAGAACAACAACTTGTAGATGCAGTTTGATTTGAATTCATGGTTTAAGTTAAGCTGATCAAAAGTGGTTTAAGAATATTGAAGATGATTGCTTCAAACTTACGAAGTCAGTCAAGAAGCAGAAGTACTTATAATGGGTGGGGGAGAGAGTAACTTTTTTAAAAGTCTTTAATTCTTGCGTAGCAAGGTTCCATTTAGGTCAAATTAATCAGCTCTGTTACTTGGTCCTCATGTGACTAATGGAATTAGAAAAGTCCATTTCTTGCTTACCAATCTCATGTGTTTTTCGTTCCATTTTCCTTTTACCAAATATGCGGTGGTATTTTATTCAATCAACATTTCTGATACCAATGTTTGGTTCGGATAATAAATAAATAAATAAATAAATAATAAAAAATAATAATAATAATAATTAATTTTAACTACACATTTTATGAAAAAATTTATTTTCAACAGTTGAAAACGATAAAATTTAGTTATCGAAGATGAGGTAGTTGGACCCTTTTCTTTGAAAAATGAGGCACCCTAAACCTGAGAATCCTTTTCGGTTTTAATAATTGTATTAATTAATCTTCATCGTTTGAAAATAAAGTGTAAGAAAAGATTTTCAAAAGGCAATGGATACAAAAAATCATCTAAAATCAAGCAATCATATACAGTTAGGGTTAATTTCACAAATGGTCACTAAATTTACCTAAAAACTACAAAATGGTCACGGAAGTTTCATGCGCTTTCACAAACGGTGACAGAAGTTTTAATTTGTTTCACAAACGGTCACTGAAAGACCGTTATAAGAGGTGTAAGAGGAACTTCTCGTGAGGTTGTTAAGAATCCAGTGACCTTGGGAGAAGAACTTCTTGTGAGGTTGTTGAAAATCTAGTGCTATTAGATGAGTCCGAGGAGAATCCCATTATGTTTGGGGATCACAGGGCATATAAGACGTCAGGGAGTTCTGGAAAGAGGATAAAACAATGTCATAATCATGAAGAGTATAGTTTTGGAAATTCTTTGAATTCTTTAGACTGCAACATAACTTCCAATATCCAGCAAGTAAATCAAGTGCAACCTTGTTTAGTCAGTGGAGCAGATGGCTTTTGAGTTGAGGCAAAAGGAAATTGGTTTTGACAATAGGTAATCTATTGTCAAGTTTTGCTTGATCATTAGGGACTTGCACAAACAATTCATATTTCCCTGTTTAATCAGTGGAGCACAGGTGATCTTGGTGGAGCAGTAGGTGCAAATGGGGATCTTGGTGTAGAGAGGAGTTGTTTGTCCAAAATTTTATTCTATTTTGAAATTCCTTTTTGTTTAGGTGATGTATTATTACATTTTAATGTTCAAGTGTATGGATTCAAAAATTTGTAATGAGATTATCAATTTTTATACAATTTTAAAATTTGTTCAAAATGAGTATCTTCAATTTGGCCTGTCAATTTACATAAATTGCTAAAAAAAATAAAAATGTTGCGAAAAGTTCTTTGACAACGTTTAAAAAAGATCTACAACAACATTTAAAAATACGTTGCCAAAGACCTATGACAACGTTTACCAAAGGTATTTGGCAACGTTTTTTAAACGTTGCGGTAGATTTTTGGCAACGTTCCCATAGGTCTTTGGCAACAGTCAAAAAACGTTATCGTGTCTTTCTACTCTACGGCAACACCTCGATTTGCAACACACGGTCAAACGTTGCTGTAGGATGTTTTTGTTGTAATGTTTCTTTGAAAAAATTTGCGACTGGACCCTTTTCTTTGAAAAATGAGGCCCCTGAGAATCCTTTCGGTTTTAATAATTGTATTAATTAATCTTCATCATTGTTTGCAAATAAAGTGTAAGAAAAGATTTTCAAAAGGTAATTGATACAAAAATTCATCTAAAGTCAAGCAGTCATATACAGTTAGGGTTAATTTCACGGACGGTCACTGAACTTATCTAAAAATTACAAAACGGTCATTGAAGTTTACAACTTGCAAAAATGGTCACTGAAGTTTCACGCACTTTCACAAACGATCACTGAAGTTTTAATTTGTTTCACACACCACTGAAGGACCGTTATGATTTTAATTCAAACTTAAATGACCAAAATACGTGGACAGAAGCTTGACCACATCAAGTGCAAATTTCTAAATAAGTCAACTACTTTTAACCAACAATACACTATATTTTTATGTAAATTAAAATAAATAAAAGTGCATTAAACGCTAGGAAATCTATGCACGATTACACAAAAACATAGAAAAATATTTATATCTCACATCTAAATTTATGGTCTTGTATGTATATAGGCGGAACGAGAATTAAATATCACTTTTACAATTTTCATTTAATTTACTTCAAATGTGACACTTAATAGCAAGAAATTTGCACTTGAGGTGGTCAAGTTTATATGTCCACGTGCTTTGGTCATTTAAGTTTGAATTAAAATCATAACGGTCTTTCAATGACCGTTTGTGAAACAAATTAAAACTTCAATGCCCGTTTGTGAAAGCGCATGAAATTTTAATGACCGTTTCTGCAAGTTTTAAACTTCAGTGATCATTTTGTAATTTTTAGGTAAATTTAGTGACAGTTTGTGAAATTAACCCTATACAGTTATCTTGGATAAAATTCATGATAAATTTGGAAAATTTTTGTCGACTTTAGTCGAAACATCCAAATCTATTTTCGAAACTTGTTTACTTAAAAGTAAAACGAGAGTCAAAGAAAGTAAATTATTAAAAAATATATGTATGTGAAGATAAAAATTAGGGCAAATTAAATCTGAACTCGCCAAGTTTTGCGATTTTGGATCTCCAACCTATTTAAACTATGAATTTAGACTTCCAGATGACGAAAAGCATCAATTTGAAAGTTAAAATCACTCGCGGCTTTCAGTTCATTGGAGATAAAGATTATGTTAAGTAGTTTGAGTAATATTTTACCTTCTAACTATGAATCATGTGGAAGTCGCTAGTGATTTTAATCTGTAATGATGGTTTTGATCACATGAAGATCCAAATTCACAAATTTATGCCCCTACTTGGTTTGGATAAAAATTAAGATTTTTAATAAATTTTGATAAAAGCTAGTGAAATACGTGTTTGAAAAGTTGATAAATATTCTGAATCTCGAGAAATTTATAGTTAAAAATGAATTTTAGGAATGAGAACCAAATAATGACTAAATCTCATTTTTATAAAGTTAGAGATTGAAAATCACGAGTCCAAACCTAATTTATCGAAAATACCACTTGAATTGACGTTAGCGAATGAAAATAGGGAGAATAATCTTAGTGGATCCAAAGATAAGCATTTTCTTTATATTTGTCTAGCACTAATTCTTGCTTTGCATCATTGTACGATGATTATTTTATAAACTTTGTTGCTCTTATTTTTGTCTAGTTAGTGATTGTTTTCTTTCTCTTCTACTTAGGCCGTGACACAAGAGATCAAATACATTTTCTCTCTCCTCTCTCTTTTTAATCCTCATTTTTTGTAAAATATATTTTTCTCTTTTTTTTTTTTTTTTTTTTTTCAATCACACATTTTTTTATAAAATAATATTATACGCAAACCTAAAATTTTTCCTTATTTTTAACCACACATTCTCTATCAATCTATTATTCCAAAATGTATTCCACGCCAATAATAGGGCTCAAACAAGTCCTAAATATTACATAATTTTTTGTACATCAATGTATCCACCATCTCACATGAGGATGTGACCCACTTGAATAAAAAATATTATCTCCAAGTGAGCTTCACCCCTATGTGAGAAGGTGGACACCTTGATGTACACAAAATTATGTACAAGTAGCATGACTCATATTAAAAATCAGGTATGTTCTTAACAATTTTTCTTCCTATTCTAGCATGCATGCATGCTATATGAAAACAATTCATATCCAATTAAGTCAACACGTGATATGAATTCGAATAAGATTTAATAAAAAACATTCAATCATCAAAGAATTCATTTAATGACCACGACAAACCATAAAGTGTATCTCTATGTCTATCCAAATTGAATGTTTTTACTACGTAATATAAACAAACAATCTGTCTCTCGACATAATTATTACTCACAAATCAATAAATTAATGGTCAATTAATCCAAAGCATTAAACATGAAGGAAGAAACAATTCACATCAATTGGAGATTTAAAACTTTTTAACTAAAATTAAGATTCAAAACTCTGCTACAATCGATCATCTTAATTTATTACTTAATTATATATTATGAAAGAAGAATAAAACAAGGAATTGGTACAATTCACGGAGTTTTTAGGAAAAATGAGAAAAAGATGAAGATCATGCACTAAGAATTTCCTTCTTCTTCTTCTTCTTCTTCGACAAGCCGACTAAACATAAGCTGACTCGTTTGAATTCTTGGATCAACTCGTGTTTTTTTTTTCTCCTTTTCTTGGCTTACTTTTTTAATTTCTATAGAGAAAAAATTCGCTTATTTTCAACTTATTTTATTAATTTACAAAAAAAAAACGACCGGCTCGTGGACCACTCGACCCAAGAGGCCCACGAGCCTAAGATTTGGACATGACACAAATGGAGCTCAAGTGTCTAATGTCCAAGCCAAGTTCATTGCCACCCACAGGTTTAGTGAGATCTTCATTTCTCGTACCATTTCATTTACAACTGAAAATAAGTTAAGAGAACAATTCATCACCACTTCATTAGAATTGCAAAGCTGTACTGAAAATAAGCACCATAATTTAACCGGAACAAGGTAAAGAGCTTATACATCCACGCATATGTTTACGAGTACTAGGAAAAAGATAATCTTAAACAACGATACCATCATCAAGGTACCAGAGTGCAAACATAAACTAGTACTTGGGCACGCTACATATCTACATAGTGAAACCTCCTTTCCGCAACAGCTCTTCATTCCATTTTCTTCAATTCAGGGTGGTGTGAAACACGCCTAGTAGAAGAGTAAGATGAAATTGCTGATCCCGTAATGTGAAGGGAATGCTGGGCTAAACCTATGCTTTTCTTTGTCACCAGCCATACGGTGCAGAAGAATCCAATCCAACCTGATTCCCACATGAAAAGTTTACAATAGTTATGCATTATATGTGTAATAACAAGTCGAGCAAGATGATCGTTTAGCTTATAAACACCGGAACAAAGTAGAATCTACAATTTCTTATAAGTTGTTGTAGCATACAATAGATATTGGCTTGTAAGTAACGATAACAGAAATGGCAAGTGGCAGTTGCCATCTAATGTAGAAACAATAGACATAACACACTTGCACAAAGGTTTCATTCTGAGTCCATATCCTTTTACGTCATTTAAAGAAGATACGATTACAAGACATATTCAAGAGGAGTTGGTTGATAATATAGACTTGGTTCATAGACCAAGTGCTTGTTTGGGAAACATTATAACTTAATGATCAAAGTCAAAAATAATTTTAGCCACATATTTCGCAAGGCCCACAACTACTACCCCTACTTATCCACCACTCATTTCTGTCACATTATAATTTCAGCAACTTATAATTTATCGAAACAAGCACTAAGAAAGGGATAACTTGTCAGTTAGAAGTTTGGAAGAGCAGTTTGGAATCTAAAGATTTTAAGTTGCATAAGAACTCAAGAGAAGTTATACAAATTGCCATTTTTAGTCATACTGGAAATAAGAATTATGGTAGAATCAAAGCACAGGATCATATTGTTCAAAAGAATTCAGGTAAACAATGTAATGGGATAAAACAATATTGAGTGCTGAACCATAAAACAAACAATATCCAAGATGATGAACGTAGGAAAAGTGATGATATTAAGATGGATCGTGACCATACTAGAACAGATGAAATAAAATGGGAATATATCTTAACTAGTAGAGGTGCACTAATTTAGGATTAATTAATAGAAATGAAATGTTTAGACAAAAATGACTGTCAATAAAGAGTCTCATAGTTCAACCCGTACAAAGAAAAAGTTAGCAGCTGTTTTCTTCTTCTATATTTATTTTCAAACATGTTCAAATATGTGTGAGTCCAAGACCAAGATTGTTGAAACAAAATAGGCACTCAAAACACGACAAATATGGATATGGAGATTTTTTGAATTGTCAAAATACTTTTAGAAAACATAATCAAAGAAAATAAGTAGATTACCTGTAGCTATAAGAACAGCAGTAACGGCTAAAATTGTTGCTGTGGAAATGACACATACAGCTACTGACAGTGCGCCAACATAAATGGCTGCAACACAGGCAAAGAAAAGAGCCAAGAACCCTCCTGCTGCCACTAAAGACATGAAAAGTGAAATGACAATGGCATTGACAGTTGCTGCAGCTAAGAAAAGCATAAATAATAGCAATCCAGTCAAGGTGAGGAGGAAAATAGTCCCGACCTGCAACAATTATAAGTATTTCAGAGATCAATGTAGGAAAATTCTAACAAAATATACAGGTTACGAACAGAACAAAATCTGAAAAGTAATTGGAACTTAAATTTCCAAAATATGATGCTCCAAAAGGGAGTATCAAGAACGTACCTAAACTTGCATAAGTGAAGAATATTAGAGGCATGAAGGGATTAAAGAAAAATGTAAGTGGTAAGAGAATATGTCAATGGGAGAAGACTAATTTCGATCACGGAGTTCATTGGCTTCTACTAGCAGACATTACATATAATGCGATTTTCTGGGCAACCTACTATACTACAACTTTATAGGCAGAGTTTACAAGCCAAAACAGGCACTTAAAGAGTAAACAGGAAATATGGACAAGGTTTAAAGGGTTGATTCAATGTATGAATCAAATGTCCAAGTGTAGTAGACTGTAAGCCAAGTGTGACCTAGAATTACACAAGGCATATTTCTTCACATAGTGTCCCTCGCATGACTTCTTCCCTCTAGGGTTCAAACCACTACACTCATGAGTATGACAGGTAAAGACCTTCCAGATGATAATCTCAAATCTACGCTGAATCATTTCCAAAACATTATGATCATGAGTATGATTAGGAAAAACGCGTCAATCAGATATTCTGGGATCTATGCTGAATAAAAACACAAATGTAGATTCACGAGTGTAACATAAAAAAGTCTTCATCTGATAATCTCCCATCTATGCTTAATCATTTCCAAAAACACTAGATTCACAAGCATAATTGCGGAAATGCCTCCATCTAACAATCTCCAGTCTATGCTGAATCATTTGCTAATTTTGCACCTAGAATTCTGACCCTATACCTACAGTTTTGACCCTCTACATACACCTGTCCCTTGTGAAGTAGATGAGAAATCAACCAACTTGTATCTATACATGCATGTTAAAAGAAATAGTTTTACCTTCTAAGAAGCGGTAAAATATTAATATTTTACTAACAAAGGTAACACCCAGATTGATACAAGGTAGGTTTCTTGGCTTCTTGATAATAATAGAACTATTTACCACCAAAAAATTCCATTCACACATCAAAATTATAAGCTTATTAGTTATGGTTTGCCCAAATTTGAGTCAACAAAAACAGAAATTTTCTCAAATTCTAATGCAATAGAAATTCCCACAATTCTATCAAATTACCATAAGCTAGATCAAATTCACTAACCCTCAGTTAATCCTACATCAGATGAAAAACAGTCAATAATTCTTCCTAAGCATGCATCTATTCTAAAATATAGCCGTTTCAAAGTTGATACTTTTTACAGCATAAAAATTTGGAAAAAAATACTTACAGAATGAAGTTCCACAGTTTACTATGTAAAGGGTAAAACCCAGCTGAATACGAAATTAATAGTGGTGTTGGGCTACTCCTCTTAAAAAGAACGAACACAACACTCTGTACACTATACTTACAGATATGACAAGGAGGAGGCGGAGGGGGCTGCCACGGCGAGCCCAGGACAGAACATGGCGACCAGTGTTCCTCGAAGCGTCGGGAAGCAGAGGAATATTTTCAGAAACGGAACCTTTGATCCGGTGCAGCAGAGAAGCAGAAGCATAACTTGAATTTGGGCTCCTAAAGAAAATTGCGTTGATCAAATTGTTGAAAACAATGTAAAGAGTCACTTCTCCCTTATCCTGATGGGAACTTTTCTTGATTTTTGTTTGAAACCCAGAGGTTTCACTGTCCCCTCCACCCTCGATCAAAACCCCATTTTTTTCACTAGAATCCGCCATTTTTCACTCACGGTAAGTTTCGCGTTGCGAAAAACGAATCACAAAACAGGGGCTGAGTGTGAAACTAATTCATTTGCTCACGGACTGACTGGGCAAGATTTTTATCGGCAGATTGGAAATTGACGTGATGATGGGTCCGCCACTCGTCGGCAGTATTTATTGCCTCAAGTACCTGTAACTTTAGATCTCAGCCTTGATTTTTGCCAGGTGTTGAGGATTTTATTTAATCAATGGTCACTCAATTTCGCTATTTGTTGATCCATCTTCAAAAAACTATTCTTGCTCATCCTACTTTGTCATGTATTACTACCTAAATTTGAACAAAATTACTCATTGTTTACTGAAATTTGTTATAAATTACTACTTGTTTATAAAAATTTAAAAAATTACTCATCATTCATCCATATTTGAATAAATTTATCTATTAATCATCCATATAATTTCCATAATTATTATTTATAGCAGAGAATAACCTTTTGAATTTCGATGGGTAAGTAATAATTTATGACAAAGTTTAATGAGATTTTCAAGAATTGACGGGCCGTTTCTTTACTGTTTTGAATGTTTCTTGTGTTTATTCTCCCGGCCAATAGCACGGCCACACGCAACCAAATTTGGGTCAATTTTATCACAGTAACTTGCTATGCAATTTATTAATATTTAAATAGTTTAAGAATAAATTATTATAAAATTTCTTTTCTTTGACTTACTAAAGAAAATATTAAATAATTATCACTCATTGACTTTGTAAAATTTATTTTTCCTACATGATAGAATTTGTTGGAATCCAACCCTTCAAGTACCGATTTATACCACACTAAGGGTCCGTTTGATATAAATGTGAAAAATTAGTGAAAAGAAAATGTTTTATAGGGAAAAGATTTTTCAAGAAATTATTTTGCTGGGAATTGTAATTAATTGTGTTTCATTGGTATAATTTTCCATAGAAAATATTAAAATTTTGATATCCGTTTAACTTCGTTTTTTATGGAAATTATCCATTAAAGTGATAATGTTTTCTACCATTAGGTCTAGAATTTGTTCCAATTGCCAAAAAAAAAAAAAGCATACCGAATATCATTCGTTTGGTTTTGTTTTGCATGAAAATTGTCAATAAAAGTGAAATTTTTTTTACCATTGTGTCTAGAATTTTTTTCAATTGCAAAAAAAAAAAATAAATAAATAAATAAAATGAAAAGTTGGAAAATATTTTCCCACCAAAACATCAAGAATTTATTTTCCTCAAAAAAGTGGAAAATTTGAAAAGTTGGAAAATATTTTCTCGGGAAAATTTTGCCAATCAAACACTACAAAAGTTCCATTTTCCATGAAAAATAAGGCATATCAAACGGACCCTAAAAGAAAAATTAGGTGGTGGTTTTAATCAATTATTATATTGATAGATGACATTCGTCGAACCTTCAAATGTTGTAAACTGACAATGGTGCTTTTACATGTTTATTGGACACTTAAAATAAACTTATAATTGATGAAAGGAGAGAATTTCGAATCACAATTGTGTAATTGTGGCTTTTGTTGTTAAAAATCCAAAATTGAAAGAGAATAAGCAAAAAGGAAGTGAAGAGGTGCCAAAAGCACACAAAAATATGAAGTCGTGGACCAAAGTGCACAATGCACAAGTGCTGAAAGTTCAGGACTTCAGATGCAATTTATGGAGGGTAAAATTGATGTAGTCAAGATTCATGGACCAAAATGAAGAAAATCAAAGTGGAGGACTTGGTGTGCAAATTGTTTGAGGGCCAGCTTGCAAGATGGAAATAGTTGAATTCGAGTTTGTGCACCCGATGCCTTGGTCGTTTTCCGTCAAAGAGGAAAAGCAGCCACTGGTGCACGCCTAAGCCAAGCCGACACATGCGCTCAGTACAAAATTAGGGACCATTTTGTTTGAATCCGAAAATTTCAAGGCCTGCTGTGCAATTATTCTAGGGTATTTTCTTAGGGTTTTAAAGACATAAATGCATCCATTTTTCCTCATTCCATATTCAATTCTTATTTTCTATATTTTTCTCTTCATTTTCACTCAACTTTGGGATAAAGAGACCAAGAAGATGAAATAAATCCAACCACAAAAAGGGTTTTATCCTTAATTTGGTGTTTTCTACATTATTTAATACTTGATCTTTGATTTTAAAATACTTATTTTCGTGTATATACTATTGTATCTTATGTATTATCGTTTATATGGTCAATGAATGATTATTTTGGTAATTTGTGCATCGCTCTCGAGAAAATTGTACATTTTAGACCAAATAGTAAATATTCTATGGTCTTGTAGTAGATAAAAATATACATCTAACCCTATGTGATTCATTGATGTATTTTCACAAAGATTTAATACAATCAACTGAGTTTTAATCGACATAGATATATAATATGTTAAATCAATTGATTATGGTTAATTTCACTCGAGAGAGATAACTACCTAAAATCAAAAAATCAGACTAACATACTAAATAATTAATTTGCTAATTTGCATGTGTAGAAATGAATTAGGCGGCAATTGAGTGAAATCATGAATCCCAACTACTTTATCCACTCAATTTTCCTAATTTTAGATTTGTTATTTTGTAAATCAAAATTCAGAAGTTGTACGTGTTGTTTTGTTAGAAATAAATTGACTAAAGTAATGTAATTAAAAGTATACACTCTTCCATTTAGTTTATTATTTGAACACTCGTACACTTGCGGTACATAATTTCAGCAATCATAAGCTAGATTCCTTTATGAATTGTTAAAAGTCCTAACAATACATGGGAAAGCAACAATGCATTGTGAAAATACTAAGTTCATGTTTGGTTCAATTAAAAAAAATTAATTTTAATCACGTATTTCATGGGATCCGTAAAATATTTTATGAATTTTTATCAAAATTTACTAAAAATCCGATTTTCATCTAAACCAAGCAGGGCTAAGCGTAAACGAGAGTGAAAGGGAAAACGCCACATGCAACTCATTATCTCTCGAATCTATTATTTATGATACGATCAATTTCAATACATTACTTATTGAATATTATTGTGTCTAGTTGTTTATATGAAATTCTATAATACCAAGTTAATTGAATATTATAGTGAAATAAAACAATACAATAATACGAGTTGACTAATGTGTTCAATATATTTAGTGCCCACCTGTCTTGTGTATACGTGTGATATTAGACTGCATAAGCTTTCAAGAAATTGAAACCTCATGCTTTAGTCAAATCTTTCATTCTCAATTAATGAATTAGTCGATTGATGAGTTGATCGCTTCCCTTATTTTCATATAGGGCATAAATTTAGGGAAATTACACCTTAGATTATTATTTTCAAATTCATGTTTTGTTTAACCAAAAGAATTGATAAAAATTTAAGTCGAAATATTAAATTTAACTATTCATTTTATAGGATCTATAACTTTTATCAATTTTGAAATCACTCATTTCATCAATTTTAACAAAATTCGCTAAAATTTTGATTTTTTTAGCTAAACTAAATAGGGGCTAAATTCTAAATATATTAATTATGTGAAGAATATTGTGCCTCCAATCACCACTATTCCAGGCTCAGTTAATCAAAACAATCGACACCCACAATCAACTAACCAATCTCACTAATCGACAACTTCCCAACCGGTTGCTCCAATGATTGATAGCCCACAAAGGACTGAAGGTGGAAAAATATAGCCAAGAAGAACAGCCACAAAGGCCAAGGTAGAGAAGGGGGAAGAACGGGTCATGCAAGAGAAAGAGGCATACAGCCAAAAAATGCACAAAGCCAAAGACAAAACCGGTTTTCTCTTTTCTAAAAAGGGGCGGCTGCAACTAATGTTTTTCCACACGGTAATAGTAGTGAACAACCAAACTAAATAGATTATTTGGATTTTGAGATTTAGATATTTACTTTAAAAATTTAATAACAAATGTTGAGTATATGTCTTTAGAGTTTAGTTGAGTATTTCTTTTTTACTTCATTCGAATGGACGAACAAAGGTTCATATTTGAAGGTATTTGATAAGTGGGATTTTATACCTATCTAGGTCATCAAAAGTGGATGTTAGAGTGTGCTTTAATACTGTAGATACATAATTTCAGTTCTTATGATTAATTTAAGAGAAACCCTGATTTTGGATGTGAAATAATGAAAATAGAGGAGTTTGGATGAAAAATGATTGAAGTTGTACAAATTTTGGAATTTGGGGATCAAAGCATGAAGTTTGGCAGTTGAAGTGCTTACATTGCAATATTATATGTAGTGTTAGACAAAACTCTCGAACCGAACGGTCCTTCTTAAGTTAAATACTCGAACGAGTATCTGAATCGAGAACCGGCATGTTTTGTTCGATTATCGATTGTAAACCAAAAACCGAATAACCGAATAAGAATCAAATCTCCTTAACTTTTTTAATTTTTATATTAAGCTCTTGTTTGATTCTATTATTTTTAAAATACATTTTTCTCTTATTTTCATCCACACATTCTTTAAAAAAATAATATTATACACAAATTCAATTATTTTTTTTAACTACACATTATCTATCAAATTAATATTTCAAAATGTATTTTGAAAAAAAAAATGCTCAAAGAGGCTCTGAATAAGCCAAATTATTTTAATTTTTTCTAAATAAATTTGTCAACTAATTAATTGAGCCCAAAAATATTGTTTCCCTATTTCATTTGTCGACTAATTAATTTAATCCAAACCAAAATATGATTTTCATATTTCTAATTTCCAACTCAAACCCAACTTAATCAAATTGAAGTTGTTTTTTTTAAGCAAAGACCACTAGCGTGATTATTTTATTATTTAAAAAAAATGAAGTGCAAGAAAGGAGGGGGAGGGGGGGCATATACCTGACCTCCAGTAATTGAAATATGCTAACAATGTCTCGATATTAAATGTAAGAAATAGTAAATGAAAAGTGAACAAGTAGTGGAAACCACTCAAGGGTATTCTCGAGGGTAAATCTTCGGGTGGTAGTACATCGACATTGATCGGGTCATGCGTCTTGTTTGAAACATGTTTGAGTCGTAGTAGTCTTCATGCTCAAACTCGCTTATTGGAGAAGGGTCCCGCTTGCGACAAGGGACCTGCTTAGGTGAAAAATGTTGTCTAGGTGATGATGCACTGAATATCGGGCGAAATGCAGGTGCATCTGATCTCATGGTGCTCTGTGCTGCAACATCTGAAGCATGTGAGAATAACCTGCGAACTGTCGGTACGTCGTCCTCTACGTTTTGCACGCAGTCTCCAAGCCCCATGTCATCTATGTCTCTCTGTATATGTTCCTTCATCATATCATGTGTAGGGATTGTTGTGGAAAGACTAGGTGAAGGTGTTTGTGTAGGAGTCTTACTCACAGAAGATCTCTCACCAAATAGCTTAACAACCAAGTCATCAATGGCAAGTCTCATGGTAGATCCAACCTTCATGTCATGGTCCTTCTTAAAGTGATCAATCAATATATGCTTGATACTGTGCCGTTTTGAGCCAATCTCAGCCAACGGTCCCTGTACAGTAGTGGTATGATGAATTGTCCCTGTACCTAATCCATGTGCTGACTGAGTACTATTTGTGTGTGTCTTCAATGGTGGAGAACTAATCTGTGTCGGCTCAAGGGCTACCTTAGTAGTAGGGGTGGGAACATGAGGTATGGTAGTGATAATAGGAGAAGTGGGTAACTCGATAGGAGCATCTAGAGTATGCTCAACAACTAAATGAATAAATGGTGGTACCTCTGGATCAACTGTCCCTAGACTGATTGGTAAGCTGGATCCTGATCTCTGTGATGGCTGAGTACCCTCTGTGTGTATCCCCAAAGAAGGGTAATTGATATGCGTCGTTAAAATCGGTGCTTCAGTAATTGGGAGAGGAGTAACAACTGTAGCAGTGATAGTAGTGTGAGGGGTTGCCTCGATAGGAGCATCTGGTATAGACTTAGTAACTGAAAGAATAGCTGGTGGTACTTCTGAAGCTGCTGTCATGGGGGTCGAGATAGGAAATTTCAATGTAGTAGCTGACTTTATCTGAACACCAACAGGAGTAGTGGGGAACACAATAGGCACTGCTGAAACTGGCACCCACTGCTTCATCGGCTCCACAAATGTTACCTTTCCTTAACATTTACCTTTTTCAAACTTACTAGCAGTAGTAGAGGGCTGAACAGGGGGAGGCACAACAACTGGAAGGGGAAGAGGTGTCCCCGAATTGCACTTATCGTAGGAGTTGCCCATATGTCTAGAATTGAAGCAAAAAATCGGCCTCTTCTCATAAATGACCGGCTGCTAGAAGCCACGGTTACCACCACGCTCAATCCAAATCCTATCAGGTAATCTAAGCTCCAAAGTCACCTCAATGCACACCCTAGCCTGACTAGGTCGTCTCAAGTCTGAGGTGGAAATCAAGATTTTTGTTTATCTATATTTGTTAATAATACTTTTTCAATCATTTCTTGTAGAGTTACAAGTGAAGCAATGGAAGATTAATTTAAATAGTTGGTAAGTACTAGCAATATTTAAAATATCTTATTTCTGTAACGTCTAATTCATATTTCATTTTTTTATATGGACTAGAAAGCTTGAAGCAAATGAATCAATGAGATGAAGTTACCGATATTTTAGTATTATTATCTATTTTTTGGTAATACGTATACATTGGCGAATAAATCTTATTTAAAAACTTGTTATTTATATAATTTAAATTGGATTGCTTTATTTTATAACATTTAATTAAATATGTCATTAGATGAGTTAATGTAGTGTTATTGTAATTATTAAAAAAATTAATTATGGTACTGAACCCGATAATCAAAAGAAATCGAATTGAACCAGATCGTCCAATTCCATAATAGTTGGACCCGACGAAAATACCCGAAAAATCGAGGTCCAGACCATGTCTAGACCTAATATTAGGACTTGGGAAGGACAAACAATTGAAATGGAGAACCAAAATCACCGGAAAAAAAAGATATTGGCCTTTGTGGTCTATTATGGTTGCACATGACCAGGGCAGAAGAAACCAAGTACTTGAACATGTTTTACGAAATGACGATACTTTATGAAAAATTGTACTTTATTTAACAATTGTACATCTTTTATGAGAAATATACACACAAAATGTAACGCATTATTTCGATGAATCATTTCTTCGGCCTAAACTTTATAAATAATTTGAACAACATTTAAGAATGCAAGTTCTTCATGTATAAACAACTCGATTTGCATAATTTACCCCTCTGCATAATTGAAATACCTTGCATGTCTTGCATTGATTGAGAGTTGACTACGTATAGAAATTGTACTATTTATCATAACCAAAGTACTACCAAACCGTCAAAACAAGGAAAAAAAAGGGAAATCATTTTAATCTCTAAAACCTTTCACAGCCCTCATCCGGCCAGAGAAAGAGGAAGTCGAAGAAAACCTCCACCAGCCAAACTCACCGTGAACCACCCACCACTGGCCACAGCGAGAGATAGAGAAAGTTCTATTGATGTCGAAAGAAAACTCCACCGCCCAACGAAGGAGAAACCGACCGTGAATTCACTCTTCACTCAATCGACTCGCAGGAAAAGATTGATTGTGTAAGTCAATGCTTCGACATTTTTTCCCTAACTTCCTGAAATTATGTTATAGTCATTTTTCATTTACATTTGGGTTTGTTGTGAAGTAATTACTTTGGTTATTTTGTGTAATTTTATGAATCTTTAGCTCTCTCTATATCGATTTTTACATCTGGTTTAGGATTTTTTTAATTACTGGGAGAAAATGATTGTGGAGGAAATCAGAGGAAAAAGTGGGTGTGAGAACGGAAATTATGACAACTTCTCAATGGGTATGTTTGTTTTTACGGTTCATGATCATCTAAGTTGCTTGCGGGTATTGAAAACTCTACTTATAATTGTTTAACCTACTGTTTTTGGAGAATTGTTGATTGGTAATATAGAATTATGGAGAATTATTTGACTTACTTTTTTTCCAAATTTTAAGGGATTTCGGAATGTTGTCGGCCGTTCACCCATACATGGCTTGATTGAAATTATTCAAAAATGTGATTTCATTCATTTTGAGATTATGTTTCTAGCTTAATTGTTATGTTGCTTCAAGAGATCTTAGATTTTAAATTGGGATTTTTTTTAATGTAAATGCCATATGTTTGTGAACCTTCTACCATCTTGGTATGTGTTAACACTTTGTGTGCAATGGTTTATCTCATAAATTATATACATATGGGTGATTTGTGAACATGTGCTCTGTCGTTCTTGACAGTTGAGTAAATTTGGTACAAGTCAACTGTCGATCTCGACAGTTAGACACATAATCCTCAACCGATGGCTACCTTATGAAATAATGTGAAGCACATATGTTCCATTTATTGTTAAATCTTCGTCACATGTCCTTTTACAGATTGTTTATGTTGCATTGGGTAGTAGTTTCATGTCGTTATATAGTTGACGTACATATGTTGATTGTTATTTGTTTGCATCCGTGTATATAATCTTCGTTAAGTATGTATGATATGTGATTAGTTGACCATTTCTCGCCTTCTTATTCATTGCAGAGTCCATGGAGTTCGAATTGTTGATTCTGGAAGATGCAAGGTTGCATGCACGCATATCCCATCGAAGTAACATCAAGTACGTGCAAAAGGTGTCGAAGCACTTTGACGAACAACGGTGCCATGACTTCCGCAAGTCATCACTTGGCTTCTTAGCCGACGTTCCAGACATCCAATTCTCTGCCTAACTCATCTAACAACTTGTCTTCAAAGGCATTCGAACAAACAAGTCGCACAAATTGTGGTTCAACGTGCAAGGACACTATTCCCGGTTTGGACTGCAAAAGTATGCAGTGGTTACCGGCCTGCGTTGTGGTGTCTCACCTGATGACGATCGATTTCATCGAGTCCTGGAAAAAACGAGACTAAAGGACAAGTATTTTAGATCTTTGGAGAAGATTTCCTGTGCCCAGATTGAGATAACATTAGTTCGGTCATCGACCCCACAGGCTGATCGATACAAGATGGGGCTTCCACTTATAGTGGAATGAGTATTCAACGCTCCAAACAATAATGTGGGTATCGAGTTCGCGACACTTTCGATCGTCAACGACCTTGATATCTTTTTTGCCTACCCTTGGGATAGAATGGGGTACTATTGTCTCATCAAGGGATTTCATAGCTGATACGCTAGTAAATTTCACGATGCCAAGAGGAAGCGCGATAAGGAGATCAGTTACACAGTTCATGGCTTTCCCATAGCCATACATGTATGGTCCTTTTTTCAATTTCAGTTGAATTTCTTATTAACATGAAAGTTTATTGGATAATTGACGAGACACAAATTCACTATGTTTGACCATCATGCGACAGATATGGGTATTCGAGGTAATTCTTGAAATTGGTCGACGTTTTTGTCAGCGGCTCGGTGAACGATCCCCACATCTTCTCAACTGGACTGCCACGAAACAGTCGCAGCATCGCACATACGATGCTTTTTTCAAAAGAGTGCAAGTAACCTTTCGTCTCTCGCAGGTACATGTTTTTGCAATGCTACGACGGATTGAATTGGAGCGCAACCAACACTATATGTCAACTCTTGTGCCGTTTGATGATTATGTTGTGCCTGTTTTGGACGACATTGCAAAGACTGTGGTCGATGCGCAGTTTGATGTCGAGTTCAATAGAGGAGATGGGCAGGATTCAAGTAAACATGAAGATGACGGGGATGAGACTAGTGGAGGGTCGGACGACATTGCTTCTGGTACGGGTGATCGTGTCGGGCAGTTTGTCAGAGAAAATGATGATTCTAGTTCGGACAACGGTAGAAATGACAGCGAAGGAGAGAGCCATGCTGATTGTGCACGGGGAGGGATGACGGGTGTACTAACTAAAGGTGGGTTGACAAGATTGGACGTTAAGGACATGTTGTTAAGTCAAAGAATCCTACTTGAGATGTGACTCCGAATTGTGAAACTTCAAATATTCGAGCACGTTACGACTGAACACGCTAGACTCCAGATTTCATATCAACAATAGTGGCGCCTACCGTTTCCACCGCATTGCAGCTTCGAATGATGTGCGAAACGACCTTGTACATTCTCCCCAACCACCGTGAGGTACGTGTACAAATTGTCTTATAATTTCTAATTTGGAGCTCGTTATGTGTAAGATGACGGGATGGAATAACCCAATTTTCTGACTCACTGTAACAAACTGCAGGATACGAAAATGACTTAGGCCTTGACATGAATCAGATGCCGAAAGAACACAAGTTCGCGTTGGGTGGCAGAGACCCCGAATTGAATGGTACGCTCATGTTTATGCTTGTTTAATTTATGTTTAGTTTGACACAAATTATATACAATTATTTGGAGTATGACGATTCCCTCAAAGATACGAGATAATTATCTGAGGATTATTGAAGAGATTCAAGATTTAAAGACTATCTGTCGCATTTTTTCTACGCTTTAATTCTGGGTGTGGACTAGCAATCTAATTTGTGTTTTGGCATATAATATTCCTTCAAGTTTTATAAATGTTGGGATAACAATTAACCACCTATTATTACATTTTAGTGTTAGTTTCCATATTTTGGTTTTGAATGGTTGTTATGATTTTAATGCATTTTCAATTATGCAGCTGAAAATTGAATTGATTTGTGATTTCTTTTGACATTCGAGAAAATAAATAGAAATTATAGCACATAATAATAATATTGTAAATCTTATGAATGTTCATATGTTTCAATATATCTTCATGTACTTGCAACATCGTCCATAAAATATATTAACCTCCTCATATATTATGATAAATTAAATTCCAGTTTGACTCTGACTATTTTTGTACGTTTCATTTCTTTTGTTTATTTCACCGACCTCCGTTACCCTATAAGGAGATTATTTCACATTGTTTTTTCATTGTTCTGTAGTGGCAGGAGTACCAGTTGTAGGAGGAACGTGTGGTCAGGTCAAAACATAGCAGTATCTACATGGCATCAGAGCGACGATGCTGGGACCTCTTCAAGCGCGATGGAGGTGGAAAGTAACTTCTTCGCACTTCACTTTTGCCTACCCAAATCGTCCAACAGCTTCTCATGTACACGAGGACACATACATATTTCATTACCTTATTTCGAACTAAATATTTTTCTATTATTTCTGTTGTGTAGGTGGTGCGATCGAAGACCTAGTTAAGCCTACAGGGGTCCCTATTCGCAGGCAACATTCCACTCGCCTTTGAATGCCAACAGCATCGACCAGGACGCCGTACACTAAGGGTAGGAGGCAAACACAGAAGAAATAGTTAAGACGATTTTTCTACGTTTCATTTCTTTTTGTTCCGGTTACTATCAAGTAACTCTAATTTTGTAAACGTCTACGTAATGTGACTTCGAGGGACATGGTTTTGTGAACGTTTCAGTTCATTTCATTTTTCATGAATCTGCGTGGAAGATTGTTTTGTAATGTTGATCCTGGTTAATGACATATTCAATGTTGTGTTTAAGTAAATTTCAAAATTTTGTAATTTTATGAATTGTTTCGAACATTTTGTCGCATATGGCAAACGATGCATTATCTGTACATTGATATACAATGGGTCCTTTTTATTGCAGCGATTACTTTATGGTCCACTTAGGTAACTATAGATTGTTCGAATTGTGAGTCATAAAGGATAGGGAAACCCATAATTACGGCAATGACAATTCAATCGTATATTATGAAAATAATGACATCGAGAAGAATAACTTATTACTTAAGAATAATAAAATTCGCATCTACAGCTTATTTACGTTTGACAAATGACTGGTAATTAATTATGATGTACATTGTGATTATAAGTTTTAGTACACTTCCATTACTGGTAGGATATGCTAATTGTCATGTACATTTAAGTTTAACATTGGACTATGTGATGGCAACCTGAGCATCATAAATGTTCTATTGTCTAACCTAGTATAAATAGCATGTCCACTTCTCATACAAGTAACTCTTGAAAACCTCAACATGTAAGGGCAACTGATACACAACAGATTCCTACCTGTGATAATTCGAACCTGTAGCTTCATCCACTGCGAGCAATGACACCGAGCTATTGAACAAGCCGACGCTGACACCTGGCTCATTTATGGACTTTCCCATTGTAATTTCGTCGGATGATGAGGATGGCGTCCCTAGAAGTGGTTGGAGAGTCACTTCCCCTATTCCGTTTCCCAAGTGAAGAATCGCAATCACCTAACAGTGTGCTTATGCAATGTGTTCGAGAACCCTATTATGTCCTCCGACGATTCCGATGATGAACGCGTGGCCCCCATCTCAGGAGCTCCTGAAATAATTATCATATCGTCCGACAAATCTGATGACAACAGTGGTGCAGATTCCGGATCCGTGTGCAATGAATAGTAGACCGGTGATGGGATAACATCGCGTAACTAAATAAGCGTTCGTTAAGTATGTCTATAATTTTTGTTGTGGGATGAAGGTGGAATCTGATGGGGAAGGAACCACGAAATTAGTTGTGTTAGGATATGTTACAAATACATCTTAAACAACGGCCTCAAATTTTGTACGTTTTATTCGAGGAGCCCTTAGTTACATTAATATTATGTTCATCCAAGTATTTTGCACATATTTAGTACTGATTACTAATGAAATTCATGGGCAACAATGTCCCTTTTGTACTGTGTTTGCTACTTCAATTGCTGTTTTGTTCGAACTGTTGAGAACTGTAGAGAAAATCTACCAGGATCGACAGATGAAGTGTCGGGGTGTGCTGCAAATTATGTATATCGTGTCGGTTAAAGCACGCATAAGCATAATTCGAAATGAGGACACAAATGATCACAGACAGAACAACATCATTACGTATGTTAATTTCCCAGTACATTAAGAGACAAAACAATGTAACTACATATGGTAGGTGACAAGTACATTAACAGACAAAATAACGTAATTACATATGGTAGGTGGTCAATACATTAACAAACAAGACAACGTAATTACATATGGTAGGTAGCCAGTACATTAACAGACAAAATAACGTAATTACTTATGGTAGGTGGCCAGTACATTAACAGATGAAACAACGTTATTATATATAGCAATGTTAACTGGGTTACGTTACTATGAAGTTCGTGTATGTGGTTCGGTTATAACCAAATCTTGTACATCAAGTGCAGTGTCGTAGTCGTGGCCTGGAAGTGGTGGACTCGTGTCTGGATCTCTTACGGCGTGTGGGCGGTCTATCTGGAGGACGACGTACTACTGGTGGCAAAATATGAGTAGTTGTAATATAATTCGGAACAACCCAGTTGTCTTTCTACGTGACAAGATATATAGCTTCACTGTAAGCACCCCTCCAGTAATTTGATGTGTAGTAAGGAGAACATAAATCGTACAATGATGTACCTCTAAGGCAAGCTGCACAGGTTGCTTGAACACATGGCATACGATTTAGTTGAGATTCACGACATGTGCATGTGTTGTCAGAAAAGTCTACCATGTCCATGTCTTTGGATATTTCGACATGTGTTAAGTTTGTTGTCAAGGCATGAGCTCGAAGTCGAGAACTAGCGTCGAACGTTGCCTGTAACTCATTCTCCATGTTTGATGACAACATGGTACTGCATGAAGTTGAAGTAGTTCGATGTTCGTAAAACCACTTCTGCATTGTGCTGAATGTGTTCTACCAAGCTTGTGATCGATAATGAAAGGGCATGTCTCAACATTGCGTTCGGAGATTCCACATTGTTGTTTGTCATAATATTATACCGGTGCCCAACAAATAGTGCTCGGGACCAAAAAGGAAAACCTGTTCGCTCCAAGTACTCGTATGATCTCCCATTTACCCTCTGAATCTGGCCCATTCGTCGTTCGAACTCTTCCACCCGATACGTTGTCGCCGTGTGTTTGAATAGAAAAATTGAACTATCATTATTGTACATCCGTCTTAAGTTCTTTTCCATATGGCACATACAACAACCATGGTGAGACTCCAAAAATAGTTGAGAAATGGCTTTTTCTATACTTGTTTTCCTATCCGACACAAATACAAGTTCATCTGAATCGCCTATAAGATCTCTCAAGTTGGACAGAAAACACCACCACGATTTATTTGTTTCGACATCTACGACCCCCCATGCTAAAGGGTAGATCTATTTGTTCACATCTTGGGCAGTTGTCAGTAGAAGTGTACCTTTGTATGGGCCTTTCAAGTGACTATCGTCTACACATATTACGGGCTTCAAGAACTGTAAGTAACCACAGATGCTTGCACCAAATGCTAGGAAGAAATAAGTAAACCTGTTATGGCTATCGACTTGGATGTGGGTTACAGTTCCGGGGTTATGTTCTCCTAGGACGTGACAGTATGAAGCAAGTTTATGAAAAATATCCCCCGGTTCACCATGCAGCTTGAGTAAAGCAGCCACCTTCCCCCTACGTGCTTTGTTGTAACTAATTTTTACTCTGAATTCATGTTCCATGTCACGTGAAATAACAGCAGGATCGTATTTATTTTTTGATGTGTCTAGTTTTCCCAATATAAGCTCAGCAATCACAAAACTAGTGGCATGATGGTGTGCGTTATGACGCACGTCTATGGAACATGTGTGCTAATTGTTGAATTTACGGATCATAAAGAGTGCAAACTTCTTCACAGTCGAGGCACGTAGCATCCACTTGCAATTACTGTCAGCGCATTTCATGGTTAACATCTTCATGCTTGATCTGCTAACCCAAAATTCGAACCTCTCTTGCAATGCGAGTACACGAATCTTCGAGTACAACTTCTTCTTAGTAAAGAATATTTCTCGTTCGACAAGGTCTGATGTATTCACAGGTGTAATCCATTCAACAATATTAGCAGCATCATTGCCATTTAACGGGTCGTCCAAGTTCTCATCTAAGGGTGCAACCCCAATAGCAGAAAACGGCACTTCGGGTGCAATTTCTATTGAGATATTATGCTGATGACTTATGTCCTCATGATATCCGGCCAATTTGTATCAATTGCCATGCCAAGACTTGGGGGCTTGGCTTCTAAAATAGTAACGCAGATTGCAGTTTCCTTATGAACCAATATGTACCAACTGAGGTCTTCGTCATCGCGTATTTCAGCCGAAGGTACATTTAAGTTGGGAACTCTGAACTTCAATTCAATTTCACTGTTGGAATCAACAATACAAAGTTTTTCCTTCAATCGTAAAGCAAGTCCGGCTATCGTAATATTTGTCGGCACCAAAATGAAAGTGGTTTTGTCCCCTCTCCACTTCCATTTGTCGTCCACATTTACGAAATTTTCTTCGTAAGAGATGATAAATCTCAAATCATCACTCATACTTGAAATGTTGAGATTTCAATCGTAAGAAGTTGGCACAATCAATAAATCAACGTTGAATACCATCAAATGTGGAAAACAGCTAATCAAGGTTTTCAACAATTCTCAAGTGTCAAGATCGACAGTTGAATTGTGTATCCCGACGTTCGTAAACTGTCAAATTTGACATTTTAATTGTCTGGACATGATGGCTTGAAACACTGTATTCAACAATTTCAGTACGAATTGTCGGGTTGGTTTCAAAACAGTTATTTCAGAAATTTTTAGGAGGACATTATTGTAGAACATTAATGGTGATAATCAATCATCATTCAACATGACAATGTATTTTGAAAAAAAAAAAAAGCTTCATTAAATATGGAATTGATCACATTTAATGAACCAAATATCCTTACCATAAAAAAATTCAAAAGTCAAAGAAATTAATGAGTAATAGTTTCAAAAATTGGAATTTATTATCACCATGTTGTATTTAACATTTACGAAATAATAAGCTAAGAGATGGAAATATAAACAATTTCTAATTGCTAACCTCTCAAAATGGATGATCAATTAAATACTCATATGTTCTTGATAAAGGAATGAATGAAGAAGATAAAGTTCTTGGAAGAAAATAAATGTTAATGGATGATGATTTAGGACTTAGGGTTTGTTTATGTTAGATTTTGAATTTCTTTTATTTATTTTTTTTGGAAGAAAATACATTTTATTCAATATAATATACATATATACAATAAATAAAATAATAAAAATTAACCATCAAATCAAACCATTAATGGCATTCCAATCAAGCATTAATTGCCCTTACAAAGATGACCCCAAGGGTAATTTAGACATTTGACAACAAAAAAAATGACATTTTTGAACAAATTTAGTGCTCATCCAATTTTTTTGTGGATTTTCAAATTTAGCGACATTTATAAAAATCTCCCATAATTGAATTTCTTGGATATTAATGCACTCTTAACACTTGTTGGAATTCACATTGTGATATAGAAGGTTCACACTTTTAGAGTAAGTTTGATTTTGCTCCATTGAGATTATCAAGCAACATTGTAGAGATTTAACCATCAAATGAATGAAGTTTCGTCAAACCGTGATAATTGAAATTAAATAGGATTACTTGTAGCAATATCCTACCTGAGTGATTTTGACATGAAGGTCATGGATTCTTGTGGAATCAATAGGGACGAGGTGAACCGCCAATGACCAGATTATATGCACATCAAGCCGAATTGATATTCGAAGATCTTGAATGTGGCTGAAGATCCCTTCATGGCGACCCAAGTTTTGGGTCATATATATCATGACACACAATTTACTTTGTCAAGGTTCTTTCCAAATGAGACAAACTCTCTTCAACACGATAAAATGTGTGCTAATTAGTATAATGTTAATATAAGAATGAGACTTGAAAGAATTGAGGGCATAAATGTGATAATGAGCGAACATAAAAAAATTTCATTGCAAGCATTTATCGTTATAACGATGGAATATACGTGATATAGCAACTTATGTGGAATAATAGAATACGACAATTCAATTTTCATGAGGGAAATTATTGAACTGTCATATCACATTATTCTACCCAAGTTACCTTCATCATCGATAATTTAATGAAAATTTGGGGGGAAATGAGTTTTAAAATATTGATTTTATGGACAATGTGATTAAAAAATAAGAAAAACTTCTCGATTTACATGTAGTATTCTTTTATTAAAGAATGTGTGATTGAAAAAAAAAAAAATTGGAAAAATTATAAAAATGAGTTTTAAAAATGAAAATATTATGATTTGTCATGCATCCGCCCCTATGTTAGGTAACTGTAATTGTTTATTAAATTCTACCTTTGTTACACTAGAAATAAAAGATTCCATACATATGAGCACAAGTCGTCTTCAAGTGTGGCCATCTTCACTGGTTCTCTAGTACCACTAGTGTTAAAGGGTAATGCTACAATGTACATTATTTTTTTACTTCATTTTTTACATACATTCACAATAGGGTGTGGGGACCACATTTTTGGGAGTTTTTTTTTTCACGTGGGCCGAGGGTATAACATTTTTTGGTGAGGAAAATTCAGTACAAATAGTTTTATTCGGTATTAAATAGCATTTTTCTTTATATAAACGTTTTTTTCGGCTCCGAATTTGAGTTTGTAAGAGATTATAAGAGGTGAGAAAATTCTTATAAGTTATACCCTTCTTTCACCCGTACAATATAAATGTGTACATAGCAATAAGTGTATCGTGTACGTAACGCTGATCTTAAAAGATGAACTATTGTATATAACCCCTCAAATTCTCACCTAACTCCAAGCTCTCATATAACCACAAATTCAAGTCTGAACCAACCTTTTGCCCTCACAAGGGTATAACATAAGGAAGAAACTTTCAAAACCACACCGTGGAACTTCATTTTCTCACATATTCCATCTTAACTTATCGATGGAAAAGAGAAACCCTAGAGGAAGTGTTGATGAATTGTCTTTAGTTAAAGCAGCAGCATGGGCATGGTACCAACATGGGTCCGGCTCCGATGGGAAACCTATGCCTGAATTTGATCTTACGAGGTTTAAGAATGTCCCAAAACCATCAAGGTACAAGTTACAAGCCATTAAACAAGATCAAGAAACTACAGATTCATCTAGTTCGACACTAAGTGTTTCGAACAATTCTCTTCTGGATAAGTATGAGATAGACAGGATATCAAAGCAGCTCGATTTGTATATAAAGTCTAGTCATTCTCAGCACTACGGCGACTTTTATACCAGTGATTCGGCCAAGAAGGGAACTGTGGTGGCAGTCGGACAAAATGACGGCTGGATTGGAATGAAGAGTGAGCAGAAGAAGAAAATGAAAGAAATATCAAAAGGGTACTTTTGGTTTAGGCATTCTTTGATTTGTGGTTCAACACATGATGTGGTAAAAAACAGAAATTTTGGGCATCTACAACGGCTGCGGCGGCAGGAAAAGCACGTGGCGTGATTCCCATAATAGCAACGAGCGAAGGTCGGTCCAGGGTTAGAATGCATAAAATACAAAATGTCAAAATAAGTATATTATCACAAAGAACAGTGATCATCACTAGTTCAGGTTACAATGAATCCCCTACTTCATTAGTGAAGAAGCATTTTAATATGATGAATCATGAAGCATACCACCAACTAAGGTGTTTCATTTATTTCTATTATCTTCCTCGTTTCTAGGTGTCTAGGTATCCCAGTTGAGTTGACCAATGCCCAGCAACAATCGAGTCGGCCATGCCCAAGTTAGGTGGTGCTGGTGGTAGGTGGGAATTAAGTCTGAACTACCATGGAGTTTGACATCTCATAAGTCATGAACATGGTTGATCGTGGTCCATATTGTAGTGCAGCTTTTTTGCCTCATCTTTTGTCACTTTCACAGACGGACAGACCCATACCACAATCGAATGTAAATTAATTATTCTCTTAGTGATACAGTTCAAGACACAGAGACGTACGAGTTCCATTTTTATCCTTTTTTATTATGCCATTTCTGCCATTTTGATAATATTATTAACGTGTTAATTTTACAAATAGTCACTGAACTTATTTAAAAATTACAAAACGGTCACTGAAATTTAAAACTTAAAGAAACGATCACTAAAATTTTATGCGCTTTTACAAATTGTCACGGAAGGTTTTTACGCTTTCACAAACGGTCACTGAACTTACAATTAGGACTGTTATGATGTTAATTCAAACTTAAAGAACCAAAACACATAGACATAGAAGCTTGAAGGGTTGGACTTGGGTTCAAAAATGGGGAGGCTCTTTTCCGTTTGCGCGAGAAAGGGGTCGGACTTGGGTTCAAAAATTGGTACAATTTTTGAATCAATGGGTGCAATTGACATATTACCCATGGTCGTATGTGGCTGCTGAAGACTTGATTGGGGCTAATTTGAGAATTCAAATTTCAATGTTGTAGGGAAGAGTAATTGAGGAAGACAGATCCTGAGCTTGAAGCTGCGCGATTGGCGGAATTTGCAAATTTAATGCGATCGATTGGGGGCATTATTGGTTGATGTATGACCATGGTTGTGATTGTCTAGATGAGGGCTAATGACCGAATGTGATGCACGACCATGGGTGTCGCCGGAATGGTGATTTTCGGCAGTAGGAGTTCGGCAAATTTGATTTTCGAACTGATTTTGCTACTGATTCCAGTGGGTTTGAAGGCGGCGGTTAGGTGGTTGTTGTAGAGGACAATGAGGTGAGTTTATTGGTGGTAGAGTCTAGTGGCCATAGTGGCCGAAAGGTAGTTGATTTTGGCTTCATAGGTGGCGGTCGTGCAATCATTATTCTTTAGTAGCGATCTCAAGTTTATATGTCCATGTGTTTTGGTCCTTTAATTTTGAATTAACATCATAACGGTCCTAATAGTAAGTTCAGTAATCATTTGTGAAAATGCATAAAACTTCAGTGACCGTTTCTGCAATTTTTAAACTTCAGTGACCATTTAATAATTTTTAGGTAAATTCAATGTCCGTTTGTGAAATTAACCCTATTATTAACTAGTTTTCATCAATTAATGAACTTTTTTATATGAAACGCAGTTGTACTAAAAATTGATTTGGCATTATGGAACTTAAAAAGCCAACGCGCCAATGGATCTCAATCACAGTTACTTTTTTTTTTTTTTTTTTTTATTAACTTATAAGCTTATTATAAGGAGAGAGGCTCGTACTTCTTCTCTCAAAAACATGTTGTGATTCGAGTGGTTAGGGAAAATGCATTTGCTTGATCCAAAAGTTTGGACAATAGCTAGCTACTGAGCTCACTCATTCAAGTTAGAAGGATAAAAATGGGAGGGTCTAGTTGCATCGAATAACTCCAATTCAAATAAGTTGTGATTTTGAATCGAACTGTCTAAAAGTATGAGCCAAGCCTATCAACCCCTTATATTTTTTTTTGTATTTTTATCTTCAAATTTAATGCAATTTAAACTAAATCTTAATTCAAAAAGAAATTAATATTGTGCAAGACACGGAGAATTGTGTAAACATGTAGAGAAAAAAGTATTTATTGCCAAAAAAATAATTCATTAAAGTTTAGATAGAATTGTTCGGTTCAAAACTCGAAGAGAGCTCAATCACTTCTTTAATTTATTATTATTTTTCACATTCTAAATAAGTGAACCCCTTCAACTAGACAATCAAACCCTATAGGACCTATTTATTATAACGAGCTAACCATGAACTAGCCCCAACTGAGCCAAGTCGAACCGAACCAAGCTGGATTCGGTCCGGGTTGTTAACCAATGGCTCATCCTAGACCTAGACAGACACCAGTAGTCCGAGGTCAACTACAAGTACTACCAAGCAAGAAGGTTCAAATGGATGGCCAAGTTAGATAGGCCGATGCTTGAGACAATGCAATTAGATACTCGAGGTCAAGCTGAAGAGTTTGATGCATCCACGAAAGTTGTTCCGAATCTTCTCAATAGAGACCAACATAGCTCACGACGCTATTAAGAATGTAAGAACTTAGCACAAGTGTGTCGTACCATTGACAAAACAAATCACTACGCCTTAATCAAGTTATACTTGAAGGCAACCTCACCAAGGAAGCCCCATCGTCAAAGAAAACATGCAACCTCCTCAGGCTAGAAGCATCTTCAACAACTTAAGATGCGGTTCAACTACTAGCAGCAGCATAACTATCTGATTTCAATGCTTCTTCAGTTGTTCGATGTCATGTTACACAACTAAAAATAAAAATAAAAATTGCAATTAATCTAATGAAATACCATACAAATTGTCTATTATTATACATGCATCTCCTCACTCGCCAAAGATGTGAGCATAAATGATGTTCACATGGATATCTGGCTTCGAAGGTAAAAATGAGCAGAAAAGGATATTGTCTATATCAGATACAAGATGTACTCGAACATCCGAATAACAATTTTTTCCCCCTGCTCAATTTCGAATTATTGAAAAAGATTACCTCCAAGTGGAACCACCAAGTCTAATCACTTCCTCAGTACCACTACGCCTGTTAGGTCCACTGTCTTTGTCATCTGTTTGGTTGCTCAGGTCACCATATAGATCTTTAAGCTTCGCCAAATTACTGGATGCAGATGTCTTTTCTTTGTTTACATCTCTGGCAGGACTCAGACGACTCCTTTCATGCATGCTTTGACTCCTGCTTCTGCTGCGGCTTCGACTCCGGTGAGAACTACCTTCTCTAGAGTAGTGATCACCATTGCGGCTGCTCCTCTCATAATCCCTTCTATAGCTATCTCTGGACCTTCTATCATAATCATATTCATACCCCCGATCTCTGTCTCTTCCACGTTCTCGATCTCTCCCCATTTCCTGGTCTCTATCTCTGTCCCTGCCACGGTGTCGGGAGTAATCCCTATCCCTGTCCCTGTCCCCTCTTTCTCTTCCTCTATCTCTGTCTGAATATTCTCGATCAGATAAATCACGGCTCTGGCTCCTACGTATCGGGGACCGTCTTGAATCACCATCCCTATCATAAGAAGATGGTGGCAGCGTACGGCGAACAGGAGATGAATCTCTAGTTGTCGCACGATGAGGAGCACGTTGACCGAAGGAAACGGAAAGAGCAGCTTTGACAGAAGGTGGCCTCCGGGCAGTTTCCTCAGATCCACGGGTAGTCTCACCGGTAACACCACAATGTTTAGTAGGTAGCTTCATATTTTCAAGATTGGCTACAATAGTTCGCATTACAGGAACTGGGATGCGGGGAAAAAGAGTATCGAAGTAATACTGCAGGCAGAAACAAATTTCTGAGTTGTACGAAAGTGCAGAAGATAAAGGCATGAAGAGATAAATGCATCTAATAATTGGAACATTCTTTAGCATTTAATAATATTATACCCTATCAGTAATCCAATCTATAAACCACAATGATAGGCGGTTCATTATAGGGCATTCTATTCAGTAACAGAAACAAGCACATCCCTGAACCCCCTAATAAATGGCTCCTAAACATCATAAATGAACTCCACTCATCACCTCCCGTGCATAAAAAGCAGTTTAGGTGAAGAGTTTTCAACAGCAAGAGAACTGCAGAAACAGCAAAAAATACATATTATGGGCAGGTGTCTGATGGGGATTCTAGGGGAAATAGGATTAAATATAGCGTTTGATTTAAACTATAATTTTGCTTAAATAAGTTAAGATTAGATTAGCTTTGATAGTTCAAATAGGATGTAGCTAGTAGAAGTTCCTTTGCGTTTAAATTCTTTACCCTATATAAAAGGGAACTTATTTCAATTTGTACAAGACTATTATTGAAAATGGATCTAAATTATACAATTTTCCACCTGAATTCTTCTCAACTCCTTTCTAATTTTCTCTTTCTTCTCTTCTCCTTCCCTTTCCTTCTCTCTACTTCCCTCCTCCCTTCTCTATAATTCCCTTTGTGTCATTCTCCATCAGCGTCATTTTCCAATTTTAAACAGCTGTGTAGAATCAAAATAACAAAGAATTTGAAACCTTGAGGGGAAGTTCAAAATCAAGAAGCAGATTGTCTGATGGCAGCATAGAAATTGCGATTAGGGCATTGTTTGGTATGGATTAATATTTTGATAAAAATTTGAGTCAAAATCAATAATTAATTGTAACCACACATTTCATGGGACCCACAATTTTTCAACCACACATTTCTTCAACTTTTATCAAAATTTACTAAAAATCTGATTTTTATTTTAGCTACACCAAACAGAGACTAGAATAGTATGTATAGAATTGGTAAAATGTTCCATACTCCATTCATGAGATGTTACTAATACAAAACATCAATTATAATACAGCTGACAGTCTCCAATTAGTAATTCAGGCTCAAACATACCTGGACCACTTACAACCCAATTCTTATATACGTCAAAAATGAATAAGCATATACAAAGATTATGTCCTAAACACCGGAGCACGAGAATAATAAGTTGAAAAGATTTCCCAATTCTGTACACTGGTCCAGTTATTTATTTATTTATTCTTTCATTCTGTTATGTGCTACCTCGAAGTTGTGGGTGTGTCCTGGGTAATGTCTTTTATTCTATCTCATTTGAGATTCCGATGTCCTCGAGAGGGAGGGGGGTGTAATTATGTTAATTGCTTCTTCAATAAGTAAAATTGAAAGATTACGGGTTTATCCCTAAAAATAGTGCCATTGTTTAACTGAATACATTAAATTTCAAATAAGCGTGCTGGCATATTAAGTCTGCATAGAATTAGAGTAAATTACAAGAAAGTGAGAAGAACTAGTGGAGTGCAGTAAGATCCAAAGATACCTATCGAGTTAAAAGGGAAGATATATAGATTCAATTAAAAGATGAGTGTATCTAAGATAACCATAGCAGAAATCATTCTAATACCACCCATCCACAATAGAATTGATACAAAAAAGATCAGAAAGTAGACTATACACCAATTGAAAGTGACACCATACCAAACAAAAAGTTTATTACGTGAAATAGTACAGAGTAAATGTCAATACATTCTGCCGAGAGGATTAGGAAAATGGATAAACTTGGAGAAAACACAAGCAGTTTGATATGGCCAACAATCAAAGGCAATCTGTAGCACCTTACCTGTCCAAGAAGCAAGTCGCGCACATAAACACCCATCGTGGTCATTCGGCCATTAGAACCAGGAGAGAATTCCTACAATAGTATATAGTACTCACAAGAATAAGCTTTCCACATTAGCATTTCTAAATTTAAGACTTAAGAATAAGATTTAGCAGGTAAAGAAACAAAATCCAAGATATTAGTTACACGATCAGGGCTTACACCAGTACAGCACTTGAGGATGCCCCAATACAACTCAGGAAGATTTGTTAAAGATAACAAGAAATATTTCCTAAGACGAGCATTGCAAAGCATTAGTTCCTCGAACACCATTTCAGCCCAAAAAGTCTCAACTCCCATTGTAACATATATATTACAAGATTTTTCGCAAAGGTGTGGCTTATCTATCACACAAGCAGATTTACTGCAAAAGAATCATACAGATGTACCACTAATGAATTATAAACTACTTTCATCCTGAGCATCATGTATGCAAAACAGAAGCTCGGCAAGTTACATAAGAGCTCTATCACACGTTACCAAGAGAGAAGTCACATTCTCAATAACAGACACCCATACTGCATCAAGAAAAGACTCCTATGACACATATTACTCGGTCATCTAGAAAGAGGGCATTTAATTGACTTGTCGTAGATGCAAAACAACATATCATGATGCCCTATCTTAAGTGAGAACATATACATTTGCATGGAATTATCGCCGAGAGAACAAAAGTAACACTGGTTAGCCGGAAAAAGATTGACTACTATGATGATGCATGTCACAGTGTTAATTCAATATAATTGACTAATCAAATGATGCAAAACGCACACGTCAGAATACACCCATCTTAAATGGGAATATACACAAAAAGAGTACAAACAAACAGTTGATTTTGGGAGAAAAAATTATCTATATTATTGATATTTTACTAAACTATATACAAGGGTTAGAAAAGGGGAAATTACAACTTAGTCCCTAACAATTACAAATACTACAAGTTGGTATATCTATATATGTATATATGTATATATTTCAACTCAAACAAAACAAAATTGAAGGTGTGTCCACTCTAAGAGAACCATGTCGGTATTCCAACCAGATATCACACTTTGACTACACTGGTCAAGTATCTAACTAGTTGCCAAAGCCAGAAACTATGATAACATATAAGTAATACACATCTAAATTGAATTAATTATTACCCAGTTTTTCATCATCAACTATCAAATTCCTATTCAGAAGAAGATGCCTATTCTGCATCAAGAAAAGTCATGGTAACAATATGCACGCTATCATTTATTACTTCAAATAACATGAGAACAGCTCGAACTTAAAAGTTCAACAAAAGTAATTCAACAAGAGTTGAGAACAAGGAAGCAGACAGTGCACCTTTTCATACCTCGTCATCTTTCAAGTACGGCTCGTACCAACTCCATAATGTCTTTGGATCTGCAACATATCTTAAGTAAAGAAATCCAATCTGCAAAAGTAATTGCGATCATTAGCCCCAAATTAAAGGCTCACAACATCAAAAAATTGGCCATACTATCAAAATGAGGAATAAATTAGCTCCATATTTGCTTACTACCAAAAAAACATGTTTCTAAATATTTACTTGAAGAATGACCATATTATGAAGACCTAATATGATCATGACAAGATAAAAGTGAGACAAATCAAGGCTGTCAAATAAAATGTTATATATTACAACTTCATCTTTTATGAATCAACCATGCTACAAGTACATAATTATTTACATAATGTGTTACCGAATTGACAAGTGGCTGCCCGACACTTGTCAATTCGGTAACCAATTAGGTAAAAAATTATGTACAAAAAAATAATTCTTTATGAATCTTATATTTTTCAAAAAAGCTAGAACCAATGCCAAATACATATATCAAAGAGGTAAAAGATCAGTTTAAAGAGTCATCACATAACTTGCAAGTTGCAACAATTACAACTCTCACCTAAACAGCTTGTCATATTGACTACACTGGTAGATCCAGAATCTTAATTCGTTAGTAACAATAGTTGTACTTCCAATCTTAAAGCTATCTTGTCATTTTTATTTCATTCAAGTTGAATGCAACAGTATACACAACTCAGTGCAGTCCTTTACCTGGCAATAATGAAGTTCCATTTACGCAAATTATAATGCCAATAGTCGGCCAATAAATATTAAATGATGGGTTACCGAGGAATACAAATGTCCTCTGGATTTTTTCAGATTTCTCAAGCATTTGGAATATATATTATAACTTTATTGTACCATAATCGATGCATTGGTCTTTGCAGCATTAATGCTTTTTGCTGGTCGGTTTCATTATCATAAAGCAACCCCAAAATTGGCTACTATGCAGCTTTATGGGATGAAAGCAGCAAAGTTGGTTCTTGAACTACGTACTTTCTTTCTGAGTTGGGATCTAGGAGAAAGTCTGTGGAATGTTGGCATTTGTGTAGAGTCAAACCAGTTTCCATGTTTTGCAGTATATTTGGATCTTGAAGGTCAATTCTCCAGCATGGTGTTGACCTTTTAAAATGGTCAAAGAAGTCCAGTAGGCTGTCTGGCTTCTTGTCTTGAGATGGGAGTGGGTGGTTATTCATGAGAGTCGAAAAGTCAATCAGATTCTCCACCATTTAGCGCATTCAATTCTTGTAAGGAGCATATGCATTTCTTCCCAATGTCCGCGTTTGGTTTTTTCTCTTTTCTAATTATATAGGCTCATAATGAATTTTTCAACTGACTTCTGTTCTATTCTGAAAACTATCATGGCATTAGAAAATACAAATTACTCACATCCAGGAACTAGAAATACCATAGAATGGCATCATTTCCTCAGTTGCATCTTCAAGAAGCTGGTTTGAAGAACTGAAAATTACATGACACCAGGGCAAGAAAATACCCCTTAAATTTTCTTTCACCTGACCTGCCCGTATCCCCACTAGCCGGCCATTTAAGTTGGTCCAAAATTTTACCATGTAGGAGCATAACAGATTGACAGTATTGGTTTTTAACCAAATTATGAGGTCTTCAGGCATTTCTTATACTTGAAAAAGCTATGCTCTCTGTATCATAACAATAATATTGATTTCTGCTCATAATATGTCCACCCTCAAAATCTCAAAAATGTGACCGTCAGAAGCACAAGGGAACTTGACCAAGCATCAGATGTGTTCCCCACAACATCAATTAGTCACTGATTTCTCATCATTGAAGACCATCTAAAGTTATAGTTTATCATCCATGTAATTAAGTACTGTAAAGTTCATTGGACCCCAAAATAAAATGAACAAATATGGTGTACTTACTGCTCTAATGTAAGGAGAATCTGGGTGCTTGAGTAGCCCATGCATTTGCTTGACAGTGAGTTTCATGGTAAAGAACTTGTAAAGAAGGCAGAATGCCGTCGAAGGACCCCGACAGTTGCCGGTCATCCATGGCTCCACATGGGTGACGGTAACGTAAATCTCGTCTATCACTTCATGATAAGTTTTCAATCTCAACAGGTCCCGAAAGTAATCAGAAGAGAGTATATTCATGCAAAGGACTTTCTCCAGCAATTGATCAATAGGTCTTCCGGATGACTTTATCTCGGCCATACTATATCATTCAATGCACTGACACCCACCAAATAAAATGTTAAAAAATAGAATATCAAAGATTATCATAGCAAAATGATGAATTGGAATTATAAATACAACAATTTTCTCTCTTTTTATGGCATAGTTTCAATTTTTTTTCAAAACCTGAAATGTAATTTTAAATTGAACACAATATAAGATAGAAGGAATGCTAAAATTCCAGTAAATTTGAAACCCCGAGTTGTCAAGAATTTGTGTAATTTAGGTTATGGATCTAAATCAAGCTATTTTTAAAAATAATAAAACTGAAACTCAGATTAGGTTCCAATCAATATTAACCTGAAATCACATTCTTATAGCTCAGATTTTGCATTCAGAACACATCACAAGTTCAACACTAAACTTATATTAATTTAATTATCATTTCATTATCATTTACTTAAACAGATAGAATTGTGATCATTATACATTTCAAAGAAATGGAATTACGAAAGACAGAAAGCAATGAATAACAAATTAAATTAAAAATTGTGCTTATTTTTAATAATTTGCTACAGAAATAATATATCAAAGAAAAGAAAAACATTTTTGAGTTTTTCCTTACCTTAAAGCGATGAGGACAGCAAGGGCGAAAGGGGGAAATACAAGCTTTTCGAGATGTAATTTTGAACCCTAGAAGGATTCTTTCAAAGAATAAAGCTACTTTGCCAGAAAAAAATTGACATAGGCGTTGACATCCTCTCACAGTTGTCCGCATAAAAAATTGCAAAAACAAGTGGACCCCGCCCCCCTATTGTGAGGGTCGGTCACCGGCTATATCAAAGATTTTCGGGTACTGCAGCGAGATTGTCTTTCAAATTAGGCGAGTCCTGAGTAATGTGGGAAAAATCAAAATCGGGCCTGAATCTTGATAAGATTGGGCCCGATCTTATTACATATATATGAATCCAGTCCTCAACCTTTATTTCTTGACATATTTATCGCAACTTTTAAAAATTAGCAATCATCGTCCTTAGTAACAGTTTCGTGTAATATTGTCGTAAATGATAGAAAGACAAAATTGCATCCGAACTTTAAAATAAATAAAAGCTAGAGATGACCAATTTCTTATCTCTTATAGTTTATCCCAATTTTCTATCCGCTATTGTTATTTTCTCCAACTGAATAAGGAAAAATTTTCAAGATTTAGCAAAGCTTTTAACACATGCCAAAAGTCGCCTACTTGGCTACCCCACTCCCTGCCCACCATTGACCATCCACCCACACCACCTCCTGCTGCCATTAAACGGTAGTTGTTAATATAAAGAAGGTTGAAGATATGAATATCAAGAAATAAAGATTGAGGATAGAAGTGGAAAATGTATGAAAGATGAGGACGACATTTGTAATTTGCAGTTTTATGAATTGGCTCTACCATTTTGATCCGTTAAAAGGGTTAATTGCGATCCATCGAGATGGAATTATTATTAATAAAAAAAATTAAATATATTAATAATTTTATCCCTAATAATTTGAAGGGAATAAGAATTCTTTTTTTGGAAACTTTGAGAAAATAAAACTAATTTTAGATTTTTGAGTGAACCAACATGTTTAGATATTCTTTTTAGCGAGTTTTGACATTTTCAATTTTTTTTTAAGTTTAATTGATTTAGATATGTCGACTACCATTGAGTTGTATAGGAAGACTTTAAGGCCTTGTCTGATATTGCTTTGTAAAGCATTTTTTGTACCGTTAGATAGTAAGTTGGGTCCCACATGTGAGTACAATGGTAAAAAATGACGGTTGAAAAGGAGGTGCAACGGCTACAAAATCAATTTTTTGGGTGGAAAAAGCAACGCCAGACACATCCTAAATCATTGGTAAAGTCATTTGTACAGAAAATGGCTATACTCTCTTGCTTACAAATGCGTATATGATGGAAGATGAGCGTTTGGATGAAAAATGTTTATTTATTTATTTATTATTATTTATTTTTTTTGCTGTCAAATGTAAATTCTATAAGTTAAGTCATTGAAACTTCAAACATTTGTATTTTTCCAACTCGACCCAAGTATAGGTACCTTTAGGGGTAAACAAAAAATAGTCCATCAAATCGATGAATCGAAACTGTGATTTTGAAATCGTTAATTTGGTTTCACGTGGACCACTTAACGCTTCATTTTCAAACCATTTGGATTATTTGTTTAAGGTTTTGTTCAAACTGAATTGTTCGCGCCAATGTCTTTCTATATATAAAAAGTGGCTATTAAACGGAATATGTTGGTTTAATGGAAAAACTAACGAAATTTCTTGATTTAACGGAAAAACTAACGGAATTTCTTGTTTTAACGGAAAATCTTTTTTCTCCACACCTTACTTTCAAAATATAATTAAATAATAATAAAAATAAATTAGCTTTTGATAATTCCTTCAAATTAAAATATCTTGGAGCTAACTTATCCGAATCGATTTTTTCTCGAATCTGATTTATGTATCTAATTACAATTTATCCAATGAGACCAATATTCATATATTTATGATAACTCCATCAATATCTAAATATTTGACACAAATAAAATATAATTTGATAAATGTATCATTTAGTCCCTAACTTTCAAAATATTAAAATATAGTATATAAAAATTGAATTATATTTTATAAAATTTTTGGGGTATTACATTCTCACCCCCTTAAAATATTTTCGTCCTCGAAAATTTACCCGTCACTTACCAATACTAAGTCTAACACATGATATACATATATTATCGTAAAACATATCATACTTTAGCGATAAAATGCATTGCATTATTACTTAAAAAAGAGTAAAAACGGTCATGCAAAAAGTTTAAGCCCCCGTTTGTTTCTCATTAAAAACCCATAAAAATGAAAAATATGACCGTTATCCATCACATCAATCTATCAATTTTGAGTTTATATATCTTATGTGAGGTCCAATAACTGCTATATTTTTCATTCTCATTCTACATTAATGAGAATCAAACGGAGCTTAAGTAAACTCATATTCTTACCCTTTAATATACCTTGAGTTTTTTGTTTGTGATTTTGGGTTGTAGATGACAGAAAGAAGCACTTTATTTAATTATTTATCAATTACATAAACATTACATCATTAATTATTTAATTAACCAAAAAAATTACATCTTTATTAATAACAAATTAATTCTTAAACAAAACTATAAATATAAACTAAGCAAACGTGCATTGCACATTGCTTGCACCTAGTAGAAGAATAAAAAGTTACTTCTAGTACTCATAATATATTATTTATTAGTTCAATTTATACTTGAAAAAATTACTTACTAGTCGGTTTCTTTTTTATTAGGGAAATTGTAAGAAATTTATCCACACTTTTCAAGATTCACCCAACAATTTCAACACCGAATCGACCTAATCTATACAAAGTGCAATCTTGGCATCAAGGATGTATCTACTACGATTATGGCTCAGTTTTGCCCACATCTTATACACCGAACACCTTCCAATACTCGTGTCAAAATTAAAATTCAACGCTAAGAGGATCGATTCTTGAAACACGAGAGATGCATTCACCAAGAAACTTGAAGGGACAAAACTAAAGCAGTAATCCAGAAGGCAGAAATGAGAGCAAGTTACACAGGCGATTTTAGAAAGATGTTGACCCCAAAAAATGGTCCAACAGAATCCCTGCCACGTCCCCTCCACGCCGACATCACCTGCACACTAAACACACCGTTAGGAGGCAAAGGCCGTCGGGAGAAAAAAATATCCGACGACCGTTTGCACTCCGACGATCAAGTCAACTGCCGGACAAAAAAAGAAATGAGTGCAAAAAAAAAGAAGAGAGAGGAGGGGAAAGTTGGATAGGGTTCCAAAATCATCCCTTATAATGAAATGGATTCACATATATATAAAAAATGGAAATGGGCCAAGCACGCTAATGGGCCCGTCTAAGCCCAGCATCGTCCAAGTCCAATAGTAATATTTTATGGGCGTAACAATAGTCCCCCAAGTCTGAATCGTACATTCATGTGCGGGTCGGACTTCGAAATATAGGATGTCAGTATGTAGGGTCTTACAGATTGCCCAAAAGATGCAAGTAACTCCAATAAGCGAGGACTTACGAATTGCCTCGAGAATATAAATTGCTATGAACCGCCTCAAAAAATGTATGTGTGCTCGCATGAATAAGCGAGGGCTTACGAATTGCCTCGAAAATATCAACAGCTTGGGTAAGCAGGACTTACGAACTGCCTTAAAAGATGGATGTGCATATAATTTGCCAAAATTTCGACAACATCTCCTCTATAATATAGACCAAACCAATCATGTAATACAATACAATATATCTACTGCACATAGACCAAATAAATTTGGGGTCCATTTGCCCCTCATATCACTCATGACAATGAAGTGAATAATGACATCAAATTTTTTTAAGATATAATGTATAGAGAGCTTATCATGACATGCATACTTGCACAACTCAGTGTAATAGTAGTGCTATAGCGAAACAACATATTGATAATGTAAGTAACGTAACATACGTACTGGCAGTAGTGAAAATAGTGTCCTGACATGCTAAAAATGATGTGGCATGCGTACTTGATAGCAATAATATAATGCATATGCCATCGTAATAATGTAATAATACCAAGATACACTAGTATCACAATAGTCCCCCAAGTCTGAGTCAAATATTAATATAATGGGCGGACTGAGAATATAGGTCACTGTGATGAAGTTGATGTAGAGATGATGCTAAATATAAGCAACTGTGATAAGCTGATGCAGAGGCGATGATCTGAATCTGAGTAGCGGAAGGGATGTTCTGAATCAGTAATGGCAGAGGCGATGATGCTCTGGACAAAAGTAGCAGAGACGATGCTCTGAATCATAGTAGTAAAGGCGATGCTCTGAGTGTAAGTAGTAGAGGCAATGCTTTGAATCTGTAATAGCAAAGGCGGTGCTCTGGTGTAAGTAGCAGAGGCGATGCTCTGGATTTGTAATAGCAGAGGCGGTGCTCTGAACAAAAGTAGCAGAGTCGATGATCTGAATCATAATAATAGAGGCGATGCTCTGAATGTAAGTAGTAGAGGCAATGCTTTGAATCTGTAATAGCAAAGGCGGTGCTCTGGTGTAAGTAGCAGAGGCGATGCTCTGGATTTGTAATAGCAGAGGCGGTGCTCTGAACAAAAGTAGCAAAGTCGATGATCTGAATCATAATAATAGAGGCGATGCTCTGAACAAAAGTAGCAGAGGCTATGATCCACTTCACTAGAAGTGGCACCCGCACCTCTCCTAATGAAGTGGACATCCTTGAGGTGGCCCCGCCCGTGGGGGCGTACGGACCTTTGCAAGGGCTTCATGGTGTTTGATCCAACCATGAAAAGAGTGTGTAAGAAGCGATGAATAAACATCTCGTGAAGCCATGAATGAATAAGCATCTAGCGAAGCTAGGAATAAGCATCTGGCGAAACGGGGAATAGACATCCCACGAATAGTCAAGCTATCAGAGTTTTATAAACCGGCCTCGGAATGACGAAGACCTGCAGCTCGGCTCGACAATAGTGAGAGGCAAGGAATAAACATCTCGTGAAGTCAGGTATAACCATCTGGCGAAGCGGGGAATAGATATCCCGCAAAGCGAGGAAAAAACATCTCACGAAGCTAGGAATAAACATCTAGCGAAGCTAGGAATAAGCATCTGGCGAAGCGGGGAATAGACATCCCACGAATAGTCAAAGTATCGGAGTCTTACAAATTGGCCTCGGAATGACGAGGACTTACAGCTCGACTCGACGATAGTGAGAAGCGAGGAATAAACATCTCGCGAAGCCAGGAATAAGCATCTGGCGAAGTGGGGAATAAGCATCCCGTGAATAGTCGAACTATCGGAGTCTTACAAATTGGCTTTGGAATGACGAGGACTTACAACTCGGCTCGACGATAGTGAGAAGCGAGGAATAAACATCTCGCGAAGCCAGGAATAAGCATCTGGCAAAGCGGGGAATAAGCATCTCGCAAATAGTCGAACTATCGGAGTCTTACAAACTGGCCTCGAAATGACAAGGACTTATAGCTCGGCTCGACGATACTGAGAAGCGAGGAATAAACATCTCGCAAAGCCAGGAATAAGCATCTGGCGAAGCGGGGAATAAGCATCCCGCGAATAGTCGAACTATCGGAGTCTTACAAACTAGCCTCGAAATGACGAGGACTTACAGCTCGACTCGACGATAGTTAGAAGCGAGGAATAAACATCTCGCAAAGCCAGGAATAAGCATCTGGCGAAGCAAGGAATAAGCATCCCACGAATAACCTCTTCCTTTATTCAAGGAATGAGGACTGCCTCTTCCTTTATTCAAGGAACGAGAACTAGGGATAAGCATATGCGTGGTGGGGAATAAATATCCCGCGAATAAATCCGAACTATCGGAGTCTTATAAACTGGCCTCGGAATGACGAGGACTTACAGCTCGGCTCGACGATAGTGAGAAGCGAAGAATAAACATCTCGCGAAGCCAGGAATAAGCATCTGGCGAAGTGGGGAATAAGCATCTCGTGAATAGTCGAACTATCGGAGTCTTACAAATTGGCCTTGGAATGACGAGGACTTACAACTCGGCTCGACGATAGTGAGAAGCGAGGAATAAACGTCTGGCGAAGCCAGGAATAAGCATCTGGCAAAGCGGGGAATAAGCATCTCGCAAATAGTCGAACTATCGGAGTCTTACAAACTGGCCTCGAAATGACGAGGACTTACAGCTCGGCTCGACGATACTGAGAAGCGAGGAATAAACATCTCGCGAAGCCAGAAATAAGCATCTGGCGAAGCGGGGAATAAGCATCCCGCGAATAGTCGAACTATCGGAGTCTTACAAACTGGCCTCGGAATGACGATGACTTACAGCTCGGCTCGACGATAGTTAGAAGCGAGGAATAAACATCTCGCAAAGTCAGGAATAAGCATCTGGTGAGTAGCCTCTTCCTTTATTCAAGGAACGAGGTCTTATGATAATCGTCCCTTCCTTTTTCAAGGAACAAGGTCTCATATTATCACCTCTTCCTTTTTCAGGGAACGAGGACTTAGGATAATCGCCTCTTCCTTTTTGAAGGAACGGGGACATCAAGAGATCGCGTCTTCCTTTTTCAAGGAACAAGGATTTCATAGAATCTTGCTTCGACAATAAGAAATCCACGAGATAGAGCTCGCCTTCGATAAATAAGGAAATTACGAGTTGTAGTGCAACTTCGAAAACAACATAAAATTTGATTTCTCGAGTCGATGGCTAGCAATATCGTAAAATAATTTGCTCAAGTGTGCCATTAGCTTATAATTACAAAGCTGCCATTTTTTATAATGATGACTAACTCTCGGGGCTATGGTCTTTAGGTGCATTTCAGTGGGGATGAGTAAAATATAATTTTCACCAAATAAAAATAGGTTGAAATAGGACAAGTTCGATGGATTTTGTCCTTAAATTTGTCCTCAAATGTTTAAGCCAATGATGTTAGCCTCCAATCCGATTCAATTGGAGTTGCACGCCCTTAAGAAAGCTTGGTTTGCAAAGAAACATATCTCATAATTAATACTTGAATAATGAAGAATTGAGTTGAGCAATTGGTGGATGTGTTGAAGCAAGCTTGTGAATTTAACTGAGCATTTGTAATGGCCCAAAAAGAAAAGACAATGCCAGTAAAATGAAGTAACCCCCAAGCCCAAACAATTTTAAGATAGTTAGTAAAAACATGGGTCAAGAGAGTAAATCTGAGCCCAATTATTTAAAACCCATAAGAAAGAATCGGATACCCATAGACCATGGCACAATGGTTAAAATAAAAGATCCAATAGGCCCAAATATTTTTATGAAAATATGAGGCTTAATCTAGAATTTATAATTATTAGCCCATTTGGATAAAAATCTGGCCCAATTCACGTCACCCTAAACTAATGTGCACAGTCACTTGGATAAAATTGACTTTAAAGCCAACAAAAGTACCAATTAAAGCTCTAAGAAAGCTGTAAAGGCTACCAAACCTGTTTGGATACGCAACCAAGCATCTTGTCACTTCCAAATTTAATACAAGAGAGGCTAGACCAAAGCTAGGATATGGACCGGCGGTCCCTGTAGCTTCGCGAAGTGCGGATTTGCCGTCGGCAACCATATTTACCGGAGTTTGCATCAATGACATTGGCGGAGGCCTCTCCATGTTAAACATTATAATAACTCATTCTCCTATTCCTGTGACTAATTCTCATTGGGTCGGCGATTTCCCTGCTGCTTCAATGATCGTCGTCGAGGGCTACGGGTAGGATGGCTTTTAATGGTAGCTCCAAGAAGCTTATACCTCAGCCAAAGCCTGTTCTTTCACCATGGATTTTACAGTCGAGTCTTTTACAAATAGATCATGTTGAGCTTCAGAAGTTTTCTGTAAAATGGGTCTTCATGTTGAAAATAATCGGAATATTTTCAGCTTCAATTGATCATTTTCATGGCCGATCTTCTTCTTGGAAATTCCTTTTTGTAGATCTATTTATTATTGCCTGAAAACAGATTTTTGTGTGGTTCATTTGTTATGCATCTAGCTGGGATAATTTGCTATGTTTCTCCATTAGAATAACAATGGCTTCCTCGTTCTGTTTTTTTTCTCAGAAACTGCCCGGAAAAATTATATTTTCCTTATTCCTTGGTTGCCGCTGAATATGCCAAATAGATTTATCTCCATTTTCTCTCCTCTTTATTCTTGTGGCTGGCATTTCATTTGATGTTGAATTTGCTCAAAAGAATGGTTGAATATGGCCGAACACGGGGAGCTCAATGGAGCCTCTTTCTTTGACAAATTCATATGGAAATCATCTAACTTCAGATTCCAGTATCATTTTCTCTTTTTGTTTTTTGGTGCTAGCTTTGCTCTTGTGGTAGAACAAAGGGGAAATGAGTTGAAATGGCCAAACTCACAAACATTTTGTTCAAATGGCCTTTGACTAAAATGAATAAAAGAAAGGGGAGTTCATTTAATGAGCCTAGTCAAACTAAGTTTTAGTTTAAAAAGTCCACCAACTAAGTTTTTTAGTTAGATGGCCTCAAGATACAAATAAAAGGAAAATACAATTTGTAAATTACTAAAATATCCTTGTATGTAAAAAGACACTGCTTCACTGATATTCGTAACGATATTGATATCGTTCCCGTAACAAAAAAACAACCTGAATATCGTTTCAGTATGAAATACATGCTGATTTTCGTAACGATATGGACATCGTTCCTGTAATAAAAAACGACTTCAATATCGTTTCCGTATGAAATACACACTGCTTCACTGATCTTCGTAACGATATAGAAATCGTTCCCATAAAAAAAATGACTTGAATATCGTTTCAGTATAAAATACACGCTAATTTTCGTAACGCTATGGACATCGTTCCTGTAATAAAAAACGACTTCAATATCGTTTTCATGAAATCGTTCTCGTAACAAAGTAACGACGTTCATATCATTCCAGTATAAATTTGTCGAGTTGGAACTCATTTCTGTCAACATCGTAACTAGAATGACATATAAATGTCGTTTCTTCCCATATAACACGACAAATATGTCGTTGTAGTGTCAAACCCACGAAACAAAGTAACGACATTCATATCGTTTTAGTACAAATTGACGAGTTGGAACTCGTTTCAGTCAAAATCGTAACTAGAACGACATATATGTCATTTCTTCTCATATGAAACAACGATGATGTCGTTATAGTGTCAAATCCATGAAATAAAGTAACGAAATTCATATCGTTTCAATACAAATTTGACGAGTTTGAAATCGTTGCAATTCAAATAATAACTAGAACGACATCGGTATTGTTTCTATTTACAGAAAACGAGAATTATATCGTTATACCTAAAAAAGGACAATTCGATCATCCATGACCACTTAACATACATTCTTCGTACGTAAGACAACAAAAATAGGTTATCGAGTGAGTTTAATCTCACTCCAAAAAATTAGGGGAACATTTGTGTTTCTATAATTCTCTATCACCTTCGAATTATGTTGATAGAAAAAAGTATCTCCGTTCGCTCTTTCTGAGCTATGTGAGTGCTACATCAACCCACTTGATGACCTTTTTCGATCTTCCTATGTATGTTGAAGGCATGATGTGTGGTTGTAGACGATCAAATCGTTATTTCTAGCCAAAACGATATAATTGTCGTTTTTCATGAAAAGAAACGATATCGATGTTGTTATAGTTATTATTTGAATTGGAACGATTTCAAACTCATCAAATTTGTACTGAAACGATATTAACGTCGTTATGTTATTTTATGGATTTGATACATAACGATATCCATATCGTTTCAATACAATTTTGACGACATTGATATCGTTTCAGTTTAAATCATAACTAAAACGATACATATATCGTTTTAGTTTATATACAACGATAATTATATCGTTTTGGCTAAAAACGACGATTCGATGTACATGACAACCCGACATGCGTTCGACATACGTAGGATGATCGAAATTAATCATCAAGTGTGTTTGATCTCACTCAAAAGAAACTATGACGATATTTGTATTCTTATGACTATATACAACTTTCGAACTATTCTAATAGAAAGAAAGTATCCTCGTTCGATCTTTCTAAGTCATTCGAGTGACATCAACCCACCTGATGACCTTTTTCGATCGTCGTACGTATGTTGAAGGTATGTTGGGTGGTCGTGGACGATCGAATCGTTATTTTTAGCCAAAACGATATAATTATCGTTTTTCATGAAAAGAAACGATATCTATGTCGTTGTAGTTATTATTTGAACTGGAACGATTTCAAATTCGTCAAATTTGTACTGAAACGATATGGACGTCGTTATATTATTTTGTGGATTTGATACATAACGATGTCCATATCGTTTCAGTACAATGTTGACGACATTGATATCGTTTCAGTTTAAATCATAACTAAAACGATACTTATATTGTTTTAGTTTAAATAAAACGATAATTATATCGTTTTGGCTAAAAACGATGATTCGATGTACACGACAACTCGACATGCATTTGACATACGTAGGATGATTTCAAAAGAGTTTACGTGGAGGGATAAAAGGGAAAAAATAAAAAATTTAATGGTTGGACCGGTGGATGATTACTTAAAAATATAAAAACAATTATTTGAAATAAAATTAAAGATTTTAAGTTAATTGTCACTAATTATTTATATATTTCGAAATCATAAATTTTGTAGACATTCAATTCATCTTTATCAAAATTAATCTTTCAATACATAGTACGTATATAAAATAAAGTGAAATGTTTGACTATAATTTTTCAAGATATTCAGAACTATATGGTTATATATATGTTATTGCATTAAAATAAATAATATTGTTCAATATTTTAGTGAAGCATCATTTTTTCTTAGAGGTTGAAGGTTCAAATACTTGGGCATTAAAAATTTGACTATAATTTTTCAAGATATGTACATGTTATTCAACAAATTAAACAACATTGTTCAATGTCCTAGTGGTGTGGATAACATTTTAGTAAACTTTTTCTTAAAGGTTAAAGGTTCAAATCCATAGACCTTGTTAGGGCTGGGCAAAATGTCCGAACCGAACCGAACCGAACCGGAACCGAACTGAACCGAACCGAACCGAACGAGTTTTCTTAAATTAAAAACCCGAACGGGTATCTGAATCGAGAACCGACGGGTTCGGTTCGGTTCTCGGTTCTAGACCAAGAACCGAAGAACCGAATAAGAACCGAATTTTTTTTTTTTTTTTTTTTTTTTTTTTTACAATTGAGCATTTGGGCTTTAAGTATATTCAATATAACCCAAATCGACCAACATAAAAAAATTGCAAAAAAAAAGCCACTAAATATAAAAGGGAAAGAGCCCTAGAATTTTCGATCTTCTCTTATTCTTCTCTCTCCAGTCCATTCATGCCGCACAATATGTTTCTCGTCCAGTTATTAGTCATTTTCTCTCAACTTGAAGAAGTCCTCCTCCTTCTAGTTCCCACACTAAGCTGGAGTACTCTCGTAATTATTCTTTTCATATTTAAGAGACGTGAGATTTTACCCTCTTAACGCTAACAGTGCTTTCGTTCTTTTATCGTGTTTTACAATGACAAATTTTTTAAGCCTTCCAAGAGCTTTGCACAGAGATTTCCAGCTCTAGTTACTGAATTCTTTTTCTTTACATGGTACTCAAGAAATTCTTAACATTTTAATGGTACATGACAAGTCAAGCAATCGATGATTACATTACATAGTTGGTAAGTATTTTTAATACTTTAAAATATTACGTTCATTTGTAAAAGCTAAGATTGAACCTGATCAATATTCACACGCAGATTCACTCGGTGAAAGTACTGAGCACGTTGAGATTGCCTCACTTCTCACAATGTTTTCAGAAAATAGGAATGATTTTGGTACCACTTCTCAAAATGGAGAACATAGTTAGATGCTTTTATATGTTACCTTTTGGTAGGTAAGCAGTGGAGTAGTAACTGTTTGAGGGAAGCAACAAAAAAATTGTGATCTATATTGTCTATTACTAAAGTGTTAGTATTTTGTGAAAACTTTCTAATATATTATGGATTAATTATTCAAGACGCACTGACAAAGTTTTCTAAATATATTTATATAGTGTTATTATAAATATTAAAAAAATTAATTATAGTAGGAACCGAACAGAACCGAACCGAACCCGAACCCGAACGGTTCCAAAATTATATCTGGAACCGACGGTTCCATTTACTAAATACCCGAAAATTTCTGGAATCGAAAAAATCGAACCGAACCGAACCGACCCGTGCCCACCCCTAGACCTTGTAAATTTGAATATAATCTATCAAGATATATATATATATAGTTTATTGCAATAAAATAACCAATATCATTCATTGTCCTAGTGGTGTGGGAATCATTTTAGGTTTATAGAGGTTGAAGGTTCGAATCTTCAAAAATTTTTAGATACTCAAAATTCTTCTTTTATTTGGTTATACAATGGAGGGTAAATGAGTCTTTTGACAATTTTAAATAATTAAAATTACTTTTCTTTTATTTATTTTAGTCAAAGGCCATTTGAACAAAATCTTTGCAAGCTTTGGCCATTTCAACTCATTTCCCCTAAAAGAAAAGTAATTTTAATTATTTAAAACTGTTAAAAGACTCATTTACCCTCCCTTGTATAACCAAATAAAAGAAGAATGTTGAGTATCTAAAATTTTTCAAGATTCGAACCCTCAACCTCTATAAAATTAAGTTGAGTCCCACACCACTAGGACATTGAATAATATTGGTTATTTTCTTGCAATAACCTATATATATATCTTGACAAATTATATTCAAATTTACAAGGTTTAAGGATTTGAACCTTTAACCTTTAAGAAAAAGTTTACTAAAATGTTATCCACACCACTAGAACATTGAACAATGTTGTTTAATTTGTTGAATAACATATATATATCTTGAAAAATTATATTCAAATTTTTAATATCCAAATATTTGAACCTTCAACCTCTAAGAAAAAATGATGATTCACTAATAAATTGAACAATATTATTTATTTTAATGCAATAACATATATATATATAACCATATAATTCTGAATATCTTGAAAAATTATAGTCAGATATTTCACTTTATTTTATATACGTATTATCAATTATGTATTGAAAGATTAATTTTAATAAGGATGAATTGAATGTTTACAAAATTTATGATTTCGAAATATATAAATAATTAGTGACAATTACCTTAAAAATCTTTAATTTTATTTCAAATAATTGTTTTTATATTTTTAAGTAATCATCCACTGGTCCAAACATTAAATTTTTTATTTTTTCCCTTTCATCCCCTACGTAAACTTTTTAAGGCGTGCAAGATATACTTTTTATATACCTTACAAAATATAATTATCGTTTTATATATCTTAAAACGATATATATGTCATTTTAATTAAAATTAAAATTGAAATGATATCAATATCGTCAAAATTTTACTGAAACGATAATGACATCGTTATGTGTCAAATTCACGAAATAACGTAACAACTTTCGTATCGTAGTAGTTAACGACATCGTTTTTAATAGAAATGAAAATGACATCGTTTTTAACAGAAATGATATAATTATCGTTTTATATAAACTAAAATGATATATATATCGTTTTAGTTATGATTTAAGTTGAAACGATATCAATATCGTCAAAATTATATTGAAACGATATGAATATCGTTATGTATCAAATCCACAAAATAACATAACGACGTTCCAGTTCAAATAATAACTATAACGATATATATATCGTTTCTTTTCATGAAAAACGATAATTATATCGTTTTGGCTAAAAATAACGATTCGATTAAAAAAAAAAAAAAAAAAAAAAAAAAAAATTCGGTTCTTATTCGGTTCTTCGGTTCTTGGTCTAGAACCGAGAACCGAACCGAACCCGTCGGTTCTCGATTCAGATACCCGTTCGGGTTTTTAATTTAAGAAAACTCGTTCGGTTCGGTTCGGTTCAGTTCGGTTCCGGTTCGGTTCGGTTCGGTTCGGACATTTTGCCCAGCCCTAACAAGGTCTATGGATTTGAACCTTTAACCTTTAAGAAAAAGTTTACTAAAATGTTATCCACACCACTAGGACATTGAACAATGTTGTTTAATTTGTTGAATAACATGTACATATCTTGAAAAATTATAGTCAAATTTTTAATGCCCAAGTATTTGAACCTTCAACCTCTAAGAAAAAATGATGCTTCACTAAAATATTGAACAATATTATTTATTTTAATGCAATAACATATATATAACCATATAGTTCTGAATATCTTGAAAAATTATAGTCAAACATTTCACTTTATTTTATATACGTACTATGTATTGAAAGATTAATTTTGATAAAGATGAATTGAATGTCTACAAAATTTATGATTTCGAAATATATAAATAATTAGTGACAATTAACTTAAAATCTTTAATTTTATTTCAAATAATTGTTTTTATATTTTTAAGTAATCATCCACTGGTCCAAACATTAAATTTTTTATTTTTTCCCTTTCATCCCCCACGTAAACTTTTTAAGGCGTGCAAGATATACTTTTTATATACCTTACAAAATATAATTATCGTTTTATATATCTTAAAACGATATATATGTCATTTTAATTAAAATTAAAATTGAAATGATATCAATATCGTCAAAATTTTACTGAAACGATAATGACATCGTTATGTGTCAAATTCACAAAATAACGTAACAACTTTCGTATCGTAGTAGTTAACGACATCGTTTTTAATAGAAATGAAAATGACATCGTTTTTAACAGAAATGATATAATTATCGTTTTATATAAACTAAAATGATATATATATCGTTTTAGTTATGATTTAAGTTGAAACGATATCAATATCGTCAAAATTATATTGAAACGATATGAATATCGTTATGTATCAAATCCACAAAATAACATAACGACGTTCCAGTTCAAATAATAACTACAACGATATATATATCGTTTCTTTTCACGAAAAACGATAATTATATCGTTTTAGCTAAAAATAACGATTTGATCGTCCACAACCACACAACAAACCTTCAACATACGTACGTCGATCAAAAAAGGTCATCAAGTGGGTTGATATTTTTCGAATGATTTAGAAAGAACTAACGAAAATACTTTCTTTCTATTGGAATAGTTCGAAGGTTGTATGTAGTCACGAGAACACAAATACTATCATAATTTCTTTTGAGTGAGATCGAAACCACTTGATGACCAATTTTGATCGTCCTACATATGTCGAATGCATGTCGAGTTGTCGTGGACAATCGAATCGTCGTTTTTTAGCAAAAACGATATATGTATCGTTTTAGTTATGATTTAAACTGAAACGATATTAATGTCGTCAAAATTGTACTGAAACGATATGGACATCGTTATGAATCAAATCCACAAAATAACATAACGACGTCCATATCGTTTCAGTACAAATTTGACGAGTTTGAAATCGTTCCAGTTTAAATAATAACTACAACGACATAGATGTCGTTTCTTTTCATGAATAACGATACTTATATCGTTTTGGCTAAAAATAACGATTCGATCGTCAACAACCACCCAACATACCTTCAACATACGTACGACGATCGAAAAAGGTCATCAAGTGGGTTGATGTCACTCGAATGACTTAGAAAGATCGAACGAGGATACTTTCTTTCTATTGGAATAGTTCGAAGGTTGTATATAGTCATAAGAATACAAATATCACCATAGTTTCTTTTGAGTGAGATCAAACACACTTGATGATCAATTTCAATCATCCTCGTATGTCAAATGCATGTCGGGTTGTCGTGTACATCGAATCGTCATTTTTAGCCAAAACGATATAATTATCGTTTTATTTAAACTAAAACGATATATGTATCGTTTTAGTTATGATTTAAACTGAAACGATATCAATGTCGTCAACATTATACTGAAACGATATGGACATTGTTATGTATCAAATCCACAAAATAATATAACGACGTCCATATCGTTTCAGTACAAATTTGACGAGTTAGAAATCGTTCCAGTTCAAATAATAACTACAACGACATAAATATAGTTTCTTTTCATGAAAAACGATAATTATATCGTTTTGGCTAAAAATAACGATTCGATCGTCCACGACCACCCAACATACCTTCAACATACGTACGACGATCGAAAAATGTCATCAGGTGGGTTGATGTCACTCGAATGACTTAGAAAGATCGAACGAGGATACTTTCTTTCTATTATAATAGTTCGAAAGTTGTATATAGTCATAAGAATACAAATATCGCCATAGTTTCTTTTGAGTGAGATCAAACACACTTGATGATTAATTTCGATCATCCTACGTATGTCGAACGCATGTCGGGTTGTCATGTACATCGAATCGTCGTTTTTAGCCAAAACGATATAATTATCGTTGTATATAAACTAAAACGATATATGTATTGTTTTAGTTATGATTTAAACTGAAACGATATCAATGTCGTCAACATTGTACTGAAACGATATGGACATTGTTATGTATCAAATCCACAAAATAATATAACGACGTCCATATCGTTTCAGTACAAATTTGACGAGTTTGAAATCGTTCCAGTTCAAATAATAACTACAACGACATAGATATCGTTTCTTTTCATGAAAAACGATAAGTATATCGTTTTGGCTAAAAATAACGAGTCGATCGTCCACGACCACCCAACATACCTTCAACATACGTACGACGATCGAAAAATGTCATCAGGTGGGTTGATGTCACTCGAATGACTTAGAAAGATCGAACGAGGATACTTTCTTTCTATTAGAATAGTTCGAAAATTGTATATAGTCATAAGAATACAAATATCGCCATAGTTTCTTTTAAGTGAGATCAAACACACTTGATGATTAATTTCGATCATCCTACGTATGTCGAACGCATGTCGGGTTGTCATGTACATCGAATCGTCGTTTTTAGCCAAAACGATATAATTATCGTTGTATATAAACTAAAACGATATATGTATCGTTTTAGTTATGATTTAAACTGAAACGATATCAATGTCGTCAACATTGTACTGAAACGATATGGACATCGTTATGTATCAAATCCACAAAATAATATAACGACGTCCATATCGTTTCAGTACAAATTTGACGAGTTTGAAATCGTTCCAGTTCAAATAATAACTATAACAATATCGATATCGTTTCTTTTCATGAAAAACGACAATTATATCGTTTTGGCCAGAAAAAACGATTCAATCGTCTACAACCACACATCATGCCTTCAACATACATAGGAAGATCGAAAAAGGTCATCAAGTGGGTTGATGTAGCACTCACATGGCTCAGAAAGAGCGAACGGAGATACTTTCTTTCTATCAACATAATTCGAAGGTGATAGAGAATTATAGAAACACAAATGTTCCCCTAATTTCTTGAAGTGAGATTAAACTCACTCGATGACCTATTTTTGTTGTCTTACATACGAAGAATGTATGTTAAGTGGTTATGGATGATCGAATTGTCCTTTTTTAGGTATAACGATATAATTCTCGTTTTCTGTAAATAGAAACAATATCGATGTCGTTCTAGTTATTATTTGAATTGCAACGATTTCAAACTCGTCAAATTTGTACTGAAACGATATGAATATCGTTACTTTATTTCATGGGTTTGAAACTATAACGACATCATCGTTGTTTCATATAAGAAGAAATGACATATATGTCGTTCTAGTTACGATTTTGACTGAAACGAGTTCCAACTCGCCAATTTGTACTAAAACGATATGAATGTCGTTACTTTGTTTTGTGGGTTTGACACTACAACGACATATTTGTCGTTTTATATGGGAAGAAATGACATTTATATGTCGTTCTAGTTACGATGTTGACTGAAATGAGTTCCAACTCGACAAATTTATACTGGAACGATATGAACGTCGTTATTTTGTTACGAGAACGATTTCATGAAAACGATATTGAAGTCGTTTTTTATTACAGGAACGATGTCCAAATCGTTACGAAAATTAGCGTGTATTTTATACTTAAGCGATATCCAAGTCGTTTTTTGTTTGTTATGAGAACGATTTCTATATCATTACGAAGATCAGTGAAGCAGTGTGTATTTCGTACGGAAACGATATTGAAGTCGTTTTTTATTACAGGAACGATGTCCATATCGTTACGAAAATTAACATGTATTTCATACTGAAACGATATTCAGGTCGTTTTTTTGTTACGGGAACGATATCAACATCGTTACGAATATCAGTGCAGTGTCTTTTTAAATACAAGGATATTTTAGTAATTTACAAATTGTATTTTCCTTTTATTTGTATCTTGAGGCCATCTAACTAAAAAACTTAGTTGGTGGGCTTTTTAAACTAAAACTTAGTTTGACTAGGCCCATTAAATGAACTCCCCTAGAACAAACTGTTTGGAGAAAATTTAATCATTTTTGGTACGTGGTAAAACATGGTTAACGTATCTTTTCCCACAGACGGCGCCAATTTGTTGACCCCAAAAAATGGTCCAACAGAATCCCTGCTACGTCCCCTCCACGCCGACATCACCTGCACACTAAACACACCGTTAGGAGGCAAAGGCCGTCGGGAGAAAAAAATATCCGACGACCGTTTGCACTCCGACGGTCAAGTCAACTGCCGGACAAGAAAAGAAATGAGTGCAAAAGAAAAGAAGAGAGAGGAGGGGAAAGTTGGATAGGGTTCCAAAATCATCCCTTATAATGAAATGGATTCACATATATATAAAAAAATGGAAATGGGTCAAGCACGCTAATGGGCCCGTCTAAGCCCAGCATCGTTCAAGTCCAATAGTAATATTTTATGGACGTAACAAAAGAGAATGAGAGTTTTGGCAGCCACGTTTTTAAGAGTGTGTGAATTGACAAATTGCGATAGAAAATTAGGATCTCGTCATCTATATATAGTAAATCACAACCGTTAGATCTCATGACGATAACCTCAAATGACATCACCGTGGTTGTCACAATATCCACTATTATTCGGTCACTATACACAAAGTTGAACTTAACATCACAAGGACAATCTAGAAATTCACCATTCTATCGATATACCCATATTTATAAAAACCAGGTCGAACCATCTGATCTTGCATGGAAAGCAGGGGCTTGACCAATATGACATTTGTTGAACCTTTGTATTTTATGTGAGCAAAATATATATGTTCAATTTCAGTAAAATGACATAAAATAATAATATATATTTGAATTTTTGTTTTAAAAGATATTTTTTTTAATTATAATTTTAGTCTAGCAATGATTCATCGGTTGAACCACTAACTCGATGATCCGAAAATTTGTCTAAGTCAAAGATCAAATCGACTCTGGTAACTATGGATATAACGTCACCATTTCCACTCTAAAATTATGACATACATTGATTCTCTTGTTTCGGGATAAAGCAAGACATTGGAGGGGATTATGAAGAAATCCAAGTAGAAGAAATGAAAATAAATTACAAAATTTACTTTTAGACCAACATCGTTGATTCATTGTCCACTACCGACCACCAACAATTTTCATCATCACCACCAATAACAGCTGTCATACGATACCACCCTTATATCCAATCACAGGGGCGGACACCGGGGGGGGGGGGGGGGGCACATGCCCCCAAACTTTTCAATTTTTTTAAAAAAAATCCTGTTTGGTATCGATTGAAATCTAAATCAAAGTTAACAATTAATTTTAATAACATATTTCATGAAATACATTAATGTTTTAACTTTTATCAAAATTTACAAAAAAAATTGATTTTAATTTCTACCAAACATGGGCAAAATCACAATAAATTTGAATTTCGATAACAAGCTAATTTTAAAAATTCTCCAACGATTGTATGCTAACCGAATCTACAAATTTGAATTGCTTATATCATCTCAAAACTTATTTCGAGAACTACATTATGGACATATCGAATAATCCAAATAGATATCGAAAATATTAGGAAACTTTTACTATTTTTGCGATACAAACTTCTCAATGTAATTTTCATCATTTTATTAGGAAACTTTATATAGAATATGGCATCAAAATTTTTTGAAATTTTATATCCGAAAAAGTCATATCCCATGTAAATTTTCGAATGTAAAATTACATAGGGTATGATTTTTTTTTAACGTAAATTTTCGAGTGTAAAATTTCTCACAACTTTTTTGCAAGTTCGATTGTGCCCCCCTAACTTTTATGTTCTGCGTCCGCCCCTATCCAACCATCTCTATTAAGCTCATGTTTGATCTACATTATTTTTTTAATTCTCATTCTTTTACTCATTTTCAACCACACATTTTTCAATAAAATAATATTTTCATCACATCAATAACTTTTCCTTCTTTTTCAACAACATATTCCCTATCACATCAACCAAAAAAATATATTCTTTTGAAAATAATGTGCACCAAACAGGGGCTAAATTTGTCTCCACAAACTTCACTGTATCTTCCATTGCCGAACATCAACATAATTCAAATATAAAAATGGAGAGATCAAATAAAAAATTTAGATGTGGGGGTGAAAACCTGATATCACTAACTTATCTCACCTCTGCCGACAATGAAAATCGCCACATTTCCAATCTGGAAATAGAAATAGGGTGGTTATATTGGCACACAATTTTTATTTATTACACCACATTTTAGTTGCATCTAAATTTATCACTCTTTACTTGTTGTAACAATTATTTTCTTAATTATTTTCTTCAAATTCTTATATTCAAGCTTTCATTAATTAGTACATCTCAATCTTGATATGTTCGATCAACGGAGGGAGCCGTCCTAGCCATTGCTACCCAATCGTTAATGACATCATGATGGTGTGTTAGGTGGATTACGACAGTGGAAAAATATTGTTTTGAATAGTGAATTTTTAGAGAATGTGTGGCTAAAAAGTAGGAAAAAATTTTGATTTTTGCGCATAAAATATTTTATTGTATGAATGTGTGGTGTGGTTGAAAATGAATATGCAAAAAAAAGGTTTTGAAAGAATGAGAGACAAATATGAGCTAAATAAAATGATGTGAGAAATAAAGAGCATGTTAGAAATGATCTTACCACTTTTCTCTTACATTACCAAAGTCTTGCTGATATAAGTTTTATTTGACACCAACTTACCTTTCATAATGATTAAACGAAAAGAAAACACCGTGTGGTCAAATTGAAGAGGGTGTGTGGTAGAGATTAAAATTAGATTAAAATTGAAAATATAGTCGTTATTGTTGACTTTTATTAGACGAGTGGGACCCAATAACGGCCATATTTTCAATTTTAATTGGATTTTAAGCCATACCAAACAGGCTCGAAATAAGGAAATTTGGAAGAAAAATACAAAAGTATGGAACCTACTAACATCAGAGTGCATTTTTGACCTTCGGACTTTGTGAGCAACGATTGAACTGAACCTTCCACCCCCTTGTGAGAGGTTGTAAAAGTGTACAACACCAAAGTATTGTACATGTAGCATCCCTCTCTTAAACATGGCAAGACACGCTCGTAAATAGAATTACGTGTGCGATTTTAGGAGAAAGATTTCAGCTTGTAATCATTATAAACTCGCCTATTTTCTTTTCTTTACCCAAGCCCTTGTTTGGGCTCCATTTTATCAAAACTTATTTTTTCAAAACTCACTTTCAACCATATATTCTCCAATAAAATAATTTTACACGTAAATCGAAAAAAAATTATTTTTTAATTACACATTTTCTAAAAAACACTATTCCAAAATACTTTTTTTTTTTTTTCTCTAAAATGGGGTTCAAACAAGGGCGTATACGATTTGAGGGTTCGAATGGAAAAATTGTAAGCTTAGTTGTTCTTATACTGTTGGTAGGTAAAAAGAGTAGAAATTGGGGATTGAGGTAAAATTTGTTGTATTATTTTTCTTATGAAACTTTGGAGGTTTGGTGAGTAAAATTTTATATGACTACAAATTTTCATATAGTGGAAAGTTTCAACAATTCGCAAGTTTCTCATCATTTTGTATTTTGCTACCTGATATTTTTCTCCAGTGAGCAAACAAAGAAAATTTGCAATTTTCAACCTAACCTAAATTTAGACACAAACTCCTTGTCATCTCGAACATAGAAAATATTTTCTCCATTACCATGAGCTATTTGGTATATTGTCATCTCCTCGTATCATTTTTCTACTATAAACATATTTTCTTTGTTCATATTGTTCTTCAAAAAAGTGAAAAATAATTGAAAAACGGCCAAAAACTTCTCAAATATTATATGAAGTTTAGAGGTACTACACTAGCATACAAGTACTAGGCTCCGAAGTTATGCATTAGGGTTGACTTGATGCCTAGTATGTACAAGAACACTTCATAGACAACAAGATAAACATACACAAGTCTTTACCTCAACTAACCTAGAAAGGACTCTACTATTACATGACAAATTCTACTCCTTAAGATATGCTTTACTCCATTATATACAAGTGGTGTGGTGGTCCTCTAAACATATGCAACACAAATTAGTCAATAGAAATCTTATCGATTCGCTTTCTCAATACATTCATGACCTAGAATAAGTATTAAAGTATATAACATCAGTCCTCGATCCTGAGTGATTATGCTTTAGCTCCTGTTTGGTGTAGCTAAAGATAAAATTTGTAGTAAATTTTGATAAAAGTTATTGAAATGTCATGTAATTAAAAGTTGATAAAAGCTGTGGATCTCATAAAATATATTATTAGAATCAATTGTTAGCTTTAAATTATATTTTTATTAACTTTTTGAGTTACACCAAACAAGAATTTAGTTTTTATTGTATTGTATATTCTCATGTAAACTTAATTTTAGAAAAAGACCAAATTTCAGTGTCAATTATATAAATGAAGAAAATTGGACATTGAATATATAGAATTAGATTGATTCTTGGTCCATTTACTAGAGGCCTATTTTGCTTTGGTATTATACTCTTGACTTTATAATTGCCACATCAATATATTGTACATGATTATCTATAATATATTAAATTATATAACGTCAAGTGAGAATATTTTTTGACCGATTTTAACATTACTATAATTCAATTATTTCAATAATATCTTACTTTTCGTTTTTCAATATGTTGACAAATTCATTTCAACCATTCGCTTTCATTAATATATTATTTCTCTATTATTAATTCTCAATTAATTAACATTCACATTTATTTAATTATTATTTATCTTTATCTATGCATTTCAGTGTTTTTAATTCTAATTATAAGTTAATTAGAATTTCACATTCAAGAATGCATTTCATTATTCATGTCCATGTATGTTAATTAGCATCCAAATTCATTTTTTGAATGATTATAGCCATTTTATAATTCAATTATTTCAATAACTAGATGTAAGCAACGTGCAATGCACGTTTACTTAGTTTATATTTAATAGTTTTGTTTAAGAATTAATTTGTTATTAATAAAGATGTAATTTTTTTGGTTAATTAAATAATTAATGATGTAATATTTATGTAATTGATAAATAATTAAATAAAGTGCTTCTCTCTGTCATTTCCAACCCAAAATTACAAGCAGAAAACTCAAAGTATGTTAAGGGGTAAGAAGATGAGTTTACTTAAACTCCATTTGATTCTCATTAATGTAGAATGAGAATGAAAAATATAGCCGTTATTGGACCCCACATAAGAGATAGAAATTCAAAATTGATAGATTGATGTGATAGATAACGGTCATATTTTTCATTTTTATGAGTTTTTAATGAGAAATAAACGGAGACTTAAACGTTTTGTATGACTTAAATCTTTGCTCTTTTTAAGTAATAATGCAATTCATTTTATCGCTAAAGTATGATATGTATTACGATAATATATGTATATCATGTGTTAAACTTAGTATTGGTAAGTGACGGGTAAATTTTCGAGGACGAAAATATTTTAAGGGGGTGAGAATGTAATACCCCGAAAATTTTCATAAAATATAATTCAATTTTTATATACTATATTTTAATATTTTAAAAGTTAGGGACTAAATGATACATTTATCAAATTATATTTTATTTGTGTCAAATATTTAGATATTGATAGAGTTATCGTAAATATATGAATATTGGTCTCGTTGGATAAATCGTAATTAGATACATAAATCAAATTCTAGAAAAAGTCGATTCGGATAAGTTAGCTCCAAGATATTTTAGTTTGAAAGAATTATCAAAAGCTAATTTATTACTATTATTATTATTTAATTATAATTTTGAAAGTAGGGGTGGTGAAAAAAGATTTTCCGTTCAAAACAAGAAATTCCGTTAGTTTTTCCGTTAAATCAAGAAATTTCGTTAGTTTTTCCGTTAAACCAACATATTCCGTTTAATAGTCACTTTTTATATATATAGAAAGATACACTACTTTTCGTTTTTCAATATGTATTTAATTTATTTAATCATTTAGTTACCATCAATGTACATGTACATTTAACAAATTCATTTCACATGTGTTCTTTCATTATGTATGAATTCTCTATTATTAATTCTCAATTAATTTATATTTACATTCATTTAATTAATATTCATCTTCATTTGTGTCTTTCGGTGTTATTAATTCTAATAATAAATTAATTAACATTTTACATTCAAGAATGCAATTCATTATTCAAGTCCATATATGCTAATTAATATCCAATTTTACTTAATTAAAATTAAATGTCATATCAAGTGATAATCATTTTTAGACGACTTTAGTCTTACTACAATTCAATTATGTCAATAATATACTACTTTTTCGTTTTTCAATATGTAGTATTTAATTTATTTAAACATTTAGTTACCATTAATACACACACACACTTGACATATTCACGTGTATACTTTCATTAATGTATAAATTTCTTATTAATAATTCTCAATTAATTGACATTTTTATTCATTTAATTAAATGTTCATCTTCACTTATGCATTTAAGTGTTATTAATTCCACTTATAATTTAATTAGAATTTCACATTCAAGAATGCATTTTATTATTTACGTTCATGTATGCTAATTAACATCAAGTTTTACTTAATTAAAAATTAAATAAATAATTTAACATTTATTATAATGTATATATTCTCTAGTATTAATTCTAAATTAATTAACATTCACACATATTTAGATATTACTTTTACAGCACTTATAAAGCATTTCATAATACATACAACGTTGACTAGTAGTTATAAAAAGAATATACAAATCGTTGATAGTTCCTATACATAGCCTAATTGACAGATAGTATAATGGACACATGATGGTAAGTGTGATTAAGACTTAACTGTTTAGCACCTATATTGTTACAAAAGAGTAACGAGGGAGCACTAAGCTTGACACCAAGTTCATCAAGGAGAGATTGAATCCACGCAATAAATCGGAGATAGTAGTAACCAAGCCCGATATTCAACATTGATAGACAAATAAGCCACGACCTTTTATTTGAGTATGGGGGTTAGCGTCAAGAAAAATAATATACACTGTAGTGGATTTTTTATCATCAGGATTATTATACAAAACCATTCAAGATCTTAAGAGATCGACTAATACATCAAAAATATTACAGACTCAAAAAACCAGCCACTTGACATCAAAACTTCAATCAACATTAGGCTTAGAATATTTTACCCGTCTGTATCAACAAAGATGCCACATATTCAACCAATAATCCTCACAAAATATTTCTTCATAAAAAATTATTGGGCAATAGCAAGTTAGGCCGAAGGCCATTTTCGTCGTCGCCTAATATATATGGATTAGATCTGGCATCACAATCCAATGGATCTCCATCTTGATGCCATGGTAATAATGCAAAATAATGGAAGTGTAGGCAAGTTCATTAGCTTCATTTTTCTGGTCAATTGTCATGGTTTCGGGATATTATTGTGTTATAGCTTTGGAGACTTTTTGCTAAACTAAGACACCTCTCATTTTTGTTGCCAAATGGGAAAAATCCCGTTTTCCATTAAAAATCCCAAGTTTAAAAGTAATAGTTGTCATAGTTTAATGCTTTTAAAAAATAACACGAAGTATTTCTTTTGAAAAAAAGTACAAATTAGGATAGTTGATTCCAATAAAAATGAATTTTTAACCTTCACAACAAACAAATTTCTATCTCAAATTCACTGATGAAACAAAGAAAAAGCAGTAATCATACAAATATGTACAACAAAATACCAATGAAGAACACCTAGATTGTATTACACAAATACAACAAATAGAATCATAATGCTTCCAAGTGCACGGAATAATAGGTGTCAAAGAAGATGACAAGTATCAACAGTACACACCCGATAAGCTCAAGTTCACTAGGATTCCGTGAGAATCAGATTCTCAGGTCAAGACTCAACTTCGACATACAACGTAAGCACAAAATTCAAGAGATTAATCAGCAATATATATCAATTGCAGCAAGTAAATATGTAATATCCAATATCAACGCAATATCATGTAAAACAAGTATATAAAAGTAAGGTGTGTGTAGACCAGGGTTTAAGAATTCGTAAATCAAAGCGGTGGTAAAAAAATATGACAGTTAAACCACTAGATCTTGGTTCGATATTTTGAAGAAACGGTCATTGCATGTTATGGTTCACCAGAAGAGCGTAAAAAATTGAGAGTTTAACCACACAAACCCAAAATTAAGGTTCCCTTTTCAAATCGAGTAGAGAGAACACAATCTCAACACCAACACCAGAATCCATCTATGTATTCATTAGATGTCCTTAAATGATTGGATATCTTAAATATGATTCATATGATTTCAATTAAGATGTTCAAACATTTAAGAAGACTTAATAAAAACATAAATTAGTGCTAAGCATAAGTGGAGTAGAATGATATTATTAAAGATGTTGCAATAGTAAAGAAATTTGGCCCCTGTTTAAGCCCTTTTTTTAAAAAAATAAAAAATAAAATATTTTTTTAAAACTCATTTTCAACCACAAATTTTCTCATAAAATAATTATACATTTATTTCAAAAAATTTTACTTACTTTTTAACCACACACTCTCTAAAAAATTACTATTTCATAATATATTTTACCCCAAAAATGAGAATCGGACAGGGGCATGGTAGACAATATATGGCAAGATAGATGCTCCTAGGTTACGTTTGCAATTGTAGGGGAAAATTTTCAACTTGTAATTCTTATAAACTCTCATATTTTCTTTTATTTACCTACATATGATTTGAGGGTTTAAATGGAAAATTTATAAGCTTAGTTGTTTTTGTTCTCTTCGTAAATTAAAAGAGTAAAAATTGGTGGGTGAAGTAAAATTTATCGTACTATTTTTCTTACCCAAGTTTGTTGAGTGAAATTTTATATGATTCTACGAAGTTTTCATATAGTGGAAAGTTTTAGCAATTTGTAAATTCCTTATCTTTTTATATTTTGTCTACCAGCTATATTTCTTCGGTGAGCAAATAGAGAAAATTTTCAATTCTCAACCGGACCTAAATCGTTAAACATGAACTCCTTGTAATCTCCAACATAGAAAATATTGTCTCCACGACCATGAGCTATTTGGTGTTATCATCGCCTCGTAATAGTTTATTAGCAATCAATGACCCAAATTTCATTAATTGAACCAAATGTATCATTTTTCTAGCTAAAAACATATTTTCTATGTTCATATTGTTCTCTATGAAAGTGAAAAATAATTAAGAAATGGCCAAAAACTTCTCAAATTTTATTGGAAGTTTAGAGGTACTACACTATCATACAAGTACTAAGCTCCTAAGTCGTGCATTAGGGCTGACTTGATGCCTAATACGTACAAGAACATTCGATAGACAAAAAGATAAACATACACAAGTCTTTATCTAAACCAACCTAAAAAGACTCTACTATAACATGACAAATTCTACTCTTATGATATATTTTACAACCATATATATGAGTGGTGGGCCTCTAAACCTACGCAATGGCAATTAGTCGAATCTTATCAATTCGCTTTATCAATATATTCCACGAGCTAGCATAAGCATTAAAGTATATTCGATCACTCCTGAATCTCGAGCTACTAAGCTTTAGTCCCTGTTTGGTGTAGTTAAAAAAAATTATAATAGATTTTGATAAAAGTTAAGTTACACCAAATAAAAATTTAGTGTTTAAAGAAAATTTCAGTGTAAATTAAAGAAAATTGCCCATTAAATATATGGAATAAGATTGATTCTTGGTCCATTTACTAGGGGTATATTTTGCTTAGGTAATTTAGTCTTGAAATTATGATTGTCACATCAAAAAATTATTCTGGCTTAATGGAAAGAATTGGCTAAAGACATAATATATAGAACCTTGCTATTTGGCCCTGTTCTAACAGGCATCTCACCAATAGGGGGCGCTACTTGGCCCCCCACTTGTGGCCCTATAATTTTAGAGTCTGTTTGGTAACAATTAAAATTGAAAATATAGTCATTATTGGGTCTCACTTGTCTAATAAAAGTCAACAATAACGACTAATTTTTCAATTTTAATTCGATTTATCCAGATATTTTGATTTTTAGTATAAAATAATACCTTTACGAGCACTTGAACGTTTCATAAAACTTTCTTAATTTTCGGATAACTAAGATTTCGATATAATTTCGAGTAGATCCTTTTGCGTTGAAACTCTATGCTCCTTTAAATAATTTCGAGTAGATCCTTTTCGTTTGTGTATTGTATTTCTATAAGATAAATTAAAAAAAGAAAATCTAGCATTATCGTCTTCTTTGTCAACTGTTCGTCGTTGCCGTATCCACCACTCCTAATCCCCTGACCCATCCCCCTTCCTGATTTGAGTAGACTCTAGAAGTCACCCCAACCCAATCCCCCTTCTCAATTTAGGTTGAAGTCACGTACAAGCAAATGATTGTTTAACAAAATTTCGATGGTTCCCATCTAAAATAATCTACGTCGAAAATTTGAAATTTAAGAAATTTGATTGAGAACAAGATTGTTTTGAGAGGCAATTGAATAATTAATGAAATGTAACTTTTTATTTCACTCAATGGGTGTCAAAACAAAGCAAGGTTGATATTCTATCCCTGATTTTCGTCGATACCATTTCGATCGACGATGAAAACTCCATCGCCAGGAGAAGCGCTCAATAATATAATTACATCCAGGGACGGACCCACATGAGGTCATGTGGGGGGTCAAATGACCCCACAAATTTTATTTTATTTTTGAGTTTTTTTTTTATTTAACCTAACACTAAATGGCCCCACAAGAAAATTGTCTGGGTACGCCCCTGACTTCATCGTTCAAATATTCGTTTTTTCGAAGTCAATTTATCTCGAGCCTACATTTATATAACTACACTCTTTTCTTTATAGAATTAAACTACTTTGCCCGAATTAGTTTGTCCACCTCGTTGACCTAACCTCACATGAGTGTGGGATCGACATGGGACCCGCATGAAATAAAAAATGAAAAAAAATGCTTCCCTCCCCCCTATGTGTGTTCTGTCAGGGAGGGTGTCACACCCTCCCTGGCACTGCAGCTTCATTCTTCTTTATAACATTGATTTTAACTAACTCATGCCCACTTGCAAAGCAAATCCCATAGCAAGACAAATAATTGCATTATATATTTTTATTTTTATAAATTTTTTAATACACACATTGCCCCTTGCGAAGCAAATTCCGTGGAAGGGACAAAATAATTGCATGCGCTGCAACAATGGCGACAATTATTTATTTATTTTAATAATGAAAACATGATAATCAAACTATAATTGCTTATATAATTTAAAAGGTGATATTAATCAATTAATTCAACACCGACCATGAATGAGCCACAACATATAATTTTCAAGATTGCATGCATTACCAAAACTAACTATTTACACATGGCCATAATGATTCCATAAGGGCTACAAATCATGTAAGATAATTGGTTCAAGAAATTATCACCGCGTGTTTGGCGAGCGCACCGATATTGAAATCTTTATAGCAATTTCAATTCAATTTATGAGTCACGACTACACGAGTCTATCAAAATATGTAAAAGAGGCAGCTCAATGAGTGTAATTGATTGTACGTTGGCTTTGTCTAATTACTTTTATGTCGATCATGACTTTGATTGATATTGACGTTTATTTAACAACGTGCCCTTTGCGCACTCTCAATTTTTGGTGGTTGAAAATTATCGCCGCACTTTCCTAGAAATTGCGTGTGGGTACATCTCTAACTAGAATCTTCAAGGAGAAGAGTTTAGTGCTACAAAACAATATTCTATTGTCTTTTAGTCCTTTTCCCGATCTCAGTGTGCAAACAATTGTCCATATTTGATATCAATTAGTTTTCTTTCTCGTACAATTACTTTTTCTCAAAAGAGAAGGAAAAAAAGAAGCATGCAATGATCCAAATGGAGACACGGCCAGCACCCGGCTAGCCCCTGAGGTCGCCCATACTGGCTTTGTCATAAAATATATATTTTTTTCCTTATATTGGATGCTCTTTCTTGCTCACTTGAATCCATCCGTGCTCACTTGAATTTGGATAATTCTGCTCTACCAGGCCTGTAAAAGGCTTAACAGAGCTGTTGCTCTCACATGAGGTGGGTCTCAAGGACCCATCTCATTAAAAAAAAAAAGAATTAATCTTGTTGTACCAAATATTTTACCAAATATTTTACCAACTTGACACGTGACCGCCCCCTATTGGAGGGGCGGCTGGCCAACTTTCATAGTCCAAAAAAAAAAAACCCCTTCCATATGTTATACACCCATCCCCTATCTCACATTTGCTTTGCCATACTTTTTACCGACTTGGCAGAGCAGTTCGGTTCCTCGAATTTATGGATTCAGTGATGAATCCAAAGAGAAGACTCAAACCTTTCTTGAACTGCGGGCGGGATTTGTACGTTGTTCCATACATAGATAATCGAACCAATTCTTAGGCAGATTAATTGTATCCATTGCATGAATTCATGTGTAGTTGCATGCTTCAAAACTGGGCATTTTTATGGTTCTTTAATGACTAATTTATTTATTTTAAAACTTAATATTTCACTTATAAGTAAACTTTTAAAGCTTATCCAAACATTGAGTATTAGGCTAAAAACACTTTAGGTGAACCGATTGCTGGTCTAAGCTATGGAATTTGACCACTGAAATCTTCTCTGCGGCTTTATTGTTTATAATTATCCAAAAAATGAATAGAATAATTAAAATATACTTCCAGAGGTGTATATATATACGAGTCGACAGCGTTTTTACGGCATTTTGGCGGTGCTTTGATTCTGCGAGGCGGTGGTCCGATACCGGCGACGACGGAGAGGCAGTGGGAAGAGAAAAGCCGCAAACTTCTATCCAAATTTGACGCGTAATAGACACGTACTCTTTCTCGGTTGCTTCCTTTTACATATATCCTTTAGGTTTAAATGCAATACGGGTCATTCAACGTTTAGTAGAGTTACATTTGAGTCACTCATTTTCAATTTAGTGTATCCCAACTTTGACTTGCTTATAAATCTTGTAATTCTATCCATTACACAATTAATTTTAACTAACGTAGTATGCTGATGTGGATGTTAAAATTAAATGAATGAATGACTTGAGATGCACACGTCATACGACAAAAAAATCAGATTAACCAGTTTAGACTTTCTTGTAAATCAAGTTACTTAGATCTGATTTGATTTTGATTATTTGGGAATCATCTCTCTCGCACTCTCATCTTCAACTACATATTTCTCAAAATAAATTACATTTCTTCGTAATTTTTCTCCACTTTTAACAACAATTTAAAAGAAGAAATACTTTTTAAAACCTCACTTCTCAATTGGGTACAATCAATTGATGAAGTCACCCATATTCGATTTGTTAGAAAATCTAGTTATTTTGTTTATTGTCTAGTAAGTTTTACTAATGCAATATACTAATTTGGATGTTGAAACTGATGAATAACAAACGTAATTGTCCACGTCACACAACAATACATATCACCCTTCTTAAAAATAAAAAATAAAAATCTTTAAAAAACATATGAACTAAAAATATGATTCTACACACTAACTATTTATTATTTTTAACGTCCTGCTATGTTAGCTAAAACTGCTAAGCTAATGGCATTGAACGGAATGATCAAATTTGATGCCAGATAAAGGGATTTTGATTATAGTTTTCATGTGAAGGCCCAAGACAAGGGGGTACACGAGATTCATAGTTTCCCAAATTCGCAAGAAAATAGAAGTTAAGTGACTCGATTGCACCAAATTGAAGATGAGTATCCGTATGCAAAGTTAAACGACTGGCAATCCTTTTCTTTTGGATCGTGGGGAAAGCGCGTGATGTAACAATTAAAGAATATTTAATTACTCCAACGGTTCTTGCAGTGAAACATAAATACAGAGACAGTCTTTTCATTTGTATGCTCAATCATCCAGTGCATTTCATTGACACTTTCCTTTACATTTCCTTTATATTTATCTGAGTTTTTCTGATTCTGTAGAAGCACAAGCAAGCTCATTAAGATGGTTAATCTAGTTTCTCGTACGGGAAGGGATATGCAGCGTTACAATTTCCATGGCCATCGCCAAGTAGTGGGGTATCTCTTTCATTCTCTCTTAGAAACACAAACACAAACACTTACAAAGCATTAGATTATTTCATCTTGTTTACTTCCATATGTATGTGTTTCTTGGTTTGATCTATGTTAGATGAAAAACTCTAATTTATGATTAAGAGTTGACTTCATTGTTATGCATGATTGATTTATAATGTTTTAATTTGAAGTAAATATGCAACACATATGAAGATGATATCTTGTAATTTGTCCTGTAAGTAGTTGAAATGAAGGCTTTGAGAAAGGTGTTGGTTGAATTTCGAGTTTTTTGTTGGATTGGAAAGGGTTGGCTTATTATTATATGGTAGATTATTGTTTAAAAAGACAGATAAACCGCTCTTTCAACACATTGCAATGCCCCTTTTAAGAGCAATAACACTACTAACACATAAATTTCAAAACAGATCCTTAGAAATTAGTATGAATCACTCACTTTTGAAATGTTTTTGATGGTTTCTAGCTATGATTCTGCAGATGTATTCCATACAGATATAAAGGTACACATGGCACATCCGTAGTGGATGAGGAGGCAATTGAAGTTCTTGTTATTACTTCACAAAGAAAAGGGAAAGGGTTGTTGTTCCCGAAGGTATTGACGATTTGTAATTGAGCTATTAAAATTTATTTCAAATACTTGACTGTATTATGAATTATGTTGCAAGGGCAGATATCTGAGGAATCTTGTGATTACAGGGAGGTTGGGAGAAAGATGAATCCATTAAAGATGCAGTATTGCGTGAAACGTTGGAGGAAGCTGGGGTCGTAGGTGAAATCGATGTTAGTTCTTCTCATAATGAATTTTCATTTCCCCCCGAAGCTTAAACAATAAAATGTTTGAAAATCCCATTTCAAGTTTTAGTTTCTTCCACTCCGAGACAGATGGTTTTCTGCAATTGCTCATGTTGACATATTTGAGGTGGAACATATGTTTATGGAACTGAGCTCTGAATTTTTTCGCAGTGTGAATTGGGTACATGGAATTTCAAGGGCAAAAGCAATGACACGTGTTATGAGGGATACATGTTCTCATTACTTGTCAAAGAACAACTAGATTTTTGGCCAGAGAAGGACGTCCGTCAAAGAATATGGGTAACAAATTCACAAATTTTTCGTTATACATATCTAAAACTTGCATATAAACTTAATTCTAACAGGTGAGCATTCGAGAAGCTAGGAAAGTTTGCCAGTATTGGTGGATGAAGGAAGCCTTAGAGCTATTCGTGAATCACCTCACATCACAAGGTACTGAGGGTGAAACCGAGCGCTGTTCACTAAGCCAGGGGACACAATCTAATTTGTAGCGAACTTTTTAAGATTGTCTGAACAGAGTGCCATCGTGCGCTGGAACGGCCAGGTGACAGTGACTTCAACTCAAAGAAAATGAGAACCGGAATTAGGTATATACAACTCTTGTTACATTTTCTCGGAATTCTTAGTCTTGTACAGACTAAGTTGATCAGAAATCTACTTATAGTTGTTTCATAACTGGAAACGATGATTGTAATACCTAGTTCGTAATCAATGTTAATCTGTGTTTCATTCGTTTGTGTTCTTTGTTACGTTTCAAATTTCCTTATTTATGTTTAATGGCCTAGTTTCTATGCGGTTCCGATAAATTTTATAATTGGTTTTACAGTGTGTAGTAGAATAACTCTGTTGGCATTCTTGCAGTGTTTTGGCTAGTCATTATTGATCCTTCAAGCAGTGTAGGCTTAATTTTTTGTATGAATCGCACTTCAATTGTCTCGATGGAACTAAAGTGAATCTGTGTTACTTTCAAGCTTTGCAAAAACAGATTTAAGTCTAGTAGATGCCTTGACAGACTTGATAGTTTCATGTACTGCACCAGCAGAGACCATGGGGCGAGCAGGGTGTGGCCACTTGGTCAACTAGCCAGCCCAAGCTCGACTCGTTGACTAGTGGCCCAGCTTGTCCAACTAGTCAAATTGAGCTTGTAGTGAGCTCGTGTACCGGCTTTGGTAGGGCTATTGCCATCCCAATTCTTAAGAAATAAACTGAGGTTGTAAAGTATACATTTTCATGTCCATTGATTAAAGTATACACATAATCAAATATTTTACATCGTCTAACGATATCCAAATTGAGTGCTTATATTGCCTCTATTTGACATCCTTAAAATTTAAAAAAATATTGTTTTGAATAGTATTTTTCGGAAAAATGCGTGATTAAAAAGGTCGAGGAAAATTTTGAATTTACATGTGAATTATTATTATTTTTTTTGTATAAATGTGCAGTTAAAAATGATGAAACATTGATTTGATGATGATAGAATATTAATGATATGATAACTCATTATTTCTCGTAAACTGCGACATTATCAATATTTTATCAGCATAATAATAAATAACATTATTCAAAAAAAAACACAAAATTATAAACCGTACAATACAACCAATATATTTAACGAAGTAGAGCACCTACGCAAGCAAAAAGGTTGATACGACATCATTTCCCTGTATAAGATACTTTTCTTAGCCCACTCTATTCTACACTTTCTCATTCAAATTCCCCCTTCTCTTCCTCGGATCAAAATCTCGATCAGTTCATCAATGGCGTTGGAGTGGGTGATGCTAGGCTACGCTGCTGGAGCAGAGGCTCTAATGCTTCTCCTCCTTACTCTCCCGGGCCTTGACCCGCTCCGCAAAGGCCTACTCAGCGTCACCCGCAGCCTGCTCAAGCCTTTCCTGTCCATCGTGCCCTTTTGCCTCTTCCTGTTGATGGATATATACTGGAAATATGAAACCCGACCCAGCTGTGAATCCGAATCCTGTTCTCCGTCCGAACACCTCCGGCATCAGAAATCGATTATGAAGTCCCAGCGTAACGCGCTTTTGATCGCCTCTGCTCTTGTTTTCTACTGGCTGCTTTATTCCGTTACTGGCCTTGTTGTGAAGGTTGATCAGTTGAACAAGCGGATCGAGAAGTTGAAGGCTCGGGATTAATTAATCTGAAATGGAACTTTTCGGATCTCAGATAAGGGCATTTGATCAAAACACCTTTTTGTTGTTAGTATCTGTTATTAATATTTTGATGATGAACTTGGTTTTCGTTGGATATGTAATTGCTGCTTCTGACCATTGTTAGGATGTCTTTTATTTTTCCTTAATCGACTGAATTATATATTTGGTACACGGATAATTGAGATTTTTTGTTGGGGCTTTTGAACTTCTTCTGTTCAATTTGGTTTTGGTTTAAGCATGATTGCTGAATTTATGAAATGCAATTTATCTTTGGATTATATTTTGGTTTTTTAGTATTTTGATTACAGGGAAACTATGTATGTACTTAGATAACTGTTTTATGTTGGGCTGACTAAGCTGTTTCATTGGTAGTTGTTGAAGGATTTCAGATAAATGGATTCCTGAAAGCCACTTTGTTGGTAGAATTCAATGGTTACATTAACAATTGACAACATTGAATCCCAACTATATTTTTGAGTTGATAAAAAAATTATTCTCATCTCTATAAGATACATATGAAGCCGAGTATACTAATTTAGAGTCATTAAAAAGAGGGGAAATGTAGGCTGTTTGATGTCAAATTGACACCATTTGCTTTAAAAATATACGTTGAAGAGTGTTACATACATGGATTCTTGAAATCCACATGGATTCTTGAAATCCACTTTGTTGGTAGTGATTAAAAGTTTAATTTTGAGCTATATCTTGTTCCAATATGCTATATCTTTTTCAAATATGCTACTGTCGGCTTTCGATTTTATTAGGATTTTTTCTCATTAATATGGGTTCTATTCCTTCATGTTTAATTCTTACTAGGTGAGGAATATTAGTTTTTCTTTCTGTGTTTGCAACCACAGGATTTATCGCTTTTCCAGATTCGGATTAAAATGAAAATTCTGTGTTGACTAATATAGTAGAAATTTTGTGTGGAACCTTTCACTTGAAATATGCATTTTTCTGTTAGTAGATATTTAATGATGAACTGTGTTTTCCTTGGATGTGTAATCATTGCTTTTGGTAATTGTTAGGATGTCTTTTTCTTTTCTCCGTTAATTGAATGGATCATGGATTTGGTACACCTATGTGTTGATTTAGTTACATGAGTAGTGCTATGAGTACATTATGACATCCATAATGGGTGACATAATGGCCAAGTGTTTGGCCCCTATTGGAGGGTTCCCGGGCCCACCTGAGAACCCTCCAATAGGGGCCAAACACTTGACCATTATGTCATCCATTATGTACAAGTAGAATTATCCTTAGTTACATAGATAATTGATTATTTTTTCTTTGAGGACTTTTGAATTTCTTGTGTTTAATTTGGTTTTGGGTTAAGGATGATTGCAAAATTTATGAAATGCAATTTGATCTTTGGATTTTATTTAGCTTTTTTAATGTCCTAATTAAGGTAAAACATTACATTCGCTTAGATATTTCACAGGTAATTATTGATGGGTTTCAGATACATGGATTTGTGAGAGCCACTTTGTCAGTAATTAAATGTTTAATTTTGAACTACATTATTTCCCAAAGTGCTACTGTTGTCTTTCGATTTATTAGCACATCTTTTTTCATGATTATGGGTGTTACTCCTTTGTGTTTAATTAATATGCGACAAGGGATATTAAATTTTGCTGCATGGGATTCATTGCAAAGCCATGGTTCATTGTGTTTTGATTAATGCTTTGCCTTCGTAAAAACACTTCTTTTTCCTTAACCTGAATCTTTAGTTGAATGTGAAGAGTAGTATACTGTTTTGCGGAGAAAAAATATATTTATGATCTTGCAAAAAATACTGGTGGTATCTTCGGGATTATTACCTGATTATTTGTAGAACTTGAAACATCAAATTACAGACTTGTGTTTAGCATTGGGTCTATTAAAACAATTTATAGTTTAGGATTTAGCAAAAATGTTGGTTGCATCTTTGTAATTAATGTCTAACTAATCATAGGAGTACATCAAATACGAACTTGTGTGTTTAGCATTAGCCATTAGGTTTTGGGAGATGACTGGTTATTGTTGGTGCTGATAATTATAAAGTGACTGATATTATTTATAGCTGTAAATTGGTAGATATGGCTTCTCTGATGCAACTAAGATGTTCACTTCTTGTAACCTCCAAATATTTGAAGTTGCAAACAAAAGACTCAGAATTTGGATCCCAATCTATCATATGTTAGAAAAAGTCTAGCTATGGTTGAAGATGTGTTCGAGTTCTTTTAACTTATAGGTTTAACTGGGTATTTATGATAGAGAGGAAGAAAATAATGCCAATTACCAATTACAAGGCTGTGAGGTAGAAGACCAAGCTTGTTGTTGTTGTTGTTGTTGTTTGGGTGTAGGGTTTATATGCTATGGATTGGTACATATGTGTTAATTTAGTTACACAGATAATTTAGAGTATTTTGTTGAGTGATTTTAAATTTCTTCAGTTTAATTTGGTTTTGGATTAAGGATGATTGCAAAATTTATGAAATGTAACTTGATATGTGAATTATATTTAGGGTGTGTGGTGTAGATTTTTTGAATTATGGGTGTGGATGCAAAATTATTTTATTTGGGAAATGTGTGGTTAAAAATTAGTTTTAGAAAATGGGGGCCAAACAAAGGCTTAGAGCTTGTTCTTTTTACCATTTTCAAGTCGTTTTCCGTTTTCTATTTTCCAAAATAGTGAAAAAGTATTCTCTTTCCTATTTTCGAAAAATCCTTTTTGAAAACAAGTTAAAAATTTACAAAGAAAATCCAAAACGACAAATTTGTCATTTAGGTGTTTTCGCCAAAATTTTCAAAACGCGTTTTGAGTGTTTTCAAAATGACAAAAAGAACACATTTTCAACAATTTCAAAATGGACACTCAAAATTCAAAACACAAAATTGAAATACAAAGAGAACAATCCCTTAATATTTCTTGTGTTTTGATTGCAGGGAAACTAGGCATTCGCTAGAAATTTCATTGGTGGTTATTGATGGATTTCAGATACATGGATTCCTGAAAGCCACTTTGTTGGTAGTGATTAAATGCTAATGTCAACCCAGATTTTTTTTCCAATATGCTATGGTTGTCTCCTGATTTGATTAGGATCTCTTTTTTCCCAATCATGAATGCTACTCCTTCGTGTTTATTTATTACAAGGTGAGGGATGTTAATTTTTAATGCGTTTGCAAAACCACGGGATTCACTGTGCGTTGATTAATGGTTTGCCTTTGTCTACACACTTTTATTGCGTTAACCTGAGTTTCTAGTGAACTGGGAAGAGTAGTATACTATTTCGTGGAGTTGAAATTTGCAATTTATTATTTTACATAAATATTGGTGGCATCTTTGGAATTATTATCTTGAGTATTCATAGGAGGAGTTAAAATCGTCTAACTGCGGACTTGTGTTTAGGATTAGTTTTAGAAATCGCGATATAGTTGAGGATTTAGCATAAACGTCACCGAAATACAGCCTCGTGTGTTTAGCATTAGGTTTTGGAAGATGACTTGTTATCATATCTTCGTCACATTCCACGGTTATAAAAAAAAAAAAGAGATTTGTATTGTTTTTACCGTCCAAAAAAAAAAAGGATTGTTAGCATCTTTTTGGATGTTTTTCAGTGTTTTTGAAAACTAGAAGATATTTGCCATTGGTTGGAATATCTTAAAAAAAAAAAAAACTAGAAGATATTTTTGAAAAGAATTATACAAAAAATTGTCATCTCCAATGATATTTGCCTCAATTTTCAATGAATAATGTTGAAGGTTTACATTCAGTTGACAGCCTCTCATATAGGGGCGAGAAATCGCCAGCCCCACCCTTATGTGAGGGGGCTATCACCCACGATGTACACCAAAGGTGTACATCTAGTATTTTTCATTTGGATTATGATAGGTGTACATACCAGCACCCCCTTCAATAGGGGGCACCATGTGTCCATTATGGACATCATTATGGTGCCCCTATATTGGTGTAGCACTTCCCTTTTCATTTTCAATACATGGTCCTTGAGGGGGAGGGCCAGAGGTAAAATGGAGTCCGGATTTGAAATCGCGAGCCCCACCTCTATGTGAGGGGGCTGTCACCCATGATGTACATCAATGGTGTACATATAGTATTTTTCATTTTCAATACATGGTCCTTGAGGGGGAGGGTCAGGGGTAAAATGGAGTATGAATTTGAAATTGAAATGGCTGATAAATACATACGGAATGGTCCCCAAGTGAATTATCCGAAAGTTGTGGTGGGTAATTACTGTCTACATCAACACAATAGGCTTAGAATCCTTACTTGGCCGCCAAAATACGTCACTTAGTTTACTCAACCGTTGTAGATAGATGAAAATGACAACTCAAATCAATTTTACCATTATGGCTCGAAAATAACTAACTCTGCTTTTAGTTTTACATTCGATGTTGATCTGGTCGGCCATTGTTTGTCTCCCTTTGTTTTCCTCCGTCTCACTTTATTTTTTTAATGTGTTTGAGCCACGTTATTTTGAAAAAAAAATGTATTTTGAAATAGTAAATTGATAGATAATGTGTGGTCGGAAAAATAAAGTGGTTAAAAATGAGTAAAAGAATGATAATGAAAATCTTAATGGTTTGAATTGAGTCAATTGACTTTTGAGTTTTGACGAAGATTTGACTTGTCACATTTTTGACTGCCAAAAAGGAAAAATGAAAAAGAAAAGATAAAATAATGTCACGTGATTATCTAGCAATAAGATATAGTCATTGTCTGGTGCCCCTTTTTTTTTTTTAGAAATAAAAGTTTTAAATAGTATTTTTAGGAGAATGTGTGGTTAAGAAATGAGAAAGCGTTTTGAGTTTACGTGTAAAATATTTTATTACTTGAATATGTGATTGAAAATGATACAATGAGCACCAAACACAGGCATAACTATAAGACATAAATTTTGATTACAAATTAGAATTGGAAAATCCAAAAAAATCCTTTTAATTAAGGAATTAATATTAATTAAGTCAACTATAGTTTTTCTTTTAAATATTTAAGGAGTTAATATTGCATTTGAGGGAGAATGGGCGCACCATTAAGAGATAAAATTTTATTGGAGGTCACTCAACTTACAAATTTGTTTCATTCTCATCATCCAACTTCAATGTCTAAAATATAATATAATTGATGAAATTCATAACTTGGGAAATATAATTCGTGACTAATATATATTTTTTAAAAATGCAAGTTTTTTTTTTTTTTTTTGGACGGTAAAAACAATACAAATCTCTTTTTTTTTTTTTTTTTTTGTTTTTTTGGTGTTTACGAAGTAAAGAACGCGAATATAAATATTGAATTTATTTCATAAGCGCGTGAATTACAAGATTTGGAAGAATTCTGTTTTTTTTTTATGTTGCATTTCAAGAAGTATTAAGAAAAGAGAAAATTATAGTTGGGTTCCCTAACCTATGACGTGGTAATATTTTAGGTCCACAAATTTTAACAACGAGATTCTGGTCCTCAACCTATTTAAATTCTTGAATCTAGGTCCCTACATTACCGAAACGAACCATGTGAATGTTGTATTGACATGTGACTTTCACGTGATTTGAAGTTGAAGGACGGAACTGCTAAATTCTAGGATAGTCATATTTACACCTCATTTAAGGCGCTTTAAAATGATGGACAATATTTGAGACTTTATATTATTTAAAAGTACGACGAATACATATTTTTTCTTCCTTTCATGTAGTTTTTTGAACAGAAATAGTGGCAAGGTCAAGATATGCTGATTAATAAAAAGTTGAAGATAAGAATACAGTTCACTTACGAAAAATTATTGTGTAAATATATTTTATCGCGATTTTAATATTTATATTGACAATTTAAGTCAAGTGGAAACCTAAACTCACAAATTTAAAATAAGTTAAAAAAAATCTAGAACCGGTAAGGACCGTAAACCATACCTGTAAAAAGTTCGGGAGCTCTACTCTAATTTTGCTTAACAAAACTCTGAATATATAAAACAATAAAATATAAGATACGATACGATGATCCCAATAGTATCCAATCACAATTCAGAAGCTTTACCCCACCCCACCCTCTCTCTCTCTCTCGAAATGAAACAGCCATTGGAGAGTTTTGAGGTTCAGACAAGAATTACAAGAACCATATGAAACTCTCTCCTTAATCTCCTCGTACAATCCCAATATGAGGCAATTCAGCGACCACCACCACCTCCTCCTCCACACGGCCATTCTCCTCCTCCTCTTCCTCATACGGCCTAGCACCCCCGACATAGCCTCCGACCGCGCCGCTCTGTTAGCCCTTCGTGCTGCCGTGGGCGGCCGCGTCCTCCTCTGGAACCTCTCCAGCCCGACCCCATGCTCATGGGCTGGCATCACTTGTTCCCCTGACAATTCTTCAGTTATAGAGCTTCGCCTCCCCGGAATGGGCCTCTCCGGCACACTTCCGGCGAGCACCATATCAAATCTCACTAATCTCCAGACGCTCAGCCTTCGTTATAATTCACTTTCTGGCCCACTTCCGACGGACCTTTTTTCATCACTTTTGTTGCTCCGCAGCCTTTATCTCCATCAAAATTTCTTTAGTGGGGAAATCCCAGATTCTCTATTCTCCCTTAAGTCCCTTGTTCGCGTAAATTTGGCAGAAAATAATTTTTCTGGCCCGATTTCGTCTGGTTTTAACAATTTGACGCGTTTAGGAACACTTTATTTGCAGGAAAATCATTTCTCTGGTTCGATACCAGACATCGACTTGCCTAGTTTAGTTCAGTTCAATGTTTCGTATAATACCCTCACCGGTAAAATTCCGAAAGGCCTTTCGAGGAAGCCCAAGAGTTCATTCCTTGGGAATTCACTCTGTGGTGATCCACTTGACAATTCTTGTGAGAGTGAAAAGCACAAACAGAAACTCTCCGGTGCTGCAATTGCGGGAATTGTAGTTGGTTCTGTGCTCGGTTTGGTCTTGATCTTATTGCTTGTGTTCTGTTTGTGTCGGAAATTAGGCACGAAAGGAGTTGGACAAAAGAAGGAGGGCGCTTCTAAGGAGAAAGAAGTTGAAGTTTCAATGGAGAGAACAATAGAGAGTCGAGGAAAGGACAGCACGAGGGCTAAGGTGAAGGAGAAGGGAGAAGTCAATGTGATCAATGGTGGGAAGAAGGGTTTGGTGTTTTTTGGTAATATAGGATGGAATTTCGATTTGGAGTATTTGTTGAGGGCGTCAGCCGAGGTTTTGGGGAAGGGAACGTTTGGGACTGCCTACAAGGCAGTGCTAGAGACGGGTTTGACAGTGGCAGTGAAGAGGCTGAGGGATGTGAACATGGGGGAGAAGGAATTCAGGGAGAAAATGGAGGAGATTGGGAAAATAAATCATGAAAATTTAGTGCCTTTAAGGGCTTATTACTATAATAGGGACGAAAAGCTTCTCGTTTATGATTACGTGCCAATGGGGAGCTTATCTACACTATTGCACGGTGAGAATGCGCTTCATTTGTTCCGATTCCTCTTTGATTTGCATGCATTGTATTTTGATATTAGATTGATTTTAATTCGTTGTACTGATGATGGTGGTAAAGTTTGTGTATCCTATAACTTCGAGCAGTGTAGCTTTTCTAGTGCTCATTATGGGTCGTTTTAGATGTTCTTGGACTCTGAAAACAGGGAATGCCACTAGATCTAGTTTTTATCGAAGTGTGATTCGAATGATTGTTGATATGGCCGATTGAAATGTACATGCCAAATATGATTGTTAATTACAATGTATATACGAAATTAGGCAGTCGAACACATTAGAATTGGTTGAAGCAGTTGAATAGATTATTGAGATTGTTCCATAAGGCTAAATTTATTCATTTGTCTGCTTCTTTGTAGCTGTCTTATATTTGAAGCATCTGGTAAACAGAGACAGTAAGCATTCGTCTTACATTGGTGAAAATTGAGTAATCAAGCATTTTTCATTTATTAAATACAACTTAGAATTCGTCATATCGGGAAGTCTCTGTTATTTTCGTTACAATCTGAGTTGTTATAATTTCTGGAATATTTGCAGAAGGTTGTTTGTTTGAAAATCATTTTGATTCCTCAAATAGGGCATTAATTTGCAAATCTTGAATCTTAAAGGCAAATTAACAGCTTTCAAAAGGTTCGTTAAGTTCTTTGTTACTCGACATTACAGGAAACAAAGGAGCTGGTCGGACACCCTTAAATTGGGAGACAAGAGTTGCAATTGCACTCGGGGCTGCCCGAGGAGTTTCATTTCTTCACTCTCAAGGCCCAAAAATTTCCCATGGAAGCATTAAGTCGTCAAATATTCTTCTCACTAGATCATACGAAGCCCGTGTTTCTGACTTTGGCCTCGCTCAACTAGCTGGACCAAACTCAACTCTCAACCGTGTTCCTGGATATCGGGGACCAGAAGTAACAGATCCTTGCAAAGTTTCTCATAAAGCAGACGTATACAGTTTCGGTGTATTGATATTGGAATTGCTGACTGGCAAGGCTCCGACTCAAGATGAGGGGGTCAACCTCCCGAGATGGGTCGAATCACTTATCAAAGATGAGTGGACGGCCGAAGTGTTTGACCTTGAACTCCTTCGGTATCAAAACATGGAGGAGAATATGGTACGTCTCTTGCACCTTGCAGTTGACTGCGCTGCTCAGTACCCAGATAAACGCCCTACAATGGCTGAGGTAACTAGCAATATTGAGGAGATTTATCGTTCAAGCTTACATGATCCAAGTGGTGACATTGTCAATGTTGTTTCTGCTTCGCCAACACCTTAGAAGAAAAATTACATTCCTTAAGTGCTCCATTCTCTGTTAGTACTTTAACCAGTGGTTTATTCATCTCTTCATTCTTGAAGTTCTTCGATTGAGGATAAATTATGCACTTATCACTTTCAATTCCTTTGCGATTCTTCGCCTCTTATCTTCGACTAGAAACAAGTATCATGTCCAATTAAATGTAATATCTTTTGGAGATGATAAGATCATTCTTTTTTATTGTCTAACTCTATAATAAATGTCAATTTTATGCATAAGATTTTATTTGAACTCCGAAGTTTTGCGCACTTGAGTAAAAGTAGTAATCCTTGTGTTCTGCCCGTTCAAAAAAAAAAGAAGATAAAATGGTGCTATTTCTTCGCGTGCGGGGTGCATTTTTTTTTTTTTTCAAAAAAAAAAATCATATCTAGGTCCCTCACTTTGATCCTATAAAAGGGACATCTTTCTTCGATTGTCTTCTTATGCAGTTCCCCTTACTTGGTTTTTTCTCTTAGCATATTTGGTCCCCTCCATGTTACCTTCATTTGTCAAAGTGACCAATAATGTTGTTGCTATTTTGAAATTGAAAGAAGCCAAGATCTGAATCTCATGGCAAGGACTTCATTAGGGCTTCTTACTTGGGATCATGATTATTGTTTAGTTAAATTAGAAGTGTAATAATACACGTCCACGTGGGCAAGTACCACATCATCTCCATCTCCTTCATGCAATAATCTAGTCGTCCTCTTCCTTAATCCAAGAAGCATCACATGCTAAAGTTCAAGTTTTCAACTCTTCCATTATGGCAGTGGCTACCCAATTATGTGGGTACGACCACCTTGAGAGCAACAACACAATTTTTCGGCCCTTGTGATTCAAGTTAGGATCACCACCTTCGTTGGATAGTAACTAGAGATACATGTCGTGTGTTCACGTGGAGACGTTTGGAGCATGCTTTGATGCCTCTTGTAGAGATTTGGAAATCGATAGCAAAACATGAACTCGCTTTGAGTACCTAAAGTCCATTATAAATCCAAGATCATCCCATGTCTAGCCGATGTAGTACTTCGTTTGTAGATCTCAACAATTTATCATTCTACTTGTAGTCTATCTTCTACTGTTATCAAAGGTCGACCTTTCATTGATTACAAGCTGATCAAAATGTTAGTTAGATCTCAGTATTCAAAATTGGAAGTCATTTGAGGGACAAAAACACTGAAAAACATCCAAAAAGATGCTAACAATCTTTTAAACAGCTACAGTCATTTAAGACCACTTTCTGCTTATGGGTTTCTACTTTCAACACGATTTTCACTAAAATAAGCTGAAAATGTAATTGACTCGTACGTTTTTATAACATAGTAGTTCCCAATCTCAGAATAAGGAGATGTTTGTTTATCCTATATATAATATTTCTTTTATAATTTCTAAAAAAATGAAAATTGAAAAATTCACTAGCTGACTATGAGATGAGAGGGGGTTGGCCCCTTGGTTAACGAGTCAGTCAAGGCTCGACTCGAGCCCGACTCGTTTAGTGAATCGAGCCTGTAGTGTCACGAGTATAACTTCAAAGGTACTCTGATGCACAAATTTAGAATTGGAGTTGGATAATACGTAGTAAGTAAATAGAGTAGCAAAGTAAAAGATTCAGAATGAGATGTAGACTAGTAGGGCTTCTGCAGTATCTTAGAAAAATTTCTTGAGAAAACTCTATTTGAACAAGATAAATCACCTTTAAAAAAATATGAAAGTAACTTCCTAGTCAAAAATCAAATTTCAACTATTTAAAAGTTTTGTCAAACGAACCCTAAGATACTTGCATATCCTCCGCGCATGGGGTAGTGACCTTTGCATCCTGTGAGAATCATGCTTAGAGCTTGTTTGGGAGGGATTTTTTTGGGGGAAGAATTGATTTTGAATATTGATATGATGGGAAATGTGTGGTTGAAAAAGAAGAAAAAATTATTGATGTGATGAAAAATATTATTTTATTGAAGAATGTGTGGTTGAAAATGATAATTGATTTACTGTATAATTTGAAGAATCCGTACCAAACGAGCCCTAGATGATGCTGATTAGTAAGATATTAGATCAAGTAATTATCTCAAGTTTAGATTTTGTCATCGCTCATTTAAAAATTCTTTTATGCCAATTGAACGTGATTTTGAATTCATTTTGCAAACCCGACAAGTTTGATAATTTTATGTGTTAGACCTTTGATTTAAAAAATGAATTGACTAACATATGAAAAAGCATCCAAAATGTATAATTCAATATTTATATTCGTGCTCTTTACTTCGTAAGTAAAAATATTTCGATCATTGTATCATACTCTCATCAATATCTAGACGACAAAATAGTGATTGGCCGATGGTGAACGAACGTGTAAATTGTCCCTAATAATTCAGATACTTTTAGAAAATGGTTCCCTCTTTACAAATTTCAAAAATATGCAGCATGTTCATGTTCAAACACAATGACAACAAAATTATAAATCATCACATACTATAATAAAAAAAAAAAAAGAAAAAGAAGAAGGGAAAATCTATCTTCTTCATCAACACCCACCCCACCCCTCCCTTCCGCTTATTTCCACATCCAAAAAGTCTTTCTTTTTAGATCTGCCTATTCTTTTCAAGAAATGTTGAAAATTTATTTATGAGATAATTTGTTGCACAATTGGAAAATTAGTTGACAGCGTCTTTCATTCTAGATTTGTTTTTTTTTTTTCCCTTTCTGGGCAGTATTTCTTTACTGTTTAAAAGATGTTACTTCGATGGTAGCTTCCACTTCGATGGTGGAGACGGGCGTTTAGATGTACTGTCGCCTCATCACCAAATCTACCCACTTTTTTCTTTCCCCTTTTCTTTGAATTCCGAATTTGACATATTCTTTGGTTCTTGATTTTACCTGTATTTACCAAGAAATCCGCTCGTAGAGATAGAGATACCAATGACCAACCAAAACAAACTCATAGTTTGGTTGGTGAGTTTTTTTCTCTACCCAGAGATACCTCAATTGTGGAGTTAATTTAAGGGATAATTTCTGGCTTTGTGTTGAGGGATTGGGTTGGGTTGAATTGAGTTGGAATATGGTGGGGTGGATAGATTCTCATTTTTTATTTTATTTTATTTTTGGGGTTTTATTTAAATTTTTAATTATTTTATGAGAAAAATATTTAATTACTGTTTTGCCATTTTTATAATTGATTAAAATGTGGTCAAAATTATTTTTTGGGTCAACTAACGTTATATTGGATGTCACGAAACCCCCCACTCTTTTGGGATATCCTCAGCGTCGAGGAACATGTACTAGGGGGCCTTAGTTGCTACAGTTTGAAAGGTTTGGGGGTGTCGACTGGAACTATTGAAAGGTTAGAAAAAAGTATGTCACTGTATAAAATGTTTGGTGCCCCAATTTCATTTATCCCTAAAATAAATGAAGGAAGTAGGAAAAAATAGAGGAGTTAAATATTTTATTGGCCACTGAACTTTGGGTTATGTCACGGATTACTCATCGAACTTTCGGAATTATCTCGTTGGTCGTTGAACTTTACTTTGTCCAACTCCATCACTTGCTCGTTTAAAACCGTTAGTAGAACGTGGATAACGGGAAGTCGAGGTGGCCAGTTAAATACGTCCATTTAATTTCCCATATGCCAAACCTAATCCGGAAACTTGCCCAAACCCAACCCATGAGTACTGGGGCGTGACGCCATTTCCCCAAATCCCTCAAGAACCCTAAATCAGCAAATTGTTCCAATCGGTGAGAAGACCGCGGGGGAAATTCCCAAACCTGGCCGGAATCTCCATCCCGCCGTTCGTAACTAGAGAGCCCAACCAGAATTGATTTGAGAAGCTGACTTTGATCAAGTTCGTTCTCTGCTTGCACATGGACGGAAGTATTGAAGGTAAATTGGAGTTTTGGAGATGTTTTTTTTGTTCAGATTGAGAAAGCATAGATAATGAAATATTAGAATTCACTTTGGAAGGTTTATACAAGGATTTTGTGGTTCAGTTTCTATGTCATTATAAAGAGGCGTTTGTAGGGGTGGAGTCAGTGGCGGTAATAATGTAAAATAAAAATAGCAAGTTCTGTTTGATAGGGCATGTATTAAGGTTGTTTCTTAGGATACCCTATCTCCAAACCTGGCAGAATGGTCCTATTGGTATAAAACTGAGTCAAATTTCTTATTAATGGAAACTCTTAGGTACAGTTTTTACACCTCTAATAGGAGACAAGTATTACAAGGATTGGATAATGCAGTTCAATTAATAGTTGTAAATCAACAACTACCACGCAATCAAGATAGGTCTAATTGGATGGTGAATTAAAGAAATACATTTCTGAACTGTAGTAGATTGAATGAAATTTTTGTTGTCGCCCAAAATCATTTTTATGTCTTAGAAAGAGCATAGATCTATTAATAGTGGTGGGATTTCAAAGTGCCTGTAAGCACCATATTTTGAAGATTCGCTTGTTATTATAAATTTGGTCTCCTTGTGCTAATTCACATTATCTAGGTCTCATAAATAAATAGCGGATGTATTGGTTCTGTTTCAAGCAGAGGGTTCGGCCTAGAATGAGAGAAATTGAATAAGAGGCTATTCGTTTGATTTTATAACACATGGTTGACAACTGAATGAAGCTTGAAAATTTTTATAACATAGATGAAGAGGTTATAAACCATTCTCTGAGAACATCTTTTTCCAGATCTTTTTACTAAGAAAAAAATTTGCGTGTTGCCAAAGATGAAGTTGAGAGTTGAGAATAAAGTATACATGTGATACATGCTGTGTTAATTTAACCATCTTTTGTAAATGTTGATTCATTTCTAATTTGTGTCTCGCACTAGCTTTGCATTTGCTTGTTGACTTTGTAGTTAGTTATCTGTATAAAGAAATATATTTCTTCGTAAGTTATTAATAATGTCATGAAAATCAATGATATAGCTTAGAGAATTGCAGTTTTTTTCTTATGATCTGTGATAATGTCAAGATTGTTTATGAGAAACTTGTTGGAGATTATTTAATTATTTTGTGTATATTTCTTCTTTTGCATGACATGCTACTTTTTGTTTTTGAATCTTGACGGTGCATTGCTTCTAAAATGAAAATGTGATGAACATATTATGTAGGGTAAAATGTTGTCAGACAGGGGACAACGAGCATCGAAGGACCACAACCCTAGGAACGAACAAACTTTCGATTTCATTCCAAACCCGATGGTGTCTCGTGAAGCACGATCCAGCAGTCTGAAATCTGGTCTAGCATCAACAACGTGCACACAGTTGGTTCTTTCTGATGTTCCAATCGATGATGTGAACTTTGATGATGTTGTGGACGACTTGAATGAGAAGGGAGATGCAAAATCTGCCTGTGTAAGAACTTCGAGGGCAAGAAAACAACGACTCGCAGAGAAGAGTACAACAGCCGGAAGAGATTTTTGAAGTCAGATTTGTTGTTTTTGTATATATGCTAAAAAATGGGAGTTGCTGGCCTTTTTGCCTTCTACTTTGCTATTTTTTTGTTGCAACAAACAACATCTTGACAGACTTTTAGATGTTCCCACGTGTGTACAAGCCACACAACACTGGTTTTTTTGGAAATGCTTTTGAAATATTATTTTGTCTAGTGTAAAGGATTTAGGCATGTAAATTGTAAACATATTGTTCTTAATGACAGCTTGGGTATATATTTTGACATTGGCTTGCTTCAAATTATTCTAGTGTTATTATTCTAGGGTTGCATTATTTTTCTCTTTCCTTATAAAGAAGAATGTGACTCTAGAGTTGATTACCTGTGAATACCCATATAGTGGGTATATATTTTGACATTGGCTTGCTTCAAATTATTCTAGTGTTATTATTCTAGGGTTGCATTATTTTTCTCTTTCCTTATAAAGAAGAATGTGACTCTAGAGTTGATTACCTGTGAATACCCATATAGTGAATGTAAAAATCAAGCACAAACATACAGTTATTGGTCACTTCAGTAAGTTCATTTACCACTGCTATACTGTGCCATTTAGAAAGATTTACAGAAGGGCATAAAACCAGCTGCTCTGAATAAAGTTAAGTGCACTAAAGGGAAACAGTTCATAGAAAAATGGTTGGTTCCAGCATCTCAGAGGTCAAGTGCCATAGAGCTCTTGAAAGAAGCATTGATGACAGAGTTTCCAAACATAAAACCAATGAAATACACAAACTTGAAATTACAAACATAAATTCCAAATGGTTTGAATTAACACACAACAAGTGAATTACACAAACATAAAATCCAAATTAATGGGATTAACATACAATTAGTGAATTACACAAATTTGACAACAACATAAATGGTTGATTTTCAAAAATCTCCTCCATTTTGTTTCCCGTTATCCTTCTCCCCTTTTTCCCTTACGAAAAGTAAATTTGACAAAGATATCAACATCATTTTCTTCGATTATTTTAGCAACATGCTTCAACAAACCCGACAACTTGTGAACATCCGACGTAGCACTTGATTGACCCTCGTATTGACAATATTCGTCTTCGTCGAGCCACTTGAAATGAGTGCAATCGTTAGTACAATAGAAGAATAACTGACCTAAGTTTTCAGTCCTCTTTTCAACCTCCATGCATTTCTGAATTCCCTTGCCGCATGCTGGGCACGATTTCTTCGTAGGACAATCCAATAAGTAGTGGCCCGACTTCAGGCAACCACGACAAATCCATTTGTTCTCTTCCCCATTATAATCTGCTAATGCAGCCAAAAAAGGAAAATGAAATTAGGACTTCAGCCTAAAAATCCATTTAATTCATATGGGCATATATTCTTGTTTAGTCAGTCATGTAGTTGAGGAAATGAAGTGCATAAATTTGTCGAGCATGCTAGAAAAATACTGCAAATACCTCCACTAAACATATCAAACATCAACAAGTTCCCAAAGTATGGCAAGAAAAATACTGCGAATGCCTTCCATAAAGATATAGCAGAATAAGAACATATTTAGTTTTATTCAAATAAATTCTTCTTTACAACGATTTGTCATAAGACTAATTACAACACACTCAATAACTAAAATAGATAAGAGGCAAATGGAAAACGGGCCCTTACAGCCACACAGGAATGGAAGGAAAATGTTTATATAAGGTCATCACTAACCATAATTAATAAATAATTGTATGATGTATAGAATTTATTCACGTTCTTATTTTTTAGAATTCCATGGTTACCAACAATCATTGGCCTTTCCTATCTTTAATTTATCTCAACATACATTGTTTTATTCGTTTCAAATTTGGTAGATATATTCCACCGAAAAGAGAAAGAAAAGCATCGTATATAGAATGCAGAAAATAAAAAGCTAAACTGGCAAAAAAATAAAATAAAATAAAAAAACAGTTCATGGAAGACGTAATCTCAAGTTTGGGACATAAAACTTACACCAATCTGATAATTTTTACAAAGATTCAAAGATTCCGGTTAGGTTTGGGAATTTCCCCCTCGATCTTCTCACCGATTGGAACAATTTGCTGATTTAGGGTTCTTGAGGGGATTTGGGAGAAATGACTTCTCGCCTCAGTCCTCACGGGTTCGGTTTGGGGAAGTTTCCAAATTGGGTTTGGCATATGCTTATTTGGCACCGAGTTGGCATATAGGAAATTAAGTGGATGTTTTTAACTGGTCACCTCGATTTCCCGTTATCCACATAGACGCATCTACTGACGATTTTAAATGGGCGAGTGATGGAGTTGGATGGAATGAAATTAGTGGTCAGCGAGACAATTCCGAAAATTCGATGAGTAATTCGTGACATAACCCAAAGATCATCGTCAATGAAACATTTAACTCAAAAATAGAGGTAAGAAAAATGGAAAATGCCAAGTGTACATAATAAATGTACAAAATTGATGACATAATGTGATGTGGCAATCATCCTGTGGTTGATGTGAAATGTCAGACTTTGAATCAAAGGTTTTGATCAATGCCACTTTTGATTATGTAGATCATTATATAAAAATAGTCTCCAATGGGCAGCTGTGGAAACTGAGGACAATGCCTCTGGTTTCTTCACGGATACGACTATCAACAGCAAATATGTATGGATAAAAATATACGCACGCAAGTAAAAAGTCTACACATTACCAGCTAGTCAATTCATCGAACACATCAGGCGCACGTTCTTTATTTCTGACCCATCAATGCATATGAATCGGTAATTCATATTAAATTAGTTCACCAAGAATCACACAATTTTATGTAAAGAACAATACCCAGTTTTTGGTTTTCACTTTTCGTTTCTAGATTCTTCAATCGAAGAACACCCACAAACAGCAAGTTTTTTCAAGTATTTGTACCCCACCATGTGAATCTTCCAACTTCCTCTCTATCCCATGAGAAAATTCTCATAAATTATACCTTTATACACGCAGACACTCAAGTAAGTTTGAATTCATCAGCTCTTGAAGCAATAGTGTTAACGAGTTAATTGAATGTCGGTTTCTTGTGGGGTAGAATGCGTGGTGATTGTGGGTTGCATTAGGTGGGCGTGGAAGCGCTGCACCTATATTGGAGGCGATGACAGTGCCACCTGGCCCACCGCTACGCAGGAGGAGTTCGAGCCCATCCCTCGCGTCTGCCGCCTCATCTTGGCCGTGTACCAGCCCGACCTCCGTTACCCCAACTATTCCCCCGCCGGTGGCTTCCGCCTAAACTCCGACTGGGTCGTCAAGCGTGTCACCTACGAGAAAACGCTCGGCCACGCGCCCCCTTATATAATTTACCTTGACCATGACAATCGTGAAATAGTACTAGCCATCCGGGGGTTGAATTTAGTGAAAGAAAGTGATTATAAGTTGTTAATGAATAATCGTCTGGGTATGCAGATGTTTGATGGAGGGTATGTGCATTATGGGTTGTTGCAATCGGCTATGTGGGTTTTGGAAAATGAATCAGAGACCTTGAAGAGGCTATGGGAGGAGAATGGGAAAGAGTATAAGATGGTTTTTGTGGGGCATTCATTGGGGTCTGGGGTCGCTGCACTTTTGAGTGTGATTGTGGTGAATCATGGGGATAAACTTGGGGGGATTCCTCGAAGTTTGGTGAAGTGTTATGCTGTGGCACCAGCACGCTGTATGTCGCTCAACTTGGCCGTTAAGTATGCTGGTGTTATATCCTCGGTCACGTTGCAGGTGAGGGATTTTCTTTATATCCTTGGTATGAATGAGCTTAATTGGATTGTAGAGAGGTAAATGTTTGATATGGATATTGATATGATTAGAGTTTCGCTTCAGCTGGATGAATATAGGATCTCCATCAAGGTGCTCTAGATAAATCGTTCCAATAGCATAAGGGAAGACTCCATTGGCCACTGCAATTGAAAATAAAAAATTTCACTAAAATTTGATCATAATTCATAATTAGGTGATAAAAGAATCTGTATAATTGATTTGTTGCAGTGGCCTTACACCTCTTTAATGGAATTAACTCTCAAGCATGTGTATACCTGAAACTCTGTATAGTTCAGGTTATTAGCCAGTTTCCCAAATTAGGTAGTTCATAACTTATTGTGTGACCAGAATTAACATCTATGTTGGATGCCTTTAAGATCCAGTCAATGGTCCAAAGGTGGGATGTGATCACTAAACCATTATAAAGGCAATCAATTGAATACGAAAAGGTGCTGCAACCAGTTGGAGTGATGTTTTCATCCTTTGCTTTCATCATTTTATTAGTTGAATTCTGCATCAATGTTGTTTTTTAGTTATAAGCATGACATGCCATAGCCATCGAAGTGGTCTACCCCTTTGTTTATCCTGAACTAGTGGCAGCTCCACTTATTAGTCTGATGTGGTTAGGTCATGTCTTGCAAACCTAAAGAAGGTCGTGTTTACCAGTCCACATGTTTTTCTAAGCTTAACTTTTTTTAAGCTAGTCAAACATATTTTTTATCCACACATTTTGTAGAAACCGCAACTTACTATACACTTATTATCTGCACATTTTGTAGGTCCCACATCTTATAAGCACTTAAAAACACTACCAAGATGTTCCCTCCTATACCCAAGATTTCAGCCCCTTCTTTCTCATTAATATTTAATTTTTTCCGTTTCAGTCCTTAATTGTGAAATTCAATTAACTTCCTTCCCAGCTTAAATTTTTGAGAAACAAGATCTGTCTGTGCATTGCTTTCTGATTCAAATCGTTCACTGTTATTACCCAGATGTAAAATCATAAACATTACAGATAGTATTTGGCCAAATATTTCATAGTAACTGGTTGTCCAAAAATATCACTACTTCTTATCCTTGAAAATCCTAGGTTTGCTTTGAATCAATTTTAACACAAATTTTAGCTACTCTAGGTCTCTATTTGTAGGCTGATGCTTCACCTCTTCTCGAAGGAATCCTACAACCTCTAGCAATGGAGAAAGTGCAGTTTTTTTCGGTAAAGGGAAACAATGGCAAGAAATCCAACTGCCAATTGAAATCATAAGACCACTTCAAAACTCTCATAGGATTGTCATGGATGAACCATAAAGGTTTTGACAACCTACTTAGTGTTGATGCAGAACAAAGGAGAAGCAGCAAGAAAGGGGGGAGAAACCAGAGTGAATGAGGGAAGAAGCCGGAGAAGAAATAGGAACTCAGGGGAAAAGGGGTAGGGAGGAAACATTTGCTCCAAGCAAAGCTATTTCATTTCATCATATTCATCAACCGTTCCAACTACTATGAAAAATCCAATAAATAGTAAAAACCTAACATGGTAGTGACGGGTTTGGGCCAACTCACTACTACAAGTCCAATAATAATAAAAAAAAATAATTAATAAAAATCAACAATAACACAAATCGTGATGTCCGCATCAAGTGTGCTTCTTGAAAATAGTAATTTAATTAATCCTACAGAAAATGGACCATAAAGGTTTTGTCAACACCTATGTAGACTTCTTGTTCTTGAAAATAATAAGGATATGCTTCATCAATCCTGTAGAAAAATTTCCTTTAAACCAAAATAGTGAACTAGGTGTGAAATTTTTTTCAATCAATGCAAACTGAGAATAAATCTTCTGCATTCTTCTGAAGAAGGCTGATTGATAGGAACAGAATATATAACCTTACTTGCCACATTATTTAGAAAGGATTTCTTCGAGGAATGTAGGGAATTGGGTTTAGTATGTAGATTTATAGGTTTTTGGCTATAAAAAAAAATAAAAATAAAAATCTGGAGGTTTTGTTGGTTGCAGCCATTGTTTCCATGGTAACCCCTTGGACGAAGAGAGGCAAAAGAGAAAGTTGGTTTGAGTTTGGTTTCGTTCTGAATTTTGCATGATTAGTTACTCCAAGGCATTCTGACAGAATACTTTTATTAGATTTTGGTTCTGTTGTAATATTTCAGATAATGTTTACATGAAATATGTCAATGGGAAGAAAGAAAGATCAATATGAAAAAAGAGAGAAAGGGCAGAACATGTGCAAAATATAAAGACTGATTTGGAAAAGCTAATTTAATTGCAATTAATATAATTTGTGATTTTAATAGCACGTGAAATCATGTTAAAATTGGGTGTGCCTGTAGAGTTAGCTTCCGTAATTTAGTTGAGAATGTTATATTTCTGAACTGTATAACAGCCCATTTGACCAGGTTTAATTTTTTACACAATTGACATGTGAGAAATGTAAACCATGAAAATGTCCTTTTATATAATGCCACTATTTCATGTAGTACTATCTCTTAAAATGTGTACAAAGACTTAAACTTTTTGCTTATATCTGCTATTGCTAATTAGAAGTCTGATTCTGAATCAAGTGAAATGCCAGCTTTAAGTAGTAAATAAAACTTTATAATGTCCTCTTAATAATTTGATATTTAGATTTAATTGATTATGATGCAAGTACTATCATAAAGTAATACCACCATAATTGAAACTGTCCAGGATGATTTCTTACCAAGAACACCCACTCCATTGGAAGATATATTTGAATCCGTCTTCTGGTTAGTTGTCACATCTCATAATACTTGAGGCTTTTATGATGCTTTTAACACAATTTCACAATCTTGTGTATTTATTGCCTTTAAAAGGAGTGAATTGCTATTGCCATTTTTAAACCAGGCCTTAATGTTTTGGACAGTTTGCCATGCTTACTGTTTCTCGTGTGCCTGAGGGATACCTTTATACCAGAAGGTAGAAAGCTCAGAGATCCAAGAAGATTGTATGCACCCGGTCGAATTTATCACATTGTGGAAAGAAAATTTTGCAGGTAAAATTGCATCAAATCTAAGCGAAATCATTATTTTTGTGTTTTTTATCCAAGCGACGTAAGAAGTAATCATGGTTTTGTTGGTTTATTTAACATGTGATAATTGATTTTGATAATAATGAAGTATCATTGTGAGCTTTGGTAACTCGTTCAATATCAGAATTCAATGCCCTATGCATATCCCTATCATATTGTCAAGAACATTACTGTGTAGTAAAATGTGTTATCAACAGAAAAGGAATTCTCCAAACTTGTCCAATCCATGTTGTATAAAAGAATCTTCTTGATAATCCCTTTCTAAGTATCAAAATATACCCTATAGGTTGTCAATCCATTTAGACTCGTTGGCCATATGTTTCTAATTGCTACTGCATTACTTGATCTTAATGCTGGACAAAAGTGTGATACGATCTCAATTAATTATCTGAAAGTTTTATGAAGTATTGTATTGCAACCATCATATACTATGCAGCTCCCGATTGCTAGTATTTTAAAGCACTTCCAAGGGGAAAAGTAAGCATTTTCTATGCATCAAAAATCAACTTTCCCGAAAATCTCGTCATCATAACAATTAAAATATAGATAGGGGAAAGTTAACTTCCATATCTCTTTGGGCACTATAAGCAAGCATCTCTTCAGTTTTAGAATGATTCCACTGAATAAATTCACTGTCACACTGTACGTGTTCCTTGGGAACGTCGCTCTTTCTTCTCTCTGTCCAGTTTTCCTTGCCTATTTTCGTAAACTTTATATATTTATTAGTCTGCAAAATTATAGAAGTCATCTACAGAAACTTGACAAATACTTGTTTGTCAAGTTCCATCTGTGAGAGCCTTGGGTAACTTTGTTTCACTACAATTTTGTTTGGCAATTGGTCAAAATTTTCTTGAGTAGCTTAGACTAGATTTCTGTTTAACTTAGTAGAACAGCTTTTATGTCATGCTTGATTTTGTGAAAAATGTTTCTCGCCAACCAATAGAGTCGTCGTAAAGTGAAGTTGAACATGTACTTGAGAAGGTGTACACACAGATGTTTTTCGGAGAACCTTATTTCCCCCAATAATTGAGAAGAAACTCAGTAACTATCTCTATCTGTCATATCCAGCAATTATTTTCATTTTGATTTATGTTCGTCTATTTTGAGAGAGGAATGACGGTGTGATGCTCAAAACATTTTTTATACTTGCACCAACAAAAGAAAAACATATTGGTCATTTCTCTGAATTTGTACTCACTGTTTGGAACTGACAGATGTGGAAGGTATCCTCCAGAGGTCAGAACAGCCATCCCTGTTGATGGAAGATTTGAACATATTGTCTTGTCATGCAATGCTACATCTGATCATGCTATTATTTGGATAGAACGAGAGGCAGAACATGCCTTAGAAGTAAGTAAAAATCAGCCTCAGCCCGCTCCCCTTTTTCCTCTTAATTCTTTAACATTCTTCTTTCTTTTTTCAGCCACTGACCAGCACAAACATGATATTACTTCTATAATCAAGCACAATCTAGTTTACAGGCAGTACTTGACGTAGGATGCAATAGAATCAAATAGTAGTATTATAGGAAAAGGGGAAAGGGAAGAGAAGAGAGGAGGGGGAAAATAGAAAAGGAGGGGGAGCTAGAAAGGGAAGAATAATTAGATAGACGGAAGCAAAATTTAGGAGAGAGGAAGAAGAGGGAAACAGACAAGAAGATATTGAGGAAGAGAATATCAATTTATTTCATTATCAAAGTTGTATCTATTACAATATATAAGTCCCTTTTATACAAGGTTTCAAAAACTTATTCTAAATAGGAAACATCTAATCAAATCCTAGATGATCTAGTAAATATACATTATAAGATCACCCTATGAAAACTAGTAAATCATAACAACTTTCCCAAAATAAGAATCTAAATATGTGATATAATCGTATAATAATCTAATAGGATTTCTATCGTTATTTTTTCTTTGTTCTTCATTACTCTAGAGAAAATGACAACAAAGGTCTTCTTTCTATTAATGTTGCTTTCTGAAAAGGAGTACACTGATGATTTTTTAATTTTAATTTTAAATTTTTTCCATAAAATCACGAAGAAAAGTACTTCAATAACTTTAGTTGCATATGTGGCAACCCACGTCGAACTGATGCTGCATGAAATCAGTTTGGAACTGTAATTTTTAACTTCAATTTGAAGGAACTTGTCATGTCAATAAGGTTAAAATTTGGAGCACTTCATGCAATGTTTTTTAATTTTACATCGGATGCTATATAGTTAGCTTTCAGATTTAAGTAGTGTCGTGATATGCATGTCCTCCAATCCTAAAGTCTTTAGTGCCTGCTCACCTTCGGCCTAGTAACTGGCTTTCCAGAGAATGCCATAGAAATTTCACTATCTGAGGTTCTCTGGAAACTAGTTGACATACTGGCATTGGGATTACATGACCCATGTACTAATCCTGACTCCTGTGATATATCTAATTTTCTTGAGATGCTGACAAAATCTCTTGCCTTGTCGATTTATAAGACTTGAAACTCCCTAGCATTTGTCATCAGATCTGGATTTTAGATTGTTTGAACAATTCTTAAATGGCTTTAAAATGTTTATGCATATATATATTGTGATGCAGAAACTGAAAGACCACAGTACAGAGACCACCATGGCACCGCCTAAAGTCCAAAAATTTGACAGGAAGCAGACAATTGAGAAAGAACACAAGGATGCTTTAGAGAGGGCTGTGAGTCTGAATATACCTAATGCTGTTACAACTACTGCAGAAGAATCCTCTGGCAGCATTGAAGGGTCATCTTCAGGGGACAAGCATATCGAACCTTGTAAGAATGAAACAGAGAACTCTGAGGAAACTAAAATATCGTCAAGTAAAAATGCTAGAACTAATTGGAACGAAGTAGTTGAAAAGTTTTTCAAGAAGGATGATGCATAATCCTTGGCTTGTAAAGGATAATGCACATTTTGAGTGTAGTAATTTGAAGGAAACAAACCATATCCTTTGAAAGGAGCTATGTGAATTGTCAAGATTTGAGTCAGTTTTGGTAGAACTCTTAAAAAGTCAAAAACTACTCAGATTAAGAAGTTACTATCGGACATGGTCGCAGGGGCGGAGCCAGGAATGAACGGTACGGGAGGCAAAAATTTTTAAAATTTAATGTACGAATAAAATTTATATATAACTAGAAAAATTATAATATAACGCTACCTATTACAATTGTACCCGATTATATTTTATAGCATATAGATTGATAAAATCCAATAACTTCTTGAAATCCAATAATTTTCACCAAACTTACACGCTTAACCTCATCATTCATCTATTTCTTTAATACCACATTGCCTAAATTAATTTCTTCCTTTAGGTGCCAAATCAATGTCCAAAAATCCAATCTATATTTCCTTTTCCTCTTTAATTTCCATTGACTTACAGCTAAAAATTCAATATAAAAAGGCACATATAAACAAAAATTGCATACATCTTAATATGAATAATGTATGAATAAACCCATACCAAGAGTCCCAACTAAAAAGAAATCAAAAGTCTCTCCACAGCATCATCAAAACAATCATCAACAAAAAAAAAAAAAAAAAAAAACCCAGTACCCAGAATTAATAAAATGACAAAAACTCAAACATAAATCATATATACATACAAATAAATACATGGATCAAGATAAGCCATACCTTGGGAATTATGTAGGGTTAATTCGAAAAGGGAGATACGATCCAAAACCTTGAGCAATTTGAGAGAGAGAGAGAGATGGGCTAAACACAAAACACGAGAAATTAAACCCGAGAGAGAGAGAGAGAGAGAGAGAGAGAGAGAGAGAGAGGTGGGCTAAACACAAAACACGAGAAATTAAACCCGAAATAGTGAAGAGATTAAACACAAAACACAAGAAATTGAAGAGTAAAGAAGAAGAACAGCGAGCAGGCTGCATGGTCGATTTTTACTTATCAGAATAAATTGAACACTAAACAGTGAGCAGGTTTGGCTGGTAGAGGGCAAACTTTGGCGGACGGTGTCGGCTATAAAGGGTTTCGATAGAGGGTTTCGGTAATGGGCGAAGTCAAATTGGAAGATATGAAGAAACCGTGCACGTGGTAAATGGTTTGAGAATTGGGTTTGATTTTATATAACGGTTTTGCTACCGGTACATCGGGGTGTACATCGAGGTGTACACCCCCCTCACGTGGGGATGGGACCCGCTTAAATAAAAAAATATTTTATGCAGTGGGTCCCACCCCTCATGTGAGGGGGGTGTACATCCCGATGTACAACAGTTGATGTACAAGTAGACTTTTTCTTTATATAAATAGCAAATTGGGTTTTCAATTTTTCAAATGGACTACTTGGTTGGACAGTGGAAAAAAAAGGCTATAACCAATTTTTTTAAATTTTTTTTTATATAACCTGAGCTTGGACAAGAGTGGGCTACAACCCACCCTTCTCTCCGCCCCTGCCTGTTCGTTGGAGGTGGACAAAAGTTACCAGAATTGTTGGACTAAATCAGAGTTAGATTGCAATTGGTCTTTTTAGTTCGATTATACTCAAGTTCTAATTGGTTATGGGTATTAAAATCAAGAATCGGTCTCTTCTAGTGCGATCTTAATACCAAGAACAAAAAACACGATTTAACTCAAAACTTTTTCTTTTCATTTTAAACAATAGCATCAACCATTTTACTTCATCTTCCGAATTTCACTATAGTACATCAAACTTATATTTAATTTATTATATTGTTATTTATAAACTAAGACAAGGGGTGGACAAAAATGACTAGAACAATTTGAAATTGTACAAGAATCGGAACGAGATCGATCGATTCGATTCTACTCAGTTTAATGGGATATGCATATTAAAATTGAGAATTGGTGTGTTTCGATCTGATTCTCTATTTTAACGGTATCTAGGGCAATGGACAATTATTGTACTTCTATCTTGTGATTTTAACCCTAGTATATTTTTTTGACACTAAGAAAAAAAAAAAAAAATCATTTTTACTTTATTTTATTTTAACGTGTCTAGTACAATGATTGCAATGTACAATCATTGTAATTCTATCTTATGAATTTCATTATAGTTCATTAAATTCTCAATTGGAAAAATCTATTTGCACATAACTTTTTACATAATCTTTTATCGAATTAACAAATGACAGTATCTTATTCGGTGGGATGGGCCCAGGTGCTCCCCAATAGGGGGTCGTCACTTATCAATTCGGTAAAAAATTATGTAAAAAGTTCGATGCGCGTAACATAATCCTTCTCAATTTAATACAATGTTATTTATAAACTCAGACACAATGTTCCATTAATCTCCATAGATGTAATTTTAGATTAATACTAAGTTTGGTTCCTTTCATCATTTTCAAGTTGACATTTTCGACTTCTCAAAGTATAAAGAAAATAGAAATGATATTGTAACATACTTTTAAAGAACTCATTCGAGTCAATGGTTGAGCATTTGATGTAAATTATCGCGTTTAGTTGAAACTTGAGAAATGCAAATCATTAGCATCAATGTAAATCATTTTAAAACATAGATTATGTATTATATAGATATTAAACAAATATAGCTTAAAAACTTGTACAGTTATGATTAAGGATCAGGTCAGATGGTGGGTGTAGCGAAAGTGGAATTGATCAAGAACTTGTTGAAGCTAATAGTTAACTAGTTGATGTAAATTGTCGCATTTTGTTAAACTTAAAAATTACAATTCATAACATCAGTATAATGGTTTTAATGAATAAACTATAAAAAGTTAGATATTTTATAAAAATTATAGCTTAGAAACTTGTATAATTAGACACTTAATTTGCAACAAATAATGTGAATTACATTTGTGCCGGAACAACCATAGCTAGAAAGGAATCATTCCTTTTTCAAAACACAATGTCGGTTAAGTGTCACTTTTTTATTAACATATCATGTCATTTTTATTAAAAAGTGATATTTGTCACTAAAAAAAAACTGACTGAAAAGAAAAAAGAAAAATAGTGACAAACATTACAAAAAAGTGATGAAAATTCAAAAAAATGACTCAAAAAAGTGGCCGAACACTAATTAAAATGTTCAGATCAATTCAATAAAGTGACCAAACTTTTTATTTAAGTCCGTTATTACCTCGTGCGGAGAATATAATGGGACTTTCCTTTAATTTAACATTGTTGGGGGATTATTAAATCTTATACCCAAAAAAAAAAAAAAAAAAGTGACATGCTTAAAAAAGTGACAATAAAATTAAAAAAACAAACAAACAAACAAATATTAAAAAAAAGTGACAAAACATCAGTTAAACCCTATATTTATCACTTAAAAATGTGACAAAAATTTAAAGAAAGAAACAAACAATAAAACAGTGACAAAAATTTCAAAAAGTGACTCAAAACACCAATCAAAACCTATGTTTATTACTAAAAAAAAGTGACAGAAATTTTTAAAAAGTGACAAACACCATTTAAAAAAGTGATAGACACTAAAAAAACATGACAAAAATTCAAAAAATGACAAATACACAAAAAATTGACAAACTACCAATCAAAACCTATGTTTATCACTCGAAAAACTGACAGAAATATTAAAAAAGTATCAAATAATAAAAAGTGACAATTTTTAAAAATGTAACAGAAAATAAAAAAAAAATGACGCACACTCAAAAAGTGACAAAAATTCAAACAAGTGATAATTCTTTTTTAAAGAAAAAAAAAAGGTGAGAAAAAATCAATCAAAACTTATGCTTGTCATTCAAAATAGTTATAGAAAAAAAAAAAAGTCTCAAACACTCAAAAAATGACAAAATATCAATCAAAACATTAAGGCCCCGTTTGAGCCACAATTTTTCTTCATTAAAATGAAAAATATGACCATTATCCATCACATCAACATTAAAATTCAAATTTTCTATCTCTTGTATGGGGCCCATAACGACTATATTTTTCATTCTCATTCTCATTATTATGTGGCTCAAACGGGCTCTAAATATATCATTTTATACAAATTTAACCACTCCACCATTGTGTGTTGAATTAGAAAATAAATGACGATATAATATACAATGATGATACGAGACATTTTACAATTATTAAGAAAGTTTTGTTCAAAGTTTTTCATATACATCATTTTCTAAGAAAAAAAAAAGAGTGACAATAACTCAAAACACTGAGAAAAATATTGAACACTAACAAATAGTCCGTCCTCAATATCTAAATATCATTGATCGCTAACCTATTAAACCAAATATCATTAAGGTAATTGGCCTTGATACTAAACACGTTGAGGAAATGAAATTCTCAATTGTGTTTGGATTAATTGGGAGTTTATCGTTCTGAGTCTGAGGTGTTGAGAACTAGACAATTTAAGGCATACATGTTGAAAAGCATTATATGTTAGTTTGTTGCCTGCTGCTAAACATTAATGTTGCATGATTTCAAGTAACACTATAATGAACTAGGCAAACTTCACTGTACCTATTGACTTGATGGATACATTCCAGAACTCGCTTTGTGTCTGTGTTTGATAAGGAAAAGTCTATTTGTACAAAATAGATTACATAATCTTTTACCTAATCAACACGTGGCGATCCCCTATTGGGAGGGTGCCTGGGCCCACATGCGCCCTCCCAATAGGGGGCCGCCACGTGTTGATTAGGTAAAAGATAATGTAATTTATTCGGTACACGTAGCATCACTCGTTTGATAAATGGTTCTATGCACTTCTTGTTGAGTTTTTATCACTTTTTTTTTAACTTATTGTCACTTTTTTTTTTTTTTTTTTTTTCGATAAAAATGCCTTCTATGCATGATTTTTCTGGGAATTACTTCTCTGTCGAGCCAAAAAGGGATTGCAATGGGATTCCTTCTCTTGGCGCCAAACCATATGCCTAATGTGCATTTTAACATTAAAGATCAATTATTAAAATTAATTAAAGCTAAGTTAAGTTTCAATCATAAATCCCAACAATAAAATTTAGTCCATGTTATATAAATGATAAAAATGAGAATACTTATAGCAATACATTACAAATGTGACAAAACAATTGAGAAAATACGAGGTTAGAGATAAAATCTTTTTTTTTTTTTTTTTGTTGGATTTTTTAAGATGAAATGTCCAGATGCATTCTCCTTGTGATCTTGGTTTATCCTCCAAAAGTTACAAGTGAATCAAAAGAAAAAAAAAATGAAAAAGAAAGAAAAATTGAAAGAAGGAAGAAGCTGCTGGTCCCAGACTGCCCGTTTTCACACCTAGAAAGTTGTGCAGAATTTGCAACGTCCCTCAAATTATACAAAATAATTAAGACAGCCCCCATGTTTTAAAGTGGCGCCTTCTCTGCCAAATGATTCCTATGTTCTTTCTTTTTTTTTTTGCCCTTTTTCTGTACACAAGTCATCCAACAATTTTCGCTCAAGGTCCCTCAACTTTAATCTTGTACAATCTGATCCTCAGATTTTGATTTTTCCCAATCAGTACCTTCATAAATTGTAGCCCAAGGTCCTCAACTCTTGAAATTTTACAATTTGGTCCCCAACTTCACGATTTTGCACACTTTTAATCCATTTTTCTTCTTTTGCCTATTTCTAACAATTGGTTTTGAGCTATTTAGTCTTTAAAGCATCCAAGTGTAAATCAATCAAAAAGAACAAAATCAAAAGGATCAAATCGGGCTCATGAAGAAGGTTCAAGCCAAAAACGTCGAGAAGGTTAATATTTAAAAAATTAAAGAGCCAAACATGAAAGAAATTTCGAAAGAAGATCAAAGAGTAGGCTTTCTAGATCATATGTAAATGTATAACACCTTGATTTTTAATAATGAATGATGATAGTTCAAAAATCATTTTGTACACGAAAAATTATTTTCATCATCACTTGTATAAAATATTTTGATCAAAAGTAAAATTGATTTTCAAAATGTTGTTTAAACTTATATCATATTTTAACATCATTAAAAAAAAGTTAACCGAAAGTTGCTGTGTTGGTCAACCGAAATTCCAACGGTTTGATTTCTCAACGGCTATATTTGGTCAACCGAAAGTGCATGCAGCCATCTATTTTGCTCTATAAATATTCATCTATTTTGCATTCATTTTCAACAACTTAAAAGAGATATTTAGAGAGTTTATTTATTGAAAATCATTGAGTTTACTTGATTATATATTCTACTTCATTTATTATAAAGAATTTCTTGATTGATCAAACCAATTTTCATATATCTCATCAATAAATTTTTTTTTTTTGCAAAGAAACTTTCTCAATCTCATTCATTCTTCATTCTTGATAAAAGTTTCATTTTTCAACACTTTTATTAAAGTGTAAAATCTCTCTTCATATTTAACTTGTATTATTTGTTAAGAGAGATCATTGGTTGAAAACTTTGATACAGAGAATTTCTTGATTGATCAAAACTAGTTTCATTTATTTTATCAAGAATTCTATTCTACAAAGAAACTTCTCAATCTCATTTCTTTCAATTCTTGATAAAGGTTTTCTTTGCCAACACTTTTATTAAAGTGTAAAATCTCTCTTCATAGTTAACTTATATTATTTGTTAAGAGATATCATTGGTTGAAAATTTTTGATACAAGATACAAACTATTTCATTATTCTTCATTCATCAAAGTTTACAACAAAAATATTTGAGCTTTATTATTTGCTATATATTGAAGTGCTTACCCAACTCTATAATATTTAACTTGATTATATCATTGGTTAAGAAAGTTTCTTCAATTGTAAAACTATTACTTACATTTTGACGGGTTTGAGAGCATTGTGAAAACTTGATTGTAAGTATATGTGCTCATTATTGTAAGTCACTTAAGGATAAGTGCTCATTATTGTAAGTCACTTAAGGATTGATACTCCTTGTTGTAAGTTACCATTATAGTGTATTTGGTCTTACTCGTGACAGAGAGCTTATAACGAGGACGTAGAACACATTGTGTATCAAACCCCATTAAATTGGTTTGTTATCTTTACATTATTGCACTTTACTTCACATTTCATTTATATTGTGCTATATTCATACTTGAATTAATAGAAAGTGCTTTATATAACATTTTTTTTGCTTCCAAAATACTTTTCATATGATTTTTCAAACGATCATAATTTTAAGGGCATTTTCGGAATAGAGGAAATTACAGCTAGAAAGGTTTTTAAATTTCCATTTTCATAAATCAAGAATCAAGTTTAATTATACAGAAATCAGGTTTTAATTAATAATTAATAATTCATATTTAAATATTATAAATTAATATTAATATTAATATTATTATATATTAATCTATATATACACCCCACCCATCCAACCCTAAATTAAATTACAAATCGAACCTTCCCTCGATTCTCTCCATAGCCGCCGTCTCTCTCGTCTCTTGTCTCTTTACTTCTCCTCCCTCTTTTCTATCGCTGACGTCGAAGAACTCACAACTTCGATCGCTGACATCGAAGAACTCACAAATCTGACCGTTGACGTCGAAGAGCTCTGGAACCTCAGATCTGTCTCATCATCTTGTCCCTCTGCGACTTCTTGATTCCGCCGGTGGTAGGGGCATATTTGTGAACGGCCTTGGTGGCTAGCTACTTTCGTGGCGCCTTACCGCCGGTGGATTTGCAAGCAGTTTGCTTTGTACAAGAAATGCCATCGTTGCAAGGCCGACCAACGGTGGTTCGTCACATCTTTGTGCGTTTTCCAATTATATTGGGTGGCGTTCTGTTCTGTGACTGATTTGTGTGTTCTGTGTTGTTGTGGTGGTGCGTGTGGTGGTGGTGGTTTTGGGGTGGTGATGGGGGAGGGTGTGGTGTTGATTTTGAGATGTTGATGTTCTTATTAGGCGGCGACGGTGGTGGTGCCGTTAGTGGAGGCAGTAGCGAAGTGGTGGCCACAAATGATTTGGTTATTTGTGACCAATAATTTGGTTCGTTTGTGACCAATGAAAAACAATATGTGACCAATACATGCTGTGTAATCTAAAAATTATTAATTTGTGACCAATAATTTGATAAATTGTGACCTAAATATAATTTATGTTTAATTAATGTGATATTTGTGACCATAAAATAAGTAATGTGACTTATAATTTTTGTGATTTGTGATCGATTAACAAATTGTGACTTTTAAATTTTTAAGCTGAACGATGAACAAATTGTGACCTATGAGATTTTTGAATTGTGACCTAAATTTTTTAGAATTGTGACGAAATTACATAGATCTGTAACCTTAATATATAAATATCCGCCGGAGTTGGAATACTTATCGGAATTGTAGTTGTCGGAATAAAGCAGCAGCGGAATGGTTATCAAAATAGTAGTCGGAATCGGAACAGTCGCCGAAACGATCATCAGAACAGTCGTCGGAGAAGAAGGGTGACCGGAAAGGTTGTCGGAATAGTCCTCGGAGCTGTAAGGGTGGTGGAGGTGGAGGTGGGGGTGGGGGTGGAGGTGGGTTAATTATATTATATTAGAATTAAATATTTAATAATACATTGATTTAATAATTATTATTTCATAAATAAAAATTTAAAAAATCTGATTATAAAAATTTAAAAAAAATCTGATTTTTGAAACTTGAAATTTGTTTTTGTATTTTTGAAATGAGTGAAAATAAATACCTGATTTATGTATTGTTCCCAATAAAATATGTTGGCCCTACGTGACAGCCCACTGGGTTGGCAGGCCTGGAAGTGGAGGCCCTGTATGGCCCGCCATCGGCTCAAGCCCATACTCAGCCTATTTTTAAGGGCTAGACCACTCAACCTGTTTGACTCATTTTCCCAACTCAATTTGAATTGTCACACAGCTCGTGCCACATCTTGATTAGCACATAGCAACAACACAATGCACTTGTGTTAATCTCCCAGTACGAAATCAGAAATAATTCCAAGACAATGCCATTTCTTTTAGAGGATTAGATATTTTCAATACAATCTTCAGCAGATGCCCAAATAATTTTTAATTGGTAATGTCCAAATCAATAATCACCCTAAACTAGACCTCGTTACTTCGTACGCCAAGAAGCATGCTGCATTCGCTGGAATGCTTCGGGCCATTGCAGGACCGAAACCCTTGTAAAGACCTTTCACACCTTCCGATGCCAAGATCTTCCTAAATGCATCAATAGAACCCGAGAACTTAGGATTCTTGTAATCGTCAACCTGAATTACACTCTTGACCACATCAGTAGGATAAACAGACATCCAGAATGCAGCTCCAGCCAATCCTCCGGATAACATTAGTGAACCTCGTCCCAATTCAGAAGTGTCTCGTCCTCCAGCAAAATAGCTTTTAAGGGCTTCATATACGCCGAACATAGCAGCATTTCCAGGCACTTCACGTGCCAAAGTGGGAACCAACCCCTTGAACAAACCTCGTGCACCTCCTGTTTGAAGAACGTGCCTTGCCACGTCCATTGGTCCACCGTACTTAACAGCAACGGCAGCTGAATCAGTAGTTGCCAATGCACTCTGGGCTTGCAATCTGCATTCATATATTAATTTTAAATTTAAACAGGTCAATACTAAAATCATCTCAAAAATTCAGATATATCAATATGCATAAGAAAATAGAGCAAAAATACATCGCCATGTGAGCAACCTATTGGTGCCTACACGATTTTGAACCTAATCCATGGTTCGGGTGCAATGTCCCTTTATCAATTGAAAAAGGCATCTGATGCAATGCACTAGGTAAGGAATATTAAATTTAGAAATTATCTTAATATCATTATGCTCTAGACAAAGAATTCGGCAAAAACTGACCTGCATTTTATCAGTTCAGTAGGACAGGCCAGAAAAGACACAGCAACCCCAGCTCCAGCGCCACAAACTACCTGCTGATTCACTGTAAGAGGGGCACCGGGTTCAGACCTCAATAAGGCCTCCATTTGACCCCGAACTGTGAAGAGCACTGCATTGAATGCTGCTACAGTGGCAAGTGGGGCCCCCATGCCTTTGTACAAACCCCTGGGGCCTTCTGCAGCTATTGTTTGTTTCACAGCATCAATAGCACCCGAGTATTTGGGAGGCTGGCCGGGAAGTGGAACGGGCTGGCTTTGGAGTTTGACCTTGATGGTATCAAAAGGATGCCCACATATCAACTGTGCTGCTCCTCCAACGGTCCCAGCAGTTAGATCTTTAGCTACATCACCCATCTGCAAAATTTTATTGTAAGAAAGTAAGACAGTGGAGAATTACTGTCTTGGGGCAGATTCAAATACAACTAATGGTCAGCACTGCCCTGATAAAACTTCGAAAACTACTTATCATACTCAGACATTGACTTGTTTTGAGGACCCTTTATCTAATTGTAGGAGAGGTAAACCGCTAAGAGGGAAAAAAATTGACCCTAAGTGGAGAAAGTAGGATTAATCCTCAAAATCCTAATATTTTTAATACAAAATCTAAATAGAGATATAGTGTAATGCACAAGATCTTAATATTGTGACAGACTGAAAATAAAACATGTCATGAAAATTAAGGGGGGCAAAACACTGAATATTTGAGTCCATGCCAAATGTTCTTTGCAATAATATAACCAACTTACAAGATTAATGTAGAAACTAGATATGAACACATTGCCAAGATAAAGTGAAACAAGTATCACTCGATCAATAGAAAACACATCAAAGACAGGCATTCAATTTCAATAGAGTGCATGAAAAAAATGCAAAATGGAAGGCAGTTCGATCAATAGAAAATACAGCAAAGACAGGCAATCAATTTTAATAATTCAGAAAGGCAGTTCAAATAAGTATTTAATAATTGTGCTTTTGTCTAGATTTTAACATAGTAAATTCACACGGTCCTAAGAAAATCAGGTGTATTCTCACCAAGCACCAACTTATTTATGGTGTAAGGGTGAATTGTGCAAATCACTAAAATGTAACGATATACAACTTTAGAGCATCTTCAAGAGACTCTTTATTTATAAGTAACATTTTATGCGTTATAGAGAGCATTTTTAAATTTAGATAGTCAAAGTTTAGATCTTCATTTTGCTTTTCTCAAGATTAATTGATTTCTCCTATAATTTTATTAAACGCAATTTTTTATATGTAAATGACCAATCAAAATTAATTTTTTTTGAATACTTCAAAAAGTAAAGTATTGAAATATGTAACTTATTAAATGCAATCATTGTACTAAAATTTAACTCTTTAAAATAAAGAGCATTTTGTATTTAGAAAGTCTCTTGGAGATACTCTTAGTGTAGGAAAAGCTAAACTGTCTCCCTTATCATCATTCATCAAAGATACTAAACAGTATGTATTAAATTCATCATCAGGGAATGCCAGAGCAGCCAAACAGCATATCAAGATTCATCTAGCATGCAATACATTTCGTCAATGAAAAGAATTTAAATGTACACATTGGAGAGCAACTTTTAATCTTTACAAGCATTCTGAAGCTGAGCTGACTCTTACAGACTTTAAATTGTGAACAAATTAGGCATTAGTTTAAATTTATATACGGGACAATGCAAGAGGAAGAGAAGACTCTATAGATGATAAAGATATACATCGAGGAACTCAACCTATTTGAGAGTATAATCTTTGCTTGTCACACATGTGCAAGTAAGTTTCATCCAACAATGCAATTAATGGCATCTAAAGAAGATTATAACTCTTATCCTCAATATATTATCATTTATCAAACCAAGTTACCCCAAAACATAAGGAGGTAGGATTATTTGGATGTTGAAAAAAGCTAGAGAAAAGAAAATGGAAATCTAAAAAACAGTAAACAAGTTAAAACAAATATATCAAAAATCGAATATGAAACGAAGATAAAATGATGAAACCAAACACTTGATATTGATTATCAATACCAAAAAGGTTAAAGGAATGGCAAGTAGGGTGAGGCTTCTAACAACGAGAAGGGAGGGGAGTGAGTAAACAGGCTCCTTAGTCCTTTCACTTTTGATTTGGTACGAATTAACAATGGCCTGACCTCATCTCCTTCTCGGTCTCTATACATTAATTCTAGCAAAGACTGGTTTTAATAGCCTTTGCTTTGAAGCTCCCTCAACAATAAGCAGATGATGTAACAATCATTCTCTCCTATAATTGGTACTCACATATTCTTTCATTATTTTAAACGCATAAACCACTAAATTTTGTTTTTACGATCAGCAAAAAATCACAAGATTCAATAAACAAAGAATTGATCCAGATTAAGATCTGAATTTCTGCTTCCATAAATCAGATAACAATTCCAACACCGGGAACCACTTCCATGCTAGAGTCGTTGAAGAAGCAATTTTTCATACACTGATTTTTCTTCAACAGATTTACAAATACATATAGATTTATATTCCCACCATTGATGTACAAATACAGGAACAAGAAACAGTAAATCATTCATTTCTACAAAAACCATAAATAAAAAAACTAGAAACTTACCTCTGATTTCCTTCAATCTCAGAAGAATATCTCAGAGAATGGACGAGCAAACAAATCAAACCTCTTAAGCTAAAATGCCACTCAATGCGATCTGAGATTAACATCATACAGAAACACCATCAATAACTTAATATATTTACAATTTTGCATAGACACACACGCACGCGCACACACTTCATACCCAGATGCAAAAGATACTTGCGATAAGAGACAAAGATGCCAAATACGTATTAATAACTTTCCATTTTAAGCATATCAAAATCTCGAATATGGGTTAGTTGTCAAAAATCATGGAGTTGGAAAGTGGACTGTATTTGTTTCAGTTGAAGATTCAGTGCTGTGTGCGTAACACAGTTTCCAAAACAAAATACAGTGCATAAATACAATGCCGAATCAATACTTAGGGGCGGTCACAGCCACACGAGTGAAATCCAAAACACGACAAAATCCAAGAATTGTTTTTGAGGATCAAATTCAAACCATTGATGGGTGGGTGAGGGAGTTGCGGTCACGATTCTTGATAAAATTACAACCTCTTCTCTATAAAAGACAAATGGGAGAGGGTAAGGAAGAAATTTCGTCGTGAATGATACACAGTAGGTTGAGAGATTCCTTTTACCTAAGTTCTTTCCCACCAACTTGACTTTTGAGTAATAAGGAATTATAATCTGTTATATTGAGAAATAAATATTAGCGTCAAGTGACTGGAACGTTACATTTGAAATTAAAATTAAAATTCATTAATTTAATTGAGATAAATAAAAAAAGTTAAATTAACTGATTGGCATATGCTTAAAATTCATTTTTTTTCCTCTTTATCAAATGATTCTAGACTTTATCCATTTTAATGATTTTTGACCTTGATACTGCCATAAAGCTCGATGACATCTCTAATATCATCTCTTGAAAGTAATGTGTAAAAATAACTCCTTTTTTTTTTTAAACTTAAATTAGAAAAAAGATACATATCCAAAGGCGTTTTGAAATAGAAGTGTACTTTTTTCCCCATACTTTTAAGCTTAATAGAACATGCTCAAATAATAATAACTAAGTGGATACCGTTCCTACCTTTCATTTCTTGGTATTTATGTTCTTATCTTTCACTTTTCGTACACTGAAGGTCATTTTTACCATGTTTTGACGATTTTACATTTCATTCAATTGAAACAAAAAGAAAAGAAAAGAAAAATAATTGAACAAATTGCAACTATTGGCCTAAACTTTTTAAAAAGTGCAAATAATCCATCAAACTTCACCTTCTTCCCAAAACTCGCACCCACCCTATCGCCGCCTGTCGACCATTTTCAGGCTACCTTGGCCACCGAATTTTTGCACCAACACCATCTCCTCATTAACCCCTAACATTTTTACACAAAAATAAAACTCAAGCTCGACTCCATTATCGAATGGGGAAGCACCATCTCTTCTTTACCAAATGCTGCATCTGTGCTCATTCTTTGCTTTTTTCTAGGTCTATCACGAGGGCTATCAATTGAAGAGTTTACATGACAACCGGAATCAGGGGTCAGAGGCTCCTGATGAGAGGAGAAAGATTCGTCAAGAGAAAGACTCTTTGCTATTGCACGTGCTTTGGTAGGCCTATCTAGATGGGAAGGCTTGGATGTTGGAGCAGGGTTGCTGGATGACTTTTGTTATCTAATTCTGGGCAAGTGTCCTCTGCTATAGGAGCTGTGACCTCAGAACCGGACACTTCTAAAAGAGCTCTACTTAGTCGTTGTTGTTCTTCAATTATTTTTTTTAAATACTTCTCTTGGGCTTCTATACGTAATTGTAGCTGTCTTTGAACCCGTTGATCATTATAGTTTCAAAACCTAAGATTCAAGCCATTTTCAATTGAATTAGTGATCCCCAAGATTTAGGATTTTGTATTTCTTTTTTTAATTTTGTCCTTTCCGCGATGAGAAAGCTCGAAAGCAAAGTTTCATGGAACCATCTAGATCCTACTATTTTTAGTAGGTAAAAAATGAAGAAAATTGAATTTTCTTTTAGAGAGAGATCAATTTGATACAACTTTCTCATTTTTACCCCAAATCGAATTTTGGTTCGATTTTGTTGTTTTTGGGGCTGAAATTTGTGTATAAATATTAGGGGTTGATGAGGAGATGGTGTTGGTGCAAAAATCCGATGGCCTGAAAATGGTCGACAGGCGGCGATACGGTGGGGGCGAGTTTTGGGAAGAATGTGAAGTTTGGTGAGTTATTTGCACATTTTAAAAAGTTTGGGCCAATAGTTGCAATTTGTTCAATTGTTTTTCTTTTCTTTTCTTTTTGTTTCAATTGAATGGAGGGTCAAATCGTCAAAATATGGTGAAAAGGACATTCGACGCACGAAAAGCGAAAAGTAAGAACATAAATGCCAAGAAATGAAAGGTAGGGACGATATCTACAATACCCTCCAAATTAATGCTGCACAAAAAAATCGTGAAACCGCAAATCGAACCAAAGTCGTTGGTTTGAGACCGTTGGTTTGGGTCCACGTGGACCCGCGATTTTATTTCTCTCAAACCGAACCAAACCTTTTCAAAATGATTTGGTTTGGGTTTCAAATTTTAAAAACCGCAAAAAATAAATCGAACCGCACTTTTTTTAATTTAAAAAAATATTTTTATTGAATTATAAATTTTATTAAAGTATAGTTTTTAGGATTTAAAGTATACTTTCTTGGAGGGTACAAATTTAATTAACCTAACTTATACATAACAAATAAGTTAGTAAGTCATTATTATTAGTATTTAGTTGGGTCTTCATTAAAAAAAAATAAGATTTTAGGCTTATAATTACAAAATGAATTGAATGTGAAATGGTGAATGTTGTTTAGACACATATGCAATAACGCCTTTTTAAAAACACAAGCAAACCAAAAGTTATCAAGTTTGTTCAAAAAGAAATTAGAGAACGGATTATAAAGTACTTCATATTGTCTGAGTTACCGTTTCAGCGTGTAGATGATGAAGCTTTTCAGGGTTATGCAAGATATTTTTTTTCAAAATTTGTGTTTCCTTTAAAGACGACAGTAGCAAGAGATATATATAATTTGTTCATAAACGAGAATAAGAAATTGAAGAAAGAGTTGTGTCAATATAGAGTTTATTTGACTACTGACTGTTGGATATCAATACAGAATATTAGTTATTTGTGTTTAATTGCTCATTAGGTTGATAATGATTGGACACTTCAAAAAATGATTATAAGTTTCATTCAAACCTCAAGTTATAAGAGAGATATGGTGGGAGATATGCTATGAAAAAATGTCGACTTCAATCACTTCACCATCAGCTTCATCAAAGGAGGCTACCAAAAATAATAGTCCAAGTCCCTCACAATTTGCTTTTTTAAAGCTAAACTTATGTAAAACATACAATTTGAGAAGCATGATTTGATTGATTATTTGTCTGATCGTTGTTAAGATTTGACTGATCCCAAGTTTAATATATTAGTTGGTGGAAATTGAATGCACAACTACAAAAGTGTCTCTAAGATTGTCAAAGATGTATTAGCAATTCAAATATCTACGGTCGCTTCAGAGTCGACATTTTTCACGAGTGATCGAATTCTTGACTCCTTTAGGAGTTCATTGAATGGAAAAATGGTTGAGACCTTAATATGCACAAAGAATTGGTTGTATAGCAACAATGAATCTATAGTGTTTCGTCAATATTTGAATGAGGTAAAAGAATTGAACGACTTTGAGAAAACCGTGGAATGTAACATTTATTTTATATTTTCGATTTTGATATTTTATGCACATGATAGTTGATTGTTAATATCATTAATAAGGACTAATAAATATTTTGATATTTGCATATCATATAGATGCCGAATCATGTGTTACAATAGGAGATATTGATACAGTTTTTATCAAATGAGAGGTTAGTACTCTTTTACTTATTCTGATATTATTGCTTGTAAAATCCGAAGTGTTTGTTGTTAGATGCACACTTGATACTATTTTTTTACCTTTTTGTTTATATATCGGATTTTAAACAAATATAAATGTAATTTAACATTTAACATATTAGTTCTTGTTTAAATGTATGTGTTAACTTGTTTTACACATATAAATATAATGTCGATAAGTAAACTACGAATTAAAACCGAACCAAACCGCAAATAATGGTTTGGTTTGGTTTGGAAAAATTTCAAACTGCATGAAATTGTTTGAGTTGAAAATATAATACAAACTGTCCAAATCGAACCGTGTTCACCCCTACTTCAAAGGTGAGGACGTTTTGTGCCAATTAGCCTAATTTTATTTTTTTTCAATTACTAAATAGAATTAAGAATAGAAAGCAGTAGGAATAAAAGAGAAATGGTGAGTTTTCCTTATAAATGATCAAAAAAGGAATTAAAAAAAAAAAAAAAGTTTTCAAATGTCAGATTAATTGTACATAACTATTTTCATTGATTGGTGATTAACCTAATAATAATTCATTTCCGCCCTTCCAAATATCTACACCATGAATATGAATTCTTAGCTGGTTTCTGTATCGTCATTTTCTTCTTCTTCCAGCAGACTTTGGTTCATCATGAATCTCCAGCTATCTCCTTCTTCAATTTCCCATTGTTTCTTCAATTCACGGAGTGTTTTGGATGCAGCAGCAGCAATTGCAGGGTTGCTATCTTCTGCCAGTCTCTGCAATGTAGTTTGCAGTTTTAATATTATGACGGTTTGGAGGACAGGAAAAAAGAAAAAAGGAAGAATAAGGACGAAAGGGATATGGGAAAATTTCCCTACCTGCAAAGCTCCCATCCCAGCATTTCCGAGAGTCCACATGGATGGCGCAACTGATAATGCGTTAGCTAATGCTCTCCTGCAAACCGGAGATTCATTGAATGAAAATATAAGCAAATTTAAATATTTTAATCGCCATAGTGAAATATTTGCCATAGTGATGTAGGTTGAAGCCAAAATCTCAATCAGAGTAAGACGAAATAAAAAACATGAGCCAACAAACCCACAAATTTATAGTGTTTTACTCTCAACATGAGGCTGCCCCTGTTTGGCCCCATTATTTGAAATTATGCCCCTGTTTGATACCCATCTTGAGGAAAATAGAAATTTTGGAATAGTGATTAATGTGAGAATGTGTGGTGAAAAAGTGATGAAAAGTTTTTGATTTGTATGTAATATTATTTTATTTGGAGAATGTGTGGTTGAAATGAATAATGAGAAAAAGAAAGAGAAAGAGAAATTAATTGGTGTCAAACGGGTATTTTTTGGAGAATGAATCATGTATGGTTAAAAGAAAATGAAATTTTTTGAGTTTACATGTAATACTGTTTTATTGGACAATATGTGATTGATAAGAAGAGAGAAAAAAATGAATTATAATTTAATGGGGACCAAACAGGAGCGTCTACTCACTTCTGCAGAATTTTTCACCACAAAGAAAGATGATAGGATGGCGAATAAAAATGCCCCCTCCCAAAAAAAATAAAATAAAAAAGAAATAAAAATCCTTTATATTTATAGAAAGATACTATGACGGCTTAATATGTTAATACATGTATAGAATGTCTAATATATTTTCCCAAAAAAAAATGAAAATCCTTTTTACTTATAGAAAGATACTATGATGGCTTAATATGGTTAATACATGTATAGAATGTCTAATATATCCCTGACCGAAAATACATCCAATTAGGTCGATACGTTCGATAATGTGCAGTGCGATTGAGCTCCATGATGTTTTTAGGTGACAGCACCCATACAATTAGAAATAAATCAGCCAGCCAACAGAAAAATTGTGTGAACTAGTAACTACCTGGTATTAACATCAGGAGAACTTGAACACTCCGCCAATAGAGATACGCTGCTTTTACCATCCATTGCATCAAGATCAATAAGCGTCGCAACCAACAACTCCAGCTGTTCCAAACAGAACATAGTAAGTATTTGAAGAAGCAAAGCAGCTTAAACATCCAACAGACGAGAAAACTTGAACATGGTAAGTATTTGAAGAAGCAAAACAGCTTAAACATCCAACAGACGAGAAAACTTGAAGTATGCACTCATTCGACTTGGACCTCTTCAGGATCTGTATAATCAATTCCATCAGCTTCTGAAAGTGCAGAAGCCATGCTCCAATAAGCTTCCTGTATTAACCCGACATAGATGGTATCATAATGAAGATATTTAATCGCGAATATACTTCGTAACTTCAGAAAGTGTTAAGTGACAAACCTGCATGGCATTAATACGATCAGCAGACACTTCTATGAAGTCAAGGGTTTTCCCATTCTTTTCCAGTGTTATACGCCCTGTTGTCTCACTAGAATTTACAGAACTGTTCTTCCTGTATGAAGAAACCGTATACCAGTAAAGAACTTAAAGGCTAGATTTACTTTTTTATGACTGGGAAAATATAGTATTGTGGAAACTTACAATCTGCACATCTTTCTCACCATCCTATCATGTATGTTTTTGACAAACTGCAAATCCAGAAAACAGAAATATGAACTCTCTAGGTCATTAGGAAAAGTGGGCACAGCTAGAAGAAATGAAGAAGAATTTTGCTTCCTGTTAGAATTTGGGTGTGACCCGAATTCTTTTGTTGAGGTATTTGAAGTAATTGAAGAATTCTAATTAAAGTGCATGTCATGAAGAATTCAAGTTTGGAATGCTTTTGGAGTCCTATGTCAAGTTATGAAGTTTAAATTTCAATGATAATTAAGAATTTGACTTGAAGGAGGACTTTTGGATGACAAAAAGTATGTTTTGGAATATTAACTCGAAACCTAGCGCCTGAGCGCTACTACAGTAGCACCTGAGCGCTGCTACAGTACCTGTTCGTGTTTTTCTCTCATACTTCATTTTGGACTTAGTTTTTGGCATCCTACTTCATCAACAACTCTACTAAGAGATCTTGGACGTCCCCTACATGTTTCCTATAAATACTAGGCTCTTCTATACAATTTTATAGTGTGAGATTTATGATTACTAGTCTTTAGGATCATTGTAATATTTCTCTCTTCTCCATTATTCTTGATGCAATAAAATCTCCCAATTCCTCTGCCATATTCTTGTTTTCTTTTATTCTTTTGTTCTTGATCACATACTTTATTATTTTATCATATAACTTCAACATCTCAATCCATTGATTGGTGTCACAATAAGTGATATCAATCCTAACAAGTGGTATCAGAGCCAAGGTTCGTTTCCACAGAGCGCAAGGTTTGATTTGTTCGAAGTTTTTGTTCGTGATGGCTTCCATGAAGTGTGACATTCCGCTTTTGGATCGGAGCACTAGATTTTCACTATGGCAGGTTAAGATGCGTGCAATACTCGCACAACTGGATTTGGATGATGCGTTGCTGGGAATTGACAAGATGCCTATAGCTTTGACCGCGGAGGAGAAATTACGGAAGGATAAAAAGGCAATTTCTCACATTCATCTTCATCTATCAAATACTATTCTTCATGACGTTTTGAAGGAGAATTCAGCAGCTGCTTTATGGTTGAGGTTAGAACAATTGTGCATGACTAAAAGTCTGACAAGTAAGTTGAACCTCAAGCAGCGTTTATACTCTCATCGTATGACAGAAGGGGGATCATTGGAAGATCACCTGGCTGTATTTAAAGAGATCGTCGCTGATTTGGAAACTTTGGAAATAGAGTATGATGAAGAAGATTTGGCCTTGATCCTATTGTGTTCGTTGCCCGCTTTGTTTTCTTCTTTTAGAGACACGATCTTGTATAGTCGTGATACTCTCACCATAGATGAGGTATATGATGCTTTATATTCAAAAGAGAAGATGAATCATTTGGTTTCTGAGGCCAGAGATGGAGAATGCCTGATTGCTCATGGTGGTTCTGGAAGGGGCAGATCGAAGACTATGTTTAGTAATCAAATTTGTAATTATTACAAGAAGAAATGGCACTTGAAGAAGGATTGCTACAAATTGCAGAATAAAGAAAGGATGGCTGCAAGTAGACATTCAGATACTTCAGGCGAAGCAGACATCGCAGAGAACGTTGTAAGTGATGGATAACTCTTAGCTATTTCTAACATTGAGTCTAAACCGGAAGAGGATTGGATTCTTGATTCGGCATGTGTGTTTCATATGTGTCCTAATAAGGATTTGTTTGCTACATATGAAACCGTTTCTAAAGGTATTGTGGTTATGGGAAACAACGCATCTTGTCGGGTTGCTGGAATTGGTACGGTTAGATTGAAGCTTTTGGAGGGACAATTAGAACACTTGACCAGGTTCGACATGTTCCAGATTTAAAGAAGGATCTCATCTCGTTGTCTACTCTTGATTCAAAATGTTTTGAGTTCTTTGGTGGATGTGGAGCCTTGAATGTTTGTAAGGATGCCCAAATTGTATTAGAGGGACATAAAAGGTCTCAGTTATACATCTTGCAGGGTCGTGCAGAATCTAGAAAAGTCAATTAACACAGGTTCAGTACCGTGATAGACATTTAATTTGGTACAATACCTTTAGGAGCTCACAAATGGTCGGATTTGAAGAATACAAATAAGTGGAATTTCGAAGATATAGGTAATATCGCTTTGCCATCATCACCTACGGTGCCATTGTATTCAACTGCTAAGGATAGACCAAGTGGAACAAGGTATGTGGATGTTGATTTTGTTGAGAATGCTTTAGATGGAGTAGAAGGTGTACAAGAAGAAAGGGCACTTGAAGAAGGATTGCTACAAATTGCAGAATAAAGAGAGGATGGCTGCAAGTAGACATTCAGATACTTCAGGCGAAGCAGACATCGCAGAGAACGTTGTAAGTGATGGATAACTCTTAGCTATTTCTAACATTGAGTCTAAACCGGAAGAGGATTGGATTCTTGATTCGGCATGTGTGTTTCATATGTGTCCTAATAAGGATTTGTTTGCTACATATGAAACTGTTTCCAAAGGTGTTGTGGTTATGGGAAACAACGCATCTTGTCGGGTTGCTGGAATTGGTACGGTCAGATTGAAGCTTTTGGATGGGACAATTAGAACACTTGGCCAGGTTCGACATGTTCCAGATTTAAAGAAGAATCTCATCTCGTTGTCTACTCTTGATTCAAAAGGTTTTGAGTTCTTTGGTGGATGTGGAGCCTTGAATGTTTGTAAGGATGCTCAAATTGTATTAGAGGGACATAAAAGGTCTCAGTTATACATCTTGCAGGGTCGTGCAGAATCTAGAAAAGTCAATTAACACAGGTTCAGTACCGTAATAGACATTCAATTTGGTAAAATACCTTTAGGAGCTCATAAATGGTCAGATTTGAAGAATATAAATAAGTGGAATTTTGAAGATATGGGTAATACCGCTTTGCCATCATCACTTGCGGTTCTATTGTATTCAACTGCTAAGGATAGACTAAGTAGAACAAGGTATGTGTATGTTGATTTTGTTGAGAATGATTTAGATGGAGTAGAAGGTGTACAATCTAGCAATGGATCTTCTATAAAAGCATTTGGTAATGATTCTACTTTGAGGTGTGTTACAACCTATTTTGGTTAATTCAAAATCATTATAATTTTTTGGAATCTAAGGTAATTTTGCAGAGTAGTGCTTGGATTCATTGGAAAAGGTGGAGTATTTTGTATTTTATTTTTGTTGGAGAAATTAAGTTTTAATTATTGTTAGAGAAGCCAGTTCATTCCTTGGTGGAATTCGTGTCAATGTGGAGATTGTTAGAATTTGGGTGTGACCCGAATTCTTTTGTTGAGGTATTTGAAGTAATTGAAGAATTCTAATTGAAGTGCACGTCATGAAGAATTCAAGTTTGGAATGCTTTTGGAGTCCTATGTCAAGTTATGAAGTTCAAATTTCAATGATAATTAAGAACTTGACTTGAAGGAGGACTTTTGGATGACAAAAAGCATGTTTTGGACTATTAACCCGAAACCTAGCGCTTGAGCGCTGCTACAGTAGCGCCTGAGCGCTGTTACAGTACCTGTTCGCGTTTTTCTCTCATACTTCATTTTGGACTCAGTTTTTGGCATCCTACTTCATCAACAACTCTACTAAGAGATCTTGGACGTCCCCTACATGTTTCCTATAAATACTAGGCTCTTCTATACAATTTTATAGTGTGAGATTTATGATTACTAGTCTTTAGGATCATTGTAATATTTTTCTCTTTTCTCCATTATTCTTGATGCAATAAAATCTCCTAATTCCTCGTCCATATTCTTGTCTTCTTTTATTTTTTTGTTCTTGATCACATACTTTATTATTTTACCATATAACTTCAACATCTCAATCCATTGATTGGTGTCACAATAAGTTGTATCAATCTTAACAAGTGGTATTAGAGCAATTATGGTATTGACTTGTTTTGTAACACTTCTACTGTGTGATACAAATATAGCAGTGTTGTCTGATGATAATACCTCCAAAGCCATGAAGGCATCTTCCATTGCACGTTGCTTGGCCGCAAAATCTGCTCGCCTCAAATCAGCCTGAATATGAGCAAGAGAGGTTGGTCTTAAGTCATGCACTTAAAGCATTAATCAAGTGAAAATCATGGGAAGCTTAGAAGAGCGCGAAATTAGCTCTATCAAAACATATCTAGAAAACTTAGAAGAGTGATAAACTTTTGAAAGACATTCTTATTACTTCACTAATTCAATGCAGAAAAGGAAAAAAGGAATGGGCACAATATATAGAAACATATGGAATTACAACAATGAAAGGAAGAAACTGTCTAATTTAAATTTTGGACTAGACAAATAAGAAAACAATGCTATTAATATAGTAAAGTTATGCATGAAGATCGTAGCGATTTTGTAAAGGCACCTCTAAGGCACCATCACTCCAGTGCTTATCAGCAGCATATTTCAATCTAGATTGAGCTTTGTTTTTCAGAATCTGACAAGAAACCAAGATTAATTAGAACATAATCTTTACAAGATCATTTCCATATCACTTTCTAGTTTTTAGTAACAGTTCTCAGAAGCCGAATACTTACAGTGGCAACATGATGAAGCCTTTCAGCTCTTCTCTTCACATCATGGTCAATTTTCTCGGTGTCTTCTCTAGCTCGTGCTACCAAAGAAGAATTTAATAATCTAGATGAGGAATCATAATCATGTAAATCATTTTGTTTAATCTTGTCCCCTCTCTGCCACTTACTAACAAATTTACGGTTTTTCTTGCTTACTGCTTAGTCTTTGAAGGAGATAGAAATAGAGTTTAGATATGAATCCAAATTAGGGTTTAATTCAAATTATGTTTGTTTAAATTAGATTATATTAGTTTTAATATTTTTGATAAAGTTCTAGTTTATTAGAAATTCTTTTGAGTTTAGCTTAATTGCTATATATGGGGTTTATTCATTGTAATACGTAACCTTTGAATATATTAATAAATTAATTTTCTCTGTGTCCTAAATCTTCTTCTCTACTTGGATTCCCTTTCTTTCTCATTCTTTAATTATTCGTTGTCAAATTGTCACATTCTCACTACTACTCACAAATCCCCTTATCCATCACTATCATCATCATCCACTCAAAAACTCTAACAATACCCCACCCATAGCAGTCAGCTCCTAGAAAAATCTTTTGGCAATAAATTTTTGTTTCGTTTTAGTTTATCCAAAAATAAATAAATCAATCAATCAAAAAAACTGTTAATAGTTACTGTTCATCCACGAGAAAAAAATTGGCTACTATTTTCGGGATATGTAATCCGTTTTGTTCTTGTTGATAGAGTTAGTCACTTAGGAGAATTCAATTGCAGCAACCCATCATCACTTGTGTGCTCTTCCACCGTAGCCAGCATAACTTCAAGAAATGATTTGGACATTGTTTGGCTCTTTTAAGTCTTTTGAGGTACCAAATTCTTTTTCCGTTGAAAATATGCTTTTATTTCGGTGTTTTGGCTTGTCAATTTTAAATTAAAAATAAAAATAAAAAACTTCTAATTTTTAGTTGCTTTATTTTCAATTTAAAAACAAATACAATAATAATAATTAAAAATATTGATTTGTCTTGCACTCCCTTCACATCATGTATGAACTCCATTCCATCTCTTACACCTATACCTACACCAAATCCCTATGTTGTTCACATGATCATGTGCTTTCTCCCTCCTCTTATTAATACAATTATCCCTCATCTAAGAATTATGTTGACATTTATAATCCTTCTAAGTTAATTACCATACAATTGTGGGACCCGATTGTCTGATCGGTCCCAAGTCAATTTTTGATTGGCTCATAATTTTGGAAGTTCTTTGATTTTCACAATTTAAGTGACCCCCTCCATATTTATTACGCTAATATGGCGTTTTTTAGGATCTTCTATGAGTTATTGAAAGTCAATTTTGCTTAATATTGTTCGTTTAGATCAACGTCATGTCACTTTGTAGGATGAGATAAATTAAATATTAAGTAACAAATAAACTTTTTGTATTATAGAACTCGGTTGTAAAATCAATTCTTTTTACATTGCAGGCAAGGACATCCACGGTTAGTTAGTATCTAACTTACTTCAAAGAGCTATTATACAATTGTGATATTTATGAAGCTCCCCACGTTACAACATCCAAATTTCTTAGTGATTTGAATCCTGAGATCTTGCCCGACGACATTCCCGCACCCCAATCCATAGATGAACCTTATCGGAAGGTCAAGCTTTGGTACATATCCTTTCATATTTGTCAAGCACGTAAACAAATAAACATACCACCCCAATACCACCAATTATTTATAAGTTTGGTTATGTTAATCCTCCTGAAGAAGAAAGTGACGTTTTTATTGATAAAACTATTGGCTATTCGGATAGCGAGGATGAGAGTTTTGAGACTTATCTCATATTCACTCTTACATTGGTCTTAGACATAATTGACCATGATACACGAGGATTTACCTATAGTGTTGCTAACTTAGCTAAAATTGATATCTCCTACTCTTTTGCGTGACTTTCACATTGACTTTGTTTTGATGTTACCTCAAATGAGACATCCTCCTCAAGTGGCCTCATTTTTATCCAAGGCAATTACCTACTTGCACACTCTTTTTATTTACATTTGGTTGTTTTCTACTAATTACCGACATATCGCATTAGCTTCTCCCTTTGTTGTCAATGTTCCTAAATTTCATATCAAGATAAAAAACACTATTTTCAATCTTTTGATGTGCAATATAGGACCGAAGACTATAATGGCGATTATTATGCTTTATTCATGTTTCTTTGACCCGATTTTTTGAACACGTTTAGAAACAAATTTATGGATTACTCACATAAAGATAATCTATTTGACTGGCTATTACACTTGAATGAAAGTTTTTCAACATAATAGAGTTTTTCCTTATCGGGGCACATTCGAGCCACAATTGTTGCAATAATTTGTATTTGCAGACTAGTCTGTTGTGCTAGTCCATGGTTATATCATAGCCAAGTAATGTTTTTGAGGATGGATTGTATCATATGTTACTTTTCGAAGTTCGTTATCGAAACAGGGTTAAAAGGAAATATCGACCCCCTTTATTAGTATTCTTTGGAATGAATTACAGACTTAGATATCGTTGATTTATCAATTTAGATATTTGGTTTTTAAGAAAGATTGCCCCCTTTATATAAGTTCAACCACATGCTATTGTAAATAGTTCAATACTGACACTTCATCAAGACAAAATATTGATCTCTTTAGATAAAAAGTTACAGTGTATCTCGCTGAAGTCGAGTTCTCTCAATCGAAAAGAAATGATGGAGATAGAAATAGAATGTAGACACAATTTCAAATTAGAGTTTAATTCAAAATATATTTCTTTTAAACTATACTAGATTTGTTTTAATATTTTGATAAAGTTCAAATTTGTGGTATATACATATGGTTTATTCACATTAATAGATCTCCTTGAATGTATGTACATATTTGTTGTTCAAATTTTGATATTTTGATAAAGTTCAAATTTGTTGTATATACATATGGTTTATTCACATTAATAGATCTCCTTGAATGTATGAATAAATTGATCTTCTCTTTATCCTAAATTCTTTTTCTCTTCTTGAATCCCATTTCTTTCTCATTCATCAATTGTTCGTTGTCAAATTATTATGCTCATGCTTCAGTCTTCTTATATTTTTCAGTTGAACAATATTTTTCTTCGTAGAATTTCAAATATTATTATGAATTGAAAAAATTAAATTGACTCAAGTTTCGATTGTATGAACTAATTTGGTTCACTCCAATGCAAGAGACATCAATAATTTAATATTCCAAACCAAATTAGCCATTATGTCAAATGTTTAATAGAAAAATGCTGAATAATTTAGTAGCAGCAACTCCTACTAGTCAGGCTACTTGAATTATAGCAAAGAATATTTCAATATCATATATTAATATTTCAAGATAGTAAATCCAATTTTTTTTTTTTTTAATTATCCTGTTTAAGAACTCTGAAATATAATAATATTTCAAGATAGTATAGCCATTTTTTTTTTACCATCTAGCTTAAGGAACTCTGAACCGAGAAAAGCGACATCTTGACGTGCACGAGCATCCAACCTCATTATGCTCCTATTAGAAATGGTAAATTATTAGCATGTATTCCACATGAATGGTTACTTTTCTACTATTGTCATTTATAAACTAAATAAATTATCGAATCAGTTGATCTAAAGCTTAAATTGTTAGAGAGAGCCAAATGTATATCAATTAAATATGAGTAATGTTATTCATCACCACTAGTGGTAAGCACTAATCTAAGTGGCAATTACATGACATTAAATTGTACATTCATTTAAAAGCAAATTCACATAACTTATTTAATTTAACCTTCAAAATATAGCTACATACACTAGTGCTCTTGCATCACTAGTGTTAGAAAGCATTACTGTCTAAATATTGCCTCCAACACGCCTCCTTAGGCCTCACGTGTAGGGAGGGTTCAATTCTTTGTATCAAAGTTTAACTCCTGTATAATTTCATTATTGAGTTATAACGAGACTTTAACCTAGGACCTTTGCATGCTCTGGCACCATATTCAATCAATTGATCCAAAAGTTTTAGGTGTTACCAATGAAATATTAACTGTTTATCATATAGTATCATCACATTCCAATGAAAAATGGTAAAGGTTCCAAACCAGACTCTAATGGAACAGAAATAAAATCCATGACAGTTCATTATTCACATTCTTCCCACCTTTGTGAGGTCATTTGAAGTAAAACAAAAGAGTTCAATTGCACATACAACTCACCTGGAGAGCAATACCATGTCATTCTTAGCCCTTTCATTCACAAATTTTGCATCCTCACAAACAAATTTACATGCTTCAGCTAATCCCTGACTTGATGCAATATTCTTTCCTGTCTCAATGAGATCATCATCTCCAGCTTGAACACTGATGCATAAAAGGAAGATGAGCTTCAAAATCAACTACATGTTAAAAATCGCCAACGTGAAAATATAGGAAAAAGAAATAATCTTTTGGTGGCAAACAGGTGAAGCACTAATGTCTGGGTGCCTCTCAAGCAAGCATACAAGATAAAAATGAGTGGACATCTACATTCTACCTGTAAGCTGTATCATTGTATTTAAATAAGTTCATTTATGTCATGGTTACAACAACGAAGGAGGTATTACTAGAAATGAAATTAAATATGATCACAGACCAACTACATTGATTGTTATAGAGAATATGAGAAAACAGCTGGAAGAGGTATGTAGTCCTTTGCCCCATGTCCGCTTACAATAGAATACAATACAATAAAAAATTATTTGGAAAGGGCCATACGTATGTGAAAAGAAAATGCATATCTTTCATTTACTGGTACTGAACTAACACTAGTCTAACATTATCCAACCTATGAAGAATGAAAACAACAAAATCAATATGAAAAATCATAAGCTGGAATAGTTATCTGAGACTTAACAGTTAAATTTATGCTAATAATCATTTAATTATTCCATCCATATAGTCATGTGCTTGATCAACTGGAATTCATCACATGCTTTTATATTAGAGCTCCAATACCTGGATATGTTTGAACAATCATCATAGTGTCTCACATACTCTTCTGTTTCCGTATTCCGTGTTTCCGTTGAGCGACATATCAAAGTAGCTCCACGAGATCCAATCGAAGTATTTATTTTTCCACCAAAATGCCAGAATCCGTTATTAGATAACCTCTTTTTCAACATGGAGAGATGTCCATTGCTTTGTTTAGCATATAACTTAGGATGCTGTGGTGACTTGACAGATGAATGAAGAAACCCATTTGGTTTAGCCATTTCTGATCTTTGATGGAAGCTCTAGTTTCTATGTAGCTTTTGTAAGTGATGGAGAAAGGATTATTACAGAAAGGAAATTATCAAATTACCAAGGCTAGAATTTCCCTGCAAAATTGAGATTGTAAAAGTGAAAAAAAGACTATGAGGCGAATTCAGAATAATATTTCAAGCACAAGGTCCTACATAATTTAATAATGACATAAAAGAAAAGACTATATGCTAAATGTGGTGCTACCCGCCTTTAAGAGTGAAGCTGTGACAGGCATTGTTAATGCTATTTTAGTATGTACCTTTCTGTTAATAAAAATAAACATGATGGTACTAATTGGACTACTTTTGATCATAACTTGTAACAAATTTTGTGTGTAAATGATAATCAGATGCACCTTTGAAAAAAATTGATGCAAATAATTCCTCATTTGCAGTTGCTTAGAAAACATCAATGGTCTACCCAGAAACATATGTTTTTCCTTTTCTCGGATCAATACAGTTTGTTCTTAAAGCACCAAGAGGCAATCTCCTATAACTATGTATATTTTCTACTATATTATATTTACAATCTTATAACCATTCTCTCAAATTGAACCAAAAGGCACATAAGTTTATCCATACAAGAATTAAATTTCAAAAGGGACTTCATACAGCAACTTTTCCAATTCGCCGGTATTTACTCGTATCAAAAAAACTTCTGTCATTCAATGTATCGAACATAACAATCGCACTTGAGCTACTTTGTTTCCTAGATTGGAATTTATAATTGTCCTTCAGACTTTCATAATCACTGGCACAGTTTGAAATCACTACATAAACACTTTAGCCTTCAGTAAATTCATTGTAAACACCCAACTCAAATCATAGTGTCAGCACGGTCAGCACTACACAAAATTAAAAACAGAAATGAAAAAGTATACTATCTCTCAATTGATGAAATTCAAAACAGGTGCTAAAGATTTTCATTTATAACTATTTTTTTTTTCCTTCTTTACTATTAAAACAAGAAAAATGAAAAGGAACTTTCCAGAGGAATTGGCTTCATATTTACCAAATTGCGCTACCGTGGTCACCGATTCACCTAAGTTTTGCTAATTAGTACGTCTTTCAAACTAATTCTGACACTCTCCAGTGAAAATTGACGATGTTAATCTAAATACAATCGCATTAAACTTCAAATAACAGAACTAAGTGTCATAAACAAAACCCAAAAATATTTGAAGAACAGATCACAAAATGGAAAAACCACATATGAAATCAAAGTATAGACAACGAGAAAGTAAGCAGTTGAGGAAATGCATACCTTTTTGTAGAGAGAGGAGGAGAGATGGAGAGGGACAAAGAGAGAGAATTTAGGAAAATGGAGTTTGTTAAGAATTGAGGACAGAGAGAGTAAATGAGTGAGCGAGTGGCCATGCAAAGATTGATACAAATTTCAACCACTGACTGTTTGTGGCCACTCAATTGCCAACACCATCCGAAAAGGAAGTGAAATAAATGCTGCTGTAAGAATTGTCAATTAATTAATTTCTGTCAATTTGGGCAATAAATGATAAAGTATAATAAAATAATGAAATTTCAACGAGCCAATGGAGATAAATTACAATTTAATAATCCAATCGAAAATTCACTACGCATTCAAAGTGCCTTAAAACATGGTTAAATGACAAGCAACAAACGTTTAAATTGGATAAGGTTGTTGTTGAAGGTGATTGTTCTTCTAAATGGGCCAAGAGAGCCTATGCATGTATATATTGTAGGTAGATACAAACCCGACAAGAGAGCCAATGATATGCTCATATTATGGGACATTTTTGTCTTTGTCATCGTTAAGAAGTGTTTATAAGTAGTTTTAATTATAAATAGATAGTAATTAATGATAAATAAATGAGTAGTACTTGTAGATTCTTTAAAACATATAGAAAAAAGTGAGTTTATTGTTCATAAACAATTTATAAATATGAGCCAAATTGGAAATTTCAGTGCGCAAACAGGAAACTCGTGCAACAACTTTCAGACACCAAACAAAGTCCAGTGGCAACTTCGTAAGGAAATAAACAAAAACATAAAAGAACTTTGTAGAAGAGACAAGCATGATTTCAAATAAAAGGAGAAATCTTGTTCATGCTAACCAACTTCGAAAATTCCCGCATCCAACTAATTTGAGGCTAGGAACATAGTTAGTCATATTCTCGAGCAGATCGCTTCTACAATTTCACAAATTGGAATAGCTTTGTTGACCTTGGTCAGTACTAAGTTGGTGTTAGTCTTGTGCCCATTTTTATAGTAAGTATATTGTAACAACATTTTGAATTAACGTTTACATTATTCACGTGTTAGAATTTGCGATAATAATCTAAGGCTCCATGATCATATGAAATATAACAAATTGTTTATTCGACGGTTTGGATATAGTGAGACACAATTCGTTATATGATCAAAATATGTTGTTCACAATCGGTACATAAAGTTGGTCGCTTTATGTTGGTAATGTTGTATTGTTCTTATTAAGATTTGTCTACATCTGAGAATAAGAACAATAACGTGTTTCTTCAAGCACATTAAACGGGACCGCGTGTATGACTCATTTGTGACCACTCGAAATGAGACACCACTCGATTATCGAACAAGTCACCTAAATTCTGAGCAAGTAATGTACCTTTAATTGCTAGTTCAAGTTCTTTGATGTACCAATGAGTAGAGTCTTACTTAGGAGATCGATCTTGGTGCTTTGGGAATATGGGCGACGTAGTTAGAGATCATATATGTATAATAGTGGAATCTGTTAATCATCATGATGAGACGATCGTTACTCTAAGATATTTTCTAAAGGGAATTGAACCTGAGCTCAATAGTTCGACGATGAAATCGTTGTACTTGGTGTTGTAATGGGATCACAACGAATTCGCTTTATAAAATGGGACTTAGATGGTAATAAATGTTAAATGGCAAAACGATCATTTTGTCGACTTCAACATATTGACGATCAAACAAAGGTTGACTTGTGGAACGGTGGTCGGAGGATATTGTTATCGAATCATAATTGGCTTCCATAACTTTCGCTCAACTAAAGAGCGCAATCTCGAATTTTTGGTAGAGTAAGTCGGGATTAATATATGTATCTCAATTGGTCAAGAGTTGACCCAATTAGAAACATTTATTGGAGCTTGAGTCTTGTGAGTCCGATTAGGTCCCTCTTTTGGCTCTAATAAATGTATGTGACTTAATTGGTCTACTACAATAAATTCTAAGAAAAATTGTGCAAATAAGAAACTCTAATTGTGGGTTATAAATATGCCTTTTAGAACACATTTTACATTGATCGTGTATTTGCCAATTTTATTCTTTCAAAAGTGAGTAGAGATACCAAAAGAGCACAAGAGAGAAGGCCTAAGGGAGGAAGCACTTGGCTAGACCATTAAAAACTCCTTTAAGGTTATCATCTCACCTTTATGTGTGAGAATTTAAATAAAACTCCTATGTTTTCAAAGTATTTTCTAAGATCCACTATGCATTTGGGTTTAATCTTCATAGGAAAATCGATTTCCTATTGTGATGATTAAATATTCACATCCAATAGTTGGTTTCGTTCTTGGTTGGACTAAGCTCTATGATAAGTGTGTTTTTACACGTTCATTTCAGTTCGCAAACATAGATAATTATCGATAAATGTGCAGAATATAGTTTAATTTGATGTAATATGTGTTTGAACGACATCAACGATGAAAGTGGAAGAAATTAGGAAAAACAAGCAAAAAAGGGGCTTAAATGAAGCTAAAACAAAGTTTGAGGACTCAAGTGCAAATACTGAAAAGTTGTGTCGAACCTCATGATAAAGATGTGAGAGTGTTGAGAGTCAATTGGATGAAATAAGACATCATATTGATGAAATATCGTTAGAGTATGATCACACATCAATTTCCAATCGAAAAAGTTATGCATCGATTTTTAGTCTCTTATTAAGACCCATTTTGAACATGGTAAACGATCGAATTGGAATATGATATCTGCATCAAAGTTTTAGCCCTTTGCGTTAACTTTCCAATGCAACTTGAATCACTACAATCGGATATCGGGAGTGAAAGGTATGACCAAAATATTAAATGCTGTCCGGCGGAGAAAGTCATAACACTATGCGGTCGCATAGTGTTAATTCCTTGCGACTGCATATACCACTATAGAGATCCTTTGGGCTGAATTTATTTGTTCTATGTGACCGCATGACTTTGTACTATGTGGTCGCATAGAAAACCTCCGACATGAAAATTTTGGTTTCCTTATTTCATTCCAACTTTTATGGAAACCAATCTTTTGACAACTATATAAACTCTTAACCGTCCTAAAACCTTAAGAGACTTGGGAGGAGACTTTTGACACATTCTTTGAGAGAAAAAAGCACATTGAAAAGCTAAGAAGAAGGCAAGAACAATGATTTTTCACCTCAAGTTCCAAGATTTCAAAATTCAATCCAAGTTCTTGGTGATGTTTTCCTTTTATTATTCTTATTGTTCTTTTGTTTTATCCATGTTAGGCTAAACTTTTTATGTACTATGTGAACGATGAACCTCGCATTGTGATCTTTTAATTCTCTATTTTACAATTTGATGATCAAACACGAATGGTTTTGTTGAATGATTTATATACATTTTCTTGCCCCCATAATTAAATGCATGTGATTATGTGAGTTTGGGTGGTCTATTTTATGTATTCGAAAGAAGGGAAATAGATTCAACAAGGTATAAATCATCGTAAGGTCCGACAGATGATAGAAATATACCGCTATGCTTTACGTGAATATCTAAATATCTACAAAACGTTATGCATTCTTGTATATTGCATTTGTTATAGAAATATAGTCAAATGGTAGGTTAGAATATGTTCAATTTTACTCGAAAGAGATTATTGGATAAGTTAGAAACATTGATTCATCAATCATTCATCGTGTTATCAAATTGTGAAATAAGGGTCAAAAGAAAACCTTGTTTGGTGATTTCGGGATCCTAGTACGCTTTTCATTCATTAATTTCATCAAACTTTTGCATTCCACATATTTTTGCTTTCATTTTGTAATTTTAGTTTGAATTGCATGTTAATCATAATTTAGTTATAAAATTCACTTCAAAAATCATCTTGAGTTTAATAGATTCAGTTAAGGTCTCGATAATAGAAATCAAGTTAAACCAATCATCGTGGGAACGATACTCGAAATTCTAGGTTTTCCACTTTATTACTTGTCAACGAACCGTGCACTTGCGGTGATTTAAATTTGAAACATATTTTCGTGAACACTCCACAACTTGGGAGTTATATCGAGTTCTAAACTTGACCTAAATTTTCTTCTTCGACTTTTTATGAGCACTGTTCTCTCCAACTAGACTTTTAGTGATATGAATTAAGACTTTTTAGTCAACAACTCTTTTAGCTAATCTTTGGCCACATGAGCTTGGTGACAACGTCTCTGTCCTTAGATTTTGGCTGTAAGAAATTAGTGTAGCAATTAATATTAACACAATGAATTCAAATTTGAACGGAATAGCTATGTATATATTTCTGTTATAGAAAACTGCAGATTGATCCTAAAAGTTTCATTGAACAAATGTTTGAGTTTGTTGCAAACCCAAGTAGAAACTCAAGGATTAAAGTGCAGTTCAATAATTTTTTTAGCTACTTAGCCAAATATTGCAGGAAATCTCTTAGATACCACTAAAAAAAATGAAAAATACATTATTTATCAAAATAGGGAAGGCAAGAATATGAAAAATGGAATACTTCATCAATAACCAGGTCCAGCGAATGATAAATGATGAGAATTGGAAATGTATATTTTTCCCTCCTTATTTTAGGTGCTCGTATGTTTATTTTGTACCAAAATATACTCATTATTCTCATATTTTGATTTAGGTGACAATTCTATGGATATGACGTAATTTGGAAGAAATATGTGAAAAGAGGTCAAAGTGAAAGGAAATGAAAGTTTAGGGACTAAAGAGAAAATACTATAAACTTGTTTCTAACCTTAGGATGAAGATTCGAGATTTTTAGAGGTCAATTGGATAAAGAAAGGAGTCAAAGGGATGAAATATAACCAAGACATTATCACATATCAACTTTCAAACTGAAAAGTTTTGCATCGGTTTTCAGCTTCATATTGAGACCAGTTTTGGACATGGAAAAAGATCGAATTCGAAAATGGTATCTGAAGAAAAGTTGTAGCCATTTGAGGTAGCTTTCTAAAGCTTCTTGAATTACCTCAAGTTATGATGAAAATATTGAACGTTGTCCGGTGGAAGATTTTAAATCAATGCGGTTGCATCCATTGCTTCAAAGAACTTCAGGGCCTATTTCAACTCTTCTATGCGACGACAACACTTTCTACTGTGCGGTCGCATAGTACATTCTGGTGACACAATTTTCTAGTTTCCTAATTCCGTTCCACTACTTATGGAAACAAGTTCTTTTGATGTTTATCAACCATTGAACACACGAAAAAGTCACCAGAACGCCTCCAACCTATTTTCTCTCTATTTTTCTTAGATCTATGATCTGTAACTAACTCTTGTTACTTGGTCGAAGGAAACAGAAGTCTCAGAACCACATATTGTAAGATCTAAATAATTTTTCTTATTGTTTGATTTATATTTTGAGTATTGAATGTTTTTCTGCATTTATTTCTATGATTTGTTGCGTTTGATTGCTAGAGGGCCCACTAGTTCATTGATTGTAACAATCTACCGCTAAGTTAAATATCAAATTCGTAATTGTTTGATCCCTTTAACTTGTGAAACACTAGGATTTGGTGATTTTCTACAATAGAGGTTATTTAATCTTAAGAAGGATGTTTAAATAGATTGAATGCAACTGCTGATATTTGTATTATCTAGTTCATCGATTTCTCTATTGTGTAAAGCTGTTATTAAATTAAATCTTGAGCGCTGGTCTGGAGTTATTTAATAATTATGGTTAATTAGAACGATGGTCTCTAACTAACTAAAAATAAGGAGAGATGAAAATAATTACAACGGTGGATATTCAAAATATGAATTGAATTATTATTGCATCTATGATCAATTGTGAATTTCCGACGGTGAATGTTGACTTATACCAATGTTAGTCTTTTGATTGTTTTTGTTAATTTAATTTTTATTGTTATTAATTGCGTTATTTACAATTATTTGCATATAAAAGCCTCCTAATCATTGTACGGAGTATAAAATATTGAATTACACACCCTTCGTCGGATCGACCCTTACTTCCACTACTACATTAGTTTTAGAGGTTTAAGGACTATTTTTGGGTGCCTACGACAACACAACAAAATCTTGGCGCCACTGTCGGGGAGTGATACTAATTTATTTTTGTGTTTCTTTAGTTGTTTATTTTATTTTTGAACAAAAAAATCACAATTTTCGAGTTTTTTTAAGCAATTTATTGTTTTTAGAAATTTTAGTATAGAATTTTATTTGTTTTCTTACTCTAACTTCTTTTTAATTTGTTTTATTTGTTTATGCTCGCAACTCGATCTTCTAATCAAGGTGAATTGCAGTACGATCTAAAATTAGAAAGAACCTTGCGCAGATTAAAGAATGACAATTAGTGGAATTTTATAGTGAACAATTTTGATCCCGAGACCCTATTCCCTAATGATTTTGAATCAAAGGAATAGGAAGTCATGGCTGAGGAGTATCGGACTTTGAAAGAGCTTGCAGTCCCTAACTTGAATCAACAACATCTATGCATTACTTTTCCTAATTTAGATGCTGCTACTACTTTCGAATTAAAATCTGGGCTAATTCATCTTCTGCCTACTTTTCACGGTCTTGCAAGTGAGGATCCACACAAACATCTAAAGGAATTTCATGTGGTATGAAATCTACGGGAGTCACCGAAGAACAAATCAAACTGAGAGCCTTTCCATGTTCTCTAAAGGATTCGGCTAAGGATTGACTCTATTATCTACCATCGAGAAGGATTACCACATGAGATGGAATGAAAATGTTATTTTTGGAGAAATACTTTTCAACTTCAAGGACAGTAAATATTAGGAAGGAAATCTGTGGTGTCAGATAAGATCACAGGGAATCACTACATGAAGAAATTGTGTGCAAGTTGTCCCCACCATCGGAGCAGTGAGCAACTTCTCATCCAATACTTCTATGAAGATCTTCAACCCACAGAAATGAGCATGATTGACGCTGCAAATGGATGAGCTTTGGTTGATAAAATTCTTGAACGAGCGAGGAATTTAATTGCAAACATGGCAACCAACATTCAACAATTTGGCGTTAGATTTGATCCCTCTTCTAGATAAGTTAACGAGGTAAATGTCTCATCTATTGAACAACAAAATCGAGTCTAACCACTCTTGTTCGTCAAATGGCTGCAGGTACAATGCAAATAATGAAGACATGTGGAGTTTGTTCATTGGTAGGCCATTCAACTGATATGTGTTCAACACTTCAAGAAGAATCCGTTGAACACGTAAATGCAACCAGTAGTTTTCCTGGACAACCACAGAGGAATTATGATCCATATTCAAACATGTACAACCAAGGATGGAGGGATCATCCAAATCTTAGCTATGTGAATCGACAAGTGAATCAACCTATGAATCAGAATCGACATAATTTCCAGCAATATAATCAATCATACCCTCCTAGACAACAACATGGCCAAACTTCTAACTCTAGTGTGTCTTTAGAAGATATTGTTAAATCCATTGCCACTAATACTTCACAATTTCAACAGGAGATCGGGGCTAGCATTCAATGTTTGGAGAATCAAATGGGTCAAGTAGCTAATGCGGTTAGTTGGCTAGAGACACAAAGTTCCGAGAAACTATCCTCTCAAACAATGGTGAATCTAAAAGAAAATTTGAGCGCAATCATCCTGAGAAGTGGTAAAGAGGTTGAGATTCCGGTAAAGGCATCCCCTAGGTTGTTGGAGCAAGAAGAGGAAGAAAAAGAGGTTGCAAACAAGATTGTTGCCAATGATACTAAGGTGACTGAGCGTAAGTTTTTACCCCTCTTTGATTATAAACCAATACCCTATTTTCCTTAAACTTTAGTAGGATCTAGAAAATATGAATGAGGTCATGATGAGCTGCATGAATTTTTTAGTAAATGTGAGGTAAATATTCAACTTTTAGATATTTTTAAACAAATGTCTTGTTATACTAAATTTTTGAAAGAATTGTGACAAGTAAAAGGAAACAGAAACTAAAGGGGATTGAAAGGGAAAATTTTGGAGAACATGTATTTGCAATAATTTAAGAAAAACTTCCTACAAAGTGCACAGACCCAGGTATGTTCACTATCCCTTGTATGATAGACAACACTAAGTTTGAGAAGACCATGACAAATTCAGAAGCATCTATTAATGTTATGTCATATTCTATATACACTTCTTTGAAACTTGGACCTTTAAATAAAATTGGTGTGATAATTTAACTAGCTGATAAATCTAATGCATATCCTAAGTGGGGTAGTTGAGGATGTTCTCGTGAAAGTTAATGAGTTGGTTTTTCTTGTTGATTTTTATGTGCTTGACATAGGTAATAGTAATCATTCTACCTCTATCTTGTTAGGAAGACTGTTTTTAAGGACATCCAAAACTAAAATGGATTTTAATAATGGAACATTGATCATGAAATTTGATGATAAGATCATTACACTTAATATCTATGATTCCATGCAATCTCCGTGTAATAATAATCATGTTCATTTTATTGATGTGATTGATCAATTAACATATGATGTTTTTGAATTTGATGCTAAAAATGAATGGAAAGTTGTCATTAGTGAACATCTTGGGAAGGAAAAAGAGGAGTTGACCTTAAACACTGAGTTGCAAAGATTTGTGGCAACATTAAATGCTCCTTCAAAGTCATGTAACAATTCTTGTTTTATATTACCAATTTCTAACGAGAGCCTCTACTTTCTGTTTTGCAGATTTCCATTCCAAATTTGAAGCCTCACCCCAGTCACCACAAGTATGTATTCCATGGAGGTGAAAGAACATTGCCAGTGATCATTCTCATTGGACTTGGTACACCGCAAGGAAGATCGAAGCTAACCGTGATAGACCTAGGCTACATAAGGAAACATTGAATCGAGCCAAAGACAATAAACAAAGGCGCTACTTGGGAGGCAACCCAATGAGAATTCATTCATTTATCTTTTTATTTTTGTTTTTATTTTTCGCATTCTATTTTTTTATTTTAGTTATATTTGTCATTTTTTTTGCATTGAACCTTACATTGGGGATAATGTAAGTTTTAAGTGTGGGAGAGGTGATTTAAACTTATGACATTTCAATTTTGAGTGAGTTTAATTTCAATACTTTTTGCATGATTTTTCAGAAAAATGAGTTGAGACTTAAATGCTTGTTTTTGGTTGTGTATGCTGTTTGCTAGAATTAATTAGGCTGTTGAAGAACTCATAACATGATTGAATGAATAATCCTCTAACTTAAAGTTGATTCGTTGAGTTATTTTCTTTGAGAATGGTAGTAACTAAATTCTGTAGACAAAAGCCGGTGATATTTTTGAGTCTATAGAATGATACATCCATAACAGTCTCATTTTTCTTTTTCATGTATGATATTTTTCCATGGTTTTGTCTCTCTAGAACTTGCCTTGATTCTCTTCAAGATCACGTTAACACATGCATGCACGAACATGATTAAGGCCTTTTTGTTACATAAATGAGTTTCATTAGCCAAATAGACAACCATGTAATTGATTTTTTCATTGTTGAGTCCCTTTGAGCCTTATTGCATTTTTTTTTGTATAAACCCACATTACAAGCTTTAAACTGGAAAAACAATGTCTTTACCCAAACCTTAGAGCTAGTGGAGTATTGTTGAATGTCATGAGAAGTGTGGGTATACAAGAAAATAAGTGTGGGGGTATTAAGATTTATGATAGTGCTATTATTGGTGAATTGGAACAAATTTTCTATGTCAATTCAGGGAGTTCCAGTATTGGTATATAATTTGGAGTTTACATTGTGCAGGAAAAACACAAGAAGAAGAGTGAAAGAAAATGAATGATTGAAGAAAAAGAAAATAAAAGAAAGAAAAAAATAAGTGATGAAGGAGAGTAATTTTAATGTGAAAAAGATCTATATTCATAACTCTTCATATGTATCAAGAAAGAGTTCGATTTGTGTGGGATATATGCAAAAATGATGAAACTATCATGTGGAGTAGTTGGTTTACATGTCTTATGTATATGTTTGAGCTAAGTCTATTTATCTTTACTCCATTAGTTTCGATAGCTCTTGAATCACATATCCAAATATTTCCCACCTTGACCATAAGTCACATTACAACATTTGAAAAGTCCTTATGATTCTTGTAAAGCATGTGATCTAAGTGGTGACGAATGAGAAGATATGCAAGTATATGATAGAACATCTCCACTGGAATGAATTTGAGCGAAATACTTACCATTTTAAACACATGAGAGTTGAGTGCTTATATCCGTGAGGGTTTACATATTTATTTTACTCTATCTTCATATGAAAATACTTGCTAATTGATTATGAGTTGTGTTGAATGTTTATTCGTGATATTTTATATGTTTTGAAAAAGCTTGATAGTTCTATGCTTTTGACATTATGACTTGATGTTTTTAGGGAATTAAATTTGAGTTTTGCTCGAGGACGAGCAAAAGCTAAGTGTGGAGGAATTTGATAAGAATGTAAAATGCATATTTTTTCCTCCTTATTTTATGCGTTCGTATGTTTATTTTGTGCCAAAATGTACTCATTACGCTCATATTTTAATTTAGGTGGCAATTTTATGGATATGAGGTAATTTGGAAGAAATATGTGAAAAGAGACCAAAGTGAAAAGAAATGAGAGTTCAGGGACTAAAAAACAAATACTATAAACTTGTTTCTAACATTGGGATGAAGATTCGAGAGTGTTAGAGGTCAATTGGATGAAGAAAATGAGTCAAATGGATGAAATATAGCCAAAATATTATCATATATCAACTTTTAAGTTGAAAAGTAGGGATGACTGTGGCCCGGTTCGGTTCGGTTCGATTCGATTCGAGTTTTTTCAGTTCCAAAAGTTTTAGGTATTTAATAAATGGAACCGTCGGGTCCAAATATAATTATGGAACCGTTCGGGTTCGGGTTCGGTTCGATTCGGTTCCATACCATAATTAAATGTTTTTAACATTTACAACAACACTATATAAATACAACTAATGACATTTTCATTCGTAACTTTTACAAGTTAATGTAGCATAATTTAAAAACACATAAATAACAAGATGTTGAATAAGATTAATTCAATTAACACAAATACCAAAAAGTAAATATTAATATTAAAATATCGATGATCCACATTCAATTTTTTAAAATGGGCTTGAACAGACTACTAAATAGCAAATTGGGTTTTGTAAATAATTTAAATGAGCTTGAACAGCCTAGTAAATAAATATATTATAAAAAATAAATTTGGCTAGATTAATGTGTTAATTTGTTTTAAAAAATTTTAAAAAATTAATTAATCCAATATAAAAAAAATTATTTAGATTCAGGTCTTATTTGATTTTTCGGTTCTTGGTCTAGACCCGAGGCCCGACCTAAACCGTTCGGTTCTCAATTCGAGTACCCATTCGGGTATTTAATTTATGAAAAACTGCTCGATTCAGTTTGGTTCGGTTCGATTCAGGAACTTTTGTCCAGCCCTATTGAAAAGCTTTGCATCGATTTTCAGCCTCATATTGAAATCAATTTTGGACATGGAAACAGATGGAACTCGAAGATGGTATCTGAAAAAAAATTGTAGCCCTTTGAGTCATCTTTCTAAAGCATCTTGAATCACCTCAATTAGACATCGAAAGATAATGTTATGATGAAAATACTGAACGTTGTCCGGTGGAAGATTTTAAAGCTATGCGGTCGCATAGCTTTAAATCAATGCGGTCGCATCCATTGCTTCAGAGACCTTTAAGGCCTACTTCAACTCTTCTATGCGATCGCAACAATTTCTACTATGTGATTGTATAGTACATTCTAGTGACGTGATTTTCTAGTTTCCTAATTCTGTTCCACTAATGAAAACAAGTTCTTTTAATATTTATCAACCCTAGAACACACGAAAAAGACACAAGAACGCCTCCAACCTATTTTCTCTCTATTTTTCTTAGATCTATCATGTGTAACTAACTCTTGTTACTTGGTCGAAGGAAACGAAAGTCTCGAAACCACATATTGTGAGATCTAAATATTTTTTCTTATTGTTTGATTTATATTTTGAATATTGAATGTTCTTCTACATTTATTTTTATGATTTGTTGCGTTTGATTGCTAGAGGGCCCGCTAGTTCATTGATTGTAACAATCTAACGCTAAGTTAAACATCAAATTCGTAATTGTTGATCCCTTTAACTTATGAAATACTAGGATTTGGTGATTTTCTGCGATAGAGGTTATTGAATCTTAAGAAGGACGTTTAAATAGATTGAATGCAACTGCTGGTATTTGTGTTAACTAGCTTATCGATTTCTCTATTGTGTAAAACTATTATTAAATTGAACCTCGAGCGCTGATACAAGGTTATTTAATAATTAAGATTAATTAGAACGGTAGTTTCTAACTAACTAAAAATAAGGTGAGATACGAAAATAATTCCAACGATGGATATTCAAAATATGAATTGAATTATCATTGCATCTATGATCATTTGTAGATTTTTGATGGTGGGTGTGGATTTAGAACAATGTTAGTCTTTTGATTGTTTTCGTTAATTTAATTTTCATTGTTATTAATTGTGTTATTTACAATTGTTTGCATACAAAAAATCCCTCCAATTATTGTACGGAGCATAAAATATTGAATTACACACTTTTCGTGGGATCGACCATTGCTTCCACTACTACATTAGTTTTAGAGGTTTAAGAACTATTTTTGAGTGTCTACGACAACACGCCAATAAACGAACTTCATTTTCTGTGAGAAGCTAGAAACGAACAACACACCATCCAAGATGACCCATCAAATAATCGTGTTCCATTCCTAGTACGATGAAAAAGAGAAATGATAAAAAAAAAAGAGTCTTGACCATCCCGACATGGTAATACCTGAAGTTGATTGTAATGTAAACAACAAGTGTCAAATGCTGTTATTGAGCCAAAAACGAAGCAAAATCCCCTATTTAATTCAAATAATAACTAGAGGACATCACGAAGTCAGTATGCGGATTGACCTCCATGGTGAGGTCGCCGTGGGGCCCTACTTGGGTGGCCTGGTCCACAATTTATTAAGAACAATTTATGAATTTATGCCCTTGTAAATTTCATTGTATGAATTTGAGTTCTTATAAATTTTTCTTTTGTCCTAATTTGTCTTATAAATAAGGAGACATCATATAACTCTTGTAAATTATCGTAACGGTGGAAGAGAATGTAATTTCACATTGAGGTGAATCTTTATAAATCATGCATGTCTTTGTTTATTTCTGTTAATTAATTTCTCTCGATGTAACAGAATTAAGGTTTTTTTTTATTATTATCAACATGTTCAACATACAAATGGACTAACGTCTAATGTTAAACTATCGGAGAGTTGTACCAAATATTTTCCATTCGTTCTAAAGACACTTTTAATTGCTCTGATGAAGGAGATAACGGCACTTCTTTTGCAACATAAATGTGAACTTATCCCAAAAGATTTTTATTATGAAGAATTCTAAATTGTATCAAATGTAGGTAAGGAGATTATTATTTAAGTTGACAACTAATATCCATCGAGGAACTCATTCAATAGATTAATTACTGACAAAAACCTGCATGTTTAAAATGGACAGCTAGCATGCAGGAGGATAAGACACAATAAAAAGCCCTTTAGTATAATTAAACACCTGTTGCAAAATGAATGGTACAATTCTCCTATAAAAACTGGACTTCTCTACAATCGTTTCTACACCAGCAAGCAATTTTCAATTCTAAAAGCCATGTCTAATACATACTTGTTGGTTCTCTTCGTAGCGGTGGTGGCTTTGCCAATTTCATCCATTGCTAAACACAAGCCATCTCATCCACATTCACAAGCACCCGCGCCTGCCTCGGAGCGATGGGAAGAATCCTTGGAAACTTTTGGGGAAGGAATCGACCAAGAATTGAATCACGAGCATAAGCACAAGAAGAAGCCTACTCATGCACCCGCACAGGCGCCAAAGCACAAATGGAACCAATACTCGGAAATTTATGGTGAAGGGATCGACCAAGAATTGAAGCATAAGCAGAAGAAGAAGTCTACTCATGATGCACCTACACCGGCGCCGAAGCACAAATGGGAACAATACTTGGAGAGTTTTGACGAAGGGATCGACCAAGAATTGAAGCACAAGAACAAGCAATACAAGAAGAAGCCTTCACATGCACCTGCACCGGCGCCAGAGCACAAGCACAAGCACAAGAAGAAGCCTTCTCATGCACCTGCACCGGCACCGGCACCAAAGCACAAATGGGAACAATACTCAGAGACTTTTGGGGAAGGAATCGACCAAGAGTTGAAGCACAAGCACAAGAAGAAACCCTCTCATGCACCTGCACCGGCGCCAAAACACAAATGGGAAAAATACTCCGTTTGATTTATCATGATCGACAGTGATAGCAACTGATGACATTCATCGATGAAACTGCATTTGTTAGTAGTAACTCATCGATTCTAAATGGATTTAGTTTCTATACTTCTTAAACTGTAGTTGGGTTCGGTTATTGTTTCATAAATGAAATTTCACCGCGACTTCAGTAATAAAAATGCTCTCACCTGAAAATTTAAGTTTCAATTTCCGGAAGACAGATGGATTGACACTTAACTTTATTTATTTTATCTAAGTGGAACTTGTTTTAAAGGACATTTTTTGCTAAGACCAAAGCATGTTTGTCTTGGATTGCGATGTCAAATCCAGTCCAATTGGGCAATAGTAATATGGGCCTCTTTTGTTAAGGCCCAGAGTTTAGTTGCTATTGCCTAACAACATCCAGGGAACAATACATATCTAAGGTTTTTACTTTACACAATTTCAAAAATACAAAAACAAATTTCAAATTTCAAAAATCGAGTTTTTTAAAATTTATATTTATGAATTAATAAATTAATAAATCAATTTATTATTACATACGTAATACTAATATAACATAACTACCCCACCCCACCTCCACCACCCCTACCGCTCCGGAAACTATTTCGGCTATGGTTTCGGTCACAACTGATCTTCGGCAATCGTTTCGAGGACTATTTCGATTCCGATGACTATTCTGATAACCGTTCTGATTCCGACAATTGTTCCAACTCCGAAGAATATATTAAGGTTACAGATCTATGCAATTTGGTCACAATTCAAAAAATTCAAAATTTTATAGGTCACATTCCGTTTATCGGTCACAAATTTAAATTTTAAAAGTCATAATTTGTTTATTGGTCACAAATCACAAAACTTATAAGTCACAACTTATTTTACGGTCACAAAACAACAAATAAATTGGTCACAAAATTATTTCGAGGTCTCAAATTAAATTTATTGGTCACAAATCAAAAAATTATACATCACAGTTTATCCATGGGTCAAAAAATGAACCAAAATGTCGGTTACATACACCAAACACCCCACCCCAGTTCCAGTTCCAGTTTTAGTCTTGATCATCCGCCAATGTTTTGGTCACAAACCAACCAAATAACTGGTTACAAACACTACCCCACTCTCGCCCTCGCCCAACACCACCCAAACCACCACCGTCACCATTTGTCACACTACCACCGCCACCGCCTGCACCGTAACAAAAAAAAACCACCATCACTGTCGTTCACCCGCTACAAAACCACCACAAGCACTGCTACAATAACAACACCGTCTATAACGACACCACGCCTCACCTCACCGAGACCATCACCAGATCTGCCTCCAACAAACATAGCCAACGCTACAACAGCGATCGCCACCCAAACACCACCACCCCATCCACCACCAACTGAAAACACACCCAAAAACCACATCAATCGTGGAGCTTCAGATCCTAGCCATGGCAGGCAAACCACAGCCACACGAGCATCACCACCACAATCCAACCGTAAGAACTACAGACCACAGCGACACGAGCACCACCCACCACAACCTAATGGAGGCTTTATTCTGCTAGATCTAAATATGACGCCATTGGAGGAAGAGACTGGATCAGAATCATTTTATCGAATCAACTGACTGTTGAAGGGTAACAACTCTGGTTGTGTCTCTTATCGCACCATACCGCACCCCTCCACCATCAAACCGTCACCACCACACAACTCAAACAAGGAGAAGAAGAATCGAAGAAGAATTAGCCAACCGCGACGTTCAAATCACCGTTTCTTGGTAGTGGTGTCTTGCGGGTGGTGGTAGTGGCTGTATCTTCGCAGCAGACCGACGAAGAGATAGAAGGAGAAGGAACGCGGTGGCGACGGCGAGGGGTGATAAGAGAACGGTTACTGTGAAAGGGAAGGAAAAGTTTGTGTTGTAATTTAATTTAGGGTTTGGATGTGGATGTGTATGTGGGTGTGGGGGGGTATGTATAGATTATTATCATCATCATCATCATCATCATCATCATCATCATCATCATCATCATCAATTAAAACCTGATTATTGTATAATTAAACTTGATTCCTTATTTATGAAAATTGAAATTTAAAAACCTTTCTAATTGTAATTTCCTCTAACATCAATGTGTTGGCCCAAACCTAGATCTAAAATTGAAAGCAAAAAACACTATCCCTTTACACTTCTAGTTATTTGGGAATTGTTAAGAGTTGTTAGTTTCTTTTGACCATTGATCTCAATCCAAGATCAACGATATTGCATAGGGGTATATATTGAACCCTTATGGGTTTCTCTTTTGGTTGGATGTTGTTCCCATAATATTTGAGTGAATCTAGTGAAAGTTGATAAGTGCTTCTACACACTTATTTAGGGCACAAAATATGGGTAATTGTTAGTAAATATATCGAAATATAGCTTAATTCTGTATAAATTATGTTTTGTAGGATAACATTATGAACATGGTGGAATTTAGGAAAAAAAGGGGAAAAGGACTAAAATTGAAGGAATTCAAAGTTTAGGGACCAAAGTGAAAATAGTCAAAAGATGACTCGGGAGAAGAAACGAAGATGTGAAGGAGTCAAAATCTAATAGAGTAAATGAATGAAGTGTTGGAAGAAGAAAAAGTGAAAAAAAAAAGATCAAAAAACGAGAAAACGAAGTTTGGTGACTAATATACATTTAAATAAAAGTTGGAACATTAAAATTGAAGTAATTTGATGTGGATGATTAAGATGGATGAAAGAATGAAGAAAATGGCTGAAAGAAAAACTCAGGAAATTTTTATAACTGGGCGGCCGCCCAATTACTAAACCTCAACAACATGAGCAAAATCTTATTCCTGGGCGGTCGCCCCATTTTCTATTGAGTGCCAGCCCAAGCAATATCGGGAACGATTTTCTAGTTTTCTAATTTGAATAAATTTTTTATAGCAACGAATCTTTTAACGCCTTTTAAAAGTATAGGGTTGTCCAGAAGTTAGGAGGACGCATTACAACATATTTTGAAGAGTTTTTGGAGAAGAGAACAAGCGAAAAATACGAAGATCGAAGCCAATAACTCAAGAATAAATTCAAGAATTATATTGGGTGGTGTTCATTCTTCAATATTCTTTGTGCTTTCTTTTTCATAACACGCTAGGCTATATTTATTTATACTAGGAGAACGATGAACTATGTAATATAAATTTTTAATTTTTAGTTTACATTCTTGACATCAAAAATACGTTTTTGGATATTGAATAATTTATACGATTTTCTTCTCTACATATCACGTTGATTGTGTGAATTTGGTAGCTTATTTCATACATTCGAAAGAAGGGGAAATGTTCGACATATATAAATTGTCATAGGGTCTAATAGGGGATAAAAATATACCGCTATACCTGATATAAATCTTTAAGTGCTCATAAAAAACTCATGCATTCTTGTATGTTCGTATCCGTCATAGAGATATAGTCGGATCATATATGAGAATATATTTGACATTACTCGAGAGAGAGATAGTTGAATAACTTAGGAACATTGATTCATCAATATTTCACCATGTTGTCAAAGTATAAAACTAAGTTTAAAAAGAAATATTACATAGAGATTCGTGATCCTAATACATTCATCATAAATTAAAACATTCCAAGTTACATTTAACACCGTTTAAATTTAATTTAGTTAAATCATTTATAATTGCATACTTAGTATTATTTTAGTTATAATTTCATCAAAACAAACACGTTATTTTATTCTAGTTTTGATTAAGGTCAAGGTAATAAGAATTGAACTAATCAATTTTCGTTAGACGATACTCGGGCTAACAAATCCACTTTATTATTTGTTAACTATCCGTACACTTGTGGTGGTTTTTATTCGAAATATATTTTAGTGAACAAGTTTTTTGCGTTTCTGTCGAAGATTGAGTTTAGTTGATTTTAATTACCTCGACACTAATTCGAACGTTTTTTTGTTATTTATTTATTTATTTCATTTTAGTTATTTAAGTGCTACTATTGTTTCTCTTTTAGATATTGTATGCAAAGGTCCATTGACGGTGAGTTAATTCCAGTTGATCCAGAAATCGAACGCACCTTTCATCGTAGACTAAGGGAAGCAAGAGCATCACAAAAAAAAAAAAAAAAGCAAGTACACATGCCTAATGAGCAAAAAAATCAAGTAGTTCAAATCAATGAAGAGGAAGCTGTTGATGAGATAAATATGCTTGTTGGGGACTTCATGACACCACAGGTCATTTAGAGTCAATCAAACATTGTCTACCCTCTGTTTAGGCAGCCAAATTTTCAGCTGAAGACCAACGTTATATATTTATTCCAGAATGGACATCGGTTTTATGGCAGATCTGAAGAAAATCCTCATACAAATATATGTTTAGTGCAAATAATGTATGTGTATCCCTATCCAATATTGTATTTTAATTATTGTTCTGATTGTTGCTTTCGAAATTCTTATTTTTGAATATAGAATATTTTGGACAATAAAAAGTAATCACCACTCCCATACTTATAATGGTTTCATAAAATCTTTTATATTCTACTTTCTGAACATAAAAGTTAATTCTCGAATGAAATAAATAGTGTGTACCATAGATATAATGTTCCCTATACATGATATCGCGTTTTAAAAATTCGGTCTAGACCCATCTCATAAAGGGTATTAATTTGAATTCGGTTGATAAAGGATGTTCATTCACTAATCAATTTAATCAAAGTATTATTTATACCGAAATCGAATAAATTAAACTATATTAATTTTATTTTATTTTTATTCAAGACATCATCAAAGCCTAAAGAAGAACATAAAAAGAAGACAAAAAATGTTGGTGGAGGTAAAGGAAGTTCCCATGAGAATGAAATTGCAACATTTTGGAAGTAGCATTCACACTAGTGTGCCTGCATGAGTTTCGGTTTTTACTTTTTTGTTATCATTCACGAGATTCACTCACCCACACCCCCTCACGAGATCCTCTCTCAATGAACCAGTTTCCACAAAATTTACGGCGCCACAAGTTTAATTTCCACCACATCTTAGCTTTCATTCAACAAAACTTTCTAGGTTGGGTAGTTGTGCTATGTCAACACCGACGTTACACCACATAAGCATCCTTTGGCTAGTGCTATCAAAATGAGTCGGTCGAACTGAACCTATTTTATCTCAATCCCAACGATTCATGAGTCGATCTACCATAATAAATGGATAATCTCGGGCGAGATTGTCCAAATGAGTGACCATTATTTTTTTAATTCTTATACTCATTTTCAACTATACATTCACATAATAAAATATTTTGCAGGTAAATCTAAAACATTTTCACACTTTTTAATCACAGATTCTTCAAAAAAATCAATATTCAAAATATATTTCCAAAATAATGGCCATTAAAATTCATTTTGAATTAAATCTTGACATATTGAACCTAGGTGTAGGTTGACCGGACATGGGTAAATCATCCACCCGAGTAAATTTGTAGGTTCAATTCCTACTGAATGAACTACGAAGGTTCAGTTCAGTAGCATATCCCGCTTTATTTGGGTTGGCCAATTCAGTTTTACACCTTTAACTTTGTCTCGAAACCTACTTTAAGGGATGAAAACAAAAAGAACCTCACTAAAAAAATGAGATGAAACAAATTAGTAGTCCATAAGCATCTCTCTTACAGAATTTCAATCATAATTTAGCATTTTCTAACAGTTTATAGTATCAATGTTAATCTAGCATTATACAAAGTGACATCTCTTAAGATTTGATAACACTATTAGGTGTGAGTCCATATAAGGCATAGTGCATCTTAATCAAGGCATTGGAAATGAAATAAATTAGGCAACAAATCCCTAAAATAAAGTTGAAAGCAATACCCTCATAAAATATGACTTTTCCTGCTTTGATATGAACATCACAATGTTCCTTTACCTTTTAGATAATAGGTAGACATGCCTTGGTGCCCATTGTACCCACCAACGTTTGCAAATGGTCCCTAGAATTTAAAATTGGTGCCCATTGTACCCACCAACGTTTGCAAATGGTCCCTAGAATTTAAAATTGAACTATGCTAAATGTACAGCTTTGGTGTACATCATCTTTGACAACCACCTCACATAAGGGTGGTGCACACAAATTTTAAAATCGCCACCCCATCCCCATGTGATGGGCTGTCAAAGGGGTGTACATTCAACATTTTTGTTTAAAATTGGTCAATTAAATATTATTGACATGTTTAGTCATTGAGGTTAATTTCGTTATATATTTAATCACTTTATTAGAACATCCAATTAAGGATGGGAAATACTCCACCCTCGACCAACCCCATCATCCCATCCTGAATAGTAAACGGGACAGCAAGGAGGAACATAATATTCGTCCCAAATTCTTTTATTTTGTTATAGGTTCGCAATTTAAATCATATTAAAAAATAAATAATTATTTAAGCTTGCGACAAAACTAAAACACGAGGTTAGTTGTAAGGAAACGGTTGCTATAAGTCTTTAGTACATGCGGCTACTACATCGAATATGATATTCATATTATATTAGGCTGGCTTAGGAACCAATTATGTAACATTATTTGAGTTCAAGGACTAAATAAGTAAAAAAAAATATACCTTGAAGTCCGATTTGAAATTTCTCTTGAGCTCTAATTATGGTCAATTGTAAAATTAATTTATTCCAGTATTTGCAAGAATACGTATGCTCTACTTAGCATAAATTACAAACCACGAATAATATATTAATTACGTTGCATTGCAAACGACTTTTATTCATGCTTATCTTCTTCTTGATAACATCCATATGTAAATTGCAAATTTTCTAGCTTTATAAATTTAATGGCATTATTAACATATTAGCGCATAACATACACGAGATTATTCGTGGACACAAGTTCGGACTTTAAATGAATGATTCAATGTGAGATTGATGATCGTTTGATTTTTCGCAAGTGAACAAGATCATGTACAAGTAATAAAGTAGGGAATAAATTATTGAACACACGAGAACTTTGTGTTTAATCGAGTTAAAATTAATTGTAATCTTATAAATTAAATAAGAAATAAATTTTGTGATTTTTTTTATATTAATCTCTAAATTATCAATTAAACTAATGAAAGTAAGTAAATGTGTTTTTCAAATATGTGAGATGCAATGTTAAGCTGCAATTTTGTGATTTTTTCTATACTAATCCATAAATTATCGAACGATTTATTCTTTTTACTCTTTTTCCAGTGTGCAATCTAAAGTTGAGTTTTTCATTACTATTCTCACCCTTTCTAGTTCTGGTGAACTCTACTAATTGCAAGTCAACACATCAATAAACAAAAATTATTCAATTCTTTGATTATTTCAACCTCTAGGAATAGACTGTACTAATATAATCCCTCATCAAAAGTCAGTCTTCTCAAATAAGTGTTTGGAGCTTAACCATGACATTTTGTGCGTCTTCTATTTCATGCACCTACTCTCTCTCTATCTCTCTCTCTCTCTCCCCCTTCCTTTAGCTTTCTATATGGCACATGTAACGAACTTTTAACCGATAACCCTAAATTGGATGATTTTAGGGCATCAGTTGTAAATACTCTAGCATGCTAAATAATTTGATTCATAAATGTGTGTGTGTGTGTGCGCGCGCGCACCTTAATTAGCAAAATGCTCCCCATTAAATATCAGTCTAATCAAACCAGCTTCTAACTTAAGACTTTTATCCAATTTTATCCTATTAATTTAAGACAATCCACACATAAATTTTCACACATAGAATCCCAGATCACATCCATATCTTTCTACAACCATAAAATCACCCATAAACTATGATAAATTTGTTCTAATGACCATTAATTTAGGATAGTTTTGGGTATATCATCTATATTCAACCTATCAACATATTTAACATATGAATTAACTTATTGCATCATGATGTAAAACTCAATTCTAGTGCGCATATAATATCAATTTTTGCAAGGCTATGCATAAATCAATTTAAGCATGTATCATATCCACAATTCATAAATCAATACCAATTCTCAAATTTAATTATCATTATCGGCCAAACTATCTAACCCACACAAACACACAACCTAATAAAAGAAAACATTTTTTTTATTATTTCTAAAAATTTTAAAAATTTTCATTTTTTAAATTTTTTATTATATATTAAAGCAATAACGATAAACAAATACACTTACACTAAAAAGTACACGAAAAGTAAAAGCTCAAAATTTTTCTCACCCCCAAATTTAAAATCGACATTGTCATTAATGTTATAAAGTATAAGTACGAAAATAAGTAAATGGGGAAGCAAATGAAGAAAGTACTCCTTGAATTTTTTTGTTGAATGTGTGAAGAGCTATTTGTCAAGTTATTCCTACTTGTACTTTGTTAAGCTCTTTCCGATATCAATATCCAAGGTACCAATCAAAAGGGGAAGAAAATAAAATTAAAAAAAATAATAATAATAAACTCATTTTGACTTCATTAATGTTTTCCTTTAACTAGGCTACTTGTCAATAACGAAATTTACCTCCAAACTGAATTGAAATGTGCTTATAACTAATGCAATCTATAAATCAAGAATAACACTACATGCAATGCCATACGGAAAGCAAAATAAATAAAATAGTTAGAAAATTAGGTTGCCTCCTAACAAGCTCTTAATTTATAGTCTTTAGCTAAGCTGTATGGAGGGACTGATCATGGTAGTTCAAGTTAGAGTCTTGCCGTCTTACACTCCTTACAATTCCCAACTTTACATCATCTTCATGTCCTCCAAATCTTGAGCTCTCTATTATCCTATGGAGCAAGGCTCTCTAAATGTTTAGACTTTATCTCATGGTAGTTCAAGTTAGAGTCTTGCCGTCTTACACTCCTTACAATTCCCAACTTTACATCATCTTCATGTCCTCCAAATCTTGAGCTCTCTATTATCCTATGGAGCAAGGCTCTCTAAATGTTTAGACTTTATCTCATTCGACCCTTGTTGAATTTCTTCAGCAACATATTTGGCCTCCTCCAAAACTAATGGTTGCTTGGGTGGATTATATAATTTAAAGATCTCGTGTACATCCTCCACACTTACAATCAGTTCACAATTTTCCATGTCAATCAAAGTTTGACTTATTGTTAAAAAGGGTTAACCTAAAATAATTGGCATAACGTGGTCGTCTTCGAGGTCCATAACAAGGAAGTTTGAGGGGAATATTAGCTTCCCAACCTTGATGAAAACACCATCAACCTTGCCACATGGGTATCTAATGCTCATATAAACGCTAGCTACAGTGTCACATTCGATCCTTCGAATTCACCAATTCCCATTTTCCTAAAAGTGGACAAAAGCATTAAGTTTACACTTGCACATATATCAGATAAAACATTAAAATGAACTATTTTGCCTAGTGAAATAGGTAAAGTAAAACTCTCTGAATCCTTGAGTTTTTGTGTCAATTTAGTTTGTAGCGTTGCACTACTATCCTAGGTTAATGTCACTTCTTCCCAGTCTGAAATCTTTCTTTTCTTAGATATCACGTCCTTTAGGAACTTTGCATATATCGGATCTATCAGATAACATCTATGAATGAGATGTTGATGTGGAGTTTTTTCAGCATATCTTGGAACTTCTCGAATTGATCGTCGAGCTTTCTCTTTTGCAATTTTTGTGGAGAAGGTAGTGGTAGCACAAATTCTTTAGTACGAGCGGTTTCCTTAACCTTTGGATCATCTGAAGCTCTTTTTGTTTCTACTTCTTAGTTCTGCTTAGATTACTCCAATTGCTCCTCAACCGTAGTGTGTACTTTTTCTTTTGTAGCACTAGTCTTTTTACAATAATATTTGACAATTGAACTTCACTGCGGATAGTTATTACCTCAACTTATTCTTTCTCCAAAACTTTTACTTCCATTATCTACTCTTTGAGATTTGTCTCAATGTCACTAGGCAATGCTTCGGTAGTCTCTCTAAAAGTGCTTTCGCTATTTGTCCTATCTAATTTTTCATATTCTTGATGGCAGCTCCTTGAACTTGCAAGGATTTATCTGTTCTTTACATGTGATGGGTAGATGTCTCTGCCAATTTAGTAACACGATCTGCTAATGAAGATTTATTTTCAGTCTGCTAAAAACCTTATAGTGTTGTGGTACAATCTGAGGTCCCTGATTATTGCTCCATTGGAAACTTGGGCGATTCTTCCAACTTAGGTAGTAAGTGTTAGGATTTTGATTGTGTTGTTGTCTTTAAAATTTTTGTGCATGATTTTCATCCTCTACTGACTAAGCAAAAGGACTATCCATGGTGCAGTCAACACTCTCATTATTCCCACCATAATGCTCGCATTTCGGTCCTGTAGTTTGAGTTGCACTCATTTGTTCCAAATTTTGTACTAATGATGCCAACTGAGTTGATATTGAGTAAAAAATAAACAACTTTGAATACTATGGTAACTTTCTTTACACTCGTCCTTTCAGTAGGCGAAAGTGCACTGGTGAATGTCAAATTCTCCATTTGGTAGATCTGATCCGAAATTCTTTTTGTAATGGAACCATTACATGCAGAGTCTACGTTAATCATGTTTATCGAATTCATAACAATGTAGAAGTATTAAGTTGAATTCGATAAACACTTTCAAAAGTAAGCAATAAGCATTGTAAAATTTTTCTAATGAAATAAACTAACTAATAAAGTAATAAATTCAGATTAAAACTAAAATTTATCAAAAGCAATAGTCCATGACAATATCGCCAAAAATTTGATTGTTTGATTTTTTGCAACTGAACGTGATCGTGAACAAGTAATAAAAGAGTGAATATAGTACCAAACTCACGAGGACTATGTGTTTGACCGAGTTAAAATTAATTGCAACTTTAATCGAATAACAAACAAATTTTATATTTTTTATATACTAATCCCTAAATTATCAATTAAACTAATGAAAGTAATCGTATTTTTCAAATATGTGAGATGCATTGCTAAAATGTCGAATCTCATTTATTGTTCTATTTCTAGTATAACAATTAAATTGACAATTTGAAATCATTTATGCTAGTCAATATTTCTAATTTAATTGAAAGTCTCTTTCAATAGCGATTAAATATATTACCCTCATGTGACCATTCCATCTCTCCATGAAATATGCAAACATGATAGATGCATTAACAAGTACTAGAACACCTATATATATATATATATATATATATATATATATATATATATAGTATGGAGGTATATCTATATTATGTATCGAACCTTACAATATTTATTATATTGTGCTTAAATCCTAACGTCTCTCTCGATAACAATAAAGTCCACTAACAATTTAATTGGCGATCAAACAAACGAAAAGAATGATAAAAACAATAAACATTAACAAATGAAATCAAATAAAAGTCAAGATAATTAATTAAAAACTAAAAATATAATAAAAATGGTTCATCTCATCCTAACAATGTATAAACTAGCCTAATACATCAAAATTACAAGAAATCATATTTAAGTGAAAAAATATATTCCGAATTGTTTATCAATTGAGAAGATGAAGGTGAATCTTAAAATCTTGAATCTATTAAATGGTTTATTTATGAATATCCACTTGAGCATTCTCTTCTTTGTCCAGAAATTAAGTTTAAATCTCCACTTGATTAAATTATTGCAAGTTCTCTTCATTTCCTTCGCAAAAACTATTAATTTTCCTCTTTTGATGATAATAATTGATGAATGAGTATAATATGTATATGCGAAATCTCTAATATTTATTCTACTATTAGGTATTTGTAGGAATAGAAAATCGATTGAAAATTACGTTCAAATTAGTTTTCAAAAGAGTTCTAATCGAACAAGGAATGTTGTCTTTTGCGCACAAATTTTTTGTCTCTACACACTAGTTAGTATTTTGGTTATAAATTTCTTTCCCAATATCCGATTGAGGTGATTCAAAGTTTATTGGAAAGCTAACTCAAAGAGTTATAACTTTGATTAAAATAGAAATTTTCAAATCCGGACGTTTACTATGACAAAAACGGGTCCCAATATTCATATAAAAATGTGGAATATAACTTGTGTGCGATTAAAAATTAATTTCGATCATATTCAATTCCTTTTTGAGTTCTAATTCCATTAAATTATTTTCTAGCAATCTTCAAAGTATCGACTATGATCCGAATCAATTATTGAATATTTGGAATTTGGTTCTCAAATTTTGGAATTTGCCATTTCTTCTTGATTTTTCATTTGTTTCTTCCAATTTCTCGTTCAACTATTAAGTTTTACTTATGTAACATAAAATACAATAATTTAGAGTATATTTTATTAAAAAAACTACTCAATTTAGAAGCTCGGAGCCCTCAAGAAGCTTTGATCCTAACTTTGCTCCAGAGAGTAGAAAAGATGAGTAAAGAATTGGTCATGCACGTACTAATCACATATTTGATAAGGCGAATTACCGTTTTATTGAAAAACAATGGGATGTGTGGAGGAGTTAGAGGGGTTAAAATTTTGAGTGAAAAGGGATGTTACATAGGAAGAAAGAGACAAATCCAAAGTAGCTCCTACCTCTTCTGCTGCTGATTTTGCTTTGTTGCCTACAAATACTACATCAACCATACTACAGAAACATATTCAATGACATGTTAAAAAATAGAGGAACACGTGTCGACACATGTTTTGATAGTTAAAAAAAAAACAAATTACCCAATCAATTGTTGCCATCCCATCCTATCACCTAATTTCTTGTCTTTCACATAGGGCAAGTGAGGGGCATGTACAATTTTATTTTTTTAATATAGCAAGTGAGACCCACCGCTACAGTGAGGGGCATGTAAGGCCCCTGTGAGAAACTGCCATGTACATAGGGCATTTTCCTAAAATATTTTATACTACGTATGATGACTAAGAATACATTGAGGGATATGAGATATAAAACTTATTCGCTTCAGCCTTTTCCTCCCATTATGGTTGAAATTTATGTCGTGGTTTCATTGATTGGACTTTGGAGGTTAGGAATATGCCATCATCATAAGCTTATATTTCCTTCTTATTTTCAAGAAAAATAAGCACTCCATCTTATACATATAAAAAGTGCCACATATCTAATATTTTAAATTTTCAGATAAGAAGATTCAACATACATTATAATTTCTATAGACTAATAATGTTTGGACATGAAGATTTTCTCATATAATAGATGTTATTATTAATATATATATGATCAAATTTATCTCATTACTCCAAAATTGGGATAATTTTTTTTTAAAATGTAGCATTATAGCACGTAAACTCTCAGTTCAAGTTTCACCGCTGTCTATTTTTAATTTAAGAAATGAAGTATAAACATTTAAACAAAGTTCATACTAATTTCAAATATTGGTGTAAAAACTATTCATCTAGTTGTTTCATTGCAGTGTGGACCCATGATTTGTATTTTTTTCTCCCCTCTAATTTCTCATTGCTTTCATTTTCATATATTTATCTTTCAGGTACCTTTGGATCTCTCCATTCTGACTGATTTTAGTTCATTGCTTTCTTTTGTCTCTACTCTCCTCGTCTCTCACTTTATACCCCATTCACCTTTCTTCTTTCTTTATTCTATCATATCTTTCTAACCCCGAAATACAGCTTTATAAATTTTCTCATACAGCCACATATGTAAACCTGTTCTTTCTTTGATGAAGATCACAAGCCCCCATCAACATCTTCACATCCATCAAATCCATGCATGAAACCAATGAATTATTTACTATTTTTGACAGTTCCAACAACTAATTTTCTCTATTCCTTCAACCGTTTGATATAAATACAATCAACTGTCATAGGGCTACACTTTGTTTAATCCTCAGGATGTCACCAGATAGCTTGGTTGCAAAGGTAGCCGGAAAAGATGAAAGCCAAGGCTCCGGCAGCCGGAGAAACGAGGTGCCGAGGCCTCAAGAACCGGCGCTCAAGTGTCCTAGATGTGATTCATCAAACACCAAGTTCTGCTATTACAACAACTACAATCTTTCACAGCCAAGGCATTTTTGCAAGACTTGTAGAAGGTACTGGACTAAAGGCGGTACCTTGCGAAACATTCCAATTGGCGGTGGCTGCAGGAAGGGCAAGAAGATGAAGTCTTGTTCTAGGCTTTCTGGGGAATCAAAGGATTCTAGTGGATCATCTGATTTTGGTTCAACATTGAATTTTTTTCAGGGTTTTTCACCAGCCATGGATTTTCAGCTTGGAGGGCTAAACTTGCCTATAATTCATCCCCCAAATACTGGTCTTTTCAACCAATTTTCATCATCTTTTAGAAACCTGCCAAATTCTTCTGGTGAGATTGCACCAAACCCTTGTTTTAATCTTGATTTTTCAGGGAGTTCACCTCCAATGGGATTCAATTTTGCATTATCTTCTGCACTTAAACAAGGAGAAGGCACTTTAGGGATTCAAGAAATGGGCTCATCATTGAATGTTCATAGCAACCTTGCAAATACTATTGAGTCCTTGAGTTCAATGAACCAAAATCTGCACTGGAAGTTACAACAAGAAAGATTGGCAATGCTTGAACCTAATGAGATTCAGAAACCCCAACCCATTTTGTTTCAGAATCTGGAAATTTCAAAACCAGAAGCTTGTGGAATTGGAAGTTCAAGAAAGGAGGGGAACGAGACTCCAAGTGGAAATTTATCAACTGAATGGTTTTTTGACAGCACTTATGCACCAGGTACAACAACTCCAGCATCCAATATTACTGTTGATACAAATGAAAACAACACCAGCAACTGGAATGGAATGTCATGGACCAATTTGAATCAGTACAGTGCACTGCCATAGCTAGCAGACAAAAATCAAAAGGTATCCTTATAAGAGCTGTGAGAAGAATTGAAGAACCGAACATATTATAGGAATACATACCAAAACTTATGCAGCCTTTTCCTACTATTTTCATATTTTAGTATTTTTTTTTTCCATTGCTGAATCAAGATGCGAACTTTGAGAAGTTTGTTTATGTTTTATTTGGTGAATCAAACTGAAAAGAATTGGAAATTAGTGGCTAGGTATAGCCGATAGGTTTTAAAGTTTCTTTCTTATTGATTTTATTTAAAGACAAATTAATGCTCAAAAGTTCATAATCAAGAATTGTTGTTTTAGTTGATCGATGTTGAAATTAGAACATACTTTTGCAGTGTTTTTCAGAATCTAGTTCTTTACTATTAGAGAACTCTTCGTGTTTCAGTTTCCGTTTTAAGTTTTGAAATCATTTTGAGTTTTGTACTTTCAGTGTCCATTTTGAAATTGTTAAAAATGTGTTCTTTTTATCATTTTGAAAAATTATTTTAAAAAATTCAAAATTAAAATTTTTGGCCAAGTTATAACTCAAAACACCCAAAACAGCAATTTTGAAAAACGCGTTTTCGAAAATATGAAAGAGTTTTCTATGTTTTAAAAAATTGAAAACAGAAAACGATAAAGAGAATAGACCCTAAGTGATTGGTTGCCTATGATTTAGTTACTATTGTGACATACTAATTTCGAGTTTTATGAAGTTTATATACATGGAAGGCATATCTTGTCCATTTATAAACAATTTAGAAAAGCCTTACTTAGAAGTTAGTTTTTCAGGTGAGAGTTCTAACAAGCCATTTTCATTTTTAACCTTAGCGAACAAGACGGCGTGGGACTACTTCTAGTAGAATAAGATTCTCTAAAGTCACATAAAAAATAGGATGTCACATGTCTCAGTTTTGAATGGGTCGATTGCAACAGATTTTTATGTCCTTCGTAGAAGGTGTGGCCTATCAGTTTTATAATCCTTTTTAGCACTCTTCCTTGCAAGTCGGTTTAAGAGTGAGTACTCGTAGAAGCTGATCATTTAAAGGCGTCGCTAACGTGAAAATAGGACGTCATGGGTGTCATTTCTCTAGCGAATATATTATAACGATTTTTAAATCTCACATCACTTATGGAAAATCATGACTTGTGAGTTCATGCCCAACGTGATTCTAACATTTACGTTATTTCTATATTCTCTTTGGTAACTTTTTTAGTTTAATCTTAAACCATGGCGAAAGATATATACTTGTAGAACTACTTCCATTGGTAGAAATAGGACATCCTGATCAATGTCGGTTTGATTGGATAGATTGTAATGAATTTAAGTCCCACTTCAGTCGTGAAAGGTAAGACTTTTTAGTATCAGCTATGAAAGCCACGACATGCTGGTGTCGATTTTGAATGGATAAATTTTAATACTTTTTAGGTCCCACATTAGTCGTGAAAGGCATGACTTGTGAGAGTCAGTTTTGAACGAATAAATTGTAATGATTTTTAGGTCCCACATCACTCGTAGAAGGCATGACTTATTACTATTAGTTTTAAACAAATAAATTGCAATATTGTTTAGATCCCACATCAGTCGTGAAAGTTATGACTTGTCAACGCTAGTTGTGAGAGTCAGTTTTGAACACATAAATTACAATATTTGTAGTTCCCACGCTACTCGTTGAAGACGAGACTTTTTCATGTCAATTTTGAACGGTTAAATTTATAGTAAAATTTAAGTCCCACATCCATTGTGAAAGACATGACTTGTTAGTGTTAGTTCTCAAGGAATAGACCTTATCAACTTTAAGTCCTATGTCACTCATGATTAGTAAAACGCTTGACTTGTTAGTTTTTTAACCTCTTTATCACTCTTCATTATAATTGAGTTTAAAGTTGAGTTATTGCGATATGTAACGTGATTCCAACTTTTATCTTAATCCTATATTTATTATATTAAACTAAATCTTTGAATAATTCTCACCGCAGTCACTAAACTTTGAATCCTTGCAATTAGGTGACCGGACTTTATTTCGAAGTAATTACAGTAATGTACTTTAATTTGTAAGCAATTAGGACATTCTGTTAGCCTTCTGTTCAATTGCTTAATTGAATTGGTGATGTGGCCATTAAAAATAAGGACAATTCCATTTGTACAATGGTAGATGACAATTAAGGTTGACAACCTCTCACGTGCGCGTGGACCCCGCGAGAAGTAAAAAATTTCACACAAAAAGTGGGCCCCCCCTATTGTGAGTGCTGGTCATCCTCCATTGTCATCATTCATTGTATATGTAGCATGATTGAAAAAATAATGAATTCTCAAGGCGTTCCGACAAGTCAGCATAGTAAATTTCACTTGCGATCACTGAACTTTATCATTACTTGCAATCAGAGCACTGAAGTTTTAATTTTGGGCAGTCAAACCATCGAAACCTTGACATACCCGTAGCAAAATTGTTACAAGTAATAGTAAAGTTAAGTGATCAAGGATGAAGTTCTCCCTTTATATCTTTTTATCTTTGGTAACTATTTGAATTAAAAGTTTTAATTACTTTTCCCATCCTAACGTTAATCTTTGCTGTATACATTTCTTTTGCATCGATCATTTTGGGATTGGTGTTAGATTTGGACAGTTATTAAATAGAGTTTCAGAACTTTTCTCACTGCGACGCTGTCCCTCTCTATCAGGTAACTAAGTCTCAGACTTCATCAGCTACTGACAATATCTACATACAATCCCTATTACACATATATAAGTAAACAAAACTGTACCCTTCTTCCCTGAGCTGAGCCTATACACCGCAAACCAAAGCCCTATACCCTTATTTTCTTTTCTCTTTGTACACACATACACACACAGTGTTTAGAGTGAAAGACTGAAGAAAGAGCAGAAACAATGGCATCGGGTTTTTGTACTTTGTTAATTGCATGAATATGTTCTGCTTAGCTTTTTTTGAGTGTTGGGAAGTGATCCCATCTTTATGAATGAAGGGAAAATTATCTTCTCCATTTCTAAATTGCTTATGACACATAAGTAAACAAAACTGTACCCTTCTTCCCTGAGCTGAGCCTATTCCCCGCAACCCAAAGCCCTATACTATACCCTTATTTTCTGTTCTCTTTATACACACACAAACAGTCTTTAGCGCGAAAGACTGAAGAAAGAGCAGAAGCAATGGCATAGGCTTTTTGTACTTTGTTAATTGCATGAATATGTTCTGCTTAGCTTTTTTTGAGTGTTGGGAAGTGAACCCATCTTTATGAATGAAGGGAAAATTATCTTCTCCATTTCTAAATTGCTTATTGATTGTCAAAATTGTGAGCTTAGCGTAGAGCTAAAAAATAGAGTATCATTCTTACAAAGATTATATAATTAATTTTAAAATTAGAAAGGGTTGTTTGGTGATTTTAACAAAGACAAAAATTATCTTAAAAAAAATTATCAACCGCCATTCAACTTTATATTTAGTGTCACATTGATCATAAAATTTCATAATTAGGTCACATTGACCATTAATTTCATTATGTTAAATAAAGTTATCGAGTGACTTGACTGAAACTAAATACGAAGTTGCACGTTCACGATGAAATAAAATTAAATTTGGTGGCCAATATTACACTGAGTATGAAGTTGAGTGATCATAGTAAAATAAAATAAAATTGGATGGTTAATGTGACAGGAAACATGAACTTTATTGGCCATTGGTGAATTTAACTCTTATCTAACCCAATAGCTAGTGTTCGACAATCTCACTTTGAAATCAATAAGATGATCAAAAGTATCAGGACTCTCTATTGTGTCGTAATTTTTTATTTAAATTTGCCTAGCTATCACATTTTGACAACTATTCATGTGTTACAAACCAAATTTCTGAATATATTTTATAGTTTCTTTCTCACAAAATCAAAGCAACTTAAATATGTCACTATGTACAAAAAACTATACATGTAAGCGCTTGAATTAAATAAGAAATTAATTTATATAAAAATCCAATGACACATTCTTTTATTTAATTTTTTATTCATATTTCACGTGCTAAACATGTATTTTACGTTTCAATCTCAACTCAATTCACAAACAATCCATAAACTAGCCACGACTATGAAAAGCGATTCAGAACTCCAATTGAAATTTAACACAAGGGTTGTGCTATGGGTACATAAGTGTACCCATAGGGGTGTCCGTATAACACAAACTCAAGTTCAAAATCAAAACGTGATAATTGGAATTAAATCATCTAAGCTAGGCTACATCGATTAATCTAACAATTGACTCTAGTTACACATCGTTTGAACACACACAAATAAAAGATTCAATACATTTGTTAATTGGGTTGCCTTTCTATTATGTGTTTGTGCCTTTTGTCTGTATGTGGGTTTTGCTGTGTTTGGGCCATCGATTTTGTTTGATTAAATTGTGGAATCTTGGCCCTTCATCTGGCATGCTTTTGAACCGTTGGATTTGATATTTTTCTTAGACTTGGTTTTATACCTATTCTTTGGATCCTTCGATCAGTGTGTGAGAAGCTGTTGTTATTCTAGGGTTTTCTCTTCTCCTTTCTTTCGAGCGACTCCCTCTATTCTTCTTGAGATTTTTCTGGTGTTGATCTCTGTAAATATCTTAGGGTCCGTTTTAATTACCATATTCGTTTGACTTTGTTTTGCATAGAAATTGTCAACAAAAATGAAAATCTTTTTTACAATGGTTGATAGAATTGGTTGCTATTGCTAAAAAAAAAAAAGTTGGAAAATGTTTTCCCACCTAGAAGGTTGGAAAACATTTTCCACCATTCGTGCATTAAAGGGTTGTACCTAGAAAAAGGGAGGAAAACATTTTCCGTGGAAAATTTAGCATATCAAACAGTCAAAAAGTGGAAGTAGGAAAATATTTTCCTACTTCCAGGGAAAATATCGTCAATCAAATGGAGCCTTAGTGATATTCAAGGTGCATTTTGTATACATAAGTATCTGTATAGAGAGATTTGTATAAGAGATGCGAGAGAAAACATTTAGTTAAAGATTTCTTCACACATTGTAATCCATTTTTTGTGATTCTTAGTGAATTTGAGTGTAATTTACTTGGTAGATGCTCAACGGGTGAGTAGGCTTTTCAAGCTAAACATTTGGGCCCCAAAGGGGAGAATATTCTATGTGTTCTTACTTTTCTACAATTTCGTTTTAAGTGGTTTTACATCTTGATTGTGTAAATGGTATCAGAGCTCCTTTTTCAAGGATTGGGGTTCTTTAAAGGTTGACTCGAATTGCAAATCTGAATGTTTTTCAATGTTTTTGCTCTTTTTGAAAAACAAATTGTGGTTCCTGAAAATTTCTAGTGTTATTACCCTTCGATCCAATTTTTGATTGGATCCCTTTTGTGAAAATTATGTTTTCTAGTAATTGACCTTCAAGATTTCTTGATTTGTGGTTTCTCTTGTGGAAACGAACGTGTTTGAAACTGATCTTTAAAATCTTGGTTTTTATTACTAAGTTCTTGGGTTTGTTGGTTGTCGTTACTGAGTGTTGATTCTTTGTGAACTCATTTTGAGTGACAACGAGTTGTGTTGACTCGCTTTGATTCCTACTGATCTTATTTGACTCATTCCTGATCACACTGAGTTGATGTAACTCATTGATGCTTTGTGCTCTTTTCTGGAAATTTGAACATGTTCTGGTATTTTTACACTGCTTCTACTCTTTTCTAAAACTTGATGTTCCAGCTCTGGTATGATCCTCTGAACCCCCTTTATTTCTTAGAAAATATTATCAATATGCTTGTCTACTTTGATTTAGTTATTAAGGTAATTAATCCTCCTCTACTTTCCTTTGTCCAAGATCTCATTGAGGATCTGGAAATCTGAGGGAGTAGAAGATTATAGGGTTATCACCCCTTAAACTTGTCAAACTGACAATTCTGTTCAGTATATCTATACTTGCTGATCATATACTTTCTTTGTTACTATTCTATATTAAACTGTCTATATTTTGTGTGTAAGACATTTTTTTTTGAATTTGTTGTAAGTTTGCTTGTGATCATGTCTACTCATATAAATTTGAAGTAGAGATTTGGAGAGGGATTGGAGATTTTAGTTTGTGGCGTCAGAAAATTAGGGCTTTGCCGTTACAGCAGAGATATGCTACTGCTATTGATGGTAGTTGACCTCCTGAATTTAGTGTTTATAGGAGACAAGAGTTAGATGAGGTAGCCTGGAGTTCTATATTCCTTCACTTATCTGACGCTGTAATTAGAAAGGTTGGAGAAACCACTAATACTTAGGGTCTTTGGGCTAAACTTGAATCTCTCTATCTCACTAAAAGCATGCCCAACAAATGCTACCACCTAAGACAATTCTATAATTTCAGATTCAATCCCTCCTCCAATCTCGAAGAAAACATTGATAAATTTTCTAGATTGGTCCAAAAATTAACTAACTATGATGAAAAATTGTCTGAAGATCAACAAGTTGTTGCTCTATTAAATGCACCGGGTGATAAATACAGATAAGTAAGAAATGCTTTAGAGTATGGGAGAACTAAACTTACTATTGACATTGTGATATTATCTCTAAGAAATAGAGAATTGGAATTAAAAACTAAAGTTAAAGATTTTAAGTTTGGGGAAAGTTTGAACATCAGGGAAAAAGCCAATCAGAACAAAAAGGGAAATCAATGCAACTTCAACACAAATAAAAAGGGGAAACCAAAATTTCCTAAGATCAGAAATCAGAATAAGAACCAACCTAAACCCAAGATGCAAGTCAGAAAATGCTACTACTATGGCAAAACATGATGCCTCATAAAAGATTGTTTCAAGAAAATATCTGATATGAAAGGAAAATTTAGCACTGATGGGTCTGCAGACCTTGTCTGCAATAATGAATCTAAGATACAATGAGTTGTCCTTGTTACTACAACTAAAAGAAATTAGAATGAATGAGTGCTTGATTCTGGATGTTCCTTTCATATGTATCCTATTAAAGATTGGTTCACTGATTTTAATGAGCTCAATGGTGGTCAAGTTCAAATGGGTAACAATATAACTTGTCAAATTAAAGGTATTGGAAACCTTAAGCTTCTGTTAGAAAATATCCACGCTCTAGAACTGGTTTAGGTAAGATATGTGCCTGATCTTCAAAGAAACCTGAATTCCTTGGGGCAACTGGATGATGAATATGAAATAAGGATTTATAAAGGTCTTACCAAGATAAGTCTTAACTCAACATAAATAATTTATTCTCCTAGATCCAATGGAATCTTCACACTACAAGTTGAACCCTTAGTTGGTAACAACTCTACAGCTGTGAAGACCTACGATGATAAAGCCCTAATTTGGCATAGGAGACTATGCCATATTAGTGAAAATGGATTTATGATTTTAAATAAGTTGAAATGCTTTAGTAAATATAATATTGAAAGTCTTAAATTTTGTGAAGACTGTATTGTTGGAAAACAAAATAAACTACCTTTTGAAACTAGAATTCATAAATTCACTTCTATCCTTGAGTATTTGCATGCAGACCAGTGGGGTCCTGCGTCTGTAAGCACTCTAAGTGGTTTTATGTTCTATCTATTGAGTGTAGATGATTTCTCAAGAAAAAAATTGATTTTTCTTCAGAAAAACAAATCTGATACTTTCCTAAATTTTAAGCAATGGAAACTTATGATTGAAAATCAAACTAATAAAAAGGTTAAAACATTTAGGACAGATAATGGCTTAGAATTTTGCAATCATAAATTTGATTACTTTTGCAAAGGTTAGGTGTATGTTACTCAATTCTACCAGGATCAATATTGATGAATTTCTGACATTCTATTCTGAAATGGAATCTATTAATTCTGAACGTGTGACTTTTGAAGAAGCTATTAATATTAAAGATTGTAAGCTATGGTTGAATGTCATGCAAGATGAAATGGACTCTTTAACTACGAACAAGACTTGGATTCTTGTTGATAAACCCAAACACCAAATGATTGTAGATTGTAAATGGGTTTATAAGATTAAAGAAGGTGAACCTAATACTTTTGAAAAAATATACAAAGCTAGACTTGTAGCTAAATGCTTCACTCAAAAAAAGGATATTGACTATAATGAAATTTTTTCACCTGTTGCAAAGTACACATCTATCAGAATTCTTCTAGCCTTAAGAGCTCATTTTAACTTGGAATTGGACCAGCTTGATGTTAAAACTGCCTTCCTAAATGGTGATCTTGAAGAAACCATTTATATGTATCAACCAAAAGGTTTTGAATTACATACAAAATCTGAAGAGGTTTGTTTGCTAAAGAAGTCTTTTTATGGTCTAAAACAGGCTTCAAGGCAATGGTATAATAAATTTTATTCTTATGTTCAAAATTTGGGCTTTTCTAAAAGTAACTTTGATTCATATTTTTTTCTTCAAAGGGTCAGGTGAACCTGAATCTATTTACCTGCTGCTTTATGTTGATGATATGCTTCTTGCATGTCAAAATAGATCTGAATTTGATTCTGTTAAAGAAAAGCTTAAAATTGAATTTGAAATGAAGGATCTAGGGCAAGCTAAGAGAATATTAGGAATGGAAATTAAAATAGATAGAAAAAACTGCATTTTGTATATGAATCAAAATTCTTATGTGAATAAAGTGCTTCAAAAGTTTTCTATGATTGAATGTAAATCTGTAACCTGCCTATTGCAAACCATATTAAACTATCTAGTGAACAATGTCCTAAAATTGATGAAGAACATTATAGGATGTTAAAATACTCTATGCTAATGTTGTTGGTTCTATTATGTACCTTATGATATGTACTAGACATGATCTAGCTCATGGGATGAGTACCCTTAGTAGATTTATGGTTAATCGTGGTGAAACACATTGGTTGGCTATTAAATGGATGATGAGGTACTTAAAAGGCACAACTAAATTGGGTTTGAAATTTCACAGATGTAATGAGGGTGTTATCCTGAAAGGATACACTGATTCTGACTTTGCAGATGATTTGGACAAAAGAAGGTCTACTTCTTATGTGTTTACTCTATGTGATGGTTGTGTTATTTGGAAATCTCAATTACCGAAAATTATTGCTCTATCCTCTACAGAAGCTGAATACATTACATGTTGTGATGCTGTTAAAGAGGGACTATAGGTGAGAGGAATTTTAAATGAATTTGGTTTTATAAATGAAGTGGTTAAGATTTATATTGACAACCAAAGTGCTATTCATTTAAGTAGGAATCCTATTTTTCATGATAGGACTAAACATGTTGATATTATATTTCATTTTGTTATAAATATGTTTGAAAAAGGTTTGATTAGCTAGATTAAAATTCCAACTAAATACAATCCTGTTGACTTTGGTATCAAAGTTTTACCTCTAAACAAATTCAGAAATTGTTTGAAAATTCTAAATATAACTTGAAAGAAATGTTCTAGTTAGTTCCTTAGTTGTTTTCTGTTTTTGCTTTTCTTTCAAACTGATTGTTTTTCTTTTTACAGGTACTTGGAGCGAATGAAACCAAGTAGTTATTTTTTGAATCCACAAATGAATACCCAGAATAGATCAGCAAGGTGGAGACTGTAGTTGGGTTGTCTCTCTATTCTGTGTTTGGGCCTTTTGTCTGTCTGTGGGCTTTGCTATGTTTGGGCCACCGGTTTTGTTTGATTAAATTGTGGAATCTTGGTGCTTCATCTGGCATGCCTTTGGACCGTTGGATTGAATATTTTTCTTAGACTTGGTTTTATACCTATTCTCTGGATCTTTCGATCAGTGTGTGAGAAAATGTTGCTATTCTAGGGTTTTCTCTTCTCCTTCCTTCGAGCGACTCTCTCTGTTCTTCTTGAGATTTTTCTGGTATTGATCTCTATAAATATCTTAGTGATATTCATGGTGTATTTTGTATACATAAGTGTCTATAGAGATTTGTATAATAGAGGCAAGAGAAAACCTTTAGTGAAGAAATATTGTAATATGTTCTTTGTGATTCTTAGTGGATTCGAGCGTTATCTACTTGGTAGATGCTCAACTGATGAGTAGGGTTTTCAAGCTAAACATCCGGGCCCCAAAGGGGCGAAAATTATGTGTGTTATTACTTTTCTGCAATTTCTTTTTAAGTGGTTTTACATCTTGATTGTGTAAATGTGTGGTCCTTAGACCAACAACATTACCAAGTTTTAGAATTGAAACAAAAGAAAATAGATATTGGTGGTGAATCCATATCCGACACTTCGAACTACAACATTCCCTTTTCTTCTCAACCCGGATTAAATATTCCAATTGCATCTAAATTTTCGAAACATTTTTCAATTGCTATTTAACTTAAAAAGTCCTTCAACCTATTGAAATGTTTCAAATAATTTTCAGTTTCCATTGAAATTAACATTAAGATACATGTAAACAAAGTACATGATTTTTAACTTCTTGGTTCTCTTTAAAGAAATTTTAAGTCACTATAATTTAAATCATCATTGTTGTACAGCTCAACACTTCAAATTTAATACAAAGTGTTACGCCTCATCACCGAGACTTCGCTTGGAGATATGAATCAAAACTGACGAAGTCAACAAAGACCCCAATCACTCAAAGTAAATAAATAAAAGAAAAGTCAAAGCTATCGGTCCAGAACCTCTTCACACCAAAAACCTCCAATCTGAAGCTACTTTTGGTCGAAGTCCTTGTTGGCTTTCAGAGGATTTGCAGACAATTTTTAAGAATAATTGATGTAACATTTGTAACAATGAATGTTAGGATTGTTAGTCTAGGGTGTAGGGTGGTTGACTCATTGTCAATGTATTAAATGCGTAGAAAACTAAATGGTGTGAGGCTTCAATCTGAGAGATGAAGTCATGTGGTTCTTGTGCAACGGCTACCACTTCGACTAGAACTTTATATATAGCAACTCTTATAACATTTAAATCTAATGCAACTCTTTATACTTAAAATCGCACTTGATCTTCTCTCTTACTTATTAATACTCATTTGCTTGAGTTTAGATTATTTTGGTTTAGTTGTTTGTGATTGCTCATTAATATGCAATCGTTTTTTATCATATTGTCGGTGTTTGAACACTTTTATCTCGCGTCATAGAACATCTCCTATGTTAATAAAACAACCTTTTCCATCCAAATCTCTGATCAAAACGTGTTAGAATTTGCTTGCGTGGATGCGAGTGAACTCAGTATCTATTGTCCACGTCAACCTTATAAGAAATGGGGTCAACACAAAGTTCAACTATAAAGAAATATTTTATTGTATCAATATTATTTTAGAGGAATACCACTGGAAATGCTTTTCCCCTCTTCAGATTTTTGTTTAACTTCTTTTCTGAAGTTATATATTCCTTTTAAATTTTGATGGACTAATTTAAAGGTTATAAACATGCAAGCTTGACAAATAGGACATAGTATGTATGTATGTATGTTTTTTTTTTTTTTTTTTTTTTTCCTTCTATGAACAAGTTTAAGTTAGAGGTTTAAATTAAGATGGCAAATTTATAAGAATGCGAGAAGTGCCACGCACGCTAGTTAGGCTAAATTCTTTTTGTTACTTTCCTAAAAATATTATACATGTTATGCTGCACAAGGCCAAACAAGTGTCAAACATTCCCGGACCTTGTTGGCCGAGCTCTTTTTTCGATCTCTAGTTTAAATATTGCTTGAGAAGCGTACGTAGGTTGTGCTAGCACAATTTAGACTCAAATGTGTGAAATTAAATGATAAAGAGAAATAAATCACTACTTATTAGTTTCTAGATGATTAAGGTTAATTAATTCCGTTAAATTGATCTTAAGTGTTAATCAAATAAATATTCAGATCAAAACAGTTATTTAAGAATTGATCATAGAGGAAAATCCAAACTCATGATCGAAAACCTCCGGACAAACTTGTCAATAAAATTCACTAGAAAAATTAACTTACAATTAGTCGAGACATTGTTAAACTTTAGTTGACTCTAGTCACTTAGTTTATAAATCATTGGGGAATTCCTTTGGTTGTGCACTCCCGCACTTCTCAGAGCTCTAAACTACTTTTCTCTCCTCGTTGATCAAAAAGAACGGAACTCGTTCTCGAGCGTTGAAATTCCAAGTGTCTTTCTTAAACTCTGGAATTCTAAAGGCTAATTTGCGAATGTAGGATTTTTTTATTTTTGGTTTTTTTTATCAAAAGATCTCTCATATTTTGATCTATAGACTGATACAAGAGACATTAGAATATGTATATGAATTTCAAAGAACAAACTCTTGACTTACAACAACGCTCTACTAATGAAAGATCAATATAAGGGATCAAATATATGAACAAAGATTTTGGGGTTGAATTAATGGAATGTGTTTATGATCTTAAACAATGAGATCTCTAAGGCAAAATAATGATTCTACACACCATGAGACATTCATGGGCTGTATATTTATAATGGAGGTATTTGGAATAAAAAATGAACTAAAAATCAACTTTAAATTTGAATTTTACTGTTCATCGAATTGAGGCTCAGCTCGAGCGCCTATTGGGCGGCCAAGGAGCGATCTCTGAATAGGTGTCAATATTTTCATCATAACTTTCTTTCCTAATGTCCGATTGAGATGATTGAAAGTGTATTGAAAAACTAACTCAAAGTGTTACAATTCTTATTGAAATAGCATTTTTTAAAATTTGAATGTTTTCTATGTGAAAAAATTCATCGCAACTTGTGCAATAATTTGACATTACTTTGACTTCTAATTACATTTCATTAATAATATGTGATCTTTTTGGTCATCTTTGACTTCTCCAATGACTATACTATCAACCCTTAACTATTTTGACTTTAATCACAATTTCATTAATTTAATTTTGTCTAATGAATAACAAATTACAAATACAGACCTAACGGGTTGCACAGGTACTTATAAATTACACTATTTCTATTTTAAAAAAAAAAAAAAAACTCCTAAGAACATTAAGAAAACTCAATAATAATTAAATAAAATTCAAAAATTTGTGGGAACATTTACGAAAATTTGATAAAATTGATCAGGAATTTCACTCTTATTTAATTGTGGAGTTGAACTAAAAACTAACTTTAGTCTAATTTAACATTTAATTATTCAATATATAATGTTAGTATTAAAACCTAGTTAATTAAACAATTTGTCTCAATTATTCGTTTCAATCAGAATATGCTAGTCAGTCAGAACTTCCTAAAGACAGTTTTAAGCATAGTTATGACTGCGACAGCTTAACAGATTTGTATTCTACAATATATAATTTATTGTTGAATTAAATAAAGATGATCACTAGATATAACGTGGTAAACCCCTAAGAAAAACATCCACATACCTCCATGCCACGGGTAAAATAATCCATTATCAAATATTCAAAAATAAAATAGTTTCGATTTAGTAATTTCGCAAAATTAACTAAAAATATCAAAAGCAAATAAAGAACAACTCCCTTGTTTTCTTATTCATTTTGACTTGTTGGAGAAGTGGAATCAAATCCCCTGATCTTGATTTTATCGCCACTTCACTATTGTATTCGGCCGCAACCATTCCTTGGATTAAGATTCACCAATCTTAACTCACATCATGTAGTTTCATCTTTGAGTAGGATTATATCATTTACGCACAGATGTGTTCTCTTCAATTAGGATTGAAGAACATGGCTTTTGTTTTGAGATACTTTACTGAAACATCAGTCGATCAGAACTCACTGGAGGCAATTAGAAGACTTTAGAACTTGATATTGTAGATTAGTTGAATATAGGTAGATTTTTCTCAAAGCATACATCCATTCCCTAATGATTTTCTTTTCTAATGTGAAAGACCCCTCCAAGACACGAACGTGTAAAATATGGAAGTTTTTCACGCTAAGAAAAATATAAAATTTGTTTGATATGATCAATAATTAAATTAAGGAAATTTTTAACTTGTTAAAACAATCTTTCAATTTTTTTAATTATTTGACCCATCAAACAAGTCCATTAAGGTAAATATATATTTCTGTATATATATAAAATATATTTGATATGATCAATAATTAAATTAACGAAAGTTTTAATTTGTTAAAAAATCTTTCATTCTTTTATTTTTTGACCAATCCAATATACCTAATACGGTAAGTAGATGTTCCCGTATGTGCTGTTATAATGTAGGTAAATATTGCACCTCATTTAGGATTTGAAAATCCTAAAAAATTGCAGCCAAGAATCTGTTAACCTATAGCATCCAGTCAGTCCTAACTGACTGACTTACCTTATTTGAACTACATCGGCTGAACTCGTTTTTGACACATGTTTTGACATTTAAAAATCATTCTAATTTAAGCAAGCCAATAAATAAATAATAAGTAGAAATATATAATATATTTTACTTAAATATAATTTTAAATTATTTTTAATATGGTGTTTATATTTCATATCCTATTTTTTCAAAAATAAATTTAGTGTGTTGTACATCTTGTTCTACATTTGTTTCTACTCAACCTATATAGCAAAAGGATATGACACTTCTAGTTTCACTATAATTTTGTGACGCGCATAGATATATGTATCTATGTATATAGAGTGAGGGGTTAGAGCGGTAGGAGAGGTGGAGTTGTTCTTGGTTGTTCTTAAAACGAAAAGAATGCATTCTCGACGTCAAGTTGTTTGGCGGCAGCAAGTCCATTCAGACCCACACCATCCATCAAGTGACCTCATCATTACTATTTTAGCTTTTAGCAAAAATGTCCATAATAATGCAAAGCTATCCATGACATCCTCAAACCTGAATTTACTTCCAAAAACAACACAAATTTTGTTTGTATTTAATACCAGTATCCTGCCTGTCCTAACCACCAATCTTTGAACTTTTCTCAAACACCACTTGTTTCAGTTCATATTTTGTAATTAATCTTGAAAAAAAAAAATGAAAAAAGAAAAAGAAAAGCAATTTGAACTTGAAAATGAAGAGATTTGGAAGGTCGAAAAGTTAATTTGTTAGAGATTAATATAGTTTTTAGTCATTTGCATATGAAATTAATTGGTTGTTTTGTGCTAAATTAATGAGTTTTTAAGTTATCGAATATGTGTAGTTATTGAGGTAACATTATATGGTTAACAACGATTTTGGATAAATGAAAAGAGAAATTTTTGTCAAGTGCATTTCATGGGATATCAACAAAATTTTGGATGGTAACGGCCTAATGGGTCCTTCAGGCGCATATTTATGTAAGGGTTTGGGATGATGCTGTCAAAATTTAAAAGTTTGGACCAATTTGCACTTTTTGAAAAGGTTATAGACCCCTTCAATATTTCCTAAATGAAAATAACTTCAAAGTACTAGTTTTACTAATTTGTATTGTGTCACTTTACAACTTATCAAAATTCTTCTTTATTAGCAATTATCTTCCTTTTTCACTTCCATATTTTAACAAGGATTTGAAATTGAATGTAACGATGCTTCTCCTATGAAAATCAAAAGGATTATCAATTGTCTTTTTTAGTGAAAAATTGAATATGTTACACTAATATGGGGCATACATGTGGCAAGACATGACCCTATAACCTATATGTCGATTAAGCAATTGATACTCCCTTTTTATGAGGCTTTCGAGTTGACCATAACATATATGTCGAGCGACTACACTAGACATTGTGTCCTACAAATGACTCTACAATACGTTCTAAGTAGAGCACAATCCGACAAACTAGTATATATTAGTTGTAACAAGACAATGGACAATTACAAGACATTTGAGAATGATATATCACCTACCACTTCCCATATGTGATGTCTCTATATGTATTTCTTCATTTTCATTCGAAAGTATGCAATAATTGAAAATCTAGCAAGAACTCTATGTGCTCGTCTTCCCACACCCAATTTCAATATTTGACTAGAGCTTCAAAGCGCAAACGGTTGTTGCACCACCCTTGGGATTGCATCCTTGCATTCTAACAAGTTGTTAGTTGTTAGGTGGGAAAGAAATGTGGCCACGATGTATTAACTACAAGGTCGGCAAGATTTTGAGTTCAATAGAATACACAAAATCGCTCAGCTTAACGACCAAGAGTTTTATGCAAAGTTCTCCGTGTTGACAAAAGTTATATGCAAACTTCAACAGAATATATCACAAAATCACTCAAGGACCAAGAGTTTTATGCAAAGTTCTTGTTTCCAATGTTATAAGCAAAATACTGATACTACAATACCAGTTGTGAATGCTCATTAAAAGGATGTTAGTTGGATGATCCAGGACTCACAAAAGCATAGATTCTAACACAAGTAAAAAGTTTAATCATTCTCTCATTGAACAATTTTTATACCCATAACACCATTCATATATATCTATTGTATTATGGATAATCAGATCTGAGGTTAACATATTACTATCAAGCCTAATGAATGAAAGAGCCAAGACTGAGATTGGCCACTCAAACATCACATTACATGTTAATGATACAAAGCAACTGTTCTAACATACAAGACAGTTAAATAGCGGGTTAATAGTATATGTGGAGCTGTGTTTCTTGTAAGTTTAAAGACAACCAGAACTCAAGTGGCCTTTCTCGTGTGCACGGAGAGGACAGTGGGGGTTACATTGTTATCTTGACCAAATCCTTTTTTTGCTCTCTCTCTCTTTAATCCCTTGAACTGGATCTCTGCTTGTTTTGTTGTGAATAACAGGCCTTAGAGTAGAGATGGCTGGCTTAGTCGTTCTTGAAACCCTGGGAAAAGGTATAGGTGGATCGGATTGTCTACCTTTGTTATCACTTACTGGAGTTGGTACCACCATATTGTTCTCAACTTCACTCTTCCTTCTTGACAATCTTTTCTTTCGAACCTCTTGAAGAGTATTGTGTTCCTTTACCAAAACCGATCCTTGAGTGACCTGGCGTTTTGCTGAATTTAAGCTCCTTAGAATACGGTGCTCAGTCTCATTTGTGATCTTGTCTTGAACAGATTGTTCACGTTCAGTAGGGGTGGATCTAAATGGATTGACAGATTCTGGAATCACCGTGAGTGTCAACTGTTTTTCTTGCTCTCGTACTTTATCTTCGAGTTCTTTGATCTGCAATTAGCATAGGCATATTAGTAATTTTGGCTACATCATTTCTTTTGATCATACATATTCTAATGCCCAAAAACTTCTGGTTCACTCGACATTATTAGAAAAGAAAACACATTACAGTTGCACTTAGAGTAAAAACATCAGAGAAGTGATAATACACATTTACAGGCACTACAGTGAGAATGGGTGAGAGCTTCACCTTTCGACGAAGTAATGCAACCTCCGGATTTTGTTCCTGCTCTTTCAACTTCGTCTCAAGCTCGTCAAACTTAAAAGTCCGAGAAAGATATCGTTAGAATTAGTTTGCCATAAACTACGTCAACCATACTTCCATGTCAATGCAATAATAAATTTTAGCAACCTTGTATTGAAGGATTACAGAGCGAGATTCATACTCTTGGACTTGCTCTTCCAGCTTCTTCTCAAGATAATTAACCTGGTTCACAAATATGATAAAAAATTTTAATCATGAAACAGTCGCATAAAACTTTCTGTCACCGTGAAAAAGCGAGGAATTAAAACAATCAGGGAAAAAAAATAAAAATAAAAAAAGGTGCTTCCGCAAAGAGTCTAGTCAGAGAACCTTTTCCTGGTATGCTGTAGATTTAGATTCTTCTAGATCTTTGAGCTTGTTTTCAAGATCTACTACCTTCAAAGTTCAGAGATATTACGAGAACAATTATTAAGAAAAATTTCAAGCTATTAACATACTACTGATCGTCGTAGAAAGGCACACCTTCTGTTGAAGTCTCTCACAAGTTTCTTCCTTTCCCTTTAACCTCTCCGAAAGATGTGAAATTTGTTTCTCGGATTGGCCGTGGAGTGACGTCTTTAGCTCGAGCTGGCCTTCTAACTCTTTTATCTTGTTTAGTTGGTTTTTGTAAGTCTGATCCTTCCCTTTGGCCTTACTTTCTAGGCTTTGTAAGCTCTCTTCAAGGGTTTTCATAGCTTCGTCCTTGGACCTAGATTCCTGTCTTGCTTTATCGAGCTGAGAAAGATTTGGAAACAAATGAGCGACAAACCAAGATGAGATTAGCATATATAAACAATATTTTAACAGAACGTTTGATTTAGGATTGCCAAACATACCATCATTTTCATCTTTTGGAGCTCGCCGGTATCAACTTGCTTTCTAGCGGGACCCAGTTCAACTCCTCGAACTCGAGTTGCAAAGTTAAGTGAACTCAATGTTTCACTTAAGTCGTGATCAGAAGGACTAATTTGAACAAACATCAAAGTTTTTGAGTCACCGCCTACAATAATGAATAACCTTATTCTGTTAGAAAATATGGACCCGATATAAGAATGAAAAATAATGTCGTTACCTAACGAATCTTGAAGTAGATGAGTCAGCTTGGAGTTCCTGAAGTTACAACCACAACACATTAAAATCTGAATGTTAGTGTCTCAGAGCCGCTGGAACAATTTAGATGTAGAAGTTTAAAGAAAACCTGTAAGGTATGTGGCTGCTTTTATTTGCCAAGGCAGATATAACATCTCCAAGAGCTGAGAGTGACCTATTGATGTTTTGAGCTTCCTTGAGCCGCTCACCTTGCACATCGGTCTTTGCGAGCCGCTCACTTCCTGCCAAATCTACAAGCCAAAGCTTGCTCTTCGTGGACTCTTCCGTGATTAAATTCTTAGCTCTTACCATTATAGATAGCATGCTGAGAAAAGATAGTGAACGTATTCACAAGGAAAAAATCTGACAGTTAGAGCATATTTGGTAAAGTGGTCTAATCAATATGGGATAGTAACGAAGAACAATGAGCTAAAATCTTTTTCATGATGCTCTCTAGTCTTGTATTGTGTACCAAACATAATAACTTACACTACAGTAAATACACACTTGACAAGCAACAAACTGAAATAGCTGCGAAAGCTGTTTACCAGTGAGAACGACTGCTATGTTCGTTCACATTATTTGATCCAACAGCTCGAGCACTACTACCAGCCTGTAGAACATTCCACACTTCATTTATATTTTCCACTTTGGCTTCCACAATCCCCGGGATATGATGAAACCCTTCTGAGGCTTGCTTTATCTCTAACCTGGAGTTACCCAATGAAGAGCAGTCCATTTCAAAAGTAAAGCAAAAACAATTTCTAAGTTCATACTATTTTAATGGCATGTTTGGTTAGGTGGGTTAGAAAGTACTTGACAGCGCTAAAGAGGAAAAAGAATAAAAACAGTTCTCCATTGCAATGTCAAGTTCAGTCCAATATTGTATAACAAACATCCACTAGATGCATGTAGAATGCGTATAAGAACCACGAGTTTACTTCTTGGATGCCGATGTAGCCAGCAGGTCCCTTATCTGCTCATTGTAGACTTCAAGTACACTAACTGAAATGCTGTAAGCAAAAGTTTCACTCCTCTCACTGGCAATTTTAAACAATTCTTCCAATGTCCTATAATTCACTCCTCGGTTAACCTCAGTGCCTTCCATTGTGAACGTCTTGCCGGTTCCTGTTTGTCCATAAGCAAATATACAGACATTGTACCCATCTAATACTGAAATCACCAGAGGCGAAGCATCGGCAAATACATCAGCTGTTTAATGAAAAGACCTAAAGGTTAGCATAGAGTCAAGTTGTAACCACAATAATATATCTGTCTCCAAAAGCATTGTCTTGATAATTTCTCTTCAGATGAGAATTATACGTCAAACAAAGTAGAGCACCTTGACCATCTTTTGGTGAGTAAACACGGTCAAACTTGAAAGTTTTTTTTGTAGATCCACTAAGAATTCCAAGTTCTCCATCCTTGGCTGCATCAAACTCCACAACTGATGCACGCCCGGATGAGACCTCTGACTTGCTTAATGGACGGCAGCGGCAGAATACCCGAATATTTCCTGATGTTCAAAGCTAAGCTATCGTTAAAATCATTCAATGATTTGTCAAACTGAATAAAAAAAGGTTGCGAACCTTTTGTCTCCTGAACTTGATTATAAAGCTTTCTTCTCTTCATTTGCTCTTCATTGTACTTCACTTTGAAATCCTCACACTGTTCAACTGCAAAGTGATCTGTATTACATAAAACTCCCTACATGTTAAAGATTATTGAATTTAACTTGATAACAACTTACCCAGTGTCTGAACTGCAGACACCATTTTGTTCAGATCGGGAATGGAATCAGCGCATTCATGTGCTTCACGAGAAAGCTGCGAATGCTCTCGTTTCATCACCTATATAACATATTTCAGCATGTTATTTGATTTACACCAAGGGATTTTTTTTCTTATTTGAACGCTATTTTCTTCTGAAATTGTAGAAGAAAACAATACTAAATACCTGTACTTTATGCTGTAGATTATTGATTGCCACGGACCAATACTTCTTCTCATTCTCATATTTGTTTGAAATCGCCCCAAGCTTGTCAGCTTGCTTCTCCAGAGTTTGATCTATTGAAAAGGTAAAAATACTTAAAACTCAGATAACTTTGTATTTAGAAGGCCTGCAACATCGTTGCAAATAAATTTTTATTTTTAAACCTAGCTATTCCATTGAAAATGTTTACAGGTCATCCTTCATTACAGAGGAACATAAGCAGAAGAAAATTAAGACCTCATTATCCAAAGAAAACAAGGAAATCATGAAAAAAAAGGCATCCAATAGTGTCTTTGTAAATTATTCTGGCCCCGAAAGTCTCTATCTAAGAAGCATCGATACTTATAAATTCATTATGTACCCGTATCCAATACGTATCCAAGCTTGGATACTCTCCGATACCCTTTGATACATACCAGAAACATATTTTTTTAATTATTTTATATATTTTTATATTTTTAAAATTTCCAATAAGTATCGGATACGTATTTTTAATTATTTTCGATGCATATCCGATACTTATTGGATATGTATTTCTTAGTTATTTTAATAACTTATTGAGCCCCTATTTGGGCTCCATTTTACCAAGAAAATACATTTTGGAATAGTAAGTTGGAGAATGTGTGGTTGGAAAATAAGAAAAAAATTTGGATTTGCGTATAAAACTATTTTATGAAAGAATGTGTGATTGAAAAAAAGTGTTGAAAAATGAATTTTGAGAATAATGAAGATCAAACAGGGGCTGAATATTAATAATTTTTATAGAATATGATTAGTTTATCAAGAAAATAGATCTATATTCAAAAGTAGAATCCAAAATGTGAGATATTGTCGAAAACTCATTTACTACTCATGAAGTTGTTGGACTACTTGATGTTGCTAATCTATAATTAGACGAGCTAGATTTGAAGATTGTTAATTTTAATGATAATGAAGAAGCTAATGTTGAAGAAAATGAAGTTTAGACAATTAAGGATTAAGATAAATTACTTTAGTATTTTATTTTATTATTATGCTTCAGTTTTAATAAATTTTTAATGAAATTATGCTGAATTTTATAACATGTATCCGTGTATCCTATTTTTTTTTTTAAAAAAAAAATCGTATTGGCATACCCATATCATGTCGTATTCGAATTACATATCCGCATCCGTACTTCTTAGGTCTCTATTCAGTAGTATCAAGTATAATTAGCTGGAATATAAAAGATAACAACCATAGCTATATTCTTCATGAAAACGTAGTCTTCGACATTATCTCTTCCCGTTTGATTTAAAGTACCAACTAAAAAACACCCATTACTATTTCTTATTCCTCATAAGGACTTACTTGATCACCCTTCTATTTTCATTCTTTCTTTTCCTTTTTTCTTTTACTTGTTATATCTGGCAGAATCCGGGATTATCATTCTAAAACTTAGATGCTCATTTTCAAAAGCAGAATGCAAGAAGCTAACTAAGTTCAATGAATACAGCATGAATAAACCTGACAAATTATCACATTAGAAGGCTGAAAGTCAAGTTTTCCAACAGAGGAAAACTTCAAAAGTAATGTTCAATATAAAATATAAAACAGTCGTACACATTTCCATAATTTGTGGATATCCAGGGCGTGTTCGATAGAGATTAAAATCGAATTAAAATTGAAAAACTAGTCGTTATTGTTGACTTTCATTAGACGAGTGAGACCCGATAACGGCTATATTTTCAATTTTAATTGGATTTTAAGCACGACCAAACAAGCCCCTAATCTAAATGAAACCAAAAGACACTTTGAGCCCCTTCATGTGAAAAATATCAACCATGCTCTCTCCAAATAAATTTAAAAACAAAATATAAAAGTTAGAAATTTTTCAATTAAATCTCACCAAGTTTATATGTTTGGAATGTCTTGTTGTCGAGTTCCATCCTAACCTTCTCTAGCTGCTCGTTAGTAGCTGTCCAAGACATCCAAGATTGATAGCATTCATCTGTCTTGCGCTGCAACTTGTCACTCAGCTCTTGTATCGTTTTCTCATACTTGGCTGTTGATTTCATTCGCATTTCTTTTTTCTGCATGCTCCAATTATCATTAAGTAATAAGAAGTTGCAAAACTGTAAAGTTAGAGATTACGGAACTCAGGTTCTTGCCCTTAAATTACTGCATGCACGAGTTCAGTCGTAACATACCTGAGCTGAATACTTTATCTCGGTTGCACAGTTATTGCATACAAAATATTCACGATTAACGTAAGGGACTGCAACCAACGAGAGAGAATTAAAGATATCTCATTTAAAATCGCAACCTTTATCCTAGAGTTTAACAGCATAGAAATACCTGACTCCCTAGGTGGTGCCCTCCTAACACATATGCCACTGACTACAGGGCTTCCAATTATCCCTTCAAACCGTAACACGAGCAACCCATCATCCTTAATAGAAACTCTAGCATCAACTAATTGCAAAGGTTTATTGGAACCAACAATTGAGAAGATATCAAAATCAGATAAAATCTGCATTTAAGATAACCCTAAGTTATAAACAAAGTCATGAATATTTTAGCATTACAAATAACAAAGCAATAGAAGCTATAATCAGCCCAACTTGCCATTTCATCTTGCACAAAAACATTGAACATCCGCATCCCTTTGGGCCCATATATATTTATTAATTCAACAAAATGTAGATCCAGAAAGTAATCTCCAGGGGGAAGACCATCAATGCAGTAGCAAAATTCTCCCAATCTTGCTGATTGATAAATGAATGGATAGTCTCCACCGCTACTGATTAACTCCTCAGTTTGAAATGTATCTCCCCCTTCAAAGAATTTGTCACCCAGAAAGCTTACACCAAAATCTGGTTCAGTTGACTCCTTGGAACCAGCATTAACAAAAAGCACAATTTCCTCTAATTCAAGAAACCAATGCGATGAAATCAGAACCATGATACACAGTACATATTATACATTCATCAAACTCACAAAAAACGACATAAAAGGAATTTTAGTAGGCTTAAAAGCATGAAAAATAAAGGCCAATTTCAAATTTTTCCATCTACTTTTTCTTGTTTAGCTGAGCAACAAACTCGTAGACCAAAAATTGACAACAAAAATCAGCAACCTACCTTAACTGGTGAATAACCATTATCTCATAGAATGACATCAATTATATAATTTATTTGATAAAAAAACCCTGATCTTGATTCTGAGAGATCGTAGGTTTAAACATCATGTATAAAAGCGAACCTGAACAATTAGGTTTTTGGAATCCATTCTGAACTAATCTTGAACCAGAATCGCAGATCATTGTATCAGCTAATGACTCCGAACTTTCATCTTCTTCCATGGCCGAAATTTCACTTTCTTGATTCAAGATTTTATCTCCTTCACAGTAAAAATTGCTGGAAGAAACAGATGGATCTGGGATTTGGATTTCTGGGTTTTGCCCTAAGGGGTTGATTTGAACGTTCTCCATGAATTTTGGTGTTCGAGAGTGAGAAAATTTTCAATTTTGCCGAAGAGAAAAGCAAATGGCTTCTTTTCGCAGTGTGTGGAATAGGTATTTCCACGTCTTTTGTTGTTTGAATTTGAATCTTTTGACCGTTTAAATATCGGAAACTGAGCCCATGTTTCGGCTCCATTGAGTCCCTATTTGATACATGTAGTCCGTTTACACTCATTAATTTCTCTTCCTCGTTTTCATTCTCATTCTCATTCTTCATTTCAATCACACATTTTTCAAAGAAAATAATATTACACACAAATCAAAAAAAAAATTCATCACTTTTCCATAACACATTCTCACATCAATCACTATTCCAAAAATTTTATTCTCCTCAAAATGGGTTTCAAACAGGGCGTATAGAACTTGCTTCGTAGAAATTTTACAGAAATTCAAAAGGAGGGTGACTTGTCGGTGAAAAGAAACGGTTTCATCGCGCATCACATCTAGGCAGCGCTTTGGTGCGTCTTTTAGAACACTGGAATAAATATTTGAGTTTTAAAAAAATAAAATAAAAACATTGAAAAAAAAGATTAAAAAATGAATTATAAAAATTTCTAGATATATATATATATATTTGGGCCTCTTTTGGTATTATAGCCGTCACTGAGTATTGTGAGAAAATTGTGTCAAACTACTATTGTTATTGTGTCAAGGTCAAACTGGTGTGTAGCCATGAATGTCTACTGAATAACGATTTGGTCAGCTTGTGTGAGTCGAGGTAGGCGTTTAGGGTGGTTCTTGTTGTAGGCTTTGATGAAACATCGGTCTAGCCTGTAGCATTGTGTCTAAAATTGTAAGATTACTATTTTCTTTCATTACATTCAAACATGTCTTTTATGTCAAGTTGATTTAGTAAATGTAATAGTTCAAAAGAAGATAATAGTTCAAATGATTGAAGCATGTCAAAATATTTTCAAAAAAATAATGAACAAATTGATCAAAATTATGGTACATCATAATCATAATCATAATCATCATCTGCATATGCATCAAATGATTTTTCAAATGAAATTAATCCAAAAGAACTTCAAATTACTAAAATTGAACAAACTCTTCAAAATTAGACTATTCCAAAGGTAGATAAGAATTCTATCTATGAAATAGGAAAATCAGATTTTACTCAAATTTATATTATCAAAACTTTGGAGCAAACTATTCCTATTAAGGTACAGATTTCTTCAATTAATCTTCTTTCAAAAGAATCTATCCTTGCTCATAAGAAAAAATTTCAATATATTCATATCAATCTTGTTCAAATTGCTATCAAACCATTGTTTCGTACTAGTTTAGACATTCTTGTTCTTATAACTTTAAGAGATAAACGACTCTTAAGGTTTGAACATTCCTTAATGTCCATGCTCGAGTCTAATCTCAAAAATGGTCCAGTATTTTCAAATTGTTATCTAAAATTTTCAATTAGCCTTTAAGATGGAGCTATTCTTAATGCTCTTAATCTTTGAATTCAAACCAAAAATTTTGAAGTTGATGATCGTTCAAGAGCTTTTGCTTTAATATACAGAGTATATTACAAACTTTTGAACACACAACTAAATATTCGGCTCTTCGATCTTCTCTGAGAAACGAAAGCCTTTTAGTTGAAGTTAATCCACTTCATTACAATGTTATGATTCCTAAAAGAATTCATTGGAATCTTCAAGAAAGATATTTACAATGGGAGTTTGAAAACGTACAAAATCCAAATACAACTCCTATTAGAAAAAATCCTGAACAAATTATTCATTTTCCTGATGGAAGTGTTAAGAGTTATCTTAGACAAACTATCATCCTCTTCAAGTACATTTCAAAGATCTAATGAAAAATCAAAAGTTGATACTTTTCAATCTGCTAGATTTTCTACCTTCTCTTTAGCAAGAGTTAATTTTGGTCCGAAAATTCCAAAATCAGTTTATCAAAATGAAACATTTGAGAAAGAAGAAGATACAGATCCTTCTACTTCTCATACTTTATCAGACATGGTTCCACCTTCTCAAACTGAGAGACTTGATTGTCAGTGCAATGTTATTTCTTCAAAAATTGATCGAAAATATGAATTTAGAACTGATCAATCTCCTAATTTCAAAAAATTTAGACATTTGATCAAAAAATCTTTTACAAAAGAACAAATTAAATCTTTTTAGGAAGAATTTGATGAATCCCAAGAAAATATTAGTTTCTTTGAATGGATTTATTTTAAAGTTTTCAAAAAAAAAACTAAATCTATCTTTAATACTACTTATTCAAAGAAAACTTGGAAAACTCCTTCAGGAGATAGTTTCCAATCAAACTTTCATCATTTACAAGAAATTGTTTTTCCTTATGGAACTACGAAAATCATTGCATCACCATTTAAACAAATGTCTGATGAAAGAGTTGAAAATGCTGGTTCCAAAACTATTGATATAAAAAATGTTCAAGCTCAGAACAATTATACAAATATTGTTCTCCACTCTATGTGTTCTCAACTCAACAGAATTGAAACAAATTCTAATTCTGAAGTTTCGAAAACCGACAAAGGAAAAAAGAAAAGGGTAGATGATATTATCACCTTCCTTTTGTCATTTTCATGAAATTACACCTCCAAAGAAATTTGAAACTAAAGAAGAAGTTCCGAAAGAACTTGCGTCTCAATTTGCAAAATTGTCTACATCTTCAAAAAATATCAATACCATTAATGAAATTGAATCTCAGTTTATTGAAGAAATTGATTTCCAAGTCAATATACTTCATGGCCAAAAACTCGAAATTCAAATCTTCCTGCTTATTATCCTCGTCCTACTCATCCAGATTTACTTTTTGAAGAACAAAAACAAGAAAATTCAATTTTGATGGAAACTCCATTGTTGAATGGACAATTGATGGATTTTCTTAGTATCAAATTATTCAAGAACTTGAAAGAATGAGTATTTGTTTTAATGTCTATTTGTGTAAAGATATTGAAAAACATCTTGCTACCAACAATATTATTTATGGGTTTTCTGGACAGCTTAAAAGTTGGTGGTTCAATTATCTTGATGAAGATGATAGAACTAAAATTGCAAATGATGTCAAAAGTGATGGAACTAATGATAGTTTTGCAAACTTAATTTATAGTATTATCAAACATTTTGTTGGAATTCCTATAGATATTCAAGAACGATATTCTCAAAGTATTATGAACCTCAATTGTCCTTCTCTTCAAGATTTTTGACGGTATAAAGATATGTTTTTAATACGTGTCTTTCTTCGAAATGATTGTGAACAAACTTTTTGGAAAGAAAGATTTATTTCTGGACTCCATAAGCTTTTTGCAGTAAGAGTTAGAAATGCCATCAAAAGAAATCATCAAGAACATTCAACTTCTTTTGAAGAACTTACTTACGAAGAAATAATCAGTTTTGTTAATTAAGAAGAATTATCTCTCTGTAATGATCTCAAACTAAAGGCCAAGTTAAAATCTAAACGATCTGAAGGTCACAAAGAGCTTGGATCCCTTTGTGAACAATATGGATTTGAGAAAATCCTTCATCCTTTAAGAATGAAAAGAAAAAAATACCCTTTCTTCATCTAAGAAAAATCTCATCACAAGTATTTCGAAAAGAAAATGAATTTTCAAAAATTTCCTTCAAAAAACTTTTCAAAGAAAATATTGGTTAAAAATAGAACCTCAAATGTTACATGTTGGAAATGTAACAAATCTGGTTATTATTCAAACAAATATCCTCTTAAGGGAAAGATTGGTAATCTTCAATGTGATGAAGATACTAAACTTGAACTTCTCAACCTTATCAATTCCGAATTAGATACTAATTCCTCAAATTCTGACATTGAAAATGTTTTACAAAATCAAGAAGATTCTGATTTTGAAGAAGATTCAAAATCATCATCATCGTGCTCCTCCCAAATAAAGAAATTTATGGTTGTAAAATCATAAATGTTCTTACAAAAGGGGAAAAACTTATTCAAGAGATTATTGATTAAATTCTTGATAAAAAAAACTTAAAAATAGGTTTACTACTCTTGTACCTTATAAATCTGCTCAAATTTATAAAGCCTTCAATATGCAAGACGTTATGAAACACTTTAAAAAAGAAAAGGTTTCCAAAGTTTCTTGTTCTGATTTAAAAATTGAAATTAATACTATGAAATCTCAAATTTCTAATCTTGAAAAACAGATGAGAGATGTTAAGCTTAATGTTGCTCATCTTCAAATTAAGGATTTAGAACAAATTCAATCTTCTTCATCTTCATTTGAGAATGATACTTCTCATGCCTATCATTCGAATTCTAAATCTCAAAAGTTAAAATCCTCTTCTCATCATTCTTTAACAGAAGCAGAAAATGTCTATATTATTTCAAGAATTCAATTACAAAAATGGTATTGTAACATGACCATTGTTGTCAATAAAAGTTTTAGACTTCACACTAGAGTTTTAATTGATTCTGGCGCTGATCAAAATTGTATTAGGGAAAGATTAATCCCTAAAAAGTATTTTGAAAAAACTGCTGAGCGACTTTAGGGAGTTAGTGGTAAAAAAGTTCAATATTCAATATAAACTTTCAAACACTCATGTTTGTAATTCGAATGTTTGTTTCAAAAATATCTTTTATTTAGTAAAAGATCTTGTCCAGGAGGTGATTCTTGGTACACCATTTATTGTTCAAATTTATTCTTTTACTGCAAATTCAAATGGGTTAACTACAAATATTTTTTATCAAGAAATTACTTTCAAATTTACAAATCCCCCTTCTTTTGAAGATATCAATACTTTAAAAGATGCATCTATTTCGAAAATTATTAATAATATTAATTTCAAGAAAAATCATATTCAATTTCTGAAAGAAGAAAAATCATATTCAAAAGGTTGCTAATTTTCAAAAATGTATTGAAAAAGAAATATGTTCAATTATACCAAACGCATTTTGGGATAGAAAAAAACATGTTGTTTCTCTTCCTTACACTCAAGATTTTCATAAGTCAAATATTCCTACTAAATCTCGACCAATTCAAATGAACAAAGATCTCCTTGATTTCTGTACCAAAGAAATCCAATATCTTCTTTACAAAAAGCTTATACAACCAAGCAAATTACTTTGGAATTGTTCTGCTTTTTAAGTCAATAATTCAGTTGAAATTGAATGAGGAGGTCCTCATCTTGTCATCAATTATAAACCTCTCAATTTTGCTTTTCAATGAATAAGATATACATTACCTCAAAAGAAAAATTTACAAAATCAATTATTCAAAGTTGTTATCTTCTCAAAATTTGATATAAAGTCAGGATTCTGACCAATCCAAATTAAAGAAGGAGATAGGTACAAAACCGCTTTCAATGTCCCTTTTGGTCAATATGAATGGAATGTTATGTCATTCGGCCTCAAAAATGCTCATTTTGAATTTCAAAAAACTATGAATGATATTTTCAATCTCTTTCAAAATTTTATCATTATTTACATTGATGATGTTTTAATCTTTTCCGAAAGTTTAGAACAACATTTCAAACATCTGCATACATTCATTCATATTATCAAACAAAATGGTTTAGCTATTTCGGCTAAGAAAATTATTTTATGTCAAACTAAGATTAGGTTCCTTGGTCATACAATTCATCTAGGAACACTTACACAAATTCAAAGAAGTCTAGATTTCACTGATAAGTTTTCAGATGAAATTTTAGACAAAAATAGTTTTCAAAGATTTTTAGAATAAGTCAATTATGTTGGAGATTTTATCAAAAAAATAAGAATCTTATTTGCCCCTCTTTTTAAAAGATTACAAAAACACCCTGACCCATGGAGTCACGAATGTACTTTAACTGTTCAAAAGGTAAAAAAAAAGGCTGTTAAAAGCATCCCATGCCTTTCAATTCTTGACTCAAATGCCTCTATTATTGTTGAGACAGATGCGTCTAATCTAGGATATGGTGGGGTCCTCAAACAGATTCTTTCCAATTCAAGCCAAGAACAGTTGATTAGATTTTATTCAGGAATCTGGTCTGGTCCTCAAAAGAATTACTCCACTATCAAAAAAGAGATTATTGCAATCATTCTTGTCATATCAAAATTTCAAGATGATTTGATTAATAAATATTTTATTTTAAAAATAGATTGCAAAGCTTCAAAAGATGTATTACGGATGTAAAAAACCTTGTCTTAAAACATTTTTTTGCAAGATGATAAGCAATTCCTTTTTTTAAAAAAAATTCCATATATACAAAGTTCTTCAAACTTTCTTGCAGACTTTCTTACAAGAGAATTCCTCCATAGAGAGAAAGAAAAATGAGTGAGAAAAAGAAAAACAAAGGCAAAATTCAAATTCCCCTTATTTCAATTGAGGATTATATCAAAAATTGTAATAGAGGATCTATTGAAGTTTTCTCTGGCTCTCAAAATATTTCCAAAAGCCCGCTCAAACGAACCTAGAAGACAAACCTTCAAATTATAGAAAAGCTTTTCAAATTGGTTTTGGTAAACTTCCCAAAGTAAGTCCTCAAAAATCTTTTTCATACTTTACCAAACCAAATTCTTTATCCGTTTTTGAAATGGAAACATCATGGACTCATAGATATTCTTCCCTAAAGAACATTTTCAAGATTTCTTTCTTCCAAGTTTTCATTTTCTTCCCATAGATATCAAAAAATCAAGAGAGTATTATGAAACGATTCTTGTCAAAACAGGATTTGTGATCATTACCCATACCCCAAATAACAAAAACTCCAAACACATTGATTTTTCAAACATTTCTATTCAAAGGGTTTGGTCTTACGAAGATTGGAGACTGCACCCTTGGGAATACAAACGAATGAATATTTCCAAAAATGATTCATTCGAACCAAAATTCAATTATTTAGACTACGAAGAGGCGTGGTTCAATATTTTTTATTTTAGACCATTAACTCATTCCTGGTTTATTCTTTTCCATCAAAACTGCCCATCCAATTTTCCAAAATGATTTCAAAATTGGTTCGAATATTTTGGACTTGTTGAGAAGATCTTGTCCAGTCTTACTCAACAAGGATTCAAACACTTCAAATTAGAGGCAAAAACATTTTTAAAGTCTCAAGAAAATCTTTTGTTTCAATTTGCACTCCATCCCAAAGTGTCTTGGATTCTTTGCTGGGATTTCCAATTAATTCATGGGCAATATACTCCCAAGTTCAAAGATTTAACGTCAAAAGAATTGTCAGGCGTTTCAAAGTAAAATGGTGGTCAAAATTCCGTGAAACAAATTGTTGTCCTAAAGCAGTTAATTCATGGATTCAAGAGCAAAGGTATTTCGGCATCCCAAAACTATCTTAGAAAGAGATTGACAAAAAGGCTGATTTCCTTACACAAAAATCAAAATTAATTGTCATCTTCAATAAATGTTCTACCCCAGAAGAACTTCAAGATATCTCCGACAAAATTACAGCCCTTGTAGAGGCCTTCTCAAAAAAGACAAGTTAAAATGATTCTTCTTTATAAACAGAAGATTATGAACAAAGCAACGAAGACATGTGCTTTAGTTATAATATCGATGCTTTAATTGAAGAAGAGACTCAAAAGAATTCAAAATGACTGCATGGACTCAGTTTTCTCGATGAATTAAAAGAATATAGGGATCAAAAATCAAAAGAAATGATAATCAAGATATGTTTGCCAGCAAATAAATTATTTTTGACAACCTTGACGACACTCAAAAAAGATTTGACAAAAACAACTTTATTAAAGTAACTTTAATAAATGCATCAACTTTTCAAAAATCCGAAAAGGAAAGAAAGGAAAGTTTCAAGTTTCTCTCTCAAATGGTAGACAAGTGGTAGACAAACAAAAAAACAATTCAAATCACGTCACTGTTCAAGATTCTCCAATATTGCTCAAAGAAGATTTCAAATCCGGATACTCCAAAATGAAAGTTTCAAGATTTTCTCTCAAATGGTAGACAAGTGGTAGAGAAACAAAAAAATAATTCAAATCAAGTCACTATTTAAGATTCTTCAATATTGCTCAAAGAAGATTTCAAATTCGGATACTCCATCTATAAATATGTATAGATTTCATTTTATTTCTTAAGTTAGAGTTGAGGAATTCTACTTCAATAAGGTTTAAAATCTTGTAATTTTAAACTTTTTAAATATCAATATCTTGTATTGTATTATTCTATATTTTCAATAAAATTCTATATTTTATCATATTTTATTATCTTTTTTCAACTAATCCCTCTCCCTGGGCCTCTTTATGTATATATAGCAAGAAAAAAATATTGTACAATTCGCCAACTTTAAAATGTATATATTACTTAATAATATATTAATATAAAATTGTTCTATTTTTTACTGAATAATCAAATTTAATGAAATAAAATGCCATGAAACAATTTTTCAAAATTTCAAACCAAACATGTTTTCTAGTTTTTTATTTTGAAAAATAATTTTTCAGAATGATAAATCTAATGGATTAGCTTCATAGATGGAAGTTCCATATCATTCTTAATTTAATCTAATGGCTGGGGTGGCGAGGTAATGCCTATTAAAGGGGGGATTTCTTCATTTCTCAGCTTCTTACTCGACATTTGAAAAAAAAAATGTTCATGGCACCTCTGCGAAGTGAAAGGAGGGAAGCACGCTACAACTAACATAATAATAGAATCCCACAGATGACAGAACTAACATATCGACACAACTCCACAGAATAAGATAAGAGTCAAAAGTCCAAATGTTTCCATCGCCTGATCGAATCCATCTAACCAACTTTCCTAAAAGATTCGTTTTTTCCTAATGTTTCAACGATTGACTTAACCTGAAAAGTCATTTTTTTTATAACATGTTTTCTGAAGTAGACGTAGAAACACGAAAGCTCTTATTACTAGCGCACATGAACAAAATAGAATTTAAAATAGAATATATTTACCGGAGTGTCCTCAACTAAGATTTTGATGGATTTGAAAAGATGATAAATTCTAATGGATTTCATGGATTTGAATAGTTTTCCACCAATTCCATAAAAATCTCATCAAATATTGTAAAATTTCAAAAGATTTGATTATATGTTTTTTTAAACTTGAAATTCATCCAAATCTTTTAAAATTCTTTTATCAATCCAATCTTTATAAATCCACAAGTTATCAAGAATACCTAAATTTTAAAGGATTTCATTGAATTTTATTAAAATCTCAATTGAGGATACCTAAACTTGGAAGGATTTTTTAAAACCCGTCACAATTTCAATGAAGACTTACGGGGGTGTCATCGATTAAGATTTTGATAAATTTTAAAAGATTATAAATCCTAATGAATTTCGTGAATTTGAATATATTTCCAATAATTTCATAAGAATCTCGTCAAATATGATGAAATTTTAAAAGATTTGGTTATATGTATTTTTAAGCTTGAAATCCATCCAAATCTTTTGAAATTATTATATTAATAATTTTTTTATAAATCCATTAATTATTGAGGATACCTAAATTTTAATATATTTCATTAAATTTCATTAAAATCTTAATTGTGAACACCTAAATTTTAATGAATTTCATTAAAATCCATTAAAATCTCAATTGAAAACGCCTAAATTTATAATCATTTTTAAAATCCATTACAATCTTAATTAAGGACACCCTCCTTAGTTGTGAATCACCTGGAATGATACATATTAAAGTTTGTATTTGATCCAAACTGGAAAACATAATAGAATATTATTATCGGCAATCACCAAATATTTTTAATTTTTAAATTTTTGTTTGTCCATCGTCAGAAAATAAAAAAATAATACTCCATCCGTCCCAATTATATAGGGTTGTTTAGTTTTTCACACGGATTAAAAAAGCTTCTTTAGTGTCATTGGAAAATTAATTTTTGCCAAGATCTTTCCTAATTTACTCATTTTTAATTTTCAATATGTAAAGCTAAATTATTGTTGGAATTAATAAATAATTTGAAGATGAAGAAGAAATGGGAGTTGTTCCATGTTTCCTAGAAGTGGGAAACGTGTGTATTCAGATGATTTCAAGAAATTGGCACATTAAGTTGAAAAAATTTAATAAATGTATATTGGTAAAAGAACAAAACAAAATATTCTATATTAGGAAATCGACCTATATATTTGGGACAAAACAAAAAGGAAACTCAACCTATATAATTGGGAGGGAGACAGTATAATGTTCAAAGGTAGGTAGGTTAAAAGAACCTTTCAAAGTAGTAGTGAAACTTGCGCTTAACACGTTGTGGTAGGTTAAAAGAATCTTTTTTTGGAAGATAGCAATTTCACTAATATTATTATCTTTCAATTGGAACATAACTAAAATAATTGGTTTCTAGAAAGTTCAAATTAACAAAGTGTTATCAATGCACCTTAACCTTTAATTCGATGCCTCTTCTAACACAAGTTTGATGTATGAAGTTAATTTTCTAGTTTCCATAGCCGAAAAGAATTTCCATTTAAACTTTTTTTTCCATTAATTACAATTTTTTTGTTGTATTAAACGGTTTTTTTTTTATATATTTTGGAATTTTAAGGGGTATATATTTGATTTAGTGGCCAGAAACAGTTGTTAAGATGTACATTGGATGAACAAAAATTAATAACTGTAGCTATCTGCTCTTTGTTGGATGCAAAATTGTACTTTTGTCCAGTAAAAATATCATTATTCATGAGTTACAGCAATTTCTTAAAATTAGTAATAGTTTTTTACAGGATGGATACTAGTGATTGTTAAGTTGTGGAGATTAATTATTGTCATTGTGCGCAGTTTGTACATGGATCAACCTTCACAGTAAGGTTGTTGTGGTATTGGAAGGAGGGTAGGAGCCCCCTTCTAGAGGGTATGAGGAGACCATTGTAAGAAGGAAAAAAATTGTGCACTTTCTTCTTGTAATTTTTTTTTTTAAAATTATAGTGAAGTACTGTAGTAACAAACAAAAACATTGTCGTACATTGATGTGTACATTTATAAATCCCGCGCGTTATTTCATTTCCTTACTGCAATTTTATTGATTTTGGTGGTATAGAACAAATTTGCATGTTTGTAATTATCGGAGAGATCGAATTTATTTTATAGGGTTTGCAACTTGTCTATCAAAAAAATTTAAAGTAGGCTCCCCAATCTCATAAATGAAGAACATCTTCAATCTACAAAAATGGAGAACAACTCGTAATATAAAAAAAATGAAGAAAAATAAAATTAGAAACGCGGCAAATAGCATAAAAAACACAGAGTCGGATCGTCATCCTCCATTGTGGTCCAAACAATAAAAACCTAAAATCTGTGGCAACGCACATCGCTTGGACGCTACGGGGCAGCGTCTAGGCGCTGAAAATAATCGGCTTTGTAGCGCCTATGCGCTAGGATTCTAGCACTTGGACGCTGAGTCGCTGTCCAATCTACGTCTGTGTTTAGTATTTTTGTCATAATTTTTTTTTCGATATCCGATTAAGGTGATTCAAAATAAGTTGAAAAGATAACTTAAAGGACTACAACTTTGATAGAAATAGCTCTTTTCCCATTTGAGCGTTTACTAGGTCAAAAATGGATCTCAATCTCTAACTAGAAATTTAGACATCCTTGTGTGGTTGAAAATTGATTTGTTTTCACTCATTTTGATCTTTAGTTGTATCCATTTGACCCTTAGCATTCTCAAATCTTCATCGTGGGTTTCGACACAACTTTTGAGTATTTGCACTTTAGCCTCCAAGCTTTGGATCTTGCCATTTTCGATTATTTCTTTTAATTTCACTTCCATTCATTGAGTTTCACATAATAAAAAATTATATAATAAATTAGGCTATAATTTCATTAAAAGAATTACGAAATGTCAATATTTTGAAGCTCGAATAAGTGTATAAAATACACTTATCACAAGCTTTCGACCGATAACTCCCAAGTTAGATGATCATAGGGCACCATGTTTTAAAAACCCTTGTAGGCTTAATTGCTCGAGTCATAAATGCTACGAAGAGAAATTTTCAGATAAATTTTTTTTTGTCTTGATTAGTACAATGTCCCTCATTAAACACAAATTTACGAAAAACGACCTCTAACTTGAGATTGCCACCCAATTTCATCCAATTGACCTTAGACAATCCACATAAGATTTTTTCTTAACATATGAAATCCCTATTTATCTCAATATCTCCTCACAACAGTGAAATCTTTCAAACTATTCTAAATTTGGTTCAGGGATGTAAAATTTAGTGGTTTTAGGTTTTACATCTATGGTCCACTATTTCAACCTATCCAATTATGGATTCAACTCATTCATACACAATGCTTAACTTAATTCACGTGCTCAATATATATCAAATTTTACAAGAAAAAATGAAAAATTAATCTAAGCATGCAACTTATTCACCATTCATAGATCAATTCATGATTCAATACATTCATCATTAACAGCCAAACCAACTAACTCATACAAGCACACAAAAATAAAATATTTTTGAAACTTTTTTCAATTTTGAGAAAATAAGTCACACAAAAATACAAAAAAAAAAAAAATTAAAATTCTAGTTTTCCACCCCCAAACTTAAACTAGACATTGTCCTCAATGTTTTAAATCTTAAATCCGCATATAAAAGTGTGAGGAAGAATGTGAAGAAAATACTCCCCTGATATGGCGTGTAATTCGATGACTAGCTTTCATATTACTTCAGTTGGCTCTTTGGTCAAAATTGGTTTAAATGTTCCACGACATCATGTTCTTGAAAAATCAAATAAAGTATTAAGATCAAATAAATGGAACAAATGTTATTTAACTCTAACATTTAAGAAACGAACATATCGACGACCTAAGGGAAAATGAGATATGAATGATGAGTCTTAAATAAACATAAAAAAAACCTAAACTATCCTAAAATGTGAAAACAAAATAAATAAATAAATAAAAAGTGTGGGTTGCCTCCCAAGAAGCGCTTCTTTAACGTCATTAGCTTGACTTAACCATATTGTCTATGTTGGATCTTCAGGTGGCACGTCTCTCACGTTTCTAAACTTTATCGTTGGCTTTGTATTCTTCTTCACTATAGCATGGCAAATGGAATTGGACGGCTTCAACTCCGGTATAGCCTTTAAAACCTCTTTTGGTTTGATATTGTTTGGAGGTTTCCAAGACTTTTCCACATGGCTCTCATTTTTGTCAAGTAAATAGGCTTCATGAGCCAATATGAAGTCAACTACTTCATTGGTTCATGAGTATTTACCTGTAAGAGATGTATCATTTGCTGAATAATTGGTAACCATGTGATGCACTAGATGATCATAGAATAAATTCTTTTTTCTCTATCACCTACAACTGCTTTGACTGATTGGATCATATTGCATGAGTCTGTCTTTTTTTGAGGTTTCTTTGCTTGATATATGTTGAAATTTACTTTCTCATCGTTAACCCGTAGTGTCAACGTTCGTTCGTATACGTCAATTAATGTTCTTCCAGTAGCCAGAAAAGGTCTACCTAAAATGATTGGAATATCTCGATCTTCTTTCATATCTAATACGATAAAATTTGCGGGGTAAATGAACATGTCCACGTTCACCAAGACATCTTCAATAATCCCCCTTGGATGTTTTATGGAACGGTCAACTAGCTACACTGTATTGTGGTTGGTTTGGCCTCTCCAATTCCTAATTTCTTGTACAAAGACAGTGACATTAAGTTTATACTTGCACCAAGATCACATAAAGCATGTTCAAAATATTTATCCCCTATGGTACAAGGTATAATAATATTCCCTAGATCCTTGGGCTTAGGGCGCAATTTATTCTGTAGACGTGCAATGCATTCCTTAGTTAGCATTACGGTCTCATAGTCCTCTAGCTTTCTCTTGTTAGTGAGAATTTCCTTCATGAATTTTGCGTAGCTGGGCATTTGTGCAAAAGCATCCACGAATGGAATATTGATGTGCAGCTTTTTAAACACTTCAATGAACTCAGAGAACTGTTTATCCAGTTTGTGTTTATGCAGTCTCTGCGAAAATGGAATGGGGGTACATATTCTCTGATAGGAACGGTCGTCTTAGCTTGTGGGTATCTGAATTCTCTTTCAAATTTTTCCCAGTTGACTTTTCAGATCCTTCCACTTACTCTTCATCTGAAGCAGGCACTTTATTTATCTCTGCTCTTGGTTTTTCTACTATAATTTTAGGCAGTTGTACCCCAGTTCTTGTTAGTTCGAACCATTTCTCTTGAATTAGTTTCTGTATTGCTAGGTAGGACTCTTTGTGGTCTTTCTGAGATAGTGCGGACCAACTGACCTGTTTGAGTTTCCAACCCCTTTATGGCTGCTGAATGATTTTTTAAAGTTGTTTCGGTCTTTGCCATATACTGGTCGGTCCTTTGTATAAATTTATCCAAGATGTTTTCCAAAGATGATTTTTTCTCTTGCTGTTGAAAACTAGGAGTAGGCTGTTGCTGATTATTTTGGTTGTTGCTTCGGGAGAAGTTAGGATGATTACGCCAACTTGAGTTGTATGTATTGCTGAATGCATTGTTGTGTTGGATTTGATAATTTTGTGCATGGTTAAGTTCCTCCATCTCTTGAGATGTCATATGGCATTCCCCACTATTGTGAGCTCTACCACATATAACACAAACCAAATATCTTGTTTGCATTGCTTTTGCTGAACCTCTCGTAGTTAAGTGATCTATCACCTTCTTCTCCAAAGTTGACATCTGTGCTGATAATGCTGAGAAAACATCCACCTCATGTAGACATGTGTGCTTCTTATGTGTAGATCTTTCGGAAGGCGATAAAGCATTGTTGGCTGCCATCATCTCATATAATTCCTCAACTTCATTGGGTGACTTTAATATGATAGATCCATTTGAAGCTGTATCCACTGATATTCAACATGATGGGTTTAAACCAGTGTAAAAGTACTGAACTTGCAAATTCTTCTTAATACCGTGTTAAGACCCTTCCTAATCAAGTCTTTAAACATTTCCCAAGCTTCGTGCGAAAATTTCTAATTCATCTTACTGAAATGTGGATGTCTCGTATTTTATTTTAGTTACATTTGACAGTGGAAAATATTTTGTGAGGAATTTTTGTACGAGATCATTTTAGGTCGTAATGCTTCCAGTGGGTAGGGCATCCAACCATTCTATTGCTTCATCTTTGAGTGTATGTGGGAAGGGTCTCAACTTGATTGCTTCATCAGATACTCCATGAAAATTGTAATTTTGGTATATGTCCAAAAAGCGTGAGATATGATTGTGTGGATTCGCATGAGGTTTTCCATAGAATGATACTCCGTTCTAGAACAATAAAATGATGTTTTCCCTCAGTTGAAATTTTGGTTGCCCAAATGTAGGATAAACAATGCTTAATTGATATGGTGCAACAAGTGGTGTGATGAATTGTCCAAGTGGCAAATCACATTCTTCAATCTCGACTAGTTGTTCAACTTGTTCCGGTTGCACATTTCTATGATGTTCTGTCATGATGTTATCTTGTTGTTGCATAATTCTATAGTTAAAAGTGCGTTCGATTTTTGGATCAAATGGTACTAAATTACCTAATCTCAAACTTCTCATGCAAGGACAATAGCAATGAAAATAATAACAAAAAAACACAAACGGATCTCACCATTGACATGTAGAGTTAAAAAATCAATTAGCCCGGGATTTTTTATTTGGATCTTCAACTACAAAAACAAAGAAAATAAATAAATAAATCTAAATTTAAATCTAAATTAGAATTAATCAAAATCTAAAGCAAATAAACTGATCCCCGACAGTGGCGCCAAAAACTTGTTCGTGAGATTCCGCAAGTGTATGGATCGTAATAAGTAATAAAGTGAATTTTTTAAGTCTGAATCCCACAGAGACTACTATCTGCTATAAATTTTAAAACTAACCCAACTTCAATTTAAATTAAAATAGTAACTAATACTGAAATCAATTTATGTTTTCTAAACGAAATTTTAAGAAATAAAATAACGATCTATTTAATAAAATGACGAACTCAAATTAAAGTGTAGATAAGATTATGTGATGAGATAGTTAGGGTTTTCGATTTCACTTAGGTTATTTATCATACTTTTAATTCCAATTTATTCAGCCATTTTTCATACGTGCCAACGATCAAATTAATATATTGTATTTAGTGATCTCTTTCAAGCAATATTAATTCTATTCATATGCCCGAATTTACTATATCTCTATGTAAATTCACACACATAAGAACGCATTAATCTATCGAAATTCAACAAAGATCGCATAGTTTATAATTATCTATCGATCTCTTATAATATCTATGTCAATTATTGCACGAGCTAGAATTATACATCACCTCTCGATCTCAGTATTATCTCTAAATCAATTAATTGTTGTGCAGACAATTAAAGCGTTAAACACACAATAATTAATTAACAACTATTAAAATGGCATGAAAATATTTAGCCATGAATAATATTGAACTTAAACATAGGAAAGTGGAAAGACATTACTAAAAACTAACGAAACATGATTAATTCCCGTTGCTTTTGCCGGCCAATGCGTGAAATAAAATATTAACTACTGCCTTCTCTCTATTGTAGCATGTATATATAGCCAAATTGAGCACCTGTTTCTCCCCAAGCCAGTCGCAATAATTGACTCTTTTTTCTCTTCTTTGTTCCAATTGGTTTTTTTGTCTCTGTTTCTGCCAAAATAAGTCGGCTTATGCGTGTATAATGGTCAACAATTTCAACCTTTGTTTTTATGCCCAGAATCAATTTTCTTTTCCTCTAATTGCTGCTTTATCCGTGTGTATATATGTATAGGAATTTTTTGAAAATAACAGCCTAGTTTCTCTACCTATGGCTGCCGACTCCCCCTCTGCGTGTGTATATATATTGCAGCTTCCCAGCCAATGTCTAGTCTAATTTGAGGCCCAATAAAACTCCAATACCTAATAAAATTCATTCTCATTTTCAAGCCTGAAAACTTTCATGTAATGCAAGTTCATCCTTTAAAAAAATTTATTTGTGCACACGTGCCAATTTTGCCATTTTTTTCGCTATTTTACACTCTTTTCTTCAATTTTTCAATAAACATAAAGATTTACCTACAAAATATATTTAACATAAATTAGGTAAAATTTTATTCAAAACACAATAAAATATCATAATTTAGGACCTCAAATAAGTATAAAAACCACACTTATCAGATACATTCTTTTAATTAAATGAAAAAAACTAATTCTTGGATTGGATAATTCTTTGAACTCTATGAAATTATGTATTGTGATTGTTGTGGCATTTTTATGTCCATCTAATCTCTATTGGATCATGCTACATGTATCGAGTTTTTTATCGAATCTTTTACTTACTACTCACAACGGGGATGATGACCATATTATCAGAATTTTTAAATACATGCGGACCCCGCACATTACGTGAGAGGGTGTAATCCATTTGTACAAATGGATTAACCCATCTCTATTTATAGAGATAAAAGATGTTTCAATCCATGTAGAATAATAATTCCAATATCCAATAGGAGTCTTAATTAAAATTCAAGCAGACGTTTTAATTAAAGTTCAAATCCAATTAATTTACATTTAATTACATGTGTACTAGAAATTTAATTACAATTATAATTAAGTTTACAACTTTTATAGTAATTACAAGTAAGTACAAAAAATTATTGTAATTACAATTAAGTCCAAAACTATTATAATTAATGTAATTAAGTTCAATTACTTTATAGAACTACCATATGAACCTAATCGAACATTTATTTTTCAAGCTCCAATAATTAAATAATGTCTAGTCGACCCTAGACCACCCAATCTAATTATTAGTCTTTACTTTTTTCACTAAAGGCAAAAGACTGAACTCTCGGAATATATAAGATCACAGAAGACAAATAATCTGTAATACTTTCATTTGATATACTATATATGTATTTTATCCCCATCCGAGATTCGATAATTAGGTATGAGCATAAAAGACCGTTTTGCACCTCTAATTATTCACACTAGCACAATTTTCTTCAACGGTCATGTGAACAAATCACAGATATCGAAATTTAGCAGTCGCTATACACTGACCTTAGAATTTATTCGTTCAACAGAAAATACTTAAGTAGTCACTCTGCCCATTTTTTAGGACGACGATTCCCAACACAAATTCATGTTCTCAATTTGGCTCATTCTCGAGTTCCCAACTCATCAAGATGTTTGAACAACCAAATTGATCATACCTATTGGTGAATCAAAGAACCATTAAAATCAGAAAAGATATACATAACTCTGTCAAGGGATTTAGATGAAATACACAATTGTCAAGTGAAATTTAATTCTTCGCACGGTCATGCTATAGAATTAAATTCGAAACGTGGTTCGTTCAATACACTCCAAGTGCACTAATATCACCTTTAACTTTTCTATGATAAGGACAAATCACAAACCCGAATAGTGAATCGAACAACACTACAATATTCCAATACAAGGTGTCAACCCTTATATATAGGTAGTTACCAAATAATTTATGATCAAAATATAAGTTGTGTCGCACTGTACTTCTCAACGTAAGTACCCAACTTATATTATCACAAGTAATCATAGACACTTTAATTCGCATGCTCAATAATTTTTACAATAAAAACTATATATAAATACAATAAAAAAATATTTTTTACATTAGTAAAAACTATACTATATGAGCATACAACCCACCAAATCTCCCACATGCACTAGAGTATATGTGTCATGTCTTTTAACTACATGCGTTGCAGATGTCAATTAAAAACCTTAGCCGACATCCTTCAGATGTCAATTAAAAACCTTAGTCTTATCTACCATCTCTCTTAAGAGATGACATTTCGTTCGATATGTTTACCCCTATGATGAATCATTGGTTCTTTAACATGTGCCACTGCCCTACTGTAATCACAGTACAATGTTAAGGGATGTGCAGATGCAGGCACCAGCTCGATGTCCGTTCAAAATTTTTTAAGCAACATCGCTAAAGGCTTTACAAGCTGCCACATATTCAGCCTCCATGGTGGAATCAACAATACATGATTGTTCGAAACTTCTCCAAATAATAGCTCCACTACCAAGTGTAAACAGTGATCCTAATGTAGACTTGCGAGAGTCCTTATCAGCCTGAAAGTCTGAATCTGTATAACCCACTAGAACAAGATATGGTGATAAGTAAACTAGCATATAATTTCTTATCCTCCGAAGATGCTTAAGGATATCTTTTACAGCCACCTAATGTTTCGGTCCAGGATTAGGTTGATACCGACTCCCCATACCAACAACATAACAAATGTCAAGTCTGGTGAATAACATAGTGTACATGAGACTACCAACTACCGATGCACCAAGTATCAACTCATGCGCTCTATTTCTTCAAGTTTCTTAAGGGACTGATCCTTAAAGAGTTTGATTCCATGTCTAAAGGGTAGATTAATCTTATTGGAATTTGCATGGCAAATCTGACAAGTATTTTGTTAATATATAAAGCTTGAGATAAAGCTATCTGTATGCTTTTTCGATCTCTTAAGATCTGAATGCCTAGAACATAGCTAACTTCACCTAAGTCCTTCATATGAAACTATTGGGCCAACCGCACTTTTGTAGATGATAACGCTCCCACATCGTTTCCAATGAGTAAAATATCATCCACATAAAGTACTAGGAAAATTATAGACTTGTCCTGTATCTTCTTATAGACACATGGTTCATCAAAGTTTTGAACAAAACCATATGTCTTAATCACTTCGTCGAATCTTTTCTTCCAAGATCTTGATGCTCGCTTCAACCCATAAATGGACTGTTGAAACTTGCAGACTTTGATTTCATGACCACGTTCTACAAATCTATCTAGTTGTATCATATAGATACATTCCTCAAGATGGCCATTCAAAAATACTGTCTTAACATCCATTTGTCACACCTCATAATCAAAATGAGTTGCAATGGATAAGAGAATCTAGATAGACTTAAGCATAGCCACAGGCAAAAAGGTCTCCTTGTAGTGATGACTTCTCGTTGGGTAAGACCCTTAGCTACTAGCCTTGCTTTGAAAGTTTTCACTTTTCCCGTTTGCTCGTCTCTTTCTCTTATAGACCCACTTGCACCCAATGAGTTTTATCCCTTCTGGTGCATCTACAATTTCCCAGACTTGATTGAAATACATAGATTCAATTTCAGTATTCATAGCTTGTTGCCATAATCTGCATCCACATCATTCATAGCCTCTTTATATAAAGTCGGATCATCAACTTGTTTTATGGAAATCGTCTGATTTGACTCTTTGACTAACAAGTATCTAAAAGGTGGTTTGACGACCCTCTGACTTTGTCTAAGGGGTGGTGGATCCCGTACTGTAGCATCATTTGGTGTCGTAACGTTTGTATCATCGTTGATACCACCATTAGGTAATGTCATTACCTTCACAATACCTTCAATGTTTACTTGATCTATGGGATTAGATGATGACTCATCTCTCCCACTTAAAGCACACTGTTTTAGTATTTTGACACCAAAGGCTGTCTGTCACGATGTTGCATTTCAAGAATCGATGAGATAGAATTGCTCCCACTAATTTCTTCCAACACGACCTTACTCTTAGACCGACGTTCATTAATATACTTATCCTCCAAGAAGGTTACATTTATACTAACAAAGACCTTTCTATATAGAGAACTATAAAAACAATATCCCCTGGTACCTGTAGGGTATCCTACAAACATGCATATCTCTAATCTAGACTCCAACTTTTCTGCTTTCCCTTTTAGCACATAAGCCGAACATCCCCAAATTCGAATTCAACGTAAGTTGGACTTGCGCCCATTCCACCATTCTAGGGAAGTCTTGGGAATTGATTTAGAAGGAACTAATTTAAACATATGTTGTTGTTTCTAGCGCATATCTACAAAATGAGATAAATAAAGTTGCGAAACTCATCAATAACCTAACCATGTCTAACAAAGTCATATTTCTTCTTATTGAAATGCCATTTTTGTTGGGGTGTACCTGGCGTACTCAGTTGAGAAATAATACAATTTTCTATCAAGTAGTCCCTAAATGCTCCCAAGAGATATTCCCCACCTCGATCGGATCGAAGTGTCTTAACACTCTTACCCAAATGCTTCTCGACCTCAATCTAACACTCTTTGAATTCTTCAAAAGCATCTGACTTTCGAGCCATAGGTAGATTTATCTGAATCTTGAGTAACATCTGTAAAAGTGATAAAATACTCCTAGCCCTTTCTCGCAAGTGTATTCAATGGTCCACACACATAAGAATGAACTAGTTCTAATACTTCTTGGCTCTATGTCCTTTTGCTAGAAAAGATCTCTTGGTCATTTTACCTTCCAAACAAAAATCACAAACTGGTAATGGTTTGATCTTAAGTGTGTTAAGTGGACCATCTCTAGCCAATCTTTATATCATATTAAGATTAATATGTCCAAGTCTAAGATGCCATAGATATGTATAGCTAGTATGGTAAGACACTTATTTATGATTTGCAGAAGTAAAATTTATTTCATTTGTGACAAAATTTTAAATATAAAAACCATTAGTCAAATATGCAGCACAAAAAAGACCTTTATTTTTTAAAATATAAAGCACATTATGCGCAAAATTTACAGAATATCCTTATCCTATTAAATAAGAAACATAAATCAAATTTATTTAATTCAATCAAGATTCAGAAATAACAAACACGTGAACGATCTAGATCGATCCGATACCAGTTGTTGGAATGCAGAAGCGGAATTATTCGGACATTAACAAAATTTATTTAATTCAATAAACAAGATCTTGTAGATGTTTACGTGTATGTTATATCAAGAATTAGGCATTCGAATTTTTACCTAAATTCGATGATCAAATTTAGAACTAGATATGAATCACGAACTTTTAGCTTTTTGGATCACGAGCTTCCAGTGTTTTAATTGTAAGAACTTGATGCTTCAAACCTTTAAATCTTCTATGGTATTCTTCAAAGTCAAGACTACACTGGTGGGTAGGCACCTTTTTTTTTAATTAAATCAAGAAACTAATTTTTGGATTGGACAATAAGAAAATATTATTTTTCTCACTCTCTCTCTCTCCAAATTTGAGCACTATGAAGTTATGTAGTATGATTGTTGTAGCATTTTTATGTCCATCTAATCTCTATTTATAGAGGTAAAAGATGTTTCAATCCATGCAGAATAATAAATTCAATATCAAATAGGAGTCTTAATTAAAATCAAAGTAAGAGTTTTAATTAAAATCCAAATCCAAATCCAATTAGTTTAAACTTAATTACATGTGAAGTCCTACAACTACAACTTCAATTACAATTATAATTAAGTTTACAACTTTTATAGTAAGTACAAAACTTTATTGTAATTAGAATTAAGTCCAAAACTATTATTATTATCGTAAGTAAGTTCGATTACTTTATATAGCAACCATATGGACCTAATCAGACATATATTTTCCAAGTTCCAATAATTAGATCATGTCTAGTCGACCCCATACCACCTAATCTAATTATTATTTTTTGCTTTTTCCACTAAAGTTAAAAGAATGGTCTCTCGGAATATATATATAATACTTTCCTTTGACATGCAGTATATATATTTTATTCCCGTCCAAGATTCGATAATTAGGTACAAGCATAAAAGACCGCTTTACCCCTTTTATTATTCTTACTAATTTACGCACAATTTTTTTTAAATGGTACTTTGAAATTTAGTCGTCGCTAAACACGGAGCTTAGATTTTAACAGCTCAAAAGAAAAATATTTAAGTAGTCACTCTACCCATCTTTTAGGGCGACGATTCCTGACACGAATTCATGTTCTCTACTTCATATATTCTCAAGTTCCGAACTCATCAATATATTTGATCAATCAAATTGATCTCACCCATTAATGAATCAAAAAACTATGAAAATCACGAAAAGATATACATAACTTTGTTAAGTGATTTAGATGAAATACACAACGGTCAAGTGGAATTTAATTCTCTGCATGGTCACGCTATAGAATTAAACTCAACTGTGGTCGTTTCAATACACTTCAAGTGTACTAGCGTCACCTTTAATGTAATAATGACAAATCACAAATTCGAATAGTGAATTGGACAACACTACTATCTTCCGGTACAAATTGTCAACCCTTATAAATAGGTGGTGAATAAATTATTTATGAACAAAATATAAGTTGTGTGACACTGTACTTTTGAACGCAACTACGCAAGTATCCAACTTATATTATCACAAGTAATCATAGACACTTCACTTCACATGCTCAATAATTAAATAAATACAATAATGGAAAAAATAATAATTTCATTTAATATAAGAATATTGTTACCATCTGGAGCCAACTGAATCAATCAGAATTCAGATTACAAATTAATGAAAACTGAAATGCACATAGAAAGCAAAACTCGTGGAGCATGCATTCATGAAAAATGAAGTTTGTAGCCATTTTTAGTACGTTACCCAAATTTTTATTAGAATAAAGTCATTTGTACATAAAAATTGCACATAAACCTTGACAAAATGTAAGGTGACGCCCACTATTGGTGGAGCACCTGACGCCCCACCGCGTCAGGTGCTCCACCAATAGTGGACGTCACCTTACATTTTGTCAAGGTCTTTGTCAAATTTTTATGTACAAATAGCATGATTGTTTTTATTAATGATATACGATTGGAACAGTCTTGAATCTCGACTTTAGACAGTTAACAAAAATAACAGAGGGATAGAAGCGTGATCACATTAGTATAGACAAAAAGTCTGTGATTTGAAACCTGAGAACAAGATTATGTTTAAAAGTCTCATAAAAATTAGCTACCTACGACATCAAAATTCTGGAATCGACCCTAACCCTAGGATATTTGACTATATTATATGTCCTCGTGGGTTTTCATGCATATATAATAAGAAAACACATGTACTATGTATCGTTCAAATGTGCATCACAATACCCCACACATCATTAAACATGCTGCGTGCACCACGCTTCACATTAAAATATGGAACATTATTGCAACTTGTTGATTGCCTTATCTCACGTTTTGGTATTTCTGGATTTTTCGAGGAATTCATGTTTGAGTGAATTGCGATCAAATTTGAATCAATGTCCCTATTTTAATTTAAGTCGAAATCAATAATTAATTTTAATAATACATTTTATGAGATTCACAACTTTTCAACTACTCATTTCATCAATTTTATCAAAATATACTAAAAATATAATTTTAATCACCACCAAACAGGGACTGAAATACTTGTATTACGAGCCCGTTTGATAATGATTTAGAAAAATTAAAAGATACTTTCGAGAGTAGTAAATTGCTCTTAAACATATTTGAATAATTTTATAGAGATAATTTGTCTACTAAAAGTGTTTTTAGAGAGAATGTAACTAAATAAGGGAGAATTGTAGTCATGGTACTAAATATTTCATTTTGTTGTAGACTTGTCCCAAATCTTTTGTTTGTACCATCCATGGTACCAACATTTCAAAAATTTGCACATGAAATTCAAATGAATGGAAATTGTTAGTTCATCTATTAGTCAATCAAAAGTAAAAAATCAGACCAAATTTTGACTAATTTTCAAAGGGGTAGAAGGGATTTATATTTTTCATATAAGAGAATTAAGATAATTAAATAACAAAAATGCTAGTGGTACATAATAATTGTCCATAATTGTTCACATAATACTCACATGGGACTTCTTGTTAGACTTGGACATATTAATCTTAATAGGGGAAAGGTAACAACCATGGAACTTCTTGTTAGAGAATACAATCACAGATACCAGAGAAATGCCAAAATTATTAGGCAGTACAAAGGCAAATCTGTTGTGATTGATGAATATGGTATCCAAAGGTTTGTCAAATAGGTCTGAAGGGACAATTCCTTTAAACTCATTAAATCGTATATCTAAACAGATTAACTTGGGCAAACTTATCACAACATAAAGGAATTTCCCAGCAAATTTGTTATTGCTCAAGTCCAAATCAAAGAGTACACGACCTGAAACTTGAGGCTGAGGCTCGATTGGAGTAAAAATGGTTCGAACTTTTGCTCGGCTAAAAAAATTAGGCTCGACTCGAGCTTTCGACTCTCACCTTGTCGAGTTGAGCCGAGCTGGCTTGCGATTTTTTTTCTAAGCAGGCCTGTCTGATTGTTTTTAAATTTTTTTAAGAAGCTGGCAGCAGCTAGCTACCTGTGTGGCTGCCTTGATAGCATGCATCTACACGCTGCCTAGTTTATTTATTTATTTTAAAATAAAAGTTGTTGCCTGCAAATGTTTTTTTTTTTTTAAGATCCAGCTCGTCATGGGCAGAAAATAGCCAGTGACACGAGCTGGCCTGTGTGGCTGACCCGGGCTAAAGCCCCAAAATGGGACTCGACCTGAGTCTCGAGCTGGGCCAACTCGTACTTTCTCCGGGCCAAGCCATAGGTTGCCCGAGCCGGCGAGCAAAATCGTCACTTCCTCTCACAGAAATTGGCTAACAACATAAATTGAAGCATCTTGAAAAAAAAAAAAAAAAAAGATTTACTAGTTTAGAATCTTGGAAAAATATTATAGGATACAAAAGCACGGAAATATACAAGCAGAGCCCAAATCAAGTTTTTCAATTTATGAATATTGCATATGAATTTTGGGGAAAAAGAAAGAAAAATTATTGATGTGATGAAAAATTTTATTTTATTGAAAAATATATGTGGTTGAAAATGAATAGAAAAATGAAACTGAAAATTTAATGTGTACCAACATGGGCTAAGTATTTTAATTCTTTTTATATGAAAAATATAAATATACTCTTTTACCCTTTAAAAATTAGTCAGAATTCGGTTTAAGACTTTTAATCAACTAATAGATGAATTAATGGTTTTTATCCATTTGGAATTTAGGTGCGAATTTTTGAAAATTTGGTACCGTTGGTGATACAAATGAAAATTTTGAGTCAAATTTGCAATAAAATAAAAAGTTTGGTATCGTGATTGTAATTCTCTCTAAAAATAAAGATATAACAGATAAATGTAAAATCCAAAGAATATAAATCGTGTTGTCTATGTCATATTTTTTCAGAAAGAGATGGAGAAATTATGTCTCAACATATCTACGTCCTGCCATCATCGTGTTTCTTGGCACATGTAGTTGTCTACACGATGATGAGATACCTTTTAAAAACATAATATTTTCAAATTAAGTAAAACGATAATATTTTCAAATAAGTAACTTCTCCATTTTCAACACTCAAATAAGTAACTTCTTATTAGCAGCTTCCTAGCATTGACATACTATTAGATTTATGGAGAGACTAACCATAATAAAAATAATTAAATAATGTTTTTAAATACTACATATATATAGACGCTGCCAAAAAAAATATATATATATCAAACCTAATCCACGTCATTTTTATTGTGCGTAAAAGTAATATTTTAAATTATTTTTTTAAAAATAAAAAATAAACATGCACTCCAAAAAAGCAAGTAAAAAATGGGTTTTAAGTGCAACTAAAATTATTATCTTAATAAAAATATAAATATTTATCAATGAATCTTTCTATTTTAGTTATTTCTTTTATATATACCAGAGTTTGATTGACCTTGCAAATGATAACATAGTCAAAATATTTCCAATTTTTTCCCTCTCGATGTATTGTAATACGAGAATTATGATTGTTTTTGTTTTGAAAAGTAGGTACAAAGTATTTAATTATGAGCAACTTTTTTTGTCAAATGACGTATGTAAAACGTTCTCCACGACTAGTTGATTTTGATTGGAAAGCAACTTTCATGAATCACACGAAGGTTGGCAAACACGTTTTAGTCTAGTTGGCAAAGTAGTAAGTAGGCAATTTTTCACTAACCATGTAGAGATAGAAGTAGATTACAATAAGTTATTACAATCCATAATACGGAATAATCTCTCTCAAAAAGTCAAAAAATCCACCCAAAGATTCTTTAACACCACCACCAATGAAGTCTTTGATGTTGAACTTATATTCGTACCACGCTGAATCAAAATACTGTCATTCAAAATGAATGACAATGAATTTATCAAGAAAAACCCGCCGAAGTTAACAAAGAATTTTCACCTTAGAAACAAAACTCTCCCACTTGGTTCCCCTTCATATATTTCTCTTGTTTTCCAAGTCCAAACGATACCAAGAAAGATCCTTCCTATAGTATATAATCAGGACAATTTGAATTCAAAATTTAAACCAAACCAATGTACTAGTAAGAGAGGTGGGAGAGACAATACTAGAGGAAAAATTGACCACGAGATTAGATCCAACCATTAGATTTAATCTAAGATCCACAATCATCCGATAAGCAAGTGTCATGTGAATTAAGTGATCAGTACTCACGAATTAACATATCTATATTCAAAGAGTAATAAGAACCAATCATGTACTTTTCAAGTAGCTGTGTTTGGATTCTTGTCTTTTGACTAAGAAGTATATATGGCTATTAGGTTGAAGCTTGAGTATTTTGTTAAACGTGTAAGATATTGTAGATAATTAATCAAAAAATAAGTTTTTCCTAATATTCTATGTAGTACGAGCAGGGGCAGACCCACATGGGGTCACGTGGGGTCAGATCACCCCACAAAAAAAAAAAAATTTGAGTTTTTTTTTTTTTTTTTAACCTAAACATTTTTGAAATCTCATTTTTTACCCCACAAAAAATTTATCTCGGTCCGCCCCTGAGTATGAGTAATTGGCGTTATCTACTTCATCATGAATAGTCATTTTCAATTGCTGTAGCTTGATAGTAAGCTTTCATGTAATTGACTTCAAGTTTGAGTAAATCCACTCATCCTATAAGCATGATACACACTATACAAATAGTGTATAAAATTTTCACATGCTGATTATTGAGAACAATTCAATGTGCATTAATCGTCCTATGAATATATGTTCATTCTATCTATCTATCTTTATTACTTCAATCTTGTTCGATCTCGTATAAGTGGAGGAGGACACTCTATATTTGAGGCACGGCCATTATAAACTCAACTCTATATCTCTTACCGTTAGCATTATAAAATCAACCCTATATCTCTTGAATTCTTTTTACTTTGCGTTATAATTGTTTGCTTGCTAGAATGATGTAACATTTTAAGATTGATCAAACTATCGTGATAAAAGGTTAAACTTAGCGAGTGAACCAATTCAAGAAGCAACCTAGCTCAAAAGATTGGGCTCGTCCCTCATCTTATAGGAGATGGCTAACCTCAAGAGATCGAGCTCATGCCACAATAATGGCCAACCTCAAGAGAATGTATACTAACCGGAGTATGGTTAATGCAGTTCTCTCACACACAAGTGGCGAGAAACTCTGAACCCAACCCACTTAATTTAGCCAATTAGAAATAAAAGTTTGACCTAGATATACAATTGTAAGACATAACTATCCGCCACTATCAAGGTAAGACGGAGACCAACCTAACCATTCTCTATAAAATATAACTATTGATCATAGATAAACAAATATGATTACATATGAGTCAAGAATTATATCATGTTCTCTTTGGATACTGTTTGACTTGTTGTAATTTGGTTTAAAAAATTAAAAATTTAGTTGAATGTCAAAACCAAAAACTTGGAAAAGTGACTTTCGTGTCAGTTTTGACCAAATATTCGAATTTGATCCGATGGTCAAATTACAAAAGTAAATAGATCAACTTGTTATATTCGTCGAGTAGATCGTCGTGGTATATTAGAATGTCAAAATCAATTCAAGATGAATGAGATATTGCGATCCAAAGTTGGGAAGAAAATAGAGGAAGCTGTTTGGAAAATTGACTAAGGCTGTTGCTAACTTATCGTTGGGCTGTCACTCAAGCGACAGTCCAGCAACAAGCTAGTGATATGCTAGCAACACAGTCTCTGTTATTTTCACTCAAGCGACGTGTTGGCGACATGCTAGCTACAGTGAATGATGCGACATTTGGCAAGAGTTTCTAAGTTTGGTGTGTGACACTTCATTCACAATCCATCGTCCTCTATATAAGACCCATTGGACGTGGATTTGTCATTCCATATCATTCTTTACATGTTATGTGGTATAAACACTTTATCAAAAGTGATTTCTTTGCATAAAATCATAAGTTCGGTAAAGAGAAAATTTCATTCGATTTCGTTGGTCTAAGCCATTTGGAGTGCTCCTATAGCTTGACATGGTTGTTATATCTTGGGAGATAGTTGCCCGAAAGCCTTTAGCACCGATGTGGGGCAAATTCATCTTAAGGATAAAGTGTTCAACACTTGTCTCAGTCAATCGCATCACTTGCATATCTTCTTTCCTTATCTTTCTCATTTCTGATTTCATTTATATTTGATTTCAGAATATTGTTAACCTTGTTTATATGTTTATATTGTAAGGTTCAATGACATGCTTTCATTCAAAAATAAAAAGTGACGAGTCCATATTCATGTATTCAGATTCGATAAATCATTAAGGTCCCGTTCGGTAGGGATTAAAATCCAATTAAAATTGAAATTATAGTCATTATTGGGTCTCACTCGTCTAATAAAAGACAATAATAATCGCTAGTTTTTCAATTTTAATCCCTACCGAACGGACCCTAAGTTGTCTTCTCAACTATTTTGGTAAGTCGAATTATGTTTTGATTTCACGCATATAAACGGTATGTTTTCGTGACTATAATATTCATATTATCATTGTAATATCCCCAACAATCTTAAGATAGATTTTCTATGTGCTTTATATTTCGAAGTTATCGTAAATCAATCTTTTGAATAGTTGAAACCATGCAACTGTGACCTTGAATTCGTGCATAAATAATTGAAGCCAAAATTTCTGTAATCATATAATCTATTTTGGTTGAATACGTATGATGAAAGATGTATCTTACTCCGTTAAAGATAATTTATTCATTTCTAAAATGGTGTGGTTCTTTTGAAATTGTGTAACATAAATTTATTTGTTTTGGTGTATAAAATGTCATGCGGTTATCTGCTTACATCTATGAAAGACATGAATATTTATGTCTTCATAATATACTATATACATATCGAAGTTAATGGAAATTATTGGTCTTTTATTATAAGTTGTATCATTTAAATTGCTTGCATGTGAATATGTATTTACATGATGGAAAGATGCATAATTTATAAATCAATTTCTGATTTGTTGTTATGGTTTAAAGCTTTGTGACTTTAAATACGTGATTGGTTCATTTGCACATTTTGAAGTATACAACGACAATTACGTCATAATCTATTTTATGTTTAAAATTTGAGCAACATATATTCAGTATGTAAATGCTAGAATATTTTTCATCATATAATGGTGGGTGAACATATTTCATTTGTGATGGAGATTGCTATCGGATTTGAAAGTGCATAGTGTACGTTTTGATAATAAGATTGCAATATTCCTTATTATGTGGAAATGCACAGACTTCCATGAGACTTTGATATTCCTAGTTACAACACGTGTTGATTAAGATGGAATAAATTTATACAATGGATGTATAAATGTTTGGAATAAACATATTCGTTGCTATTCCTTTCTTCACTTGGAATGTGATGAATTTCTGTTTTAATAACAAAATAGATACCATTATACATGTATAAATGTTGGAAGAATGCCAACTATTTCTTGAAAGTATATAAACTTTCATGATTATTCTTTTTATTGGAATATGAAAAATGAAATGGTACATTAGTTGGTTGATTTCATAGCCTCAATTAATTTGATAAAATTAAGTGAGAAGATTTATGCAAAATTATATTTGCATAAGAGTATGACAAAATGTAATTTTGTGCTAAGTGAGAATCATTATTTAGTAATGAGAAGTAAGCCATTTAATTACTTGGAATCATTGGAAAATAATACAAAATATTATGAAATATTCTAAAATCAATTTAAACCAAAATGTATGTCTTTTCATATGAAAGAATATGACTTTTTGATATGATTATTTTCCAATGAGTGTGTCTCTTTATAGAGATTAATTTCAAGAGGTGTGTCCTTTTGTATAGTTGTGTCTTTTGAGAACTCGACTTTTCAACCTATGGAATATAGAGTGAATTGGTACCTTATGATATTGTCTTGTGAAATGTCACAAATTTGAATATTTGATAAATTTCATATGTTGCAATCTTGTGAATCAAGATGCTTAACTCTCTTCATTGTTGTACTATACTACATGCATAGAACCAATTAAGTTGGTTTATGCTTGAAAAAATATTATTGGCGTGTGTGATGATCTTGATCAAATTATAGTTGAATTGAAGTACATTGTATACAATTTCAATAGATTGTGAATTGACGACCACAATTTTGAAAGTACTTAGACTTTCACGAAGCATTCGATATGGACATTATTAAACTATGAAAGAGTTGATGAACTCTAAGTTCAAGTATAACCCGGTTAACATTAATGTTTGCAAATGTATATGAAAAGTTCAAAACTTGTGAATGCAACTTTATTCCTAATTAAGGAACTATGGGAGGTAACTAATTCTACAAGTTAAATTATGTATACCTAATAAATCATAGAAGAATGTCTATGAAGTGAAAATGTATAAAATCCGTATACTAAGGATGATATACACAAAGTCTAAAGTGGATGAAATGAAAGGAATGTCAAATATGGTGTTTGTTTGGATATGCAAGCACAATTATGATATGTGAAAAATATTCATAAATGTCTTGTAATAGTTCAATATTGAATATTGAATACACATGACTCTGAAATCTACAAGTAAATGTGATTGACTAGTGTAGTGATTTGATAAAAATCCTCCAACCAAATTTGAAAATTGATAAATCTTTAGATAAAGCTATTAAGAAGCATGTAGCTTCATAAGAGGACTTTTTAGTTTGTGAGAATTTGTATCTATTAAATGAATCGATTGTTGACTAGTTATATTTAATAAGATATTAAGTTATATGTAATGGTAAGCCTAGATATATATGTCGTAGACAAATACCACAAGCAGTTGATCTCAATGGTGTAAACTCGTGGTACTTTTAAGAAATTTACTAAGAGATCAAGTATACTGCATATCGAAAGGAATGAGATTAAGGCTATTACTTAAGGGTTTTTATAATGGTAATCCTACCTTGTTGATTGGTGATCTCAAGATCTTGATTCAAATGGACAACTAAGTTATGAAGATTCAAAGAAGCACTTAGTAAGTTATTTCCCAACTCATTCCTATGATATTAAAGTACTTTTTGCAGAATGATTAAACGTTAAGATAATCTTTTAATGATTCCTATATCTTGAGTAAAGTCAAGATGAGTATGACAGAATACTCTTAATAAGAGGTCACCTATGTAAGTGTGAAGTGATGCCACTTCAATGAGAATTGTTAGAGGCTACAATTCTCTAAATACTTATGAAACTTAAGAGTTGTTCAGGGTCAAATTGAACACAATCATGAGAACCATGAATGGTTTAGGGAAGCATTGTATGAGTACTATTAACCTGATTTACACCAATGGTTGAATGGTTCAAGACATCACGTTCACCAATTAGCTAGTAAATTCGATAATATTTCACTAAGGAAGGTTCAAAACCAAAAGCTACCTTATCTGATTTAATGTTTTTCCGCTTTCTCTTTACTAGTGTCTGCATTATCATTTGCATGTGGAATTTACATTCATGTAGGGGATAGTTGGAAATTTGTTTAGAAGATTGAGAATTTGGTTAAGTGTCAAAACCAAAAATTTGGGAAAAGTTGACTCTCGTGTCAACTTCGGCCATCCACTCGGACTTGATTCGATGGTCAAATTAAAAAGTAAATAGACCAGCTTGTTCCACTCATCGAGTAGATCATCTTGATATATTTGGAATCTTAAAACTAATTTCGGATAAATGAGAAATCACAGTCCAAAGTTGGGAATAAAATAGAGAAAGCTGCCTGAAAATTGACCAAGGCTGTTGCTAGCTTGTTGCTAGGTTGTCACTCAAGCAACAGTTCAGCAACAGGCTATCAATAAGCTAGCAACAGAGTCTCTGTTATTTTCACTCAAGCGACGTGTTGCGAAAGACTAGCGACAGTGAATGGTGCGACATTTGACAAGAGTTGCTAAATTTGGAACGCGACACTTCATTCCCAACCCCCCGTCCTCTATATATAGGATCCATTGGACGTGTATTTATCATTCCATATCATTTCTTACATGTTATGTTGCATAAAACACTTCATCAAAAGTGATTTCTTTGCATAAAATCATAAGTTCGGTAAAGAGAGAATTCTGTTCGAGTTCATTGGTTTAAGTCATTTGGAGTGCTTCTATGACTTGACGTGGTCGTTGTATCTTGGGAGAAGGTTGCCAGAAAACCGTTAGCACCGATGTGTGGCAAATTCATCTTAAGGACAAAGTGTTCAACACTTGCATCGATCAATCGCATCACTTGCATCTATTTTTTCCTGATCTTTCTCATTTCTGATTTCATTTAGGTTTGATTTCAAAATATTGTTAACCTTATTTATATGTTTATATTGCAAGGTTCAATAACACGCTTTCATTCAAAAATGGAAAGTGACGAGTCTATGTTCATGTATTCGGATTCGGTAAATCATTAAGTTATCTTCTTAACTATTTTGGTAAGTCGAATTATGTTTCGATTTCACACATATAAACGTTATGTTTTTGTGAATATAATATGCATATTATCGATATAATATCCCCAGTTAGATATTAGAGTCTTTTCGATTGCTTTACCCTCATTAGGCGACGATGACTAAGCAAATAAAGTTTACATTTTTGCTGATTTCTAGTTTTAGATCACATGAAATAGGCGTAGAAGCTAAAATACAGTTTTAGAACTCAACAATTATTACTAACATAAAATACTAGATTAACCTCTTGAAAGTTGAAAGCATCAATTTTGATTACGTTAAAGAAAAATCAGATTTTCGAACTAAGAGATAACATTATTCTAAGAGGATTCCTCCATAATGGTGACAATAGAGCATGGTTTACTCAATCTTAACTAAACTAATTACTTATTTTCTTTTAAAATCAATGTTAATTAATTAGATGGGCCCACTTTGCTTAATTGCATTAAGAAACTTCCTACTGCAAAACCTTCAAGAATTGCAATAGTTAACGTGCGGCCAAAGATACATCGTTGTCCCTCACTCAATTATTTGTAGTTAAGTACTTATACTTCTATATGAAGTATTAGTGTATTACACTCACATGGAGGTTTTATGATGCACGGACGGGCACGTATCTATTGCGTTATGTTTGACAAACACGTCATGTCATACATATTCTTAAAATTCTTAATGTTTGACATACGTTTTTTTTTTTTTTTTTTTTCGATTTTGATAAATAAAAAAAATGGTGAAAAATTGTGAATCCTACAAAATATGATAATAAATTAATTATTGATTTTAACTTAAATTTTAATCCAGATTTCTAGGTAAATCAAAGACGGGCTTAATAATGTTCTATTTTAAAAATATAAAAATAAACTCCGTTTTGACTCTCTTTAAATTAAAACTCTTTATTTATCATATTTATTTTTAACCATACATTCACGTAATAAAATATTATATACGCAAACAAAAAATGTTTCTTACATTTTAACCATAGATTATCTAAGAAATCGTTATTCAAAACATTATTTTCCATCAATTTCTCTTTATAATGACCATTAAACAAGGGATTAAAGTGATGGGTCCATGTTGTACTTTTAAATAAATCACATTTTGGAGTTTGAATCTATATGCGTGTAAATTAGAGGAGGCCCTTTCGTCCACAAAACATATTTTTATTCTACTTCGACGAATTACTGTATCGGAACAAAACTTATATACATAAATTTGTGTATTATGTGAAATTGAGACTTTAGGAAAAAAAAAAAAAAAATCTTCAAGCTCTTATGGAGAAGTTTCGAAGTCATTTATGCACTCGGTTAAACTCGGGTAGACGATAGTCAACATGATATAGTAAAACTTAATTGTATCCAAGTTGCTGGAAATTAAAATCAGACTTTTAATAGATTTTGATAAAAGCTAATAAAGTGTGCAGTTGAAAAGTTATGAATCCAATGAAGTATGTGGTTAAAATTAATTTTTTATTTTGACCAAATAACAAAATAGTATAGTAACCTGTTCTGTCGAGTGTCGACTACATAATACAGACAATCCTCGTGGGAAATGTGTATTATTTTTATGTATTATAAATCATAAGAACTTCTTCTCTTCTCCTGTTATAAATATCCTCCATATTGTCAACCTCTCTTTCTACGAGAGCTATTCTCTCTGCACTAAGTTAACTAATTGGATCAAAAATGGCAGTTTCAGGACTTGTCATTAGGGTAAATCATCCCACACTTCAATATTTGACACCTCAGAAGTTCAACTATGGTGGAAGAAAACAGGTTACTTGCTGTTCTTAATATTCTTGTATATATTTTTATGTTTATGGCGAGTGGTTCAGTTCATAGCTGGTCTCAAACCCGAGTAAAGGACGAGGGTGGCGCGTAGAGTAAAATTTTGTCAAATTTTATGACATGTAGTCGACTCTAGATTAATTGGGAATTCCCGAGGCTCAGTTCGTAGTTCTTGAGTCTTTCATATATATGCTTAATGATGCTTCTGTATTTAGTTTTGGAGACTTTATATGTTGTCTATTGTTATTTGATGCGGGATTTACCCTTTTAACACTGGATATTGTTCCAGTTATGTGTGAAAGCATCTGCTGGTAGTACAGAAGCTGAGGAAGGAAATATCATAATGAGGAAAGAAAAAGATGGTTGGAAGCCAGATTTCTCCGGTGGAATGCCGCCTACACCGATACTCGACACTATTAATTATCCGGTTCATATGAAGAATCTTTCTGTCAAGGTATTTCAATATGATGTACCATTAGTTTTTTGTGCATTTGTTCGGAGAATGAGTCTTTCTTTCACTTTATTTGGCCCTGGTGCCTTTGCACCTCGGGATCCCACAAACTTGCATGCATCATTTGTTTCTGGCACTTTTATTGTTTTATAAGCTCACCCGGAGAATGAGTCTTTTTCTCTTCATTTTATTTGACCCGGGGTGCCTTTGGATTCAGAACTCCAGATTTGCCTCTGGGCTAAAAGGTTTTTGGTTCCATTTGTGATCAGGATCTGGAAAAATTGGCTTCAGAACTTAGAGCAGAGATTGTACATACTGTATCAAAGACAGGAGGACATCTAAGTTCAAGCTTAGGAGTTGTGGAATTGACTGTGGCTCTGCACCATGTTTTCAATGCTCCTGAAGATAAAATTATCTGGGATGTTGGCCATCAGGTAAATATTTCATTTTTAAGGCTAAACACGACTAGAATGAAATGTTGAGAAGTAGAGTTGAATCATCTTATCTAAAAGTTTAAGTTGTTAGTATGTATTCAACACGCCCCTCATGTAGGTTAATTCTGTCTTCAACAAATGGAACCCGAACTCGATTGACAAATTTGGTTTTTCTGTATAAGTATCTTTATGCTTTTGTATCGTGTTGTGAATTTTCTGGTAACTTACAAAAGGTTCTGAAATACTACAATAAAATTGCAGGCTTATGGGCACAAAATTCTCACTGGAAGGAGGTCTAAAATGCACACAATTAGGAAGACTTCTGGGCTAGCAGGCTTCCCCAAACGAGAGGAGAGTGTCTATGATGCTTTTGGTGCAGGCCATAGTTCAACCAGCATCTCAGCTGGACTGGGTAAATTTCATGGATGCTTCGAAATTAGAAATTCTGCATACTTTTGCTAATGACTTGTTCGGTAGCACTGGACAGTATTAAAAAAGTTAAAAGTTTTCCAATACTATGTCCAATGTGCACTAAATGTAAATCCCATGGTTGCAAACAAGGTGTAACGTATTAAGACTCGGTTAATTTCTCTTTATTCGATATGGAATAAGAACGTTAATAATGCCCCGCAAGACGGTCGTTTGTTTGAGCACGCCTATTTTGGAATCTGAATGCTCCTTTGAGCTCTAGAAGGACTGAATAGCTAGTTTGATTTAATGAGAATACCAATCTGAGACTTGTATTCCATCTTAAAATGTGAATCATGTTAAGAGAAGTAACCCAAACCCTTATACGTAGGTTAATGTTTTCATCTTTATTCGATGTGAGATTTTACCCTTTAACATATTATGGAGATAATTGATTGTTGAAATTTTATGTTGGTAGGCATGGCGGTGGCGAGAGATTTGTTGGGGAAGGACAATAGTGTCGTTTCTGTTATTGGAGACGGAGCTATGACTGCAGGACAAGCATACGAGGCGATGAACAACGCGGGATTTCTTGACACTAACCTTATCGTTGTACTGAATGACAACAAGCAAGTTTCATTGCCCACTGCTACACTTGATGGTCCTGCCACACCTGTTGGTGCTCTCAGTCGAGCTTTAAGCAAGCTACAAGCGAGTCCTAAGTTTAGACAACTTCGAGAAGCTGCAAAAGTAAATCTATTTTCATTAATAGTTTCTCTATCAAACTGTTAAATTCAAGAGAGATATAATGGAACTTTCATGTCTTAACAGAGCATTACAAAGCAAATCGGACCACAAGCACATGAAGTCGCAGCCAAAGTCGATGAGTATGCAAGGGGTATGATAAGCTCTTCCGGTTCTAGTTTCTTTGAGGAGCTTGGATTGTATTACATTGGTCCAGTGGATGGGCATAATATCGATGATCTTGTTACTATATTCCAAAAAGTAAAGACAATGCCAGCACCAGGGCCAGTTCTAATTCATATTATAACAGAGAAGGGAAAAGGCTATGCCCCTGCTGAGGCAGCAGCTGATAGAATGCACGGTGAGATTATAATGAATCTTGACGAAAGAAACAAATAATCCGACTAAGTTTGTTTTTGTAGAATAATAAACCATTCTTGTCTCCACATTTTTTACAGGGGTCGTGAAGTTTGATCCGATGACAGGAAAGCAGATGAAGGCGAAAACCCCTACCCTTACATATACTCAATATTTCGCGGAGTCATTAATAAAAGAAGCTGAAGTAGATAATCAGATTGTGGCCATTCATGCTGCAATGGGTGGTGGAACTGGTCTAAATTATTTCCAGAAGAGATTTCCTGAACGCTGTTTTGATGTAGGTATTGCAGAACAGCATGCTGTTACATTTGCAGCCGGTTTAGCCACAGAAGGTCTCAAGCCATTCTGTGCCATCTATTCATCCTTTCTACAACGAGGTTATGACCAGGTGAGAAACAGCTCATCGAACCACCTTAGATTGTCAGTCCCCCTCACATGAAGGGCGAATTCATTACGTATAACATGTGCACAATTTTCATAAATAGATAGTTTTTACATTCAAAATTTAACTATTTCAATGTGTATATAGGTGGTACATGATGTCGATCTTCAAAAATTACCTGTCCGGTTTGCAATGGATCGAGCTGGTTTAGTTGGTGCAGATGGACCGACCCATTGTGGGGCATTTGACGTTGCATACATGGCTTGTCTACCCAACATGATAGTCATGGCTCCATCAGACGAAGCAGAACTTATGCACATGGTTGCGACAGCAGCAGTCATTGATGACAGGCCAAGTTGCTTCAGATTTCCACGTGGTAATGGCGTAGGAGCAGTTCTTCCTCCTGATTACAAAGGAACACCAATTGAGGTGAGCACTAGAACTTCCTACTATAAAAATAATCTTAGGAAATCAAGAAGATATCACAATCTCATTGAGAACGTGCAAGTATTTCCATATGTTTAACATTGAGCATTGAACAGATTGGTAAGGGAAGGATACTAAGAGAGGGCAATAGAGTTGCAATTCTTGGATTCGGTTCAATTGTCCAACAATGTCTAGGAGCCGCGGAAATGCTAAAATCTCATAACATATCACCAACAATAGCCGATGCAAGATTCTGCAAACCATTGGATGCTGATCTTATCAAAAGACTAGCCAAAGAACACGAAATCTTAATCACAATCGAAGAAGGTTCGATTGGAGGTTTTGGATCCCATGTCTCTCATTTCCTTAGCCTAAACGGCATTTTGGATGGACATCTTAAGGTAAATAAAAAAATTTCACTACAAATACGCAAGTTTAATTTGTTATTTTATATTAATCATCTCATCTAAAAGTTTAAGCTGTTAGAGAAAAGTCACACGTATTTATTTTAATATCATCTTCAACAAGTGTACATTAATCTTCCAGTTTTAATGGAATATTTGTTACTCAAATTGGCAGTTGAGATCAATGGTGCTTCCTGATAGATACATTGACCATGGTGCACCAAAAGATCAGATTGAAGAAGCAGGACTCTCTTCAAGACACATCTGTGCTACAGTTTTATCACTTCTGGGAATGCCCAAAGAGGTTCTAAATTTCGTATGAATATATTAAATTTGTGTGACAGTAGTATGGAAGGTAAATAGACCTCAATAAGACGATGGATTTTCTTTAATAATGTTAGGAAGTATAAGATTCTAGTGTGTAGTCGCTCTAAAAGTACCCCGTCCCTTGTACCGTGAACAGTTTGATTAACTCGTGTGTACTATCACTCTTCGAAATATCTAAATCTAACGAGAGTTTCTCTTGTTTAGAGATGAAGTTGTGACTAGTTAGATATGAACTAAAATTCTCATTTGTCTATGCTTCGATTGTACGATGGCCGAGTTGGATTGACCTTTTCTAACTATCCCGTCAGCATCCTCGTACTTTTACTTTATCAATTATTTCAAAATTACTTTTAGAAATAGAAAGTAATAATTCTTATCCTTGAACTTTTACAGAAATTACTCTATTTTCAAAATTGGAATTGATCTCAATGAGTCCCTTGCTTCCGACCAGTTCCAGAGGAGAAGAATACGTACGGATGATAGAATTGGAAATCCGTGAAGTTTTTTTACCCTCAAGAGCACTGTCAAGCTGCGCTACATTATGCTCTATAATGTCATTGTAGAGAATCCTTGCCCTCTTGGAAGGAGTAAAGCAGACGAAGACTGCCAATGCATATAGATAATTAAGTGCCTAAAATTATAATTAATTGTTTTGGAATTCTACTTTCACATTAATTAAGATTAATTATGAGTTAGGAAAAGAACCATAAATATAGCTTAGAATTTTACCAAAAAAATAGCTCAGAGCTTGAGAGGCAGTCCCCTAGTTTCGAGTACACCCCAACAAAGCCCATTAAAGGACCAATTGCATAGTAATTAGTAGGTTTTCAATAGATGAAAATTGTGTAAATTGCATAGTAGGTTTTCAATATACGGAAATTGTGCAAATTGGTCTATTAAATCTTTTATTCAGGATATTTTCATTTTCAGCCATTCGCCTTCATCGCTAGTAGTCCCAACTGACGATTTAAGATGGTTTAAAGGTTTAAGGTCACAACGATTGCATATAAAGCATCCATGGGACCATTTCAACAATTTCAAGAGTGTACATACAAAACCATCGTCAGTTTATAGTGATATAACCTTTTTTACTTTAATGTTGAAGAAAAAAGACTCACATATATAACTTTCATATCTAGATATTGTGAACTAGCCGTGAAAGAGTAGTTGTGACTACCTTTCAAAGAAAACAAAGTGCATGTAAATGCTAACTTTGTGTCACACGAGATTGAGCACCATTGTTATGTTGGAAAAATATTGATTATATCGTGTAATAATTTATATTCAAGATAATCTTTTTATAGCGAATAAACAGTTGGGCAGAATTCACACTTACCGAATACGCAAAGTAACAACAAGAAATGAATGAAAATGAATTAGTCAAGGCACGGGTTGAACTCTGTTTTCTTTAAGATAATAATACCACACACGGGTGCTAATAGTTTTTCGGAATTCGTCTCCCAAGATACAACGCCCACGTTACGTAATAAGAGCACTCCAAATCACATAGATTAATGAACCTATTAATATTTTGAAACCTCTTCATATGAAACTCAATGCCAAATAAATGCTCAAAATATTTTGAAGTGAATATACATTAACATGATAATGCAATGATGTAAAGTGAATGAATGAAAATTACATACTGTGAAGTCATGTCTCATACCACAACTTCATTAGTGCAAAAACGTTTTTTTCTCCTTAGCTACTTGGGTTGTTGGACATTTGGCATTCCCTTACTGGCTGTATTGTGTTCGTGTGAGTTGTGTTTCTTCTTGGATGATCTAGATCGTTTGTTGGACCTAATGGTCAGGATTTAACCATCCAACCATTTGGGGTACTGGGACGATTGATTTTCATTCAATTTCGTTTTATACATTTTGAGTGTATGGTGTTCTCTGTTTCTGCTGTGTCTGTCTTTCCATCTTCTTCGATCTGTATTATTGATCTTCGATCAATAATCCTATTGTGCTATTAGACAGCAATAGAACCTGTGTGCGGTGTTTTAGGCCTGATTATTGGCAGGTAAATCTGTACTTAGTTGTTTGAAAGGGTTCTTGTAGTCAAGGTTCTGATTTGGTTAATCTCCTATTGTACACTCCCTCTTGAAGGTTTTTCTCACATAGTGATGGACTCCTTACCTTTGAGACCCCCAGATTAGGCTTGGCCGGACTGGATGAACAATTTTCTTATGTTCTTTCTGTTTATCGCATCGTGTGTTTTGGTTTTATTTATATTTAGTTGTGATCTTTGGGTCGAAATTCTCAACACATACATGTGGTCTATATATAACTGTTGGAAAAGTTTGGCTCAAAAGATATAGTCTATGAAAGAGACAACTATTAAAATTAGTCTATATATTTAAAGAGACGTATCTTTTGGAAAATAATAATGCCAAAAGTAACAATTATTCATATAGAAAGAAAGACATAGATTTTCAACCAAATAATTTTCTAGAATATTCCATAATATTCTACGTAATGTTCCAACAATTTACGTATTTAAGTGACTTAGACTTGGCTTAATTTTTCATTCACCAAATAACAATTTCCACTTAAATAATTAAGAATGGGTCAAAACCAATTTCACATACAAATTTCCAACGCGTTACACGTGTAGAGACAAAGATGGAGATAGATTGGATGCTCACACAATCCACCTAAGTTCTTATGTCCTCAACATGCACCAAGTGAAAAGTAACTAAAATTATCAACGACGAAAGTAATACTAGTAATAGTGGTGACCGATTGAGAAAATACATGTTAATACTATCATTTCACATTTAGTGAAAAGACTGAGCATCAAAGATTTTGCATGATAACAGGGTTCTCACACACGTAGTTGTGAGTTGATGTATGTTGTTCACGAAAATATTTGTTCGTTTTAAAACCACCGCAAGTGTACGGTTCGTTAACAAGTATTAAAATGAATTTGAGTCCAAGTATCGTTTCCGCTGGGATTTATTAATTGTAATTCTAATTATTTGGACCTTAACTGAAACAATAAAAATGAGATGTATGTTTTGATGAAATTATAACTAAATTAATGTTAATTATGCAAGTATGAATGAATTAACTAACTGAATGCAAATTGGCGATGAATGTGAATTGAAGTATTTTCTAATATGTGATGATTGTACTAGGATCATGAATCCCTATGTAATAATCGTTTTAAACTTAGTTTTACACTTTAACACACGATTGAAAATATTGAAGAATCAATGCACCAAAATTATTTAATAGTCTCTCTCGAATAAAGTTAAACATATTCTCATATATGACCCAACTATATTTCTATGATAAATGCAAATATATAAGAATGCATGAGTTTTTATGAACAATTAAAGATTCACATAAGGCATAACGATATATTTATATCAGCTATCAAACCCTATGATGATTTATATATGTCGAATTTATTTTTCTTCTTTCGAATGCATGAAATAAATCAACAAACTCACATAATTATCGTGCACTATAATCATGGAGAAAATAAGATCATATAAATCATTCAAATATTTAAAACGTATTTTTGATATCAAGAATGTAAAACTAAAAATTATATTACATGGTTCATCTAACCCTAGTACATAATTTATCTAGCCTAACATGGTCGAAATAAGAAAATCAGAAAAATAAATGAAGAACAACATCACCGATTAATCTTCAATTGAAATATCATGTTCTTAGAATTGTTCTTCACGTTCTTGCCTATTTTCCTCTCTCAAACCCTTGTAAATTCTCTTATTTTATTTTTTCGTTCTGGATGGCCTTAGGGTTTAAATACGCGACCCAAGATTTGTTTCCATAGGTTGTTGACTCAAAATAGGAAACCAAGAAATTCGCCAAAAAATCTTTCTATGCGAACACACAATAACTAAAACGGGCACTGGAATTCCCTAAGGCACCTATGTGACTGCATAGGTATTAATTCTATATGACCACATAGTATTAAAAACTTCCATTGCTCTGCTTTTTGGTCCTTGAACTTCGTTTCGCCTATCTCGACCTTTTTTTTCATGTCTTCTTCCGCTAATGTGTTATTCCAAAGCTCAATTGATCCTCGATATCTTCATGTCTTCAATTTCTCTTCCAGATCATCTTTTGAGTATTTGTATCTTGGTCACTGAACTTTAGTTTTCTTGTGTTTTAGGCCTTTTCCCATTTTTGTCTTGCAAAATACAAATTATATTGAATTAAGCTATATTCCAAATATTTATTACAATTATCCATGCTTGTCTATAATAAGTGTATAAAAATGCACTTATCAACTCCCCTAAACTTGAACTATTGTTAGTCCTCAAAAAAACTGTAACTTAATTCCCATGTCTTGGAATTAGACTTAGTACTAAACAAAATGAACAACTACAACAGTACAAAATCAAATCGATCTTCACATGTTACATGCATAACTTGATGTGTATGTGTGTAAAAACTCATGTTAAAATATTAAGATCATGATTAGCCCAACACCTGATCCAAAGTAGTCAAATATTCCCTTACTTCACTTGACAGATACACACACCCCCAAATTTATTATTTCCATTCAATTATCTCGGGATGTGCTCCAAAGTTGAACTCATTTACATATATTCCTTACCATCTCTTAGTTCAGATGGATCGTACTATCACAAGCTCACACTTCAACAAGTAGAAATTCTTTTTTCTTTACTTCAGCCTTTGTGATTAAACTAAGCTACTTGCCTCGTATTAAAGGTGTGATTCTATCAACCGAATGTCTGGGGCTTAATCAATGCAATTTATATATCATTTTAGAATTTTTTTTGTAACATATTTTCATCTGCTTTCTATATAACCCTTGTAACAGACTTTACGCCGATGAATCCCAAGTCAGATGACTATAAGGCACCAGGTTTTAAACCCTTGTAGACTTAATCACTCGAGTTATTGATATGATCCAAGAGTCGAGCCCAACGAAATCGAGCCCAGGAAGAAACCCGTTGATTATCAAAGGAGGTCTGATGATATGTTTGAGAGCAAAGCGGGTGAAAGAGGCAATGAGATTACTCGTTCTAGCTACGGTTGTTGACATGGTAATCTTGGAAAAGAATAGAGCAAGCTTCGTATTGGGATCAATGGCCGAAACGGGTAGAGCAACTTGATTCAAGTGAAGGAAGACAGAGGCCAAAATTTACACTATACGACCGCATAGTGTAAGCTTGCATACGGTCGCATGTATGCCATCTGAAAATAAAGAGAGGCATTCCACTTGTTATATGAGACTGCATAGAAACATAATATGCGGCCGCATAGTTCATTTCGACAATGAGATTTTTTTTTTTTTGGTAACTTCCTAGTTGCATTAGAATTATAATCTTTCTATACTTGTGCAATCTTTAGATTATTATGCTCGATTTTTAAGCTTAGTATAAATACTTTACATTATTCATTGTGTAATACTTTTGACAATTTTAATATTCAATAGAGAGGCAACTGTGCTTTCAATCTTATTCTTCTTAAAACTTTGCGAACTTATCAAGTTAATCTTGTGGCATCCAATATTGAGTGTGGATCACACGTTGTGTAATCAAGAGGTCATTTAAATTCCGTCTTGTTTGGTTGCTTGGTTCGTTATTCTTGGTTCCAACTCTAAACCGAATTATTCTTTGAATTTTTTTTGGGATCGTCAATCTTTTGCGGGGTTGCGTAATGATCGTTGCTACGTGGTTCTCATCAGTTAGTATCAGAGCACGACTTTAAAATAATCAAGGTTATATCTTTTTATTGTTTTGAGTCTTGTTTTTTTCTTTTTTATTGTTCTTCGCATTCTTCGAGTCAATTCTTAGTTTTTGAGTTTTGATCCAAAAAAAGAGTCAAAGTTGTTTTTTGGGTTATTTAAAAGTCCAAATTAATTTTTGTTTGTTTCGCTTGATTTGTAGTCGATTTCTCGAGTTAAAAAATTATTATTATTATTATTATTTTAGAAAATTTTCAGCAATTTTCAATTTTCAGTTTTTGAGTAAAAAAAAAATTGTTCAATTCCATTCCATTTTACTTTCTTGAATTTTTCATTGGTTTCATCTATACAACTCTTCACCTTTTTTTTGAGTCATTCTTCATCCTTTTTTTCTTTTCTCCTATCACAATTCGTGATCATACTCGGTTAGATCCACATGAACATATTTTGTTGAGTTCACCTTGTTCTTTGAAATGCTTGGGAGAAAGTATTGAGTGGTAAAATGTAGAGTTGTAAGATTAATAGAGGAAAAAGTCATTAATTGAGTGATACACGAGTGATCATTTGTGAGGTAGGAATTCTATTGAATTAGGATGTCGATAGAGAGGGTTCCAATTCAATCAGGCAATTGAATCAAATCAACATGCAAAGGATGTAATAAGGCGGTTTCAAATGATGCTTGGAGATGTGAGTGAAAGGTTTGATAGGTTAGATACATTAGTAGCAAATTCTTCATGGGGGACAATCGAATGCAAAGAGACCGGGTTGGCGGGAGCATATGTGACATGGATGAGGGTGCATCGATGGTGGGTGATATAGGTAAGATGAGAAATAGAGAAGGTAGGTTGAAAAGAAAGGGTAGAAATAATTTTAGAGATGAAGTAGATGGAAATATGGACAATATTAAGATGTCAATTCCACATTTTAAAGGAATGAGTGATCATGAGGCTTATCTAGAGTGGGAGAAGAAGGAATAGTTGATATTTGAGTGTTATAATTATTCGAATGAAAAGAATGTGAAAATCGCAATTCTTGAATTTGTTGAATATGCCATAACTTGGTGGGATCAAGTAGTTACATCAAGGATGAGAAATTGGGAGCGAACGATTAGTACTTGGGATGAGTTGAAGACTATCATGCGGAGGTGGTTCGTGCCTAGCCACTATTACAGGGAGTTGCATTAGAAATTGCAAAGTTTGTATCGGTGGTCGAAGAGTATGGAAGACTACCATAAAGAAATAAAAATTTTGATGATCGGGGTGAATGTGGAAGATGATCAGAAAGCCACCATGACCCGTTTCTTAAATGGGTTGAACAAAGATATTGCTAATGTTGTGGAGTTGCAACACTGCAGAGATCGAAGACATGTTGCATGTGGCCATGAATGTAAAGAAATAGTTAAAGAGGAAGGGAACAACTAGGCAACCATTAGGTACTCGGGTTCTAATTCATCTTGAAAACCGATGTGGGATAACAAAGGAAATGGAGATGTTTCGAAATGAAGGACTGAAATGCCAAAAGGGGAAAGATGATGAAGCTAGCAGAAAAACTCCCAAAATAGAGCCACAACCAGCTAAAAATCGGGATATCAAGTGCTTCAGGTGCTTAGGAACTGGACACATCGCTTCTCAATGCCCAAATAAAAGGACAATAATCTTGCGCAATGGAGAGGTGGTGAGTGACAGTGAGGGTGATTATGAAAGCATGCCAGCATGGGAGGAGGATAGTGAAGGAGACAACTTGGAATTTGTTGTTGGAGAGTTACTAGTCACGAGGCGAGCTCTCAACACTCAAATCAAGACAGATGACTTGGAGCAGCAAAAAGAAAACATATTCTATACACGATGCCACGTTAACAATAAAGTATGTAGGATGATCATTGATGGAGGATGCTGTACCAATGTAGATAGCACAAATATTGTAGAAAAATTGGTTGTATTAAAACACCTTAGACCCTATAGGTTACAATGATTAAATGAATGTAGGGAAGTTAAGGTGAACATGAGGGTGTTGATTATTTTTAAAATTGGTAGTTATCGGGATGAGATTATGTGTGATGTGGTACCTATGCATACGGGACATATTTTATTGGGTAGACCATAACAATATGATAGAAAGGTTATTCATGATGGGTACAAAAATCGTTATAGTTTTGTTAAGAAATGGAGGTCCATTATCCTTGTGGCATTAACCCCAGCACAAGTGTATGAAGACCAAATCAAATTGAAAAATGAGAAAAAAAATGAGAGTGAAAGAGTTCGAGCAAAATGAGGAAGAAATGAGAGTAAAAAAGTCAAAGAAAATGAGAGAAAATAGTGAGATGGTGAGTATGAGAGAAAATGTTGAGGTGGCTAGTAGAAAGCAAAAGAGAGTGAAGCCACATGAGAGAAAATAAAGAGAGACGTACGAGAGGAGAGAAAAGTCGAGAGTAAACTTGTTTGCAAATGGGAGTGAGTTGAAAAGAGTGATAATTGACAAACAACAAGTTATATTGTTGATTTATAAGAAGTCATTCCTCAATCTTGAAGGACATAACCCACCCCTCTCTAGTTTGACCATTTTTTTATTATAGGAATTTGAAGTTATATTTCTGGAGTACATGCCTAGTGGGTTGCCACCAATTCGAGGCATTGAGCATCATATTGACTTCATTTTTAGAGCTGTCATTCCAAATAGGCTAGATTATCGAAGTAACCCTAAGGAGACAAAGGAACTTCAGAAGCAAGTGAAGGAATTGATGAGCAAGGGATTAACTTGGAGAATATGTGTAAATCATAGAGTCATCAACAATATAACGGTAAAGTATCGTTATCCTATCTCTAGGTTAGATGATATGTTGGATGAATTATATGGTGCTTGTATGTTTAGTAAAATTGATCTTAAAAGTGGATACCACCAAATTCGAATGAAGGAAGGTGGTGAGTGAAAAACTGCTTTTAAAACTAAATATGGCTTGTATGAGGGATAGTAATGCCATTTAGACTCACTAATGCGCCGAGCACTTTCATGCGGTTGATGAATCATGTTTTACGTGCTTTTATAGGTAAATTTGTTATGTATTTTGATGATATCTTAGTTTATAGCAAGGACCTTATTGAGCATGTAGAACATCTTAGAAGTGTATTTGTAGTTTTGAGAAATGAACAACTTTATGTTGATTTTAAGAAGTGTACATTTTGCATAGAAAATGTTATTTTCTTAGGATTTGTAGCGGGTGCTAATGGAGTAAAAGTAGATAAAGGGAAAATAAAAGCTATTAAAAATGGTTAACACCTAAGAGCATAACTGAAGTTATGAATTTTTATGGTTTAACTAGTTTTTATAGGCATTTTGTGAAAGACTTTAACACAATCACTACACCACTCATAGAGATTGTTGAGAAGAGTGTGGAATTTTATTGGGTGATGAACAAGAGCAGGCGCTCAATACAATTAAGGATATATTGTGTAAGGCACCAGATTTAGCACTTCCTAATTTTGATAAGACTTTCGAGATTAAGTGATGCATCAGGAATGTGTATTAGACCATTTTTAATGCAGGACAAAAGATCGATAACCTATTTCATCGAAAAGTTAAGTGGAGCACTACTCAATTATCCCATATATGACAAGGAGCCATTTTCTCTTGTTCGAGCCTTAAAGACATGGCAGCACTACCTGTGGCCTATAGAATTTATGATATGCACGGACCATGAATCATTTAAGTATTTGCAAGGTCAAGGTAAGCTAAACAAAAGGTATTCAATGTGAATGGAATTTGTAGAGACATTCCCTTATGTCATCTGGTAGAAGCCAAATGCCTTGTCTCGAAGGTATGTGCTACTGACTTCTCTTAGTTCTAAATTGCTTAGTTTTGAACACATTAAGGACATGTATGTTAGTGATTTAGATTTCTCAGATAGTTATGCATCATGTAATAAATGGGCTATAGATAAGTTCTTTAAGCATGATGAATATTTGTTTCGGGAAAATAGGTTGTGTGTTCATAACTGTTTAAATCCGAGAGATATTAGTGAGGGAAACACATAGTGGTGGATTGATTGGATATTTTGGGATTAAAAAGATTTTAGAGATGTTGAGGGAACATTTTTATTGGCCTAAAATGAAAAGTGATATTGAGAGAGTATGTAGTCGATGCATAACTTGTAAGCAGGCTAAATCTAAGGTTTTACCTCAAGGTTTGTACACACTATTACCTATGCCTAGTAAACCATGGGCTAATATTTCGATGGATTTTGTTTTGGATTTACCTAGGTCTATGAAGAGACGAGATTCGATATTTGTAGTGGTAGATATGTTTAGTAAGATGGTGCATTCGTAGCATGTCATAAGACAGATGATGCTATTAACATTGCCGAGTTATTCTTTAAGGAGATAGTGTGTTTACATGGGGTACCTAAGAGTATAGTTTCTGATTGGGATGTGAAGTTTTTTAGTCATTTTTTATGGGTTTTGTAGGGTAAGTTAGGCACTAAACTTATGTTTTCAACAACTTGTCATCCACAGACCGATAGTCAGACCGAGGTAGTGAATAGGACCATGATACAACTCTTGCGCATTGTAGTCAATAAGAATTTGAATAGTTCGGAGGAGTGTCTACCCTTCATAGAGTTTGCATATAATAGGGCCACGTATTCTACTACTTAGTTTTTACCATTTGAAATTGTTTATGGTTTTAATCCACTGATACCTTTGGATTTAATACATTTTTCTATAATCCATTGATACTTAGTGTTTTATGGTAAAAGAAATGTCGAGTTGATGAAGTCAGTCCATGAAAGGGTAAGGGCGCAAATTGAGAGCAAGAAAAAAAAAACACGTTGTATCGCAAGCAAACAAGGGTCGGAAAAGCGTGACATTCAAACCGTAAGATTGGGTTTTGGTACATTTCAGAAAGGAACGCTTTCAAAAACAAAGGAAATCAAAGTTGCAACTATGAGGGGATTATCAATTTCAAATTTTGGATAAAATCAACGACAATGCATACAAATTAGACCTTCCAGGTGAGTATAATGTTTCAGCAACTTTTAATGGGTCTGATCTCTCCCTTTTCGATACAAGTGAAGATTTGAGGTCGAATCCTTCTAAAGAGGGAGGGGATGATATGATCCAGGAGTTGAGCACTGGATAAGACCCATTGATAATCAAAGGAGGCCCGATAACACGTTCGAAAGCAGAGCGTGTGTAAGAGGCAATGAGATTGCTCATTCAAGTTACGGTTGACGACATGGTAATCTTAGCAAAGAATGGAGTAAGTTTTGTGATGGGGTTGATGTCGAAAGGGGTTGGAGCAACTTGATTCAAGCAGAGGAAGACGGTGGCCAAAATTCACACTATGCAACCGCATCCTTGCATGGTCGCATGCATGCCATTCGAAAACAAAGAAGGGCATTTTACTTGTTCTATGCGGCTGTATAGAAACATAATATGTGTTCGCATAGTTCATTTCAACCACGAGAATTTTTTTTGGGGTAATTTTCTAGTTGCATTATAATTATACTATTTCCATACTTGTGCAATCTTTGGATGATTATGCACGATTTTTAGGCTTAGTATAAATCCTTTACATTATTCATTGTGTAATACCTATGACAATTTTTAACATTCAATAGAGAGGCAATTGTGCTTTCAATCTCGTTCTTCTTAGAACTTTGCGAACTTGTCAAGTTAATCTTGTGGCATTTAACATCGAGTGTGGATCACGCGTTGTGTAATTAAGAGGTCATTCAAATTTTGTTTTGTTTAGTTGCTTGGTTCATTATTTTTAGTTCAAACTCTAAACTGGATTATTCTTTGGGCTTTCTTGGGATCGTCAATCTTTTGCGAGATTGCGTAGTGATCGTTGCTACGTAATTCTCATCACTTATACAGGCTAAAAAAGAATTTATTCACACATAGATTAGTGCAATGCTCATTTTCTTTTAAACATTCATTTTTTAAAACTAACCTCTAATTTAAGGCTTTCACTTCATCTTCATCGCATTGATTACAATCCAAACAAGATAGTATCATGTACGAAATCCTACTCATCTTAATGTTCCCTTGCATCAGTTCAACCACCTCCAAACTATTCTAAAAATTGGCCATGGTTTTGTACAAAAGATGTTATTTAGGTTTATTCACTATGTTCAACTATTTCTAAGTAATGAACCAAATCACCAACCAAATATGTCTACATGAGTATTGTACAATAAAAATATCAAGTTTCGCATTCACACGCTTTGATTAATCTAATAATGCACTATTTTCATCATTCACAATTCAAACATAGTCAAATATTTGCATCATGATCTGCAAAGTTATCAACCCACACAAGCACACAAAATTCTAAATTAATTCTAAAAAATAAAAAAGTAAAAACTGAAAATAACTAATGGAAAGTTTCACAAAAGATTAATTTTTTCACACAGTCACACACAAACTGCATTAACATGATGAATGAAATATTCTCGCCCCCAGACTTGTACAAAACATTGTCCTCAATGTTTAAAAAATAACAAAATGCAAACTTAAAGGAACACAAAACTAAGGACAAATTCACATAAAGCTAAAGAAAATGGGGTTAGGGATACTTTCATGATCTCAATGTAGAAGTGCATGCAAAGATGATTGATGAAGAAAAGTATAGACCATGCATAGACTCATTGTGTCTTGTAAAAGATGATGAATAACCAATATTATCAAAATTATCAAAAATACTAGAGAATTCCTAATATAATGCATAAAATAAAATAAATAAACGGAAAAAATTGTTGGGTTGTCTCCCAATCAACGCTAGTTTATAGTCTACAACTTAACTTTACTTAGATAGGTTCATGATGGTTCAAATCGATGAATTTCACAAGTGCATTCCTTGCAATTTCCAGTCTTGCATTCTCTTTTAGTTTTCCAAACTTTGAATTCTCCATTCACGTCTCTACCCTGAAATACTCCAAATTTCAATTTTCTCTTCTAGCAATTTTGTTGAAAGGAGAGTTCATCTTCATTGATACACTGACACTCGTCGAGGGCTAATGGTTGTTTAGATGAATTATATAGTTTAAACACTTCTTGCTCCTCATCTACCCTCAAAATTAGCTCACATTTCTCTATATCAATCAAAGTTCGACTTGTTGCTAGGAATGGTCTCCCCAAGATTATTGGAATATTTTTGTCTTTTTCTATGTCTAAAATGAAGAAGTCTGCTGGGAAAATGAATTTCTCTACTTTAATCAGCACTTCTTCTATAATCCCTCGTGGTTGGGTAAGGGATCTATCAGCCAGCTGCAGAGTCACTGTTCTTGCTTTAGCCTTTTCCAAATCGAGTTTCCTGAAAATAGAAAGTGACGTCAATTTAATACTTGTACAAAAAGCATTAAAAGTACCAGCGTTTTGAAATAGGTAAGGTGAAACTCCCTGGATCATTAAGCTTGGAAGGTAATTTCTTTTATAATCTTGCACTATTTTCCTTTGTTAGTGTCACAGTTTCAAATTCTGAAAGCTTTTTCTTCTTTAATATCATGTCTTTTAAAAACTTTGCATAGCTTGAAATTTGTCGTACTACGTCTATGAATGGGATATTAATGTGGCGTTTCCTTAACACATCTAAAAACTTCTCAAACTACTGGTCAATCTTGTGTCTCTTCAACCTTTATGAGAATGAAATAGTAGGCTCGTAAGGTTTGATAGGAACGGTTGCCTTAACCCGTGGTGTATTTGAACTTTCTTTAGTAGATGTTTCTATCGTTTGTTCCACTTTTTCCTCATCTGAAGAAGGTATTCTTTCCTTACTTGCACTCAATCGCTTGATATGTAATTCCGGTAATTGCACCCCACTTCTAGTGGTGATTGCTTTCACATATAGATCCTCAACTATTTTATTTCTCAAATCACTTATGGTCATTACCTACTCTTTGGGATTAGTCTTAGTATTACTGGTAGGGTACCTAGTACTCTGTTTGTCATAGAAAGTACCATCTACCCAACTTGAGTCTTCAATTTTAATAGTAGCACTCTGATCTTGGAAAGTTGTTTCATTCTTCCTCATAAACTGATTATTAGCCTCCATATATTGATTTATTTTTTCCATAAATTTCTCGAGCATCTTTTCCAGTTGAAATTTTTGCCCTATTGAAACTGATCATGCGGCCTATTCGGATTCTGATTAGCCCAAGAGAAATTTAGGTGTTTTCTCCAACTTGGGTTGTAGGTTTTTGAATATGGGTTACTCTGTTGATATTGTCCCAATTGTGCAAAATCCACTTGTTCCACACATTGTACCAGAATAAGGCAATTTGCTGTGTTATGATCTATTCCACGCTCCTCACAGCTTGGCTTTTTCGGCTTGTGCTACATTAGCTGTTTGTGATATGCTCTCCACCTTATGAAATAATGAGTCTATCTTCGCAGATAAGGCTGAGTAAGTATCCACCTCATATACTCCTGGCACTTTTCTTTGAACTACCCATTCAGAAGCCCACATTGCTCTACTAGTTGCCCTTGTTTCGAATAGTTTCAATGCGCCATCAATGGTGCTTGTTGATAATGAGTCATTCGATGAAGAATCTACCATACTTTTGAACGATGGAAGCAATCTCGCATAAAAATATTGGACTTGGAGTCCTTTGCTAATATTGTGATGAGGACACTTTATTAACATGTTCTTAAACCTATTCCAAGCTTCATCGCTTCCAATCTCGCATAAAAATATTGGACTTGGAGTCATTTGCTAATACTGTGATGAGGACACTTCATTAACGTGTTCTTAAACCTATTCCAAGCTTCATCAAAAGATTGTAATTTACCTTGACGAAAATTTGAGATGTCATGCTTTCATTTTTCTATCTTGGTCGGTGAAAAGAACTTTGTGCAGAATATTTGGGCAAAATCGTTCCATGTGCTGATTTGGTAATAGGTGGAGAATCCAACCACTCCAGTGCTTTATCACGTAGTGTATGTGGGAACAGTCGTAATCTGATAGCATCATCCGAGATACCCTGATATCTGAAGTGTTGACACCAGTGTTCTAAATAGCGTAAAGCGTTGCGTAGCGTCGAGGTCGAGAATCAAGAATCATAAGCTAAAGCGTGTCAATGCGGAGAATAAGCGTCATAAAGCGTTTTGTACTTTTAATATTATTTTAAGTATAATAAATAGATTTTTATATTTAAAAAATAATTTTTTTATATAAAAATAAACATACATATTTACTATTAAGCATTAATTATACTGTTAATGGATTGGACACTAAGTATAGGATTTTCTTGAGGTCTTGCACAATTAAATTCATTGAGGAACTAATTTTAGACAAGCAAATTTTGATAATCTCATAATAGCATATCATAGATTCATAATAGTAAAATGCCTTCATGGTATTGATAAGTTGAGGGTAAAATTGATCTCTTCTTGAACTTTGTAGGTGATGGGCCGGGTTTTAAGTGTAGTGGGATGTTGGGTTTACTAAGTTTGGACTTATTAAAATGTTATTGTTAGGTGAGATCCATTAACTCTAAAGCGGGTTTAATCGCGCTTAATCTCGCTAAATCGCGCTTAATTTCGCTTTGTTCCGACTAATCACGCTAAATCTCGCTAAATCGGTCAACAAAAAAAGTTGACCGCTATTTTACACGCATATCACAAAAGCGTCGCGTTTTCTCCACACTACACGCTATAGCGGCGCTATAGCGCGCTATTTAGAACACTGGTTGACACATCTCCAAAAATCAAGAGACGTGTATGTGGGTTTTTGTTCACGAAAATATGTTTCGAATTTAAATCACTGCAAGTGTACGGTTCGTTTACAAGTAATAAAGTGAAAATCCTAGAATTTCGAGTATCATTCCCACGATGATTGATTTAACTTGATTTTTGTTATTGGGACCTTAACTGAATCTATTAAATTTGAGATGAGTTTTTTAATTTCTATGATTAAACTAAAACTAGCATGCAATTTAAACTAGAATAATAACTTAAATGCAAGTCAATGCAAAAAATTTGAATGAAATTGATATATGAAAAAGCGCACTAGGATCCCGAATCACCAAACAAAGTTTCCTTTTAATCCATATTTCACAATTCGATAACACGATGAATTGATTGAAGAATCAATGTTTCTAACTTATCCAAAAATCTCTTTCGAGTAGAATCGAACATATTCTAACATACCATTTGACTATATTTCTATGACAAATACATATACAAGAATGCATGACGTTTTGTCAACACTTAGAGATTCACGTAAAGCATATCATTATATTTCTATCATCTATGAATGAAACGATGATTTATACCTTGTCGAGCTTATTTTCCTTCTTTCGAATGCATAAAATAAGCCACCACACTCGTACAACTACTGTGCATATAATTGTAGAGGAAAAGTAATGTATATAAATCATTCAACATCCATCACACGTGTTTAAATATCAAATTGCAAAATAGAAATTAAAAGATCACAATGCAAGGTTCATTATTCACCTAGTACATAAAAGTCTAGCCTAACATGGATAAAATAAAGGAATAATAAAAATAATAAAAAGAGAACATCACCAAGAACTTGAAATAAATCTTGAAGTCTTGGAGCTTTTGGTGAAAAATCTTTGTTCTTACATTGTTCTTAGCTTTCCAATGTGTTTTTTCTCTGAAAGAATGTGTAACCCTAGGTTCTGGACGAATTCTGGCTTTTATAGTTGCCCTAGAATTATTACCGTACAAGTTGAAGTCGGATAAGAAAACCAAAAATTCTATGCCCATCGCAAGGTAGTCCCTCATGCGATCGCATGGGCCAAATAAAATGCTCCCAAAAAGCTCTATTAAAGTCTGGGCGATCGCAAGGTAGTTTACTATGCAATCGCATGGTTTTCATATTTTTCTCGTCGGACAGTTTTTGGTATTTTGGTCATAACTTTCTCTACTGATATCCGATTAAGGTGAGTCAACTTGCGTTAGAAAGCTTACCCAAAGGGCTACAAATCTTCTAGAATTATAAATCTTCAGATTCGAACGTATTCGATTATGAAAATGAGTCTCAAACTAAGATTGAAAATTCGAAATATAACATTTTCGGTTAGAAGTTGATATGTGATAGTACTTACACTATATTTCACCCCTTTAGCTTCTTTTCTCATCAAATGGATGCCTAGCACTCTCAAATTTTCATCGTGAGATCGACAAAACTTTTCAGTAATTGTACTTGAGTCCTCAAACTTTGATTTTTGCTTCATTTAAGCTATTTTTTGCTTGTTTTTCCTAATTTCCCCCATGTTCATCGTTGATATCCTGCAAACACATATTACATCGAATTAAGCTATATTCTACACATTTATTGATAATTATCCATGTTTGTAAACTTAAATAAACGTGTAAAAACATCCTTATCAGTTTTCTTCAACTTTGCCATAAAATTGATTTCTGTTATAGAATAGATGTATGACATTGGTCTTCAACTAGGAATTAGGCTGCCCAAACAAAAGATAGACGATGCTGGATTGATTCTGAATGATTTGCGGTGTCATGAAGTCCCCAACTAGCATGTTTCCCTCGTCAACAATGTCCTCTTCATTGAGTTGCACTACTTGTTTGTTTTACACATTAGCCATTTGTTGTACTGTTCTTGCTTCTCGTTGCCTTCGATGAAAGGTGCGTTCAATTTTCAGATCGGCTGGAATCAAGTCACCATCAAGCGACCTTCATATACAAGACCTAAAAAAGAATAAAAAGTATCCCTAACTGAAACAAAATAAAAAAGATAAAAAAAAATAAAGTTTGAATTAAAGTCAAGATAAATAAAATTAAACTAAATTCAATCACCGGGCGCCAAAAATTTGTTCACGAAAATATTTGTTCGTTTTAAAACCACCACAAATATACAATTTATTAACAAGTAGTAAAATGAATTTTAAGCCCAGGTATCATTCCTACATGGATTTATTAGTTCTAATTCTAATTATCTGGGCCTTAACCAAAACAATAAAAATAAGAATGTTTGTTTTGATAAACTTATAACTAAGTTAATGTTAATTATGCAAGTATGAATTAATTAACTAACTGAATGTAAATTGGCGATGAATGTGAATTGACATGTTTTCTAATATGTGATGAATGTACTAGGATCACGAATACCTATGTAATAATCATTTTAAACCTAGTTTCACACTTTGACACACGATTGAAAATATTGAAGAATCAATGCTCCTAAATTATTTAACAGTCTCTTTCGAGTAAGGTTAAACATGTTCTCATATATGACACAACTGTATTTCTATGATGGATGCAAATATACAAGAATGCATGAGTTTTTATGAATACTTAAAGATTCACATAAGGTATAGCGATATATTTCTATCCACTGTCGAACCATATGATGATTTATATATGTCGGATTTATTTCACTTCTTTCGAATGCATGAAATAAATCATCAAACACACATAATTATCGTGCACTATAATCATGGAGAAAATAAAATCATATATCATTCAAATATTTAAAACGTATTTTTGATATCAAGAATGTAAAACTAAAAATTATATTACATAGTTCATCTAACCCTAGTACAGAATTTATCTAGCCTAACATGGTCGAAATAAGAAAATCAGAAAAATAGATGAAGAACGACATCTCCTCGATTAATTTTCAATTGAATTTTCGTGTTCTTGGAATTGTTCTTCACATTCTTGCCTCTTTTCCTCTCTCAAACCCTTGTAAATTATCTTCTTTTTTCATTCTCGGTCGCATAGAACGTGAAGAACAATTCCAAGAACACAAAAATTAGCCAAAAAATAGAAAACCAGAAAATTTGCCAAAATATCATTCTATGCGACCTCGTAGTTATTTTCTATGCGACCCTTATAGAGTAACTGAAATGGGCACTGGAATTCTCTGAAGGTACCTATGCGATCACATAGTATTAAAAACTTTCATTGCTCTGCATTTTGGTCCTTGAACTTCTTCTCACATATCTAATCTAAAACCTCAAGAACAAAAAATCAAATATATTGTATATTATGCTGTAAAAGAACACTTTCCCGCATTTTTAATTTCAATTTTTAATTTTTTATTTTTAAAATATGAATGCATCAAACACACAAAGTAACAACAAAAACAAAAAAAAATAGGAAAAGTAAATAAATAAAAATGTATGAGTTTTTTACCTAGAAAATAAATAAACAAATATGATGCATGCAAAAATAAATAAACTCAATAAACTGCACATGTATACACCTAAGTACATATTCAATGAAGTACATGGATACTCTTACCTTTAAGAGCATGATCAGTCTCACGACCTTTCAGGTTACTCTTCTTAATCCAAATCTTCTTAGAAGTAGAAGTATGACTAGTTAATTGAATCATCTCAGTTAAGTGGCTAACTTGATTGGCGATGAAGTTAACCTTGCTCGAGATATCTTGACTTTTACTTCTAGTCGCGAGCTTATCGTACCTAGGTATGGTGTGTCCCAATGCGCCACAATGCTTACATGTGAGAATAAACTTAGGTTCAAACCTACTCAGAGGTTGTTGCCGATTTATAGGACGATTGATCATATGTTATCTAGTATGTCTCAATTCCAAAGCATTCTTGCCCTTGGGTCTAGGTTTAGCAGTATTCCTAATCTTATTGGTGGTTGGGAAGAACGAGGTCTTGGAGATACTAGCAGTAGTATTACCATTTTGAACGTATCCTAGACCATGCCTATTTTCAGCAGGCTTGTTCATCCATAACAGATTATCGAGTTTCTGAGTACCACTCATGAATGAATGAAGTCGAATATTAGATTTTCCTAGATCGCTTGTTAAAGATTTAACTTTAACTTCTAGATTCTCATTTACTAGCTTCAACTCACCCAAATTTTTTGTAGAATCTTGAAGGTCACATAAGAATCTCTCTCTCTCAATTTCATTAACCTTTTTATTACGGCTTTATTGACCTTTTCTTATTTTAAGGCTTTCCTCAAATAATTGTCGATAAGACTCACGAATATTGGTTTCATCCTCAAAGTCATCCTCTGAATTCTCACTATGTTCATCATTCTCTATTGTTTCATTCTCCTTATCAAATTCGATCTTAACTATAGACATAAAAGCCATAAAATCTTGTTCACCCTCACCACCAGAGGTATCACTTTGAACACTCGAATCTAATTCATCATTACTCAAAGTCACTGCTAATGCCTTACCGCTTTCTTTATTCAAATTCTTCTTCAAATTAGGAAATTCATTTCCATAGTGATCAAAACATTGACACTCATGGCATCTAACAGACTGAGTTTTCTTACTAGAAGTCCTAGAGTTATTCTTCCCACATTTATCTTTTGAGAATTTACTAGGAACACATTTTTCCTATCGTGAGGTTTTCTCCTATTGTTCATCACCTTATGAGATTTTTCACGAAATAAACTATTTTGCGACCCAAAGGGTCTCATCGTCACTAGACTCACTCTTTTCTTCCCTAGTGGTGTTCATGTCTATGGATTTAACCTTTTTTGGTTGAGAAATTGTGAGTTCATAGGTTTTGAGAGATCGTACGAGTTCTTCCATCTTAACTTCATCTAAATCCTTACTTTCTTCAATAGCAATGATCTTAGATCTAAACCTTTCAAGTAAGGATCTAAGGACTTTTCAAACTGTCTTAGACTCGAGGATCTTTTCATCTAGGTCGAAACTCGAGTTTACTATATCATTAAGTTTTTCATAAAATTCATCAAACGATTCATCATCCTTCATTCTAATTTCTTCAAACCTAAAGGTTAACATTTACAGTTTGGAGTTCTTAACGGTTTTGATACCCTCGTGTGTGGTCACTAAGGTATCACAAACCTCTTTAGCAATTTCACACATTGACACTCAAACTCCTCTGCAAACACAACCATAAATAAAGAATGAACCCCTTTACCATTCCAGTTGTAATTAGCAACTTGATATTTGGTCCAAACAGAAATATCAGTAGGTGTAACAACACCAGAAACAGGGGATGAAGGTATAGTCCATCCGTTTTGTGTACTAGTCCAAATATGCTCATCCAACACCTTAAAGAATGCTCTCATTCGAACTTTGTAATAAGCATAGTTGCTTCCGTAAAAAACGGAGGCACGGATAGGAACTGACTCATCTAGATTAATATATAGGTCAGGAATCAAAATATGTCTCTAATATCAATTAAAATAACGAGGTTCGACCTAAACTACATATAGAGAGGAGTGTAAAGGTGATTATGCGGAATTAAAACTTAATAATTAATTAGCAACAAGTCACTATTAATTATCTCTAGATGGTTAATCAAACAGTCCAATTTTCCTATGTTGAAATATCGCAGATATATATGAAAGCAATAAATAAACACCAGGAATGATCACGGAGAAACTCCAACTGGGTAAAAACTCTGAACACTTTGTCAGTCAAAAATTCACTATAAACAAACTAGAACTCACGGTCCGTCAGACTCAATTACCTCTAGTACTTTATGACCTTCTGGCTGCAATTCCCACAACTCTCCTAGATTGCATGCTCATGCACCAACTTCCCGTGTCAGTTTTCAAAACCCTCATGGATTGCGCACTCATGCACCATAAATTCATAAATGGCACGTCGATGTATTCTTATCCAAACTCGACACTTAATTGAATTGATGAAAGAAATACTAGATCCTAAAATTTGACTCTACATATCCTACGTTTTAAAAAGAGACTAAAATGTAGAATTGCTCAAATTTATCGAATTTATCATTAAACTTCATAAGGATGCTTCCACAATTTATGTAAAATCTATATGTCAATGAACTTCCTTAACCATAGATAAAATCGACCAAATAACAACAAAGATTTACCAAAAACCAAGTATTTACACTCAATACTCGCCTCAAAATCTCTCAATCATCAAATGAATTTAGGATTTCTATTTGTGTAAAATGAATTCTAAAATTTTGCCTTGAGAGATTTTTAGAAAATGAATGTACTTTCTACTCTTATTTATAATGCATTCTATTTTTTAAATTTCTTAGCCTTGTTTGGTACCTATTAAAATCTAGATTTTAATTTAAGTCAAAGTCAACAATTCATTTCAACCACATATTTTATCGGTCCGTAATGGGCTTAGTTTTGTACCGTAATGGGCTTAATTTACCCTTTATTTTTTTCACTTGTTTTGCCAATTCTTTGCCTCTTTCACAAGCGAATACACATAGAATCATGCAACCATCCACGACCACTAGTGCTGCACCATGGATGTTGAAAGTTGATTCAGAAATAATCTAAAACTGACTCTGTCTTTGATATTTATTTCTTTATCCAAGACTCAAATCTTTGATATTTATTTCTTCTTGCAGATTCTTACTCCTTAATTCACTCTTTTTTTGTTAGTAAATAAGTCAAAAGTAGTGACAATAATATTTGATATTAGTTGAGATTTTTTAGCTTTTCAATTTGCTTGTAAGCCTATATATAGGCACCTTCAATTCTGGAATTAAATAAGCAGTAGATAACTTTCATACTCTACATTTATGAGTGTTATTTTCTCTCTATAATTTCTTCTTTTCAATACTCTACTACTCTAAATTCTCAACATTTGTGGTATCAGAGCACGGTTCAAATTCAACTGAGCTTATTAAGGTAAAATACATGAGGAAAAGAGGCTTCAAATGAAAATTCACCGAGCATTTCACAACCTGCCATCATCAAAATGAAGACTCTATTTAAGTTTCAAGACCTATGGAACTGAAGGAAATCGATTGAGGGAAAACAAAAGGAGGGACTTAAAGGCATTGTTCTTCATCCAACAAGCAATTCATAATATTGTTTTCTCAATAATTGCAGCAGCTAATACTTTAAAGGAAGTATGGACAGTTTTGCAATCTGAGTTTCAAGTCTCATCAAAAGTAATAGCCGCGAAACTCTAAACTCTTCGACATGAATTTGAACTTTGCTCATGAAAGGCAATGAATCAATGCAAGATTTTTTGTCCAGAGTGGGCAATTATTAGCCCTTGTTTGAGCCTCATTTTTTTTTCATCAAAATGCATACTTAAACAATAATTTGACCACATTACAATCACATATTTTTTCAATAAAATAATATTACACGTAAATCCAAAAAACTTCCTTATTTTTTAACCACACATTCTCCATCGTGACACTATTACAAAATGCATTTTTCGAAGGAAAAAAAAGGGGTTTCTAACAAGCCCTTAGTAAAATGAGGTCATGTGGAGACAAAATAACTAATCAAACTGTAGTTGAAAAAGTATTAAGGAGTTTAAATCCCAAGTTTGATCATGTTGTAGCTCGAATTGAAGAGTCCAAATACATGTCGAACTTTTCATTTGCTAGGTTCTTTGCAAGCTCGTGAGGCAAGGATAAATAGGTCAATTGAAAAACATGACGAGAAGATATTTCAAGTGAGAATGAGGCATTCAGTTCAAGAGAAATTAATAAGATAGTAGGAAGAGGACATGGTAGAGGTGCATTTCGTGGAAAAAATAGTGGCCGAGGTAGAGGCAAAGGCACTCCACCAATGAGCAAGACGGCTACAAAGGTGGCAGCCAATGTTATCATTGCAAGAAGTTCGGGCACGTAAGAGCAGATTGCTGGTACAAGGAGAAACGTGTGAATTACGCAGAAGAAATTGAGGAAGAAAGTTATTCATGACCCATTATGACACTAATGAAATTCTAGGTGATGTATGGTTGCTCCATATTCACGAAAATATGTTCGCTTTGTAAATCACCGCAAGTGCACGGTTCGTTAACATGTAATAAAGGAAAAATTGTAAAATTTCATGTATCATCTCACGAGAATTGATTTGATTTGATTTCTACTATCGAAACCTTAACCGAATCTATTTAACTTAAAATGGTTGATTGTTTGGATTTTATGACTAAATTATGATTAAAATGCAATTTGAACTAAGGTGACTAAATAAATATAAAATGATATTGAATGCAAAATTTTGAAGAAATTAATGTATGAAAAATGCACTCGAATCCCGAATCATCAAACCCTTATTCCACAATTTGACAACACGGCGATTTAGTTGAAGAATTAATATTTCTAATCTATTCAATAATCTCTCTCGAGTAAAATTGAACATATTATCGCATACCACTTGAATATATTTCTATGACAAATGTAATAAATGAGAATGCATGACGTTTTATAAACATTTAAAGATTCACGGAAAGTATAGCGATATATTTCTATCCCCTATCGGACCCTACGAAAATTTATACCTTGTTGAATCTAATTCACTTCTTTCGAATGCATGATCTATACTCACATAATCACATACATTTAATTATGGAGATATTGAAGTGTATATAAAGCATTCAACATATAATAATCATGTCTTAATGTCAAAATTGCAAAATAAGGAATTAAAGTTCACATAGCGAGGATCATCGTTCTCCAAGTACAATAAAAGTTTATCCTAGTATAGATAAAAATAAAGAATAAGAGAATTGTTTATGAAAAGACGTCGCCCAAAACTTGAATTTAAATCTTCAAATCTTCAATCTTCGAGTGAAAAATCCTTTGGTTATGCCTTCTTCCTTGCTTTCAATGACTTTTCTCTCTAAAGTGGCGTAACCCTTGTTCCCAGTTGTTTTAGGGTTATATACATGACCTAAATCATGTTTGCATAAGAGTTGGAGTCGAATTAGGAAACCCAGATTTTTCCTAAAAAACGATATATGTGACCGCATAGAGTAGTTGGTTGCAGTCACATAGAAGGATTATAAGGCATCCTCGAATTCCCTGCTGGTCACTATGCAGTCGCAACCAATCAACACTATGCGACCGCATAGTGTTGATCTTCTTCCAAAGTGTGCAATTTAGTCCTTTAACTCCCATGATGCGCTTTTTGACCTTTTTTTCCATTTTTCATCCTAATGCATAATTCCCATGCTCAATTTGATGTTACTATCTTTGCCTCTTCAATCTCTCCTCCAGGTCATCTTTTGACTATTTGCATTTCAGTCCATGAACTTTGGTTTTCCTTCATTTTGGTCATCTTTCTCCATTTTTCTTCCAATTGCCACCACAATCTTCATTATTGTCCTGAAAGCACAAATTAAACTGCATTCCGTACTTTTATCAACAATGTTTCATATTTGTGAACCTAAATAAACGTCATTATCACTCCAATCATATGTCATGGATGAAGGCTTTATTCAAAGGGCTTGATGAGACTCAAAAAAATGGATGTCAAGCTTGGAGATAATAAAGAAATTCAGGTTCGAGGAAATGGCATAGTAGCCAGGGGCGGACCCACGAAGGGCCCAGCGAGGGCGGCCGCCCCCATTGAAAAAAAAAAATTCTATCTCGAATGCAGCCAAGATCTAGTGAAACTCATGTTTTGTATATAATATTTTTACATTTTTTTTAGCTTATTTTCTATCTCGAATACAGCCAGGATCTAGTGAAACTCATGTTTTGTATGTAATCTTTTTCTCTTTAATCTTGTTACATATTCTTTAATCTCATAGAATTAGATAGTTAAATTTCCTTCCCACTTGAATACAGCTTGCCAGAAGGGTTTAGAGATGATTTGACAATTGAAGTCCAAGACTCGAAAGGAAAGTATTTTGGCTACGTAGTAGTTCAGGTGGCTAATATTGCTGAAGAATTGGTATGTTGTGTAAATCTCATTTTGACCACTTGTGATTGCAAAAACTGTTGCATGGTCAGAGTGAATATATTTGTGGGTTTGATGCAGGGTGAGAGGCTTCGTTCATGGCCTATATAGCATGAATTAGTTGGGAAAATACAACTAAATCTAAACTATTTAACAACTCCCAAAAAAAAATTTCGGGGGCAGAACCCCCGGAGGCCCCCACCCCTTCAATTTTGGACCCCTCTACTTCGACAGGATGGCTCCGCCCCTAATTTCGTCCCCACTCAAAATTAATCTAGGTCCGCCCCTAATAGTAGCAATCAAAACTAGCCATGGTAAAGTAAAACTTCTGCATAATGTTCAATTTGTTCCTAGTTTGGCACATAATTTATTAAGTGTTGGGTAATTAATGGCCAGTAGATATTCAGTTTTGTTTGATGATGGAGCGTGTGTTACTAAAGACAAACAATGGTTAATGTTCACATAACCAGAAATAAAATGTTTCCACTTGAAGCCTCAAAATCTAGAAAATTTTGCTTTTGTTGCTGGTGAACAAAATGACTCTAAATTGTGACACTTGCGGTATGTGCATCCTAACGTCGGGTGACTAAAATTGTTGGGTGAAACACGTATGGTTCTTGGATTACCAAAAATTGATTCTTTTGATTTATGTGAGGGATGCATTTATGGGAAAAAAAAAACTAGAAAACCATTTCCTATCGGAAAGGCTTGGAAGGCTTCTACTTGGCTTGTGTTAATTCGTGTTGATTTGTGTAGGCCTATGAACACGGAATCATTTGTAGGAAATTGTTATTTTCTACTTTTTATTGATGATTTCAGTCGCATGAGCTGGGGGTATTTTTTTGAAATACAAATCAGAAACTTTTGAGAATTTCAAAAAATTCAAAGCTTTCATAGAGAAGCAAAGTGGGTCCTACATAAAAGCTCTTGGTACAAATAGAGGTGGTGAGTTCTTATCAAATGAATTTAACCACTTTTGTGTATGGAATTTGTAGGGAATTATCAACACCTTACACACTAGAGTAAAGTGGGGTGGTTGAATGCAATAATCGTACCGTTGTTGAAATGGCAAGAAGTAAACTAAAAGGCAAGGGAATTCCAAATCACTATTAGGTAAAAACAATTACTACGTCATCGTATCTAGAATATTTCTCCTACGAAGGTTGTCTTGAGTCAAACGCCGTATGAAACTTGGAGGGGGGTAAGAAGCCTTTGGTAAGCCACTTACGAATGCTTTGTTGTGTAGCTTATGCTTTGGTAAATTCTCGAAATCACCAAAAATTAGATGAAAAATCTGAAAAATGATCTGGTAAACCTTCTTGTTATTTTGATTTGAAGATTTTTTGTGTTCTGCTTATACTTATGTAGATAATGGAAAGTTGTAGCCTAGGTATGGAAAGTGCATCTTTTTTGGGTATAAATCATGTGTGAAAAGGTGAGATAAGAAAGGTGGTTGTTAGTAGAGATGTAATATTTGATGAACTTGATATGGTTCGTGGTTCACCTCTTGGGGATTCTGATAAGATTGAGGAGCAGAATCATTCAACTTATGTGGAGTTGGAAATTGGTTCAGAGAAACAATCAGAGGTTGCAAAATAGCCTACTACGGATCAGTCTTATTCGAGGTTGACAGACAGTAATATCTTGTCTACTTTGCCTATACCACCAGCACCACAGTATTGAATAGCTAAGGATAGACCTCGCAGTCAGATTAGACCTTTACGGAAGTATGGAGAATCAGATTTGGTAACTTATGCATTGAATGTGGCTGAAGACATTAATTCCACTGAGGATCCTGCTACATATTCAAAGGCAGTCAGTTACAGTGATTCTAGCATATGGTTGATTGTTATATAGAAAGAGATAGAGTCATTCAACAAAAATAACTCTTGGAACTTGGTGAAATTACTTAAAAGTAAAAAGGTTATTTGCAGCAAATAGGTATTTAAAAGAAAAGAATACACATCAGGGATTGAAAATACTAGATAGAAGGCTAGATTGGTGACAAAGGACTGCAATCAAATTCCAAGTGTTGACTTTATAGATGTATTATCACTAATATCTGGGAAAGAAGACTGTGTGTGTTTGTTGAAGAAGTCATTGTATGGACTAAAGCAGCCACCGAGGCAATGGTATAAGAGATTTGATTTGTTCATGACTACTCCTGATTTCTTCAGATGTAATTATAATAGTGGTGTGTACTTCAAAAATGAAGATAATGGATCGACTACATATTTTTTATTATATGTTGATGATATGCTCATAGTAGCCAAAGATAAACTAGAGGTCAAAAAAGTGAAGTTTCAACTCAACAAGGAGTTTGATACGAAAGATTCGAGTACAACAAAGAAGATTTTTGGTATGAAAATCTTGAGGGATAGAAAGGCTGGTATATTATATTTGAGTCAGAAGGGGTACATTAAGAAGGTGGTTGAAAGATTCAATATGGTGAATTCGAAGACTGACGATATTATCTTGGCTGCTCATTTTAAATTATCATCTAACTTGTGTCATCAATCAGATGAAGCATTGATTACATGTCTCGGGTTCCTTATTACAGTGCTATTAGTTCGCTTATGTATATTATGGACTATACAATACTTGATTTGACATATGCAGTTAGTGTATACATGGCAAATTCTGACAAAGAACATTAGAAATCAGTACAATGACTTTCAGATACTTGAGGGGGCTCTTCTAATACTTATTTGTATTTTGGTAGAAATTCAAATGGATTCATTAAGTATGTGGATTCAAATTATGCAAGGAATCTTGATAAAAGGAGATCACTTACAAGGTATGTGTTTACATTTGGAAGCTGTGCTATGAGTTGGGAAATTACTTTGTAAAATGCAGTAATTTTGTCTATAACAGAAGTAGAATGCAAGGTCATTATAGAGGCATATAAGGAGGTTATATGGCTAAGAGGATTGTTGGTGAAATCAGTGAAGACTTGCAGATGTCTACAGTATTCTGTGATAGTCAGAGTGCAATTTTCTTGACTAAGGAACAGATGTTTCATGAAAGAACTAAGCACATTGACCTGACGTATCATTTTGTGCGTAATGTGATTGCTCGTGGTGATATTCTAGTTAGCAAGGTTGATACCAATGATAATCATACCGATATGATGACAAAAACCACTTCACATTGCTAAGTTTGAACATTGCTTGAACTAAGTTGGTGTGTTTGTCATTGATTAAGTCTATTGGGGCTTGTTTGGAAGATGTGGAGTAGTGTTTATTGATGGAGTCATGACTTGAAATTCCTTGTGTTGGAATTTGGTTCAAGGTGGAGATTTGTTGTAGTTTGACCCAGATTCTAGTGGGTATTGGAGTTTAAATTGGAGTGGTCTTGAAGAGATCAAAATTATGGGCCGGAGGAAAAATTCGCTGCATTTTCACTAGCCTAGCTCTAGCAAACGCTCAAGCAAGCCCGATAGAAAATAACCCGAGACTTGGTAGCTTGCATGGCGCTGCCATGTCACTTGTTTTCTACTACTTGTTCTCTATGTGGGGGGTGTGTGTGTGTGTGTGTGTGGCACGACTTGTATAGAATAATACTGCAGAACACAACGAAGAAAGATTCATACATATTGAGAGTTTTAGATTTCAATTGAGTGCATTGAAATCTTGTAAATACAATTGTTATTGATTATAGTGGATTTCTTATCCTATGCCCATGGTTTTTCCCATATTGGATTTCCACGTAAATTTTGGTATTTATTTTCTTCTTATTTATTTCATTATCGTTATCACTCCATCCAAATTCATAACAATTGGTATTAGAGCAATTTTGGAATCTTATTTGTTCAATAACACTGACCATGAAGTTGTTCTCGAAACTAAGAGCCACGACTCCGATTGCTAGAAAGGTTTTGAATTTATAATTTATCGGTTACCCTTGATCATTTACAATATAGATTCTTTTTCTTCTTACCCTTTTGTTGAGCTAAAAAATTTCTAGTTATTTTTTATATTCATATGCTAGAACTTAATGCCTATGATATCTGACATTTTTGGTCTGAAAACTCAAAATGGATTGTTCATCAATATTACTAGTGCATATATATAGTATTTCATAATTATATTATCCGAAAGACTTGTTTCCTTGGCAATGTTGAAGTTGCGAGTGCTTAAATGGGTATATGCTACTTTGCCATGGCTTGATTTCAGATGCTCTGTTGGAGAGGACAAGTAGTTTGACTTGAACAATCAATTTGAGACTTGACAGTAGCAAGCCCAAGTTCATCATTGGTTGGCAGTCTTCACCACCATCTCCTTTGGAGAGTTTGATATGTATTTGATGAACATGCATAGTGGAAAATAAATTATTTTTCAATTTCCATCAATGATCTATTTTGTATTTAGAGAGAAACTGTGATAAAAATTATACATTTGATAAATTCTGCAAACTCCTTTTCTGATTCTCGATCACGAATTGCAATCCACAACTATCCATTGTCCAGCCTCCAATGAAAATTCGCATAGGGAATAAGAACGAGAACTAAGGTTTTATTTTCTATTCTTGTAGTAGCAGAATAATTATAATGATGTGTATATATTTTCAAACCCTAACAGCCTTTTAATACAAGTCTAAGTAGCACGTTTCTTAAACTTAACATAGTCCAATATTTAATTAATCCAATTAATCAACTTTGGTCCAAGAATTAATTAATCCAATTAATTAATTTAGGCCTATTAATAAGCAGCTTAATTAATTAATTGTACAACGATTGTTAATTAATTAATTAAAATCTCATTCTTCTCGTTCTCCTTTTGTGTGTAACTCATCGGGTTCTTGATCACGATACCTAACGACGTGAATTATTATTATGATCTAATCAAAATTGATAAATTAAAATACCTCATTTTAATTTATCATCAATTCACATTCGTTGTCTCAGATTGACATCTAGCAACATGTCAAGCAATACATGTGATGAAAAATGTCACGTGGTATGACAATGAAACTTGTTCATTTACCGTAATACTATAATCTCTTCGTCAATATGATCTGATCAATTATAAGATATGGATGTGTATCAATCTTAATTATTGATCATATCTTTCATTCCACTATTAAGTCAATGTAAGTCGAAAACTCCTTTTGACTTAATGAGTGCACTTTGGCCAAAGATTTCATTATCAACTTAATTGAATGAAATGTAGATCATAATTTCTTACTATCTAAGAGTGACGAATCCTCTATTGATCATTCACAACATTTATATGATCCTTGACATACCCGAACGAGAGCGTGTTAGCGACCTTGGTAGAGCAACATCCAACATCACCAAAGTATGATCGTCCTCATATAAGGTACTATGATGACCTCAAGTAAAATGATCAATTCCACTACCGAACATTAGAGATTAACTACTGACACTCTGATAGTTATCTATGTGTAATCTCCCCAGCGAATCTCCAATATTTTTTTTGTTCTATAACAGAACATTCACATGTTCATTTAAATGTCACAACACTTTATCTTGTGAGATCAGTTACTCACTTTGCAAATAAGAAATGCCACACTTAATAGTTTATCCGTAATAACGATATCCGTATCTCGTTATTACTTCGACCACGAATAATTTAAGATTCAGTCATATTGTAAATTGTGTCTCACAATCACAACTCATTGTGATTAACAAATTACAAAGACTTAACCTACGATCTCTATTATTTAATATAATTTATTAGAAAAGTAATTTAAATAGATAATAGATCTTGCCAGAAAAAATGCATTAAACATATTAAAAACCCAAATTGATTCGATCTTAGAGCATAACACTTACATTTGAATCCTAACCACAAGAGGTAGATCAGTAGAAGGAAAATTTCCTAACAGAAAAAAGAGTGAAACTAGGAAAATTTCTAGAGTAAAGTGCTCGCTCAAGATGTGTGGAATCCACTACTCTATAGTTAGAATCTCCAAGTGAAATTTTCAGTCATCTATCCTTTTTCTTTCCCTAGCGAGTGTTCTCTAAGGAGGGTCTTCAATCATCTATCATTTTACTTTCCCTAGCAAGTGAAGCACCCCCCATAAGCCATACATGGGACTTTTCAACGATTACGTATCATAATTCCATGTGCAGGTTGCGCATAAAAAATAACTTTGAAAGAAGTGAAGTAAGATGGTGAACTAATTTATTCCCATATACAGGCATAAAGCTCATGTACCACATCCCACTTTCACTTCCCCAGTGAGTTTAGATTTGGCTGATTGCAAACTAAAAATACTAACTATAAACAGACAGAAAAAGCCATATTAGGAATATTTAAGATTCATAAGTATGATTTTATATGTTAATTCAGCAAATTAAAACGCTTGATTACAGGGATAACTCCTTAAAATGGAAAACCTGTTGAAAATTTTTCCATCACAAGAGCTTCCCAGTAAAATTCAGCATACATCTAAATAAAAAAGCTTTTAGAGAGAAGCTTACTTACATCATTCCATATTATACCTACCAAAAACTTCTCTGTATTTATATGTGCCAACCACAGCCCCAACCCACCATTAACTAATCCTAAACCTTATATCGAGTCAGACGAAAGGTCAGTTTAAGACGAATACAACAAATGACAGCTACCAGTTAATATAAGTCGAACATGAAGAGTAATTCGGGTGTTAATACGACTGGTGAGGCCAGATGAAAAACTCAGCTGGCGGTGATGGCATCAAAGGCATTGGAGTTATCATGGAAGTATCAGCCGAGGTTCCTGCATTGCTTGACTGAAGGTGCTGGAAGAGATTATGATGATAGAATGGGGCTGTTGTATCATAAGGCATGCCATACGGGATATTCGACACTGACACTGGTTGAACGGCTGCAAAATTAATGTTGTTGCTGCTGCACGGGAGGCTCAATGGTGGTTTCTCTTCAGCTTCAAGAGAGAGTTTCAAGCGCTTTGCGGTTCCGCCAATAGGAAGAGAACTATTAGCAATGGCTTCAACGTCATATCGACTCATCTCGAAATTTGTCACTGCATTCAATCCCCGAAACTTTATTGCAGCAATGTCGTATGCCTCCGCCGCTTCCTCCTCAGTAGCTGTCAAAATAGGATAACACTAGTAATTATTTCTGTGGAAACAATAAAATTGATAATTTCAAATATCGAGAAAACAATATTATACCAAATGTTCCAAGGTAAAGATCTTTATTCCCAGCAACACGACCAATCCTTGCTTGCCATCGACCTTGTTGATGATGCCTGCAAACGTTCACGACTGGTTAGTACGTAAGCACCAAGTTTTATAAACATTATTATAAATAAAGATTAATGTAAAATTGTTATACGATAAGAGCTCAGACCTTGTAACACCCCTATAAATCGATGCGCCCCTTGAGAAACCGCTACTCTTCCTGAAGAGGTTGAAGAAAATTTCAAGTTAATGCTAATTTACACAGTTATTCACAGAATTTGACGTAATTGATCGAACCAATTCAAGAATAGATGAAGTACGCAAACCTTCTCAGTGACGCAATGAATTCTTGTTTGGTCGCATGCTTCATCTCCTCAAGTTCTTTCGTATAATTTGAGATCTGAAAAGGGACATTGTCGAGTTAGATTTCCTTTTAGCATGTTTTTTCATGTGGATCGGATGGAATTCGACAATATTAAAGAATAAAAATAGTATAATAGCATAATTATTACCGGAAAATTGGTGGTGGCGGTCGGACCCCAGTACTTAAGAGCTGCCAAATCATAAGCCCGTGCAGCCTTATCTTCCTTATCATATCCACCTATATATCACAGATTTCACATAAATAATCAAGAGAACTATAACAATAAAAACATGCATCTAAAACATAGGTGAAAAGCTAAAATTACTCACCCAAGTAGACTGCAGACCATAGTTCCACATTGTGAGAAATATCCAGTCCCATTTCATGCAAATGAACAAACATTAGAACACAATCCAAGAAAATATGAGTTAAAGTAAATTAACAGCATATAAACATAGTAAAAGAAAGGAGAAAAAAAGGTCAATTTGTTATGATTTTATGATGGAAGATCAAGATGGATCCTAGTGGTATTGACCAACCTACTATAGATTGTTTCGATATTTTCTCAAATAAGTAACCATTTTATGTAAATCGTCCAACTTTTTTTGATATCAACCTTCTAGCCTTGGTAGTGTTCAATATGCAGATCCAAAAAGTCAAAAAGGTTGAAGCCTACATAACAATTCCATTTATAAAATTTCAAAAACGGCACCCCACTTTCAAAAATCACAGGCCCAATCAAGCGAAAACAAATTATACTTTGAAGCAACCTTATCAAGAACACATTTTCAGAACATAAAACAGATGACCATCCTACACCGCAAAATATTTTCATATTTTCTTAGAAATTATTTACCCTGAACTTACAATTATTAAAGAAAATTCAAAAGTAAGATAAATCCACAAAATGAGGAGGCAATTTATTCAAATTTCGTATGGGGATTGGTACTTGGTCAAATCCATTGAGTCTTTGGCCCAGGAATATTAAAAAAGCAAAAGTTAAAAGCAATCTGATAAAAGTCAAGAGTTTCAGGCAATTGTCCAGACTTGCTTGCTCAATTACCAGACCAACTAGCATCTTCGATACACAATACTAAAGAACACTACATAGATTCTAACTTATTTTTCTGTACTGTCGGGTTGAGCATACCAATCGGCCTTGTCATTAGATGCTATAACAAGTGAAGGTAAAGAAATATGAATATATAGTAGACGGTACAGAACAACACCACAGAGTTTGTTTTTTGTATCGTCAAGTCGAGTCGAGTCTTATCAGCTAGGGTAAAGAATATCTGGTACCCAAAAAAAAAAAACATGACCTAAATGGCGGTGCTTCTGATCAAATAAATGAAAGAGTGAATCAAACAAAACAGGAAAATCAAGTACAAATTTGTAAACATTTCAGTCAATCAATCATCATAAAGTCTGATTGAAAGAAACAAATTGCATCCCTCAGAGTGTCCTTTATCACCTGATTCCCCTCTTCAATGCATGCCATGCAAATTCAATGTCCAGTTCTTATATTTTAATATTAATTATTATTCAAATAAATTAAAGAAGAAAAAAAAGAACAATTTATACCTTGACGCCCTTTTCTTGCTTGTCCCTCCCTTCTGCAACTGTTATCCCATAGATGCGCTTCATATCTTCCTGTCCATCTGTGTCTGCATCAAACCCAAATTCACAAGCTTAAATATCGAAAACAAGTTTCATGCACTTGTAGTTTTTCAAGCACCGAACAGCCTTAAGGTCTCGAAGAATAAAACTCGGTTTTCATCGAATTAAATTTCATTTTTTTCCGGAAGTAAAATAGAGGAAAATGGATACCTGGTGACGCCTCTGTAGATGGAAGTTCTCTGACCAAAAGTGTCAGCAATTTTCTTACAACCTTCGGACGATTGAACAGAAACAATAGCCTTAACGTTGTTATTATCGGTGCACTGAACATTGTTATTCACGCCAAGGGACAAAGCATGAACAGTAGTATTAGAACCAGTAATAGCAGCCTGAGGGTAAGCCACCAACTCGCTTCCTGACTCAACGGGTGACTGAGTGTGGCCCACAAACGCCGAGTCATCCACCTCGGAGCCCGAGTTTGCAGAAAAGGCTTGAAACCCAGTAATCGTCTTGGGATCTTGCTGCTCACTTCTGTTGAAGTAGGCCACGCCTCCGCCGTTGGCCTGGTGGTGGTCGTAGATGTGAGTTAGGGAGGACGAGTCTTGAGTCTCCGTCGACTCGCCGCCGAAGAAATCCTCCAGTTTAGGCGGTGGCTGCATGTTTTGGTGCAATTCTGAGTCCATATAGCCTGTGAAAATCAAGTTGTTCTCTTTTTCTTGATGATTTTCAGCTTCTGTGTACATGACTTGAGGTTTTGGGTTAGCCCACCCTACAAAGCCAAAAGAAGTGTGTAAATCTACAAACAAAAAAACATGATAATGTGAAGTATTTGAATAGAAATGTCAAATTTAGTAACTGAATCGAAGAAAAAAATTGCAGCAACGGAAATGGTAGAACACGAGTGCATTTTTTTGTCCTTTTCGACTTTTTCAAACTTGATTTCCTCAGCATTCAAACGGAAACATGGAGGTTTTTATGCAAGATTTGATTCAAAGCTTCAAAAAACTCCAAAAAAGCTGATATATACACACATATATTTACCATTAGAATAGAAATTATCGGCAAATGAATAATAATTGTGAGAATCCACAGATGACGAAGCATTCATTGTAGATTGAAGCATTTCCATTGAAGACAAGGAGAATGATAGCCAGTTATTTTCTGGTGCCATTTCGCTTAAACTTATTTCTTTCTTCTTCAAAAAAGACTCACTCCATTGACGGTGAAAAAAAAAAAAACTTCTTTTTTTTAATCAAAATAAGTTGAAACTATCAAAATGACATGCAAAGAGAAAAACTCAACAACAGCTAGCAGAAGCAATTAAGTAAAAGTGAGAGAGATTGTGGGGTTATTAAAAGAGTTTGGGTAAAAAAATGTCAAAGCTAGTTGGCAAGTTACAGTAGAGAGATAAATAAAGCAAGTGTAGAGAGAGAGGGAGCAGAATGTGGCAAGTGGAGGAATACAATGGGAAGAAGAGGCGGTGTAATCTGCCATTCGGCGTAAAAATAGAGGGGTCATTGAGGGCACTTTTAAGTGATTTTGGAGGAAATGGGTGATTTTGAAGAGTTGAGAAGAATACAACATTAAAATAAGCGGTAAAATATGGAGTGAGTGAGGCACTGAGCAGTGGCTTTTGGCTTTACTCGGAATAAAATTTGTCTCTTAACATGGTTGCTAAAGATCCGGGCTGGTGGTCTTTTCTTTTTGAAAGAAAATGTAATTTGATTTTTACCCTTACTTGGGTTCATCGGTCATCGGTGTGTGTAAAATGAGTTTTTACAGTATATAAGTCGAGGGGTCAATTAGTAGAAAGATGCTTGGTTTTTCTTTTTGTTCGAATAATTAAACTTTTATTAGTTTTGACTCTCCAAAACTTGATAGACCTCTTATTTCGTAAAGTGAATAATGTTACACCATTTTGCTAGAAATCAACAGAAATTTTTTGAATATTAGCAATTTTATTATGTAGTTAAAATTCTTCTTTGTTGTATTGAAAAATAATAATGATAGAGAGGCTCTTGCAGTTATAATGTTGAAATCGGAATCGCTAGTGATCATTGATCATGATAACGTAGAAGATCGAATTTAGTTTCAACTAGACATCAAACGTGACTCTTGCTCCAACGCTCTACGTAAGGGTTTAGAAGTTCGAGGGGTCAATGGATGGCACCCGACACAAGGCACAATTATATCAGCATTTTGCTGGCACAAACTTGCTATTTATCAACTATTGTGGTTGAACCAACTATGATTCAACCCATAGGACGACACCACAACAAGACTCCAATTCACCCAAAAGAAGTATGTCCGACGATGATAACATTCGGCCAAGGCTAGGCCGATGAGGGAGAGACATAAGCCTAAAGCAAGTACGAAAGGACTTTTCCTTTTGAGATACATTTTTCATGTATAATTTACATATTTTTTTTCTACCTCTTGCTCATTTAAGCATCAAAAGGGCAAACAATTTTTACTGACGCGTCCATTTTAGATATTTGTAAGCATATTTTGAGGTCATGCTTGTGCTTCGGCAATCAGTTGATTTTCTTGATATCATCATTGGCATTGTCAATGAGAACAACTACAAAAAAGTTACGATGATGATACCATTAGATACATCGAACAAAGTCAATAATGATGTAACCCCATTGGGCAAAGGTTGTGAGACCTCGTCGATGCCTACAATCCTGGTGGCATTCAACATGTTGAAGCAACTAGTCTTTGAGAGCTATTAGAACTTGGTTTTTAATTAATGATTGATTTGATTAGTATATTTGTTGGTTTTGTTACTTCGTAAATCTACGTGAAATAAAATGATCCTACGAGGACTAGTGGGGATACCTGGTCAATCAAAATGATATCACGAGTGAATAAAAGCAGAATAAGTTTTGTCATATTCTCTTCGAGTGAACTAAAATTTAATATCAATTCTCCCCAAATTCTATCCCAACGAAGTTGAGCCTTCGGGTTTCAAGGAAAAGAATTAAACCCAACGAAGCTAATAAAATGAACTTTCATAATAATACCTAAATACTTGGTAAGTATTAAATCTCATAGACTAAGAACAGTCGAAGCCTCAAGGAACAATTGAGTATCCCATTCTCAAAAGAAAATTTACATAATCTTATTAACTATGTTGTAGCATGAGGAAAGGACCACGTAGTACAAAATAGTTAAATAGCGTGTGAGAAAGGCAATTTTAGAAAATATTGTGAAAGTAACAACCAATTCAATAGATGGAACCACGTGTCTAGGATCCATCTTCAATTGCAACGTTGTGACGGATTAGTCACACATGTCCAAGTAATATCAAAATACCAAAAATTTCAGTCATCAGAAATCTATAAATACTATCGAAAATCATAAAGAACGCAGATAATAGCTAGTAGAAGTGCTAGTCAAATTCTTGTTCATCTTCTAGACCCCTTGTTAATGGCGATTCTCGTCGGGAAGGTGCTTTCCCGAAGCTCCCATCTAAAGGGTCTACGGGTGGATTTGTTGGTCTCAACCTTTTGAGGTCAACAAGTTCCAATAAAAAATTGAGAATATGTGTTAAGTTCTAGAGTCGGTTATTGTTAGTATGTAGAGCAAGCACAAGAATCGATTGAGGAGGATCAAGCCCCTATTTGAGTCTCATTATTCTCAAAACTCATTTTTAATTACGCATTTTTTCATAAAATAATTTTACACGTAAATCTAAAATTTTTCCCTATTTTTTAACCACCACTCTCCAAAAAGTCACTATTCAATATTAAATTATCCCCAAAAAATGGGGCTTAAATAAGGGCCAAATAGGATGTACGATTTTCTTTCATAACTTTCTTTTCATCATAATAAATTATTGAAGTGGTAAAGAGAATATAGCTTCACATTGAGATAAATATCTATAAATCTTGCATATTTTTGTTTTTTTTTAACTCGCAATTTTAATTGTTCTTTAGCATAAAAATGTTTTTTATTCTCAACAAGATCGAACAAATAGAAAACTCAAAGTTCTATAGTTTTATTCAATCAAAACCTTAGAGCATCATCTCAATTGCTAAAACGCCAATCAAATCAATATAGATGTTACTTCAATATATATACGTTAACATATTGATCAAATACATAAAGGATTTGTTTGAAAAATAAAAAAATAAATTTTGTAATAGTGATTTTATTTTCCTTAAAAATTGTATGATAAAAGTAGGAAAATATTTTAAGTTTAGATATGAAATTATTTTATTAAGAAAATATGTATTTAAAATTAAATGTAAAAAGAAAAACAATTTTTAGATAATATTTCTCCAACGAGGGGAAAATAAGTAAAAAAAAAAAAAAGTCACTTGTAAAGTGAAACTTTGGAACGGGCAGACAAGCGACCCAAAAGCAGGGTAGACTTAGCCCGGTGACCAGGGTTTGTGTCCCCACCAAAGTTTCAAGGGGAATTGTGGCATTTTTTCACTATACTCGCGAGATCATGCCACATTGAGCCCATTGCACCTATATATATATATATATATATATAAGTATCGGTGTTTTCTGTCTGTAGTGAGTAGGAATTATATTGCACATATAGTGTTGGCACATCAATAGTTGATTTTTAAATTTATTTTCTAATCATCAATATGGAAATCAAGCATATTACCATATCGACTATGGGTAACATATCTTCTGTCCACTGTAGACATGAGATCAGTTATGTATACAATTGACTCGGGACTGTTTGGGAAAAAAAAAAAGTTAAAAGGGAAAAATATACACTATCTATATTTCAAGAAAATTCAAAATTTTCACATAGATTCAAATTTTTTTTCAAAATATTAATCGGGCAATCGCCATCCCGTCCCACTTTGGATTGGTCATTGCTAATCTTTCTCAATATTAAAAAATAAAAATAAAATTACGCACTCCGTCCGAGTCTAAAACTTTCTTTATTAGGGCCATCGCTTTACATTCGCACATTTCCTCGTGAACGACTCCGAATTTCTTCTATAATCAAAATTTGTTAAGAGTTACGAACAAACTTCGATAAGATCTAAGTTGATATTTAACTGATGTGAGATTTTTTTTACAATGTTTCACAAATTACAAAAGTATAAATTATAAATAAACATTTCTATAACTTAAAAATCAAACGTAACGTAAGGAGAAGGACCAGTTGTTTACATGGATACGTGTATACATACACAAGAATACATGTAGATTTGGTTTATTTGTTGGAAATGCGGTGCGGTGAGGTGCAACATTGTTTGTTTGTAATAGGTAATTGAGGTAGGGTCCACACTCTTTTCATCATGGAATTTAATGTCAAATTGAATTTTTCTTTTCACAATTTAGAGCTTCAAAATTTAATTAAGGGTCTGTTTGTCTTCCATTTTGTCTATCCGAAATTGTCGCGCACATCGAAGAGTCGAAGACATATAATTTCTTATCCTCTAACATGTGAGGAAAATTGAACATTTTACTTCCATTTTGTCTATCCAAAATTGTCGCGCACATCGAAGAGTCGAAGACATATAATTTCTTATCCTCTAACGTGTGAGGAAAATTGAACATTTTACTTCTAATGTCAAATTGAATTTTTCTTTTCACAATTTAGAGCTTCAAAATTTAATTAAGGGTCTGTTTGTCTTCCATTTCGTCTACTCAAAATTGTCGCGCACATCGAAGAGTCGAAGACATATAATTTCTTATCCTCTAACATGTGAGGAAAATTGAACATTTTACTTCTAATAATCCTTAATCGATGAAATTGTTTTCCTTTAATAATCCGAACTTGCACGTCTTAATAAACGTTGTTTTTGTTATTATTATTATTATTATTATTGTCAAATCTACATTTCGAACACATTTAAAATGTAGTAATGAAAATAAAAATAAAAAATTGAACTTTTTTTAAATTTTTATATTCCACGTATCGTTATTCCCGGGAGTTCGAGTTTCACGTCTTAGATTATTAATTAATAATGACAATTAAAGGTAAAGTAATGTATAGATTATTAATTAATAATAATAATTAAAGGTAAAGCAGTCTAAATTACAGGGGAAGGGAGCCGATCCAGAGGAGTGGAATCCCATGCCAATACATGCTCTTTACCACCCTCGGGTTTGGGATCGAACCGACCCTGCCGGACCAATTCTCCCATTTTACGGTCATTTGGATTTGAGCCAATTTAAGTTTCATTATTACATGTATGTCCCTGTTTAACGGCACGTGATGTACAGTGTACTAGAAATTAAGCTATGTCTTAATTATTATATTAACCTTAAAAAAAAAAAAAAAAAAGTGGATACGGCGATTTGTTGGAGTGACTCTTTTGAAAGTAAGTTTATGTCGATAAGAACGACAACGATTAGCCTTCAATATAGTATGTTGGCGTGTGAGTGGATTTTACATCTTTTTTCATCTGAAAGACTTGATATGTAATTACTTTTCATAAACGGGTCAGTGCAGGAATTGAAATCGTCACATTTACTTGGTCTGATTACTGATATAATATTGAACTATCTCGTTTGGAAACTTCAATTATTAAACGTGAGACACATTATTTAACTTCAATTATTAAACGTACGATGTATATTTCTTTTGCTTAGAATTTTATGTGCAAGTTTGCAAATGAAAATTAAAGAAAATAAGGAATATTTTGAATTTACGTGTAAAATTATTTTATGGAACAATACGTAGTTGATAAAGAACTTTGAAATGAAGTTCAAATATAGGCTAAAACTTCGGTCGAAAGTTTTGTAAAATAACCCTTCAGCTTTTGCATTTTTTTTTTTTTTAATAATTAGGTAAGATAAACTTTTTCGCTCGCTATACGATTATAGAAAATCTAACATCAATACGAGTTCGACCAAACTAAAAATAAAAGAAAATTAAGAATAATGATCACATGTAATGTGGATTTGTTCTTAGGGGATTCTCCTACATTGTTCTTATCCTAGGCACGTAGGTTTTGTTTTGCCTTTTTTTTCTTTATTATATTATTAGACACAAAAAATTAAATAATATATTATAAAAAAATAAATACTTTAAATGGCTCAAAGATAAACTCGTGCAATGCAATCACTACCTTTTGACCTTTGACTGAGTAGGCACGTGCGCGGCATCTTTTGACTCAAAAATCTCGATAATTCCGGCGAAGCCACGTGCAATTCTGTCTCTTCTGCTAATTAAATATTTTTATGCTTCTGCAAATTAAATATTAATTATTTAAATATACTTAACTTTGTTAGCAGGATATAATTAGGATTCTCTCATGCTTTCTCATAGTACTAATTTATGGTACACCTTTCACTATTTCATAATCGAGTGCAGACATAATTTTTTTATCAATCATATGCCCCACTTGATTGATAATATTATTGACGGTATGAATTGTTTGGTCGATTTTCAGTCGATGTCGAGTAGGACCGATCGAGTAGGTAGATAGTTTCTTCACCCTTATTTGTCTCTATGAATTTGCAAAATAAATGTCGCTTCCGTGTCATGATTATCAAAAATAGTTCTAGTCACCTTTTTTAATCTTCACGATCAAATTAAGTTATACAGATCAAGATTAGGACTCTGTTTGGTACGAATTAAATTTTTAATAGATTTCTCTAAAAGTTGATGAAATGTATGGTTGAAAAGTTGTGGACCAGTGAAATATGTGGTTAAAATTAATTGTTGACTTTGATTTTAATTCCTGCCAAATCCAACGATTAATTGTCTAATGAAGATGTAATACATTTGAAGTGTTCGACGGGCAATCATTTCGATCGGTGATGTCACAACTAATAATGAAATCTCAAACTAAATGTAAGAGAAATAATTAATATAAATAAAGATTATTGTGTTTATCAGAGAGGATGTTTTATATAGTGTTTCCGCTACATTATTGTCTAGCTAGGCATATGCTGTAATTCCAATAAAGCTTGCAGCTGCTTCTGGAACTCGTAACATCGTGTCACATTTTGTATGTCCAACTATTATTTTCACGGGTGTGGTACATTTATATAATAGGTTTAAACACACATAATGCGGTGAAATATGATTTGATCAGAAAAGAATGTTTTCAATTAAGTAAAAAACGAAAAAACTTCTCCACTCTTGATGTCTCATCTGTATATAAATCATTGTGTACAAGTAGTATTATTCTTATTTTTATCGAGTATTTGTTTAACAGTGAAAAATGATATTTTTCAGATTCTAACAAAGCTTCGAAAAGTCTTCTCAGATAAATTCCTAATGCAATGAAGATTATTCGAAGTACTGTCTAAATTAAGTTATAATAATGTCATTTTTTTTATAATTATAGATGTCCGAACCAGCTTACGCACGCCTAGACTAATCTCACGAGACTCTGAAGTTTACTACCGGATACCGGATACTCACCTCAAAGAGGACTCAAACTGGTGATCATTGGAGAGCGAATCCAAGGTCTGACCAATTCATGGTTAATAATGTCATTTATTATTCATTAAAAGTTTTTAAAAATTTGATGAAATTAAAGAATATTGTCAAAATAAAAAAGCCTCCAAAAGTATATAAAATACTAAAAGTAAACTATTTGCCAGTTTGACTCAAATTTTCGTTAAAACCACAAAAATGTGCGCTAATCACAGACGAGCATATTTATATAAACAGGTAATAGTTAAAGATGCTTGACTAATCAGTATTAGTGTTCATCGAGTTCGAGGTTAAATTTCACTTGCAGTAACTGAGTTTTCAGCAAAATTGCAATTTCATCGCTAATTTTTAATTCGTCTTTATTGGATCACCGAACTTCAATTTGAGTTTTGATAGATTGACAACACAGTTAGTAGGTTATATTTATTTATTTTTAAACCCCTGTTTGGTACACATTAAAATTTTCATTTTCATTTTTCTACTCATTTTCAACCATATATTCTTAAATAAAATAATATTTTTCATCACATCAATAACTTCTCCTTTTTCAACCACATATTCTCCATCAATCTACGATTCCAAAATACATTCTTCCAAAAGTTCAAAAAAATTATTTTGGGAAAGCCCAGTTAGGCCCATTACCATATCCAGATCAGTAATGGGCTTCTCGGAGACCGCTACAAACTGGGTTTCGAAGTCGCATCCGAGGAGTTGAAACTAGTTTTAATTTATCAAAGAAAAAGTATTACAATTGTTTCGAACGCACACTTGTCTATTTTCTCCCTACTATGACAGAAATGAAGACTCGCCCTAATACCCTTTATATAGGAAGCCAAGTATGGAAGCACTTAAACAAGAGGACATTGTTATGCCCTTCAACTAGTAATCTAAATTGCTTACCATTAACAGTTTTTAACTTTTAAGTGGCAATAATTGACTTTGACATCTTAAATTTAAGATGGCAAATCAATTATTGCCATTTCAATGCCACACACAAACCGCCTATGGTTAGCCATCTAAATGAATAGCATTATTCCCACACACCCTTAACAGTTACCAAACTATTTGGCCGTATAAAGTTGGTGAAACTGCACATCGCAAATCTGGAAAGAACAACACGTAGGGAAGAAAATACAAAAAAATTATGTGGGAGTAATTTCTTGAAAATCACTTCTCTCTCAACTCATTTCCAATCACACATTCTTTTTTTCTTTTTATAACCGTGGATGTTCGAACCAGTTTACGCGCACCTCGACTAATTCCACGGGACCTGAAGTTTACAGCCGAGTACTCACCTCGGTGGCTCTGAGGAGACTCGAACTGGCGACCATTGGGGAGCAAAACCAAAGTCTAACCAATTGAGCAACCCCTCGGGGTTATTTCCAATCATACATTCTTAAAAAATCAATTTCACGTTTCCGTTTCCTCGTAACTTTCCCTACTTTTTAATTACACATTCGCCGGAGAAACCATTTTCAAAAAATCACTCCCCCACAAAGAAAACCTGCACATCCCTTTCATACACACACATACACTAGGTTTGGGGGCTAATGGAGCCTAAATGGGTACCACTTTTTTATGCGCATTTTAGTTGGTACACGCTGCCAATGCTCAGATATTTGATACCCACAAATATCACTAGCAAAATTCACCAATAACAGCCGGAAAAGAAGAAAAAAAGAACTGTATGAACCAATTTGCGAAACACCTCATTTTCATAATAAATAAAACTTGCAACATTGCTGTCACAGTCATAATGTGTAAGCTTTATCCAAATCTAACAAAATGCAAAGGATGCCAAGCAATTGGCATGGTACTTGAACAAGTTCAAAAACCATTTAACATGCTAAGTTCTTCATGCAAAGAACTTTTCATGTTTTATACAAGCCTGAGCATACAGCAAATCCTAACTTTGAATTAGAAATTTTTAATTTTTGTCTTCATTTTAAGTATAATAGATTCCTCGATATCACCCTGATTATGCAACAAAAAATAACAGTACAACTTCGTAAAAGATATTTCACATCTATATCTCCTCAGAAAGACAAAGTTTCTATTATATTGCCATGCCATGCCTCCAAATCACGCAGTATTCATTTTAGCTGAGCAGGTTCTACATGGTCGGGAGAGAAGGAAATGCAAGATTTATAAAATAATTATAGAGGATATAAAAGCCAAGATACTTCCCACTATACAGTTCTATTTAATTTGAGGGGCCACCATGCCACAGACTGACCTGTCTTCAATAGGAAACTCTCTCAAAACTTAACTTCAGGTGCCGCTACCTAGAATTGAAGTATCCGTACCCTGAAAGAAAAAATAACCTAGTGAAGTCTGAATTTTTTTCAATAGAAACTAGTTACTAGACTTTTAATCAAACGATAGCCTCCTTGAATCAACTTCTACTCCTTGTTTCCTCATCATTTAGATACCTCATCAATTAGATTGGTCTAATACAACTTTTAGGAATAGTGCCTAAAGGCTTGATCTACTTCCTTGGATTAAGATAAGTCTTCTGACTATTAGTAAGTTTCGCAAACCCTCCCTTAAGTTTCGGACAAACAGAGAGACACCTCCTCTAGTTTCAAAAAATTTCGCTCCCTGAGGATTTGGACAACTTTTAAGGTTTTTTTCCACGGAAAAACATAATTTTGAAGTGTCTAAAACAACAACTAACAACTTATTTCCATTTTAAGGATTCCCCCACCCCCCAACATTCACTTTTTTGCTTTAATCTCTTTGGGCTTTGAGACTAAACTGAAGTATCTGAAAAATCCCCTACACACAAGTCCATACTTTTCTGTAAGCCAATCTAAGACTTGCACCATCGTAACTCCGAGAACCACAGATTTGGACATATGCTAAGTGAGCAAAGTGGAGAAAGCAGCAAGAAGATAGGAAGCAAGCAAGGAAAGACGAGGGAAGCAATATGTTAGGAAAAGAGGAGAGAAAAAGGGGAGAGTGGAATCTGCAAAGAAGAAGAGGGAAGAATAGATTGGGCACCAAATAAATAAAAGGGTTGGAAGAATCTGTAGAACCATTGAGGAAAAATTGGAGTGACTTGTGAGGAGAGAGTAGGCCTCTTGAAAGCCTACAATTCCATTTTTATTGTTCTTCAATTCCATTTAAATACCCTTTGATAATCTAGATCCTTATCTGTATGTGCATTTACTTCATAGTTCTAATTACACACAGTTAGCACTGAACAAGCATTATTATCTTCTCATTGATGTTGCATCTTTAATCTTTCTTGCTGCTTATTTTTCTTAAACAATTTAGTAAAGTAGGTTAAATATGAACAAGAAAGTTTTCATAAATGAAGAGAAGTAAATAAATAAATTTTAAAACTCTATAAATCAATGGTTTCAAAATGTGGAAAAATCCTAAATTGTTATAAATTCTGTCAAGTTTTGTAAGGTTTCATGGAAGTAAAATTCTATAACAAAATACTTTTTTAAAATTTGGTTAAATATATTTTATAAAGTTCGAAAGGTTTTATAGTCCAATCGATAATGCAATTCAAAAATCTAGTTACATTTAAGAAAAAACCTAAATTAATCCTTCATAAAAAGTGACCAAAAAGCCTTCAAATTGAATTAAGTTGACAAGGGTATTTTAGACACTTCACATTTTTTTCTAAATAAAGGCTTAAAATTGGAAGTGCAGGATTTGATGTCCAAAACAAATGTCAGGGGGTGACTCTGAGTCTGATGCTGTAAGGTTTGAAACTAGAAGGATGACTCCTTATTTGTCAGGCACCTCAGGTTATAACAAGAATTAGAAGGAAATGTATAGTTCTGCATACTGATTTCCGTTCATTTGAGGCCTTCATATAGGCATTAATACAGCTGATGGGAGCAAGAAATTAAGAAAGGAAAGATAACTGTGATTGACTAGTTCAACGAAAGCTAAAACGTATTAACTAGTTCAACAAAAGCTAACACCTATTGAATAAGCATATACTGTGAATGCAATGCAAAGCCAAGGAATAGACTTTAAACAACTTCTGAAGTCTAAATCAGACTTCAAAGACTAAAGGATTAGGACATAATAAAAAGGTAATTTTCCAATCCCTGGGAAATCACAGCTCTATAAACAAATAAAATTATTGATTCATTTCAGAGTTCAATATTATTTAGATGTGTAATTAGTTGGCAAGTATTAAAGGTTTCAAAGTAAACTGTTACTATAATGATGCATATAAACAATTTAAGTGCAATAAACTTTACTCATAATAAAGACCTGGACTTATTTTCATGATTTTACAATAAAGTTAAAACATTTATTTTGTAGATCATACTTTTGTATCTTCACAAGTGGATGCGTTGGTCACTGAAGTCCCAACTTCTAAGTATAAAGACACTAGTGCATTTGGATTGCAATGTTAGTCCTGCATAAGTATCCTTAATTCATGGTTTGATCTCTTTCAAAAAATATTAAAGAGTGGAACCGTGCTATTTTGCCCGGGAAAGGGGTGCCCGGGTCAAACCCGGGGGCTGTCAGACCCCCCACCAATAGGGGGGGCGCCCGGGTTTGACCCGGGCTCCCCTTTCCCGGGCAAAGGGGCTTTGCCCTAAAGAGTGATAATGTGATATTAGTGACTGATACATCATTATCTTGGGATAGCAAATTTGTGAATATTTGGAACATATAATTTCAAGACAGGAATCTATAACTCTCATAAGAGAGGCGAATATCCCTTCTAAAAAACTTTTAGTTGGACATCATAAATATAAGCACTCAAGAATTTAGTAAAGAATTTACTCGATTATCATATTTCTGACTAGATCACAAACTAATTATTTCTTTAATGGAAAAAAGTGATTTGATGTTAAAGATGTGATTACACGTTCAGCCCACCACAATAGTGGACTAACATAAAAACGCCAAATGGCAATTTTAGTGATTTTGCAAGACTCGAAAGCTACCTTTGCAAATTAAGGCTAAATGAATTATGCTCTTTGCATTTTCATATTTGATCAGTGCACTTTAGTAGCTAGAATCAACCGCAAACAATGAGCCAAATGAAACAATGGACAAGAGGAAGTAGAATGTGATAAAACCTTGATATTTCAGCGGTTTGAGGTCTAATTGACTTGAAACTGAACTGAAAGTTCACGATACATTAACACTTTCAAATCCATACAATTAAATCGAGATGCAATGATTCAGTTGACAGATACGACCTTCTAAACAATGACGAGATTTTGTGAAATCTTTCTTCTTTGTTGAGATTAAGTAGGTATTTCCAGGAATACGTCCTTGAGGTTTTTGTAGTCGTAGGCTGTCTCTCTTTTATGCTTGGGTAAAATCTTGTTATTGCGTTCGAGCAATTCATCTTCAATAGTTGATTTATTATAGGTGTGCCAAGATATCGTGTTCTTGATATAGTTGTCTGTTTATAGAATTAAGTAAAGAGAACACTGTGTTCCAATTGTTGATATAGTGGTCCCTTTGTGATGTAGTACATCACAACTACAATAAATAGTTTCCTACTACATTAATGATTCACCTTTTCTAGGAGTTCATCTTTTCAATTATGTTTATCCTTTTTTAGTTTTCTTTTATAGTTGTGATAGGAATTTTATCTTTTATTTGATTAGGACTATAGTTTCAATTTCCTAGTATAAACAGGATTAGGGAATAATCTTACATTTATAGAGGCATTGTACACTTTTCATCACAATCAATCATAAATAGATACAAAGTAAGATAATTTCAATATAATTCTTAATTTCAATTCTTATTACAAGAATTTCATACAAGCTTCCCCACCATTTTGAATGGACAATAGTATAGTGATTTTTTCCCCTTTGATTGACAGAGTTTTCCACAAAAAGAATTAAACACTTTATTGATTGCGTTTATAATCGCTATGCAATAGCATGTTTGCGTAGACAACATACTTCTCTCTCCTGAGCACCAAATCAGCCCCATAAAAAATGAATAATCCCAAGACCATATCCATGTCTAGTCGACATGGGATTTTTGTTCACACTTTTTCAACAAAAATAACATTCTCTTTCGTTAATACTTTAGAAACAAAACAATATCATATTTCTAGCGCGCTAACAATATCTCATTATCTAATAAGAGTGGTGCTAATGGTACATTAGGGGAGCCATAATGGTGTCCATAATGGACACCATTATGGCTCCCCTAATGTACAAGAAGAATTATCCATCTAACAAAGATGAAATTCCAAGGAAAAAACAAAAAGACTCCAAACATAAAATTAGAGACACACAACCACAACTACCTCCAAATATACATTCTTGAAAATACAATGCAAGTCCAACAAGGAAGAAGAAATATCTCACAATACACTATTTAGATGGATATATTTCACAAATGAACATTTGTAAATGTACGAATTTAAAGACCTGTGTGTTTGGCACAGCATCCAAATTTCAAGTCAATCGGACCACATCAAATATACTCCATAAAAGACTCGATGCCCCTGTTTGTGAAAGGTTCTCTCATTAAATAGGACTAAAATAATAATTAAATATGGAAGCAATCAATTACAATATTAATTAATGGTAAAAATAATCTATCTATATTTAATACAATTATAATAATATAATCGCAATATTCCACGATTTTCGGAATCTTATTCAAGCTCCTTGACATCCCCCTCAAATCGATGCTGGTAAAAACATCAATTTTCAATCATGAACTGACGACGGTAAAAATATTTATGCCCAATAGAAGAAATCCAAATTAGAGCAATCAACTACGAAAATTAGTGACAACGAGAGACCAAGAACAACAAATAATGCAAAAACAACAAAGAAATACTCCAAAGCCACTCCAAGAACACTCCAAAGATATTACGAGATACTACGAGAACAGAGGTTGAAAGCCTCGTTACGTTGAAAGGAACATGAATAGGAAAAAAATTTGACGAAGACGGGATGAGATGAGCAAAAAGCTCCTCCCACCTCAAGAAGACAAGAGAAAAATCTAAGGAAAAAGCTCTGATGACATGTCAAATATACACAATAATATTCAATAACACTCGATGCCCCTTCTATGTGAGATGTTCTCTCATTATATAGAACCAAAATCATTACTAAATATGGTAAAAGCAATATATCAATATATGATACAATTTTAGTGATAACATAATCATAATCTTTGACGATTTTCGTAATCTTATTCAATCGTAATCTTCGACGATTTTCGGAATCTTATTCAAGCTCCTTGACATATTGATCTTAGAGCACATGTCATCTAATTATTATTAGGTTTGCGAGCTTTAATTTGCTTATAAACAAGAGTGCATTTTTTGCTCTTTAATGAAATTAATGACTTGCCCATAGTGGATTAAGAGTTGATCAAGATTTTGGACGATTGGAGCTTGGATTATGAGGGTACATTGGGACCCTGGTAGCTACAAAATTTAAATGGAAGTACGGCAACAAACATAGGGATTGAACTGTGTTGACACTAGGGTTCACTAGAGGTTCAGACGGTTGGGGACTATATAAACCAACAAAAGGGCAGCACCAAACAACCAACCTGAGCACATACTCACACCTTTGAGTGCTTGTTGTCTTCTAGTTTACTCTATATCTGGTCCAATCCTAATCCAAAAAGGCATCCACCCACACAGCTCAAGGGCAATTAGAAAGATTTAGTGGTAAACATGCTAAAATAGACAGAGAGAGGCTTCGGCATATTTGGGTAATCTCCCTTTTCATTGGTAGTACGATTAATTGAATTATAGCACTGTGAGTGGAGCCTTGAGTTTTCATTCTATTTTTTTTCTTTTGGAACGAACAATTGATCCTACTCTTTCATTTCATGTCTTTGGGCCTCAAAATATAGTTTCAAAGAAATCGTGCATCATTAAAACACAAAAACACTCAAGAAAATCTTGCACAATTATTTCGAATATAAACTAGCTATCACCAGCATAGACCATCAAATCCATATAACTTGTGCAATGTTTAGGAGGATTTTTGTTTTCTTTAATCATTTTCAACCACACAACCTCACATTCTCCAAAAAAAAAACACCTTAGTCTTTTATTCACCATTGCCATCCTCAATAATTTGCAAGGCGCAACCAAACAAAAACAAGAGTCTAGAAGCATTCCAACTCAATGAACGATCAAATGTTGTATAGAAGGCAAATAATAAACTAATCAGCCAGTATTCTGACTCAGCATTTAAACTTATGCCTTTATCTCCCTACATATGTCAATACTCGTTGTCAATGTCTTCATGCCAATTTACACAATTTATCATACCAGTCCCAGTAAATATAGTAATTTGCAAATATCTAAACATTCAATCAACAGATACAAAAATATTTGTATAAAAAAATTATAATTTCATCAACATACGATCTTTTAAGATCAGCAGCATACCCAAAAGCAAATATAATCATTTACATATAAAACAGATTGCACAAAAGAAAACGAAAATCACAAGTATCAATTTCTTCTGTTTTCCAACAAGAAAGAGTAAGAAGGGGGGGGGGGGGGGGGGCAAACATAGGGATTATTTCGAAGGTACCGAAAGTGACGAAGACGAAGAAGAAGAGTAGAATCGAGCAAGGTGATCTTTCTGTTCTGTGTATCGGCGCCTGAGGTACTTTTCTAGGATTTCCATGACGCAAACAAACTTTTTCATCTCCTCGAGCTGGCGGCTCAGCTCGGCTTCCCTCGCCCTGGCTTGTTCGAGCCGCGCCTCTGTCTCGGCTAGCCGATCCCTCATATTCTCCACTGCTAACGCGTTCTCATTGTCGAGGGGTCGCATCCGAGCTTGAATTTCGGATATTTCATCTCTCGAGGGCAATCGACCGCCGCCGTAGCACATGGTTGCCGGCGTGTTTGTTCGTGTAGTACTTCGTTCTTCGGAAGTTGCACGTTAATTTGCTAAGAGCGTGTTTTACAGATGCAACTGGTGGCGTCTTAACCTGCAGTACCTTTATCACTAGAACATGTTTCGCTAAGCGAGTTGCTTTTAAGTTATTTTGGACTCAAATATGTATACACAAACTTTTTCCTTATTTTTGAGTGATAAAAATTACTTTTTGAAAAGTAATATTTAACTTACTACTAAAAATCGTTTTATGATATAAAACAAAGAGAAAAATAAAAGAAGTTAGAGTAGAATAATGATTATTCACTAATAAAAATATAATTTACATTCCCCTCTTTAACGACTTATTAAATAATATTTTCTTTATTATACCTTGTTTAATAAAAATTTAGCGAGACAAAAATATCAAACAAATGATAAAGAGTATAATTATTTTTGAAATATTAAAAATAAATGATACTTCGTTAAAATCTTACCGGAAAAACTCAGTGGGATAAAATCCAAGCGGAGGAAAAAGAATAAACCTACTCCCTCGATGTTGATCATCGAAAATATTTGAGTCGACGCATTTATATCTTGTGGCCAAATTCTTGAACTTAAACATCGGTAATTATACTGCGAATAAATTAGTCACATTATTACTCGAGGGAATTGGTTGAACATCAATATTACAAGTCTTCAAGCTCATGTATATAGAAGAAATTTGGAGAAATATATTTTTTCTGTCTCTTTTATACTTTTTTTGGTTTTGCAATACAAACTACATAATTTTCATACAATATTGTTTAATTATCTTTTGTTGAAACTAAGTCGCATGATACTTGGATATGATAAATCATGTTCTTGACTTGCCTTATGAATTGCAATGATTTTAGGATGATTTGAAGATATTTTTGTCAAGTTTTGTTTCACGAATCTCTACAATATGTTGTTCCACCGTGTATAAACATATATCATGTTTGCGATTTAACTATATATGGATCAAATAAATAACATGCAAATGCATATCCCACTAAAGAAGATTTCAATTTTTTAGAATAAAATAATCCATATCAATAGTACTTCTCACGTAATGAAAAATGTATTTAACATCATTGTAATGTCTTTAAACCTCTATTTGACAACTATTGACCCCAAAAAATGCACTGCTCATGTGGCTAACAGATCACAAGACCTCGCACATGCACGCAAGCTTTGCCCCTACACACTAGGACAAACTGTTAGTCACACGTGGCCTTCTCTGGAGGGGGTGGAGTTGATCATGCGTACTCCAACGATCAAGTCAGTTAAAAAAATAGTAATATGAGTGTGTGAAAGCTTTAAACGTGAGCTTCCAATATAAAAAGGGGGTCGACTTTAGGGAGAAATAAGTGAAAGATGGGGAAGCAAGATTATAGCTTTAAAAGTCTAAACTTGCATTATCTTTGAATGTCAATAAGTGTGAATTTTTATACTTGGGTATGACGGATAATGGCCGTTAGGTGGTAGTACACGTGGTCCCATCTAAATGACTGATCTCTCTTGTCATTGACATCAATCAATCATAGCCTTAAATATGGCCTGCTTACGGCCTTGAATTTGACCAAATAGGTTTGCAGCAGCGGCAACGATGGTGACTTGTCTTGTCAATCACCTAATACAAGATTTGCTTAAAATCTTCTCACTGCCTCGCCTCGAACTGGCTCTTCCCATGGTCTCTGCATATAATAGGGTCGGTCTAGTTTTGCTCTGTAGAAAGAAGTGTCCGCACTTGAAGGTCGATTTAACTTCGCCCCATTTAGGTGTATAGGGAGCAAGATCGTCCAACTATTTGCCACGTAGAATGAATGAGAGCATGTGTAGGCCCTTGTGTAACGAGGCGTAACAACCATTATTTTAAAACTCTTTAATTCTCATACACATTTTCAACTACATATCTTTCAATAAAATAATATTACATGTAAATTCAAAAAAAATCGTCTTTTTTAACCTTACATTATCCAAAAACCTACTATTTCTCTCATTAAAATATGGAATAATGAGATCAAACTGGCGCTTATACAATAAAATATTTTGCACGTAAATCTAAATTCTTTTTAACCACACTTCTCTAAAAAATCACAATTCAACTCCATTTCTCAAAATAATAATCATCAAACATGGATAGATTGTGTAGTAATTATTTAAGAATGACTTGTGAATATATGGGTTGGTTTTGAATTCCATTTTCCTCCCAATGTTGAATCAACTAGAGTTGCCTACTAGGTGTTTGATGAATTGCCTTTGTGCAACATTTGTGTTGAATTAGGGTTACTTTAGCATTTGACATTGTTGATTTATATTTTCGATAGCTTTTTGTGGTTAAATTCCTTGAAAAATGTATTTGAAATCTCCAACACCCATTTCCACAAACATATGCATGACATGGTTAGGCACAATTCACTTCATGTCTCTTATTTCGTCCATCCATCATCTAATCCAAATGACCTCCGTTTGATGTCAAATTTGACTGTGTAAGAACAATATGTCCTCTTTCATTTGTCCGGAGATCCTTCGAAAAAATTTCGATTTTTCTCACCAGTACCCTGGGCGAACTTCCTTGGTTTGTCATGGTTTCAAATGAAGAATTTTCATTGTTTTAATTGATTTTGGGTTTGTGAACCTCACTTTGAATTTTTTAGATAATATCCATACTTCACTACATGTTTCACCAAACATGGCATCATTATGTCAGTTTATGCTTTGTTGGTTTCGTTATTTGAATTCATGAGTGCGAGCGTTGTATACATACATTTTGGCATAAGTTTGGAAGATTTGGTTACTTATGCTATTAGCTTATCGTTAAGTGACATATTAATCATTTATGGATCACTGGTAGATTAATAGTTTCAATTTTTTTTACTTGCAGGATGTAGGGCTGGGCAAAATGTCCGAACCGAACCGAACGGGTTTTCTTAAATTAAAAACTCGAACGGGTATCCGAATCGAGAACCGACGAGTTTGGTTCGGTTGTCGGTTCTAGACCAAGAACCGAATTTTATTTTTTTTGACAATTGGGTATTTAGGCTTCAAGTATATTGAATATAACACACACTGACCAACATAAAAAAAATTGAAAAAAAAAACACTAAATATAAAAGGGACGGAACCCTAGAATTTTCGGTATTCTCTTCTTCAAAACCGACCAACATAAAAAAAATTGCACAAAAAAAAGCCACTAAAAATATAAAAGGGAGAGAGCCCTAGAATTTTTGGTCTTCTTTTCTTCTTCTCTCTCCTGTCCATTCCAACCGCACAACATGTTTCTCGTCCAGTCATGAGTCATTTTCTCTCAGCTTGAAGAAGTTCTCCTCCTTCTAGTTCCCACACTAAATTGGAGTACTCTCGTATTTATTCTTTTTCTATTTAAGAGACGTGAGATTTTACCCTCTTAACGTTGACAGTGCTTTCGTTCTTTTATCGTGTTTACAATGACAAGTTTTTTAAGCTTTCCAAGAGCTTTGCACAGAAATTTCCAGCTCTAGTTACTGAATTCTTTTTCTTTACATGGTACTCAAGAAATTGTTAACATTTTAATGGTACATGACAAGTCAAGCAATCGATGATTACATTACATAGTTGGTAAGTATCTTTAATACTTTAAAATATTACGTTTATTTGTAAAAGCTAAGATTGAACCTGGTCAATATTCACACATAGATTCACTCGGTGAAAGTACTGAGCACGTTGGGATTGCCTCACTTCTCACAATGTTTTCAGAAAACATGAATGATTTTGTTACCACTTCTCAAAATGGAGAACGTAGTTAGATGCTTTTATATGTTACCTTTTGGTGGGTAAGCAGTGGAGTAGTAACTGTTTGAGGGAAGCAGCAAAAAAATGTGATCTATATTGTCTAGTACTAAAGTGTTAGCATTTTGTGAAAACTTTCTAATATGTTATGGATTAATTATTCAAGACGCACTAACAAAGTTTTCTAAATGTATTCATATAGTGTTATTATAAATGTTAAAAAAATTAATTATAGTATGAACCGAACTGAATCGAACCGAACCCGAACGGTTCCAGAATTATATCTGGAACCGACCGTTCCATTTATTAAATACCCGAAAATTTCTGGAACCGAAAAAATCGAACCGACCCTCGCTCACCCCTAGCAGGATACCTCCTAAGCAAACTGTTAAAGGAAAAAAGAAAGCTGCCTCTACATCTGGTATTGCTTGCACCCGAGGACATGACGATGTTATACGAAGGTTTTTGAATCAAGAGTCCATGACTAGATATTCTGATATCATTAGCCATTGGGCATTACTTGTAGAGAGGCCGGTAAAACTAGATAGCTTCCCAGGGTTTGAGATTGTTACCTTAGTACATAATTGTGGATGGGAAAAGGTGATAGAGAGACCACACCCAGTATATGAAGGACTTGTTCAGGAATTCTACGCCAACTTCAATAGTGAGATAGACACCCCTGGCTCCAAGCATTTACATCAGAAATGGGTGAGGAACAAGTAGATTATGTTCTCACCAGAGATCATACATGAGTATTATCGGCTAACATGGGACAATATTGTCCCAATTTCAGGTGACTTCCATTGGAACGAGGTGGGGGATGTTTTGCTTAGGTGAGAGAATGCTTGGCCATTGTAAACTCCAGAGTGGCATCAGATTGAGTTTACACATTCAATAGGAATCTTGTAGCTGTTCATGTGCCACAATATTGAGCCTACAACTCATCGAACCACGTTCACTGATCCTAAAATTGGATTCATATACCATTTGATGAAGGGGCAGAAGATTGATTTAGCAGCATTCATCTATGAGCAAATTCACTCTCAAGGGATTTGGGAGACCGACATCGTTCTTTAATATTCCTGAGTCTAATCAATGGGATTTGCAAGAGCTCTGGGGTAAATATCCCGTATGGGGAGGTTCTAAAGAGACATTACATTTTTTAAGCACACTAAATTTAAAGCTCAGGAAAGAGCTTAGGAGAAGTATGGAGAGCGGTTAGAGAGGAAGCGTCTTCAACAGCTAGATGAGCAGTGTCAACCAGCTGACGATGATAAAATACATCAAGCTCTACCACTATCTAGCGATGTTGATACATAGTTGTTGGGACAAATGTTCGCTACTATAACTGGCTCTAGCTAAGATATTCATAGTGTTCAGCAGGTTGTTGGAGCCATGGGTATGAATATCCAAATAGTGTGAAGTAATATGTTGACCACCAGGAATTTTGTTGCTCTACCAGCAGGGAGTCTTTGGCTGCAAGGAGAAAGGTTGAGATCCTGAATGTGCGGTTGAGTACTTATGTGGACAGAGTTGATGGTATACAACTGAGGGCTAATGAGATGTGGGACCGATTAGGCAGCATTGAGACTGAAGTTCAAGAGCATTCGACACTACTTCGGGGTATGTAGGGGCAGCTTGAAGAGGTCTTGCCATGATGAGAGGCTTACAGATCTAGTTCGCTCAACATTCATGGTTGATGCGTCAAATTTTTGCATAACTACCTCCACCTTCAGCAAATAGCACATCTGGCTCTACTTTTCCTCTGCCATCTTCACCGTCACATCCATATTGATCATGGGAGTATTCGTTACCTCTATTTTGGTACCTAATTCTGTTTTGTCCTAACCTTCTGTATTTTACTAAATTTGCTACACATTGAGGACACTATTTTGTATAAGTTTGGGGGTGGTACAACTTTAATGACACCTTGGTCGTTCATCGATATTTTTGCATAATTTATTGATTTTTGTATGTTAAAAAAATAGTTGTTTTTGTTTATTTTCTAGTATTTGCTTATTTTTTGTGTGTGTTTGTGTGGCTTTGAGATCTTGTCGGCAATGATATTGAATATTGGAATACACATGGGCTATAAATGGTGGAAATATTGCATGATTAGACTAACCAATACTTGTTTATGTGAAACTTGACTCTTTATGCACGACACTCGTGTTTTACACATTAAGTTGGTGATTTGGCTCATTACCTAGAGAAGGGTTGAACATAGTAAGTCAATCCCGAATAACCTCTATTGTATTTATCCATAATCTATTTATTGAGTAGTTTGGAGGTGTGTTACCTATTACATGTGAACGTTGAGATAAGTAGAGGTTCAGTGCATGAAATTATCTTGTATGAATTTTCTAAGACAAATGAGACAAAGACGAGGTGAAAGTCTTAAATTAGGGGTTGGATTTGGAGGCTAAATGTCTAAAAGGAAATGGGCATAACACTAATCTATGTGTGAATAAAATCATCTTTTCGAACATGTATAACTAAGTGAATAAGCTTGTAAGGGTTTAAAACCTGGTGTCATATGATCATCTGACTTGGGAGTCATCGATCTAAAACTTGCTACATAGGTTATGTAGAAAGCAAATGAGAATATGTTTGAAAAAAAAGAGAAGAAAAATAATAATAGTTAAGAAAAAGTACTATTACATTGATTAAGCCCATAAGATATTTGGTTGATAGAACTATACCTTTGATACGAGGCAAGTAACTTTGTATAGTCTTAAAGGTTGAGGCAGTCGAAAATATTGGAAAATCTCAACCTGTTGAAATGTCAATTTTTGATAGTAAAATTCATCCAAACTAAGACATGGTAAGGAATAGAATTAAATAAGTTCAACTTAGGATCCATACTAAGAAAATTGAGTGAAAAAATAAGTTTGGGGAATGTGCATCTCTCGAGAAAAGAAAGGAAAAAAATGACTAATACGGGTCAAGAGTTGAGTCAATTAAGAGCTTGATATATTTACATGAGTTTACACATACCCACGTCAAGTTATACATACAGGTGGAGATTGATTTATTTTTTACTGTTGAAACTGGCCATTATGTGATTACTGGATTCCAATCACAAGACACGACATGTTGTCAAACCATATTTTGTTTGGAGTTAAGCTACAGTTTGTTTGATGACAAATAATTGCTCAAGTTTGGGGGATTTGATAAGTGTGTTATATACACTTATTTTTGGCACAAAATATGGACAATTATTAGTAAATATATTGAAATATGGTTTAATTCTATATAAATTATGTTTTGCGGGATAACATTGATGAACACGGTAGAATTTAGGAAAAAGAAGCGAAAAAGGACTGCAATAGAAGAAAACCAAAGTTTAGGGACCAAAGTGAAAATACTCGTATAACTGGTCATGAGTTTGCGCTGGTATAAGTTTCAAACTCAACATTCTCCACGGTGAAAAAGGATTTTTCCGCTCCATTGCAATTGCTGGTTATATGATTTGCACGTTGCACAAGAAGAAATTCTAGGTTCATTCCAACGTTAGATTAGTGTCTCTTTTCTTTGTACTGGACAAGTAGTAGAGTCAAGTAAAATTAAATGATGACCTGAATGCCAATTGTAATCAATAAGTTTAATAATTTATATGGCAAGCCGAATATTAGGTTTAGTCCATTTACCTCCTCTTTTGATCTTGCCTTCTATTTTACCTTTTTGTTTGTTGATGTATTTGGTCGAGGTTGACCTTGGCCATCTTGGTGGTAATGATTTGTCCAAGTAATGGGATTTTTAGAAAATAGGTTGTACTCTAAAGCTAGCTAATTTTAAGTAACTTTTAGCCTTCGTCCTTAAGGACTTGATTGGGAGTCTCGGCGTACTGGTTTTGAACGGATCGGTTATGAGAGGTTATGAGAGGTTTTAGCAGCAATTTTTAAAACAGTCCAATCTATACTTGGAGTTTATTATCCACCGGTTCTGAAAGTTTTTAAGAAAATAAAGTTACACCATATATGTCTCTTAGTGAGGTTTTGAGTTCATGGTTTCTTGTATGAAATCTTTTACTTATAAGTGATATTTTACTTATATATGATATTTTTACATATAAGTTAATATTTAACTTTAAAAAATTAAATAAATTTAAATATTCACTTAAAATCTTATGTTAATATTTCTTAGTTATATATAAACTTTATAATTTTAAGTTAATGTTGTACTTTTAAATAATTTTTACACATAAGCGAATTTTTTATTTATAAGTAAATTTTTATATTTTATAAGTGATTTTTTGTCTTATTAGTAAGATTTTTATCCCAATTTTTTTTTTTTTTTTTTTTGTAATAATATTTTACTTATAAGAAAAATTTTTAATTATAAATAATTTTTGTGCTTATAAATAATATTTTAGTTAATATATTTTATTTATAAGTTAGTATTAAACAAAATATGTTTGTTAGAAATAATTATTTTATGAAGGGTAAAAGTAGAAGAGAATTTGAGAAACGATAAAAAATCGTCGATTTGGTGGGTCGAGAAAACAGATCAAACTTATACTACACTGTTTTTAGGTGTTTTTAAACTATCTAAAATCGGTGCCCAAAAAATCTAGCAAGTACCGATGTCAAGGAACGCAACTTTACTTAGCCATTTGACCCAATTGCAGCTGCAGTTTGCCCAACTTCGAGCGCACATTGTAAATATTAGTTCAATTTAAGGCGTAATTTCCTTTCCATTATAATAATTTATTTCAATTGTAAAATAGTTCTGATATTAGTAAACGTTTATTATGATTCTTCTTCATTTAAACGTCTATTCCTATCACTTAGATTTTTGTTCCGCAAGGTATTATAGGGGGTATTAATCATTCAAAAATCTTTCAAACTTACTGGCGTTCACCCCTTACATTAGCCATTGTAATTTTCTGCTTTCATCAATCAATGATTAATTTACTTTTAATGCATCTAATTTCTTTGTTGCAAACTTTCTACAATTTGTAATCAAATTTTCTTTCGTCCCGAAACGATCGACATAGTCTAACGGAGCAGACTACTATCGCACCGTGTCCCTTTCTGTGCCAAGAAGAAAGCTATCCCATGAAATCCGGTGTTTCCAACCCTTCGTAAACGGTGCCACCCAAAACTGGTCAAAAATGGTGAAACTAAAACTCCCAAGTAGGCCCTAAGACTCGGTTCTTGAAATTTCTGTGTTGTCATGGCTTCAGTGTCGAAGTGGTCTTTATGGATGAAGTTGCTCTTGTTCCGAGCTTGTCTGTTATAGTGGTAATGTTGCCATGTTGGTGGACATGTAAAGAAAGCATTTATGCTCCATCAATTTGAACACAAAGACATTTTCTAGGAATTTATTATCATATCCAAAAGTGTTTTCTCAGAATTAATTTGATTATTGAATAATCTGGCTGTTTATAACGCAAACACATTCAGCTTCAGAAATCCAAAATGAATAGAGGAAAACCTCTATAAAATCTATTAATAGTTAATTCTCACTTATATGAACTTCTAAAACAAAAATAATACAGTTCATTATAAACAATCACAGGAAAAAAGAACAGTTATAATCAATATATGCCTCCTCTCGGGCCTTGGAATTTTCCGTTAGGCCTTATACATGAGAAGAACGAACGCCTGTACTTCTTTGGTTTAGTTCCAAAGATAAATACTCGTAATGGAACTCGAGGCCGGTTCATGGAATGCCTCGACTGTTGTTGATAACCCAAAATACCAAATTCATCGTTCAACTTCTGTAGTGTGGTTTCACTTTCAAGTTGGAATGCAGTCACGTCATCGAAACCTGCTTGAAGTTCCTTTTCAATCTTCTTATATTCTTGTATCATATTCAAAATCTCGCCTTGAAATTTTGCAGCTTGATAACTTCTTAAAATAATTTCGTCTTCTTCAGGACCATCGAAAGCCTTTTTGATTTCTTCCTCAACATGATATAAAGATTCAAATCTGCAGTTTAGTTCTTTTATTAGGCACACGTTTTGCTCCACCCACGCTGTTAGTTCAGTCTGTATCTCTCTCAGGTGCTTGTATATTAGTTGGCAGTCTGGTTTTAGGTCCGGTTTAATGCTTCCTTCTTGTTTCTTTTTCTCATCAAGTTTTGCAACTTCGTCCCGTAAACCTTGGACCTCAATCTTGAAGTTCTTGATCTGCTGAGATGCAGTACTAAATCTTAACCAGAAGTCCAAGTTTCCATCTAGTATTGCATCAATATCCCTCTGGAGCTTTTCCTCAAATACTGAAATAGCAGGATCTTTATCAATGAAGACGAACTTGATTTTATCTTCTTCGTTCGTAATGGGAAGATTGGCATCACCATTCAATTCAAAATCATTATTTTCACCCAATTTCCCTTGAAGAAGGTTCAATTTTTTGCGTAATTGTCGAATTTCTGCATCCCTTTTGGCGATAGCATTTTTCATTCCTCTCATTTGCACTGTGGTCTCAAATTGTACGTCCTTGTCTTTCTTCTCCTTGTCACTAAGTTTACGCTTCACGTCTTTATAATTCCTGAGAATCGCAGTATATTCTGTTAGCATAATCTTCTCTCTGTCCTCTAGTCCATTCAAGAGCATCAGCTGCCAGTTTAGCTCTTCTTTTTTCGCTTCATGCTCCTGTGATTTGTTGTTGAGAAGCTCATTCCCTCTTTGGGTTGAATATTCTTCCGAAACTTCTTCCTCTGCTTTCGGGTCCAAAAACGTGACAGTTTTTTTGGTCACCTTTTCACTTTCAGTTTGTCGAGTATTATCAGATGCCTCCCGACCCTGATGCATTATATCCCCATCTTTCACTTTCACTTCCTCTCCATCTTCTGTTTTTGAAGCACTAAGGTTTTTATCAAGTTGACCAGGACTTGGCGCGTCTCGCAGCTCGACTTTAATAACAGGCCCCTTGTTATCTTGGAATGAATCAGTAACCTCACATGCTTCATCTGGTTTCACACTAGTCAGTTTTTCAGACAAGTGATCAAGACTTGAACGAGCTTCTACAAAGTTCATGTGGAGATTGTTGTTTTGATCTTCCACATTTTTATTTAGCTCCTGAAGCATGTGCAATTTTTCCTCCAATTCTTTCACCTTGCTACTCGTATTATGCGTTCCATTAATTAGAGTCTCCTTTACGTTTTCCAAATCCCGAATCTGTGCATGGAGATCATCAGCTTCTGTTCTTAATCTATTTATAAGAACAGTCTGAGATGACATTCCAGTTTCTAGGCTGATCACCTTATTGACAAGTTCATCGATATTCTCAGTCAATTCCGTAACAGTGAGAGATTCCGAGGAGCCTGGATCCTCGGGATCTTTTTTCTCCAGTATTTCCTTGACTTCGTGCTTCTCTTGTATCCCATCGTCCACTTCTTTAGTCGAGCTCTCAGTTGGTGCATTTTTATCTGTTTCATCATTAAGATATTCGGGCCTGAGGGACTTCAGTAGACGACTAGCATCTTCAATCTTCTTGTATTCCTCTCTTGCTTCTTGGATATATCTTTCTTGTTTCTCATGCAAACGAATCAAAGTTTCTTCACACGATTTCAGTGCCGTTTGAGCCATTAAAGTTCGAGCCTCAGTATCCTCAACGACGGTTTCAACATTAAATTCATCTTGTAACCTGCAGAGTTTTTGCTGCATTTCCATCATCTGATTCTCGATTCCCCAATATTTTGCAATCCCACTTTCGTAAGAGGTCTTTACAAACTCTTTAACAGTTTGCAACACGAGAATTTCTTTCTGAAGCTTGTCAATCTGTTCAAGAGCTTCACTTTTACTTAAACCGGATTTTTCAACTACTTCAGTACTCTCTACTGCTTTTGAGTACTTATTGGTTTGCAATTGCTCTGAGCCTGTTGTTTTCAGATGTTTCAAATATTTTATCGCTGCCTTATTAAGCTTCGGAGCATCAGAATTCTTTCCGAATTCAGGGCTACTGTATTCATCGTCCTCATCCATTGCAAATCGCAACTTTTCTGGACAAACAGTACCAAGTGTATGGTTGGCATTTTGCAGATCTTTTGATAGGTGGTCATATCGTTCGGCCAAGGCTCGAAAGGCACGGAAAGATTCTTCTACATACTGTAGCAGCTCGGGCCGCTTCTTGTAGTACATCTCAGCTCTTTTGGCAAAGGAGTCTCCATCCTCGCTGATGAGCTTAAGCACATCTTGCACCTTCTCTTCCATATCTGCATTTAACAACACATTAGTTAGCTAAGCTTATTTTGAAAATATAACAGGTTTTTCATAGTCGGTTGGTTGACGGTGAGCATAAAGCTTTGTCAAATCTTATGATACAAATCCCAATATTCGTTTCATCGAAAGATCCCCCACTAGCGTTGTGATGCATCAGAGTCCACAACGTGAATGTATAGGAAATGATGATGATGAAGTGGATGTGTGGACATCAACAACATGACATGATACCGACCGAAGACAAGGGAATGACAAATGAGCAGTGCTATGTGTACAAAATTGGGTTACAAAATGGTTGACAAAATATGTGTTGGCAAGATTTGAAACAATGATTTGAAAAAAAAAAAAAAAAGTTTTGGAAATGATTGGCTCAAATCTTGCCAACACATAGACAATTTTTGTAACCCAATTTTGTATTAACTCATGACAAATTTTGTTGTGGGGACACGCTTCCCCATGGACTTAAAAGACTTGTGTTCTATGTTCACAAGGATGATGCAATCTCAATATAGGAGGAAAAGGAAGGACATAAGCCAAAAGCAAGATTTATTCAATCCAGTGAAGGGAAAAATTCAATAAATTCATATCAGCGTAACTAAACAAAATTATTATTTATTAATATCTACTCCTCTTTCTCTTTTATGGAAAACATCATCTTTTGTTGGCTAGTTTTACAAAGTTTTGGCAAAAAATGGAATAACTAATCGAAAAAGAAACCGATAATAACGACGACGACAACAACATTCTTCCTAATAATGTGAATAGGGATGACAATAAAATTCATTCAACTCGATGGCCCCACCCTTAATGGGGTGGGGATTACTCGCCTAACTGGGTACACGGGGCGGGGCGGGGATCATTACCTTGAAGCGGGTATGGAGCGGGTACGGAAAATATAGTTTCCGCCCCGCTACCTGCTCCGTTTAAAATTAATTTCAAATTTAAGTTTTTTATCGAACAAAAATAATAAATTTATCATCGTGTTTTAAATATTACTATGGACTCATAATTACTATGGACCCATTTGTTTCTCATTATTCTAACATAATAATGGAATTTTTGACCTTTTTTTCGAACAAATGAATCCCACGGTAAGACCAACCGATCAATAAAAGCGGTAGCTTCCCATTGCAGCGGTACAAATTTTCATTAAAATTGGAAATAAACAGGGGCTATTAATGCTATTAATAATTATCAGCTCCTCTCCCTCTTTTATCGAAAACTTTGTATCCATTGTTGGGTAGTTCAAAATTTTTTAGGCAAAATATGAAATAACTAATTGAAAAAGACTATATTAAAAATACATTTTAGGCAACAACAACAAAGTATGATCAATAAATTTATGGTCGACTATATTAAAAAATATTTTGATCATAGAACGATGTCCAGGTAGAAAAATAATACCTTGAAGGCTTTGCTCTATCCATTTTGATTGCTTTGTCCTAAGGTGGCTAGCCCACCACCATGAACATGCATCATTTGCAGCACTTTGCAACATCGATCTTTCTTCTGGCTTTCTTCTTCTGAAACCTCGAAACCCAAACCCTTTCTCCCCCAACAATATTGAGAAAGAGAAGAGTTTGAAAATGTGAAGAACTCAAGATTTTTTATTTTTATTTTTAATTTTCTTGGGGGAGACCAAAAAGAATGGCAACAAGGAATAAACGTGAAAGACACCATCATAGTTTCATGGTCAGGAGGTTATTTAGCTCCAAGATTTGTGTAAGCCATTCTTAATATTCTGTTAACAGGTTGGCATATATCCAATATTTTAATATATATATATATATAAACAAAATTGTGAATTAAGAGTAGGGTTCGTACCTCCAACTGAAAGCGAAAATAAAAAATGTACTTATACTATTTTTAATTTTCAGTTAAATTCAACTTAATCAAATTGACCTAAATTTTACTCAAATCTCTTATTCTGCCGTAGTGTCATTTTTGCCGTTCCATTATTAAGAATTTGCTATCTTCCTCTTCCTATGATTTTGACAGTCAAATCTATGAAGAATTCGACAATGAGAAGTGCAAAAGATATCAGGAGATTGGGCTACGTTATTTTGTAAAAGTTAATGTTGAATGTATCATAGTCGAATTAATGCAACATTATTGTAAATATAAAAGAAGTTAATTATTGTACGAAACTCGGGAATCGAATAGAATCGAACCGAACCCGAATTGCTCCATAATTAAGTTTGGATCCGACAATTCCAATAACTAAATACTCGAAAATTCTGATTCAGTTCAATTCTCTTTAGAATAGAACCGAACCGGACCATGACTAACCCTAAGAGTAAGTGAGTAACTATCTTCTTCAAAAATCCTAACATGACTAGAAATTTCATATATCGAGCTATTTTCAAGATAATCTTAAGAACAAGGATCACTTTATTTTTTTGTAGTCGATCATAATCAAATCACCAATTCTATGCTAAGTCCAAAGAAATTTCGAAGCCATTATCACTATACATTGAAGAAGAAGAAAAAAAAAAAAATTGGTCCATAATGAGGAAAACCATTTTCCATTTACAATAATTGGTAGATTAATCACTTGGATATCACCCCAATTGGTATGATCCTAAGGAACCACAATAGAAAATGGAAAATTTCATTATTAAGAAAATTAGTTTCACCAATTTCAAATTTAAGATATAAGGTTTAAAATTTCATATCTCAGACTTTTTAAGGTTTAAAATTTCATATCTCAGATTTTTTAAAATTTTATTTATAAATTAATTAATTAAGCATATATTTTATTAATTAAATATATTAAGGTCACAATTTCATATAATTTGATCACAAATTCTATATAATTGATCACATATTATTAATTGGTCACAAATCACAAATCTTACACGTCACAAATTATTTTACGGTTACCATTCACAAATTTTATAGGTCACAATTTGTTTGTCAATCACAAAAAAAAAATTCAAAAGTCAAAATTAAAAAATTTTATAAGTCACAATTTGTTCATCGATCACAAATAAAAAAATCGAAACGTCACAACTTATTCATCGGTCACAAATCACAAAGATTAGAAGTCACAACTTAGTAAACAGTCACAAATTGTCAAATTATCGGTTACAAATTAACAATTTTTTAGATCACAAATTATTTTTTGTTTACAGTTTATATTTTTCATTGGTCATATTTTTTATCGGTGACAAATTAATGAATTTAATGGTCACAAACGACCAAATAATATGTGACCACCACCAATATTTACGACACCACTGCCTCAGCAGCACCGCCGCCACTATAACTACCACCTCCCAACCAAAACATACAACATATCTGCTTCGCTTGCAGATCTCACAAACCACCACCACCACATGGACAATCTGAGCCCATCATCACAGCACCCAACCACTGGTCAACACCACTGTACAACCACCACATCACATAGCACCCAACCACACAACTGCACCCAATCAAAATACTCCAGGACCCAAATTCAACCATGAGTCTTCCTCCTCCAAACCCTACAGCAACCACCATCGCCACCACCACAATCCCCAGTCGTGAATCACCACTGCATCCCACTGACAGCCAGCATCATCGGCACCACCACTCCCTTCAAACCACATCATCGTCTTGTCCATTCCTCATCACATCCCTCACCACAACACCATTGAGCTGACACCACCATGCGGTGCTTCGCAGATCACTGAAGGGACGAAGTTATTGCAGCGACTGCGCAACAGATCACTGGGGTGTGGGCAAAGGCAGATCGCTATCGACGACTGTGCGAGATCTCGAGCAGCGCTACTCCAGCGTCTTCTCGTCTGGCAACGATGGTGAGGTAGAGAGAAGGTGAGATAGAGTAGAGATAGTGTGTGGGATAGAGAGAGAGGAGAGAAAACGGGCGACGGTGAGGTAGAGTAAATAGAGGGAAGTGGGATAGAGAAAGAATGGAGAAAGTGGAGCAATGAAATAATTAAGGTTTTGGGGTGTATAGTTAGGTAATGAATATGTATATTAATTTTATAATATAATTATTAATATTTTAAAATTTTAATTATCATCTGATTTTTAAAATAAAAACCTATAAATCTGAATTTTGAAATTCGAAGTTTAAAATTATAGTATGATGTAATTTCCACATAAAAGAAAGTGATGGACAACTACAAGCCCATTGAAGTTTATGACACAAGTCTCGTTGCATTTAGTCGTGCTTGGTCGCATTTTTTAAAATTCATTTTTTTAAACTCATTTTCAATCATGTATTTAATGAACTTTTATCAATGTTTATCAAAATTTATTAAAAACTGATTTTTAGCAAGACCAAACATTAACTTAGAAAGATTTTCACCAATTTTTGTAAAAATTTGAAAAAACTCGATCAACTATAACATTCTCAACAATCCCAAGTTTGATTTTCGTATGAACAACTTTGATTAATTTGCAAAACTGTTGAATATTTGGCTTCAACCAATCAAAAAATCGGGCTCATTTTAAACCAATCGACACCCAAGTAAACAACCTAAAACCTTCAAACCATTCCTCTCTTTGGTTGCTATCGGTTTGTCCACTTAGGACACAAAAGGAAAAGGTGTTTGCAGCCACAAAGGCTAAAGAACAATGAGAAGATAATAAGACAAAATTCAAGTTGGAAGCACAAAGCAAAAGGAAGGCAACCGTATTTCTCTCTCAATTAAATGCGAAGTACACTTCCAAATGACAAAGCCGTGAAGAAAAGACATTTATAGTTTTAGGGTCGGGTCATCAATCTTAGGTGTCAATACAATACTTATCCAACATCGATTTTACATTATCGCCCGGGTTTATTGGATATAAAAAACTCAACAAATCTCCACATTGATTACCGATAAATTTGCAAGCAACCAAAACATACAATTTATATTTGCATAATCAAGGTAACCAATAAAATTGGTATCACGGACCTTACATCATATTTCGAACCCAAAACACATACCATACCTGCTGCATGTACCCACCAATGCTAAAATCAAAGAACACCCAAGCAGAAGCTGATAATCACAGCAATCAATCAAGAGCAAATAAACATACGATGGAGATATCATATAGAATAGCACATAAAACTTTTCAAACATGTCCACACAGAACAACTGATTAGTACCAACTTAATCAACAGGCAACCACATATGTAACAAATGCATAAATGACCCCATAGAGTCTCACTACACTTATCATATCCCATTCTGTGTCTCTCACACCTCGAGAACACATATCTTACATCATTGCTCACTATGCTGATAGGAATGTAAAATGTATATTTTTCCTCCTTATTTTATGCGCTCGTATGTTTTATTTTGTGCCTAAATGTACTCAGTATTCTCATATTTTGGTTTAGGTGGCAATTTTATGGATATGACGTAATTTGGAAGAAATATGTGAAAAGAGACCAAAATGGACGAAAGTGAAAGTTCAAGGACTAAAGTGAAAATATTCTAAACTTGTTTCTAACATTGTGATGAAGACTCGAGAGTGTTAAATGCCAATTGGATGAAGAAAGGATTCAAAGGGATGAAATATGGCCAAAACATTTTCACATATCAACTTTCAAGCTGAAAAGTTTTGTATCGATTTTCAGCCTCATATTGATATCACTTTTGGACATGCTAAACGATTGTATTCAAAGATATTTCTCAATTAAAGTTGTAGTCCTCTGAGTTATCTTTATAACACATCTTGAATTACCTCAATTGGACATCGGTAGCAACAGTTATAGCCACAATACTGAATGCTGTCCGGGAGGAAATTTCGTAATTCCTTGCGGCCGCAAGCCTTTAATTCCATGCGACCGCACATACCATTTTCGAGAGTTAAAGTACTGAGTTCATTTGTTCCTTGCAGCCGCAAGCCTCTAAATTATGCGGCCGCATGGTTCATATTCGTAACGCGAATTTTGGTTTCCTAACTTCAATCAAACACTTATGAAAACAAATATTTTTACACTTTATAAACCCTAGAAGACAAGCAGAACGTACAGAACGCCTCCAAACTCCATTTTTCTCTATTTTTCTCTTAGATTCATGAATTATAACTAAACTTTTACACTTGGTCGAAGGAGATTGAAGCCTCAGAATCACATATTGTGAAATCTAAATGGTTTTTCTTAATTTAATTCATGTTTTTTAGTATTGAATATTTTTCTACACTTATTTCTATGATTGTTACGTTTAATTGATAGGAGGCCTACTAGTTTATTATTCGTTGCAATCTACCGCTAAGTTAAATATCAAATCCGTAATTGTTTGATCCATTTAACTTGTGAAGCACTAGGATTTGATGATTTTCTGCAATAGAGGTTATTGAATCTTAAGAAAAATGTTTAAATAGATTGAATGCAACCGTTGGTGTTTGTGTTATCTAATTCATCGATTTCTCTATTGTGTAAAACTGTTATTAAATTGAATCTTGAGCGCTCGTCTGGGGTTATTTAATAATTAGGGTTAATTAGAACGCTGGTTTCTAACTAACTAAAAATAAGGAGAGATAGGAAAATAATTCCAACGGTGAATATTCAAAATATGAATTTAATTATCCTTACATCGATAATCAATCGTGAATTTTCGAAGGTGGATATTGACTTAGACCAATGTTAGTCTTTTGATTGTTTTTCGTTAATTTAGTTTTCATTATTATTAATTGCGTTATTTACAATTGTTTGCATACAAAAACCCTCCAATCATTGTACGGAGCACAGACTATTGAATTACACACTTTTCGTGGGATCGACCCTTATTTTCACTACTACATTAGTTTTAGTATCCCTTGTATGATAGGCAATACTAAGTTTGAGAAGCCTTGTTAGATTCAAGAGCATCTATTAATGTCATGTCATATTCTGTATACACTTCCTTGAAACTTGGATCTTTAAATAAAATCGGTGTGCTAATTCAACTAGCGGATAAATCTAATGCATATCCTAAGGGGGTAGTTGAGGATGTTCTTGTGAAAGTTAATGAGTTAGTTTTCCTTGCTGATTTTTATGTGCTTGACATGTGCAGTAGTAATTAAACTCTCCCTATTTTGTTAGGAAGACCGTTCTTAAGGACGTCCCAAACTAAAATGGACTTTCATAATGGCACACTAATCATGGAATTTGATGATAAAACTATTACACTTAATATCTATAATTCCATGAAACATCTGTGTAATAATAACCATGTTCATTTTATTGATGTGATTGATCAATTAGCACATGATGTTTTCAAATTTGTTGCTACAAAAGAATGGGAAGTTGTCAATATTGAGCATCTTGGGAAGGAAAAAGAGGGCATAGCCTTAAACACTGAGTTACAAAGAACTGTGGCATCATTAAATGCTCTTCCAAAGTCAGGTACCAGTTATTGTTTTGTATTACTAGTTGAGAAGCCTCTATCTTCTGTTTTGCAGACTTTCATTTTGAATTTGAAGCCTCACCCTAGTCACTACAAGTATGTATTCCATAGAGGTGGAGAAACACTGCTAGTTATCATTCTCATTGAACTTGGTATACCACAAGGAAGATCGAAGCCGATCATGATAGACCCGGGCTGAATAAGAAAACATTGAATCGAGCCAAAAACAATAAACAAAGGCGCTGCTTGGGAGGCAACCCAAGGAGAGTTCGTTCCTTTTCCCTTTTTATTTTTATCTCTGTCATTTTCTTTGCATTGCACCTTACATTGGAGACAATGTAAGTTTAAAGTGTGGGGGAGGGATTTAGATTTAGATTGCATTTAGATTGAGTGAGTTAATTTTTAAAAAAATCATGATTTTTGAAGAAGAGGAGTTGAGGTTAAAAAATATTTGGTTGTATATGCTATTTGCTAGAATTAATTAGACTTTTAAAGAACTCATAACATGATTGAATGAATAATCCTCCAATTTAGAGTTGATTAGTGGAGTTATTTTCTTTGAAGATGGTAGAAACTAAATTCTTTAGACAAAAGTCGGTGAGATTTTTGAACATTTAGACTGATATATCTATAACAATCTCATTTTTCTTTTTCATGTGTGATATTCTTCCATGGTTTTGTTTCTCTAAAACTTGTCTTGATTCACTTCAAGATCACATTGACACATGCATGCACGAACATGATTAATGTCATCTTTCTTACATAAATGAGCTTCATTAGCCAAATAGCCGACCCTTTAATTGAATTTTCCATTGTTAAGCCCATTTGAGCCTTATTGTCCTTTTTGTATAAACTCACATTACAAGTTTTAAACTGGAAAAATAATATATTTACCTAAGCCTTAGACATAGTGAAATATTGTTGAATGTCATGAGAAGTGTGTGTATGCAAAAAATAAGTATAGGGGTATCAAGATTTATGGCAGTGCTATTATTGGCGAATTGAAACAAATTTTCTATGTCAATTCAAGGAGTTTCAGTATTGATGTATAATTTGGAGTTTACATTATACAAGAAAAACACAAGAAGAAGAAGACAAAAAAAATTATTGAAGAAAAAGAAAAAGAAAAGAAAATAAGTAGAGAAAGAGAGTGATTTTAATGTGAAAAGGATTTATATTTATAACTCTTTCGACATCTCAAGACAGATTTCGATTTGTGTGGGATAGATGCAAAAATGATGAAACTATCATGTGGAGTGGTTGGTTTACATGTCTTATGTATATGTTTGAGCTAAGTATATTTATCTTTACTCCACTAGTTTCTATGGCTCTTGAGTCACATACCCAAATATTTCTCACCTTGACCATAAACCACATTACAACCTTTAAAAAGTCCTTATTACTCCTGCAAAGCATGAGATCTAAGTAATGGCGAATGAGAAGATATGCAAGCATATGGTAGAACGTCTCCATTGGAATGAATTTGAGCGAAACACTTACCCTTTTAAACACATGAGAGTTGAGTGCTTATATCCGTGAGGGTATACATGTTTAGTTTACTCCATCTTCATATGAAAATGCTTGCTAATTGATTATAAGTTGTGTGGAATGGTTATTCATGATATTTTATGTGTTTTGAAAAAGTTTGATGGTTCTATGTTCTTGGCATTATGACCTAGTGTTTTAAGGAATTAAATTTGAGTTTTGCACGAGGACGAGCAAAAGCTAAGTGTGGGAGAATTTGATAGGAATGTAAAATGCATATTTTCTCCTCCTTATTTAATGCGCTTATATGACTATTTTATGCCTAAATGTACTTAGTATTCTCATATTTTGGTTTAGGTGACAATTCGATGGATATGGCGTAATTTGAAATAAATAAGGGAAAATGACCAAAATGAAAGAAAACGAAAGTTTGGGAACCAAAGTGCAAATATTCAAAAGTTATATCAAACCTCACAGTGAAGATTTGAGAGCGTTAGAGGTCACTTGGATGAAGAAAGGAGTCAAAGAGATGAAACATAGGCAAAACATTATTACATATCAACTTTCAAGTTGAAAAGTTTTGACCCAATTTTTAGTCTCATCTTGAGACCTATTTATGACATGGTAGATGATTGAATTCAAGGATGGTATCTGAAGAAAGGTTGTAGCTCTTTCAGTTATCTTTCCAACGCATCTTGAATCGTCTCAATCGGATATCGGAAGAGGAAGTTATGACGAAAATATTGAAGCAGATGCAAAGTGGACAAAAACTCAGCGCCCAAGCGCTGTCCTGTAGCGCTCAAGCGCCGCGCGCTGCCACAGATTTTATGTTTTTATTGTTTAGGCCGCGAAAACTCTAGAAAACGATTCCAAATTGGCCAAGAACGTATAGGAAAGTATAAATAAACCTAAGGAGACAAAAACACGAAGAGAACCTCTCCAACTTTATTATTCTCTATTTTTCTCTTAGATTCATGAATTGTAACTAAACTTTTACACTTAGTCGAAGGAGATTGAAGCCTTGGAATCACATATTGTGAGATATAAATGGTTTTTCTTAATTTAATTCATATTTTTGAGTATTGAATATTCTTCTACACTTATTTTCATGATTGTTATGTTTAATTGCTAGGAGGCCTATTAGTTTATTATTCATTGCAATCTACCGCTAAGTTAAATATCAAATTCGTAATTGTTTGATTCTTTTAACTTGTGAAGTACTAGAATTTGATAATTTTCTACAATAAAAGTTATTGAATCTTAAGAAGAATGTTTAAATAGATTGAATGCAACCGTTGATGTTTGTGTTATCTAGTTCATCAATTTCTCTATTGTGTAAAGCTGTTATTAAATTGAATCTTGAGCGCTGGTCTGGGGTTATTTAATAATTAGGGTTAATTAGAACGCGGGTCTCTAACTAACTAAAAATAAGGAGAGATAGGAAAATAATTCCAACGGTGAATATTCAAAATATGAATTTAATTATCCTTGCATCTATGATCAATTGTGGATTTTCGAAAGTAGATATTAACTTGGACCAAGGTTAGTCCTTTGATTGTTTTCATTAATTTAATTTGCATTGTTATTTATTGCGTCACTTATAATTATTTGGATACAAAAATCACCCTGAATCAGTGTACGAAGTATAAAATACTGAATTACACACTCTTCGTGAGATCAACCCTTACTTCCACTACTACATTAGTTTTAGAGATTTAAGAATTATTTTTGGGTGCCTACGACAGCACACCAATCACCTCTCCACTCGTGATCCAAATGCCACACTCCACTGCCCCAGTACAACCACCAATGTACCCATAAACATCTATACTCCACAAAAAGACATACAACTCACTACTAATGCATCCCAACGCACTATGCAAGCAAACAATTACACCAAGTAATTAAATTGCTCTCAAATTCATACAAATGCACATATCAAACACATTGAAATATACATATAATCATGCAACTGAATTAAGGAGTCACATACATGCAGAAAGGATTATACACGAATGCAAATGCAATAACTAGGTTTATACTCAATAAACCTCACTAGGGTCATCACTTGACCCAATATCCAAATTCGCCTTACCTCTCATCTTACCCTTCTGTTTATCCTTCTTCTTGGACAATCCCTAATGAAGTGTCCAGACTTACTACAGCTGTAACACTGTCTACCAATAGACTTGTCCCGTCCCTTGCCCTCCTTCTTATCGCCATCATCACTCGAGTCACTACTCAAATCACTACTGTCTTGAGTTCTACCCAAACTCATCTACTTAAATTTCATTCTACTACGCATCATATGTAACTCACCTCTTCTCTTATCTTCTTTTCAGTCTTAATCTTCATCTCCTTACTCCTAAAGGAATCGATGACAATCTTGGGGGGTTAAAGTGTCCCTGTCATACTTAATCGCATTCTTAACCTATATATATGAATCAGACATAGAATTAAACAAAATGATGGTCTTATAAATTTCAGCCACTTTTTCATCACAATTAACGATGTCTTGAACCAATTTGTTAAAAATATCTAAATTATCATCAAGATCATTTGAAAGACCCATTTTAAAGCTAAAAAACTTTCAAGCAAGTACAACTTATTAGGAGTGGACTTAAGCAAATAAAAATCTTCCAACTTTTTCTAAAGTTCTTTGATAGAATCAAGTTTTTCAACTTTTCTCAAAACGGTATAGGTGTAAAATAATTGAAGTGTATACAAATTCATCATATTCTTCATTTTGTGCTTCTGTCAAATTTTCAGAAAATTTGTCACTTATGGCCTTTAAAACTTTTTGTTGCCAAATCGAAAAGTCTCATTTTTCATTAAAAATCCTAACTTCGAAATGTGAAGACATTTTGAAAAACAGAACAATTAAAAATGCACAGATAGATAACACAAAGTAATCTTAAGGCAACAATATACACCGTTCTAGATTCCCAGAGTTTCGTAAGACTCAAAATCTCAGATCAAAGGAATGTTCAAATGGGTAAAGTATATTTGTTCTAATGAATAGCCAATGCAACACGAATGTATATAAACAAAAATTCAAATTTCCACGCAATGCAATCTCACACGGTGACTAAACAACAGTTACAGCACAAACGCAATTACCAACTTACATTCAAATCCAGCACTTCTAAAAGAGCAATTAATTCATAAATTTCTAGCATAAGCAATGACTACCCCTTCGCGGTAACCCCAATCCTAATATCACCACACACGATGATGCGCTAATGCTGAGATTTAAATGAGATAAGTCAATTTGTCAAAGCGGACCTATCTGAGTCCGTAAATTATGAGAGTGGTGTGTTGTCTCATGCACCCAAAAGTAATAGCTTAACCTCTAAAACTAATGTAGTAGTGGAAGTAAGAGTTGATCCTACCAAGATTGTGTAATTCAGTATTTTATGCTTCGTACAATGATTGTGGGGTTTTTGTACACAAATAATTATAAGTGACGCAATAAATAATAATGAAAATTAAATTAACGAAAATAATCAAAAGACTAACCTTGTCCAAGTCAATATTCACATTCGAAAATTCACCGTTAGAATTATTTTCCCATCTCTCCTTATTTTTAATTAGTTAAAAATCATCATGCTAATTAACCCTAATTATTAAATAACTCTAGACTAACGCTCAAAATTCAATTTAATAACAAATTTACACAATAGAGAAATCAATAAACTAGATAACACAAACACCAACAGTTGCATTCAATCCGTTTAAACATTCTTCTTAAGATTCAATAACCTCTATCGCAGAAAATTATCAAATTCTAGTGCTTCACAAGTTAAATGATTCAAACAGTTACGGATTTGAGATTTAACTTAGCTATAGATTGTAATATATAAAAAACTAATAGATCTCTTAGAAATCAAACATGGCAATCATAAAATTATGCATAGAAGAATATTTAATACTGAAAATATAAATTAAACAATGAAAATAGGTGGATCTCACAGTTATAACGTTTTCCAAGACTTTGGTATCCGTCAATCAAACACCAAGAAGTTAGTTACACACGATAGATCTAAGAAAAATAGGGAGAAAATAAGTTGGGGGCGTTCTGGTATGTTTGGGTTCTGTTTTAGGGTTTTAAAATATGTATTTATAGTTGTTTCCATATGTAGTTGACTTAAATTTGGAAACCAAGATTTTTTTCCCGATTTCGCATGGCGGGTGCCCAGTACAAAATGTGGCGGTTGCCCAGGCTATTTTTTTCTCTGTTAATCACTCTGATGGTTGGGCGAGCGCCCAACAAATATAACTAGGCAACCTGGGCAATTGCATAGGCTTACAGTATTTTGGTTATATCTTTCAACATTGATATTTGATTGAGACGATTCAAGATGCGTTGAAATGATAACTCAAAGGCCTACAACTTTTCTTCAGAGACTATTGTCAAATTCGATTGTTTTCTATATCAAAATCGGGTCTCAATATGAGGCTGAAAATCGGTACAACCTTTTTCAGCTTGAAAGTTGATATGTGATAATATTTTGGCTATATTTCATCTATTTGACTCATTTCTTCATCCAATTGACATCTAACGCTCTTAAATCTTCACCTCAAGGTTAGAAACAAGTTTTGGCACAAAATAAATATATGAGCGCATAAAATAAGGAGTGAAAAATATGCATTTTACATTCCTATCAGAGATATGCGGATTTACTACTTTAGGGCCACAATTTATGGCCTAATGTAATTCAGTAAATGTATTGCAGTTGCGACCTTCAAACCTACCAAGGGCAAAATCATCCAACTTTTCTTGCGTAACCTGAAACACGAAAACAATAATATCAGTATGTTCAAAAAATCAAAATAAGCAAACTGCCTGAAGAAATCGTTGCCTGAAAGCTAGCCACGTGTTTGCACGATCCGTCCAAGTCCTCTACTCGTGGGTTTCACGCGTCACCACCACGCGCCGCCGTCGACCTCACGCGTCGGCCACCCGAAGCGCCTTGGTTTGCTGAACACATCGGTGGTCTTGGATTCTTCAAATGGCCACTAGTTTGGCCGGAAAATAGGATTGCAGGTACGATTTTTGTGTAGATTTTTGGACAATTTCCTCTGCCGATTTTTGTGTAGATATGTAGTGTCCATAGTCCAAGAAAAACATTTTGAAGACTCGTTTACCATCCCTCTTCAATTTGACCTAAGGTTGAGTCTACTATTTATGTAGAGTAAGATGAAAAAAACTCGATCAACTATAATATTCTTTACATTCTTGAGTTTGATTTTCGTGGAACAATCTTGTTGGGTAATTTACAAAGGAATTTTAGACTTATACTATCACGTTTAGTCAAGTTTACTACAGCTACGTACCTAACTTGTGTAAGAAGACAACAAAAGAGCACCAAAACTTTCTTATTCATTTTGGAAAAAGCCCCTTGTATAGGGGCCGATGTACAGGGGCGTCGAGCTGGCGCCCCCGTGATAGGTGACCCTGTACACAAAGCAGGACCCAGGGCCGATTTTGCATAGAGGCAAGTGAGGCCGTGACCTCGGGCCAAACATTGGAGGGGGCCTTAGATTTTAACTTCTTTCATTCTTCTTTTTTTTGGTTAATAAAACATTTGGAATATTGTCATCTCTGTGATTCGATTATAATATAAATATTTAGTATAATACATTTTATTGTTAAGTATTTAAATTAACAAATTAACATTGGATCCATAATAAATTTATAGATTTTGCATTCGTAATACAATTTTGTGGCCTAATTTATGAAATTCACTTCAGACCCCAAAAATCACATAACCAACACTGGCAGGACCCATTCATTTTTCATATTCCAACTATGCTACACTTATCGAAAATGATTGACAAATACTCACAATAGGAGGAAGGTCCACATTTTTTGGAATTTTTTATTCACGTGGGGTCCGCACGCATGTGAGAGGTTGTCAAACTCTTTGCCATCCATTTTCGATACAAATGGAAAAACCCTTCATACACTGATGGCAAAACCACATGCAGATTTCTAGGCCACAAATATCAGAGGCCTCAATAATACAACCATAGAAGTTGTCCATTTCTATTTTCAGGTCATTGCTATAGAAGTGGGAACGAACAATGGAGAAATCTTCAAGAAAAAAAGGGACTTGTCCTATTATCTGATTCAAATTTTCGACTTGAAAACGCCTCTAGAAAGCCCACTTATAGCTGCATTTCACCGTAGTCACCAAAGTTTCTTGTGCAAATTAATGAAGAGAAAAAGAACTAAAAAGAGTTCAATGACCAAATTGAAACGACGCTATAAGTTAGGTGATCATCAGTATCTTTCCCAAAACATATAGCTTATAGGAAGGCATAATCTTTAGAGAGAAAAGTGAGTTCTACGCAATCTTGCTTTAAACAAACAAAAATCACACACACACACATTAAAAAAAGGAATAATGTCTTTTAAGAAAAATAGAAATTCCAGAAAGTGCACCAAATGAAATCTCTTATCCACAGAAGATGAAAAGTAACAAAGTAACATGGGAAGATTTATCTTTTTGTACAAGAGAATTGACAGGCTTCATAGGAAAGCAGGATTTATTCACAATGGCTATATTTACACAGAACAATCATCGAAGGCCAACACTGCTAACAACAAGAATTTACATATTGCAATGTTGAGCTAAACGATTACTTGTCTTCCACCCTCACTGATATCAAAGTATTTAATCTTTTCGATAACTGAAAGATGTACGTGTCGAATTTTGATCCCAAATCTGCGACTTGTACTTCAGAGTTTGATTGTAGATAGTAGAAGCTTCAATAATTGTTGAAAGAGGAAAGCCACTGCTCCATGTACTTCTTTCCTTCTGCAACAAAACCAGATTAAAAGAAAAAATAATTTTCCATCACCATTTATTCTGCATAAAAGAGAGACCGGTGAAATTTTATCTATGACGAACGAGCCAAGGGAATAACAGAAAAGCACTTTCAACTGAGAGAAACAAATTAAGTACACCACAATCTTCATCAAATACCATCCACAACGAATATAAAAACAACAAAAAACTAAACCTTCCTTAATAATTTAACACTTGGCTGCATCCTTGCCATTTAATTCATTGGTAAATCTACTAGCAGATTCAAAAATAAATCCTTAGCAATCACAAAATGTTATGTCGGCTTCGGTCTATCTCTCCCATTCGCAAAGACTACATTGAAAAAAGGTTCTTCAGGATGAGAAATATATAGTTCAAGAATCTAAATTTGACCAAACATTATGCTTGGTAGCTTAAAAAAGACATATTAGTGGCCCCCATCTCTGGTCTCTCCATGCTACAAACGGATCTACACGTAAATCTAGCCCACGTCTGGTGGTGAGGATTAAAATTAGATGTTTAGTAGATTTTGACAAAAGTTGATAAAATGTGTGGTTCAAAAGTTGTGGATCCCATTAAATGTGTTGTTAAAATTAATTGTTTGACTTTGACTTATCTTAAAAACTTGATTTTAATCCCCACCAAACAAGGGTCTAATATACGTCACAACCAGCATAATTTTCTCAACATCATGCAAACGGCACTATTTATCGTAATAAAATATGACACGTGGAAAATGCTTATCCTTGGTTAGTACACAAACAGGGGCCTCTGGCTTCTATAAAGCACTAAATATACAGATGCTTAGGATAAGATTCAAGAACTAAAAGATCTATTAATATTTGAACTATAAGATTTATTTCATCTATGTCTTCAAGCAATACAAATTAATAAAGTGCATACGCCAAAGTGGAACGGAGATTTTATGTACACATGCAGTTTCCCAAAAAGTTTCGATCGAGCTTAACATCGTCAGTATATCACAATTCAAGAAGAAAAAAACATACTGTGAATAGAAAGCAATAACATGGGGAAACAGCAAGGACACGAGAATTTGCTTATACAGCTCAACTCTTACTTAATACTAATAAGTATTAATGGATCCATGTTACCAAACATGCCATAGCAAGACAAGGACAGCATCTAAAATTGATTGAGTGTTGCATATATAGCTCAATTCTTACTTAATATTAATAAGTATTACACAATCCATATTACTGAACTTGCCATAACGAGAATGTTGCATATACAGCTCAACTCTCACTTTATACTAATAAGTATTATTGAATCCATGTTATCAAACGAGTCATAGCTAGATAAGGACAATATTTGAAAATGAGCGAACGTTACATATACGGCTCGATTCTTACCAGCAGAGTACTGATTTGGAAGGTTTCTAATTGCACTAAGGAACTCATTACCTGTCCCCTCCTCCTCCTCCTCCTCGCCCTCTAATTCTTTGCAATCAAGCCTATAGCAAGGGACTAACACAGCAAAACTGTCATCTGCCTCATCGTCACTCTGGAAATCAGGAGCATGTGGCTCTAGCCACCCGATGGACCAGTCCGAGTCATCAGATTCTGACCCCGAAAAACAAACACCATCTGATGGCACCACCACCAAATCATACTCCTTGTCACCCCTCCTCTTCCTCTCCTCCCTACTCTTCCATTTCCCTTTTGCTTTTCTATTCGAACTTGAAGGGGGCATTCTACTATTACTCCCCTTCACCGAGTGAAACTTCAATGCTTCGGGCTCTCCTCTAAATCCTAACCCCCAATCAGACAAAGAATTTATCGAATTCAATGATGGGCCATTCGAGACCTGCTCTTTCTCTTTACCGGCCAACCACCCCCACGATAATCTAGTGAAAGAAAGAGCCATTTTTCTCCCCCTTGTCTATTATTTTAATTGAATATAAGTCAATGATAAATTACAACGGAAAAGAAGCAGAAAGAATTCAAATTCAAATCCAATAAATGATCAAAATCTTAAATAAAATAACTCCAAAATAAAGGTAATGTTAGCAATTAATACGATCCACGCCCCAAAGGAAATATCAAACAGGGTTTGAATCTGAACATGATAAATAAACTTTTTAAGATTCAAGTAATTTTTTATAGTAATTTAGTTTAATTAACTTCAAGAAAGACGTCTAAAATGAGGGAATTAACATTAAAACTCCAAAGAAAAGGAGCCCATAAGGATCTGAACAGTACAATCAAATAATAAATAAATTTTGAGTATATTTCAAGAAAATGATTGAAGATGATGATATTAAAACACCCTTTTCATCCCTCCACGAAAGACTGCAACTTTATGAAGTTTCGGGTGACAATAAACGGCGACACCGCCGGAAAACCCGAAACTATGTTGGGGAAGTTGAAGAAACGAACGGCGATATCGCCGGAAAATTCGAAATCCTCACCGGGAAATGAGAACTTAGTATAAAATTTCCAAAGTAAAGAAGCCCAGAACCCAAAATTCTAGAAAGTTAGTTATCTCTCGAAGAAATCCATTTTTCTGAAAACCCACACAAGAACACAGAAAGCATTCAAGAAATAAGATATCAACCGAAAGGTCATGGGAGCTATATGCACTTGACAGTTCTTTGTTTATATACAAGTAAAAAGAAAATTCTAGCATAAATAATATATTTAACAAGTTAAAAATGAAAATAAAATAAAATAGTTATTATGATTTTTTAACGAGAATAAATTAGTTATTTTAAAACTAAAAAATAAAAAATAAAAAATTGAACCCCAACCTTGAGGCCCTCCACTACCCCGTCCCTAGAATACCGTGGAGGAGGTAAATCGCGGAATGTACCTCAACATGCTAGAATATAAGTGTTGTCATACTAGTGCTTACAAAGAATCATATTTCAAACTTTATTAGATGTAGGAATTGAACCTTCACCCTACAACTGTCAGTTCAGTTGAAATTACCCCACTCCTGTCATTTGCACCACTGAGCTATACCCCGTGACCATTGATGGTCACAGTTTACATGTTGTGTGGTCACAGTTCAGGTCACAACTTAGGTCACAAGTCACAACGCATTGTTATTTGTTTATAATGATTAATAACATGATAAGTCTCATTTTTTTTTTGTACGGTCACAGCCTAGGTCACAAACTATGTCTGCATTTGATGGTTAAATTGCAGTCTGAATATTAAATATGAACATGTAAATAGATAGGAGACTTTAGTGTTGTTTAATCATATCTTTTATTTGTTAAAAGTTGTTTGGATTTCAAATCATGGTCACTGATCGATATTTCAAGTCACAGTCCAGGTCACAAGTTCGCAGCCCAGGTCACAAGTTCGCAACCCAGGTCACAGCTCTTCGCAACCCAGGTCACAACTTAAGTCACAAGTTCGCAACCCAAGTCACAGCTCAGGTCATAGGTCACAGGTCATGGCACAGCCATAGTCGCCCATACCAACATCAACTCACCGTGACATCCAGCGACCATCGCCATACAAACCGCCCCTAACACCGCCAAATTCAATAAAACCAACCCTAAATCGTCAATCCACCACCACACAAACATCACTACCGCCGCACCCCACCGTCGATCCGGATCCACCACCAATCTTGGTCACAAACAACACACAGATATGAACGAACAACGCCACACAGATCTGGACCAACAACCCCAGCAGAACATCAGAATGCCACCTCCACAGTCATCAAACCAATAATCGAACAGATCTGCCACCACAATGCAACCACCACCAAAAAAGATGAATCGAAAATTAGTCGTCGAAACTCCCGCAGCCAAAACCACGTACACCATCTCCCAGCACCGCAACCCACCATTCAATTAAGAGACTAATTCCAAAAACACAAAAGAAGGATTATCCACCCAAACACCATTAAAATCACAGATCTACCACCCCTACCTCACCATCTCCACCCCTACCACCACCACTACTCCGAACGAACCACAACCACCACATATAGCACACACAGATCAGCACATACACACCACAAATCACCTATCGTCACCACGGAGCAGATCGCGATGTCCAAATCGCGGGCGGCTCCACGAAGTTCAAATCGCAATAGCGGCGGTTTGAGGACGGCGGTTTGAGTAGAGAGAGTGACGGCAAGTTGCAGCAGCCGCCGTGCAACTGAGCAGTGGATCGCTGCGCTTCTACTCCCTTGCCTTGTCGCCGCTGATTGACTGGTGGTACCGATGTCGGTGCCGAATCGGAGGTGGGTGCGGTGAAGAAAGAAAGAGGGAGATGGAGAGGAGGTGGGCTGGCTGTGGAGAGAATGAAGAAAATGGTTTGGGCAGCGCCGCTCGGTTAAACTGCAGTTGCCGCCCATTAGAAGAGACACGCTGTTCAAATGGAGTCGCCGATGAGGGAGGAGAGAAGTGACTGCCGATGTGAGAGAGAGAGAGAGAGAGAGAGAGATATATATATATATATATATATATATATATATATATATATATATATATAATTGAATTTAGGGTTTGAAAATTAATTGTGTATATAAATAATTAAATATAAAAATATGTATCTATCTATAAAATATCTGATTTTTGAACATTAAAACATGAAATCTGATTTTTGAAATTGGATCTCCAAAAGTAGGGAATTAGGTAATTTTCACAAAAAAAAAAAATAGACTAAAATTGTTTGATTCTCAACTATAAGAAATGGAACCAATTCAATTTTCACTTTCCAAATCAAACTGACTAGTTGGATCTAATCTTTTTCCTATTGGGATGATTCACCCCTACATTATTTCTCTCATTTTTGTATTGAATCTTGATTGTTTGACCAGGATGATGGGAGATCAACGGCTGGGATTGAGGGGTATTGCTGTGGTAGTTTCATAAGATTTTCTTGTCAATCAAAGGAATTAAGGGTGTGTTTGATTGAATTTATTTTCATGAAAAATGTCAATTTGCTATTCAAATTCTTACTTTGAAGTTTTTGATTGTTATTTTTTTAATGAAAAGTATTTTACAACTTTTAAAAACATACCTAATTTTCCTTCTTTTTAAGGAAAACATTTTCTCTGTGGGGAGTAGATTTTTGTTTTTCTCGAAATAAGAAAAATAGATTCTTTTTTAAGATATATTTTTTATGTCAATCAAACACACTCTAAGAGATTAAGATTGGAGTATCACTATATATTGTCTTGAGGGAAAACATCAAAAATAGCTTAAAAATAATCACCACAATGTTTTCAAAAACATCTTTTTCATTTAAAAATCAAATTTTACATTTATCTCCTTTTATAATTTTTAAAATATACCTTATTATCATTTAAAATCAATTTTTAATTTTTTTCAAACCACATATGATATCTCTTCGTGTTGGAGGCGGTTGCAAAAGGGGAAGTGGAGGAAGAAATAGGTGGTGGTGTTGGCGATGACAATGATAGTAAATGGAGGTACTAGAGTCTACTCGGATGGTGGTGGCCAAGGGATGGTGGTGTGTGGATTTGGGGGTGGTATGGTGTGGTGGTGAACTGGAAGCTTTGGAGATGGGTTGGTGGTTGTAGGATTTAAAAGAAAAGTGTCGATGGTTATGGTAATAGTGACAATCAAAGGTGTTGGTAGTAGCTGTGACGGTCACGACGATGCTAGGATTTGGTGTTGGAGAGGTTCGAAGATTATAACGAGAATTGTTTTTAGTTTCTTGTATTTTAGGTGAAAATGGCAAATGATTATTTAATACAGACATGTTATATGATCAGAAGAGAACCCAACAGAATTTGGACAGAACACACACATGGGTCCCGCAATTTTTTTCTTTTTTAATACACGATGGGGCGCACTGTTTCTCTCTCTTCTGGTCAATTTCTCGGGATTCCTTTCAGTACAATGGGAATAGGCCTATTTAATAATAAAGGATAAAAACTGAGCCACTGTTTGATATACATTAAAATTTTCATTTTCAACCACACATTCTTTTAACAAAATAATATTTTCCAATACTTCAATAATTTTTCCTTCTTTTTCAATCACACATTCTCCATCAATCTATTATTCTCAAATACATTTTTTCAATACATTTTTAGAACCATGCTATTTATATAAAAAAGTTTGATAATTTTATTGACAAAATACCACACATGATGATGGCGTGGGCGCCTGCGGCGGGCCTCAAAAAGGTAAGTAGAATTATTGTATTTTTTTAATCTTTAGAAGAAAAGGACCTTGACTTAAATATTGTGGCCTGTTAGATTGGACGGCAATGAGGAGAATTTGATTACGTGGGTCACTAAAAAAAAACCAATCATTGCGTGTGTTTATGGAGTTTTTTTGACATGTGTAACCTAGGAAGCATGTCGTTTGTAATAAGCAATTTTATTGATAAGATTTTAAATTTTTTTCTTAATAAATATTTTTTTAAGATTTTAATTTTTTTTCTTAATAAATAGTTTTTTGGTAGGATCGAATAATTTGCTCGATTGTATGCGAATGCAGTTCAAATAGTTGTTCTAATCTTCATTTTCACATTAGACCAGACATGAAAAATTAAAAAATTCAACCTGCCTCCACAAATAAAATTCGAATCCAATTCATTTACCTAATAAATTTTCAGTCTTATTACTTGAGTTAAGTCTTGATCTCCGAACAAACTTTCTTTTTAACTATATTAACTTGTTAAGGTATCAATCACTCCTCAAGAAAAGAAGAGCGAACACACGATTGGAATGAAGAATGATTTCCTTACTTCTTACGGGACACAAAAATTCTTGTTATGAAGGACTACGACTCACATAAGAAATCAGAGCGTGTGAAGTCTACTTTTATATTGAGATTTTGTCGATTAATAGAATTTTGAAAAGCTACGTTCTCTTAGTCTCAATTCGGGAAGATTTTTTTAAATAGATAGAAATGAATAACGAATAAGTTGATAATTCTTACAAATCTATCGAAATGTGTGGTTAAAATTAAAATTTTAAAATTTTAAATAAATTATGAATTTGGTCAAAAGGAGACTTAAATTTGGCAGTATATTTAAAGAATAGAAACAAAAATAAAATATTTGTCAATCATTTGCTTTAAGAAGCAAGAACCAGATTTTTAGGTTAAAGTAACATAGTTTTAAAAGAAACGATTTATATTCTGCCAAGTGGGCCACTCTTAACATAATTAACACGTAAATGACTTTATTAATTAATTGATTAAATTCTACAAAGAATGTGAAAATTAAGTCAAGATTTCATAAATAATATGGAAGGGTTCCATTCTTTTTTGCTTAATCTTCAACATTAGGTTGTGCATTCGCTTGACATTAAGAACTAACTCGAATTAATTTTTTTTTCAAATAATAAAATGGGTAAATACTAAATACTTAATTAAATAAAAATGAGAAAATTGGGGTTGGACACTTTGACCTTTCAATTAGTGTTTGTTTGGCTCCCTAATTTTTAAAAATCGGGTTTTAAGTCAGCATCTTATTTAAATTTACAAATTTGAGTCTCCATATGATGGAAATCATCGTTGTGAACATTATAATCGCAAAAAGCCTTCACGTGACTTAAATCCAGAGGGAAAAATCGTAAAATATTGAACATGGAGACTCAAATTCACATATTTTCCTGTTTGAGTCGCATTATTTTTTTTCGTTATCATTCTTCTACTCATTTTTAATCACACATTCTTCAATAAAATAATATTTTTTCATCACATCAATAACTTTTTATTTTTTTTTCAACCACACATTCCTCATCACATCAATAGTATCACATCAACAGTAAAAATGCATTCTTTTTCAACTACGTGTATATATATTAGACGAATGAGACCCAATAACGGGTATATTTTCAATTTTAATTGAATTTTAATCACTGCCGAACACGTCTTATATATATACACGCGCACACCCACATTGCTCTGAACCCACCATGATTACTTTTATTTTATTAACTATAAATATGAATATTTTAATCACGCAACGCCCTTCAAAATATTATGTAGATCAATATACTAATGAAAATGAACATTGAATAATCTAAATGGTAAACAACTAATTATAGGTTGTAAAGTTGGGCTTGAAAAGTTGTGTATTTATCAAGTTTGAGAAGATTTGGTCTAGTCGATGGAAAAGTAAAACAAAAAATGTGGCCCTCTAGCCGCATGGGGATTGAATCAAAGAAGAGATTGAACAAAAATCTTAATTTGATGGTACCCTTTTGCTAACTTTTTCTTCCTCCACTTGGGGCATTTGCATGTGCACTAGCCATTCAATAATGCTAAATTTAAGTAGATGAAAAATGTTCATTATTCTTGTATCTAGAGGTAGGCATCGAATAGACGTTGGAACAATGTACTTCGAGACTCGATCGAATCAATCCCGCTTAGAATTATGAAAAATGGAACCATTGGTTCCACGAGCCCTCCAATTAAGAAGAGGAAAAATGGTCATTAATTAGTCCCATATCACATAAATATTTCTTGTTATTGTTATAAATATTACGTATATGAGGGATGAACATGGTGCGGTTCTAGTCATGCAATTGAAAAAGACGACTCGACAGTTCTAGAGATCCCGGAAGATATAGTTGTGCGATATGGGCTAAGTTTTGCTAAGGGGAATGAATTTCAAATAGCGATGGTGGAGTACAACTCCCGTAGGATGACGTCAGTTGTGGAGTACAACCTAGTTGATACGGAGAATTAAACGCATTTGTCTGTATCGGACTACTAAACACGACTTTACCATCTCAAATAAGAACAAATTTACTATCTCCAGTATTGGTACAAATTAAAAAGTGAATATTGTATAACTCTCGACTAAATGGTTCTTGTCAATCTGGTCATTAGCGACGAATGTAACAAAGTAATTAAATTTAAAATTAAATAGAAATTCAATTGACTTACGGTTATGTTATAACTATCAACTAAAGTAATTGTCGTCAATTTGAAAGACGATTTGGCGACGAACGAGGCAAAGTAGTGAAATTTGAAATAGAATAGAAACTTAATGACTTAATTACAAATTAAATTTTTGTGACATAATTGAACTTTCGTGCAAAGTTCAATGTCTACGAATGAAGTTTATCCACTTAAGAAACTTTTACACGTAAATATTACTTATAATCTAAAAGGGGTTTACCAAACATACTATGCAAGAGAATTTCCTACCAAAACAACAGACTTTCCCATTTTATCACAGCCTAGCTTCAGTTTGAACAAAATATAATTAACTTATTTCCCATATACTTAATTACACGACAAGCTTATCTACTCAAGCCATAACAAACAATTGAATCTAGTAATATATTACATGAAAACTTGTCCTCAAATGCTATCCTCGAATCGCCTATTGAGATCAGTCAAACGAATAAACCGTAAGTCACAAAAATCAGCCAACTCTCGAAAAATACAAGAAATACATAAATGGCTTGATAACTAAACAAAAAACGAACCAAACTTATTTCTATCACCAGTCTCGAACAATATATGCAGGCACAACTAAAACAAGTATCCTTATGCATTGCACATGCAATCAGGAGCGGGATATGTATATAAAGACTGTCCTGTTTTGCGTAATCTAATCTGCCCTTGTCGGTTTTTGTGCTTTTCCCTTACGGCCTGTTGGAACTCCGGCCAAGACATGGTTTTATTCAAGAAAAGCTGGCCCAACAATGCCATGCTAGGCCTTATAGTCTTTAGATTTTCGTAAGTTCGGTGAGCCACCTGTTAAAATTCAATGTGGAGTCACAATCTTGTGGAAACTCAAGAAAAATAAAAATAGAAATATTTAATTCACACTATAGGAGCGAGTTTTGGCATAAAAAGGTTCCAGCAAAGACAATACTATGCCACATATAGTTGATTTGGTAACCAATTCCCACACAGTAATGGAACTCTTAAGAGCATAAATTCTTCATTTCTTGCCCTGAGCTGCAAAAACTGACCAACGATATTGTCCCTTTTACGTGAAGAATTCAAAATACAATCAATATTGATTAGGCATGAAAACAACTTTTATCTTATGTCAAAAAAGGAAAAAAACTTTTATCCGTAATGAAAAATTACATTGACTTACCACAGCATTGTGCATATTTCCTGGAGAAGCAGAAATGAAAATATCACTATGCATGCTAACATAGTAATCAACCGCTGCTAACAAGGACGCCTTTCCTCTTATGCTAGCTCGTTCTTCTAGCGAGGTAAGGCCTTTTTTGTCTTCCATCAATGGAAACAAATCTCTTAAAGTTGAGATCCTGGCTTCCCCGCCGTACACCTACAAAAAAATTGAATCAACAAGGAACTTAATAAACTTTATAGCACGTTTGTCTAGACTTAAAATGTTTACTTATAAGTAAATGAGTTACCTATTGTAGCAATAACATTAGAGTTAATCAAGTATATGTTTAAAGTAACATATCCAAACATGTTTGGAAACATTAACATTTACTTTTCTTTTCAAAAAAAAAAAAAGCTAAGCCAAGCATGCCCTCAGGCACTAATTTGGCAGGCAGATACTGAGTCAAATTATCGGCAATTTAGAACCGAAAGAATTTTGTGTAAACCTTGTGGGAGGCAAGATATAAGCGGGTGCTGTTGTCAAATCCCAAAGCTGCTAGCAGCAATCCAATTTCTTCAGGAGTCAATGGGCACCGTCCCTGACTTCTCAACTCTTCATCAGTAAATTGGGAGTTTAAAACCCTTCCTTGCCAAATGACTTGTCGATACTTAGCTAATGCCAGCCTTTCAGCCTTTCCCCCGCCAAAGTCACAAGCTGAATGAGCAGCCATGTCCTAGAAAGGTCACCAAATAAAGAAGAAAGTTACTAAAACAAAGGCAATGATTTCAATTCAAGTATTATTGCAGACAAATCATTTCTCGAAGACGATCCTAAACACCATAAAATAATACTCTAATAGCTTGCTTGGTAGAATGTTATCTATTGCCCCTGAAGTATTGACGGATACAAGTGGACATACCTTATCAAACCGGAGGTGGAGAACAACAAATTTGCCGGCTCCTTTCTTGTTTTTAGTATTGTCAACCTCTTGAAGATAATTACTAACTTCACTTCCTTCAGCAGGATATCTAAGGCGATTGATGAGAGAATTTCCAAGGGCTCTGATATGAGGAACAAAATCTAAGGCTTGAAAGTTGACTTTACAGCGTAACCGTTGGATGTCTTTAGACATGTCGTCAAATGCCAATCGATGAGAAAATGGAGCTATTGCAGCAATTCCATAACTGGTCAATACATGGGTATTACAATCACGGGCCGTATTTGAAACCGGAGCTAAGAACTATTAAAAAGGATATCCACCTTTACTTCAGAAGACAGCCATGCCCACATATAAATAGCAATTTTATGACATTAATTCTAAAGAATATTAAGAAAAGCAGCAAAATTTTCAACCATTTTACTACAAATTCTTGGGTCTCAACCCTTTTTCTTGAATCAAATGAAATCAAATTCTTCATTTCACAGAGGAAAAAAAATACCATTCCCCTACGACGTTTCGTAAGAAGTATTGGAGAAGACTAAAAATTACAATGAACAAGATTTTAGCATATTTTTCTCTTAATATCGTCCAATCCTCTCTACCAAATACACCACTAAAGTCACTAATAATCAAAGAACCAAAATATCTTCCAAGTATATATACCGATCAAAGTTCAGTATGACAAACTCTTTGTTGGGAATCATTCTTAAATAAAGGGAACTGAATATATTAGCTATTATTTTTTAGAGGAAAAATTAGGTGATTATTTACCTTCGAAGACAACTAAACTAGCCTGGTTTTACTAGATTACTTAATTATGGAAAACTTAAATATAAGGCTAGATAGCTCGTGCAACAAATTTACAAGTAAGAATTCTAAAAACAAATCTAGCTTACATACAATTGCCTCAATAAGATATAATATTCCCATAAGAAAAAACTTGCAATCAAAAACTCCAGTAAATAAATCGAGCTTGTAACTAATCTAGGCAGGACATCTATTCTCCAGCTAAGGAAACTTCAAATTTAAGTCATTTAAAGTCACAGATTTGTGTATATCGCTTCAAAAGAATACACACATTTTATTGGATGAACCAAGTTGAATATTGACAAAGAAGAAAATATTTTCACAATAAACCCACCTCTGCAGGACAGGCAAAACATTCTCTGTATACCAGTTTGCTGAAGCATGAATAGGTGCAGTTTTGACTCTGGTAGCACGAATGCCCGTGGCATAATATTCCCGTGTGCTCCAAAAGAATTCTTCGGGCACCTCTTTGACTATTAAGATATCATCTTTCAATACATTAATGAAGTGATCCACATCAAAAATATCCATGAAAGTGCTGCAAAAAAAAAAAAAAGAACAGGGGTTATTTAATCTTGTTATTACTTTAATTACCAAAAAAACATAAACTCTACCTAAGTATCAGGAATTATGTACTCAATGAGTCGGACCTTGAATCTTTCCAAACGGGATTTACTTCTAGATGAGGGATCACAAGAGTAGCATTCAGAATTTTCGCAACTGCTACTGCATCACAAATCTTGATAAAAAGAATCCAGAAAGGAACATAATTTGAGTAATTAGAAACATATACGGTTGCTATCATCCACTTGATAACTTAGAAAACACAACAATTGGAAATTCACAAAACCTACCCCCATTCTCTGCTGATTTAATCCTCCATCAAGGAAAACCTGAATATAACCTCGAGATTTTTCTGGCAATTCTGCTAGAGACGAACAACCAATATTTCAGAAAAAAGTGGAAATGCATCAATGCATAATCATATACTTGTCCAATAAAATTTCATTTACAGCTCATTTTTGGGCTAATTATCCATCACTCACTGAGGGTAGTGTCTGATTCAGCACAGGGTTTCCATCCTTGTTTCGCCAAAGGTCTCCATATCTCAGCCTGTTCTTCATTGGACTGAACAAGAAAGAAATGAGCAAACAAAGAGAGCGTCCACAGCTCTAAAGATAACAACTTTATCATGAAAATGCATGCATATAGCTCATAAAACTTCTACTCACAGCATGGCGTTGCAGAGCGCTCTTGAGTAGACGAGAGTGCCTAGGTTTAGGAGCACTCCATTCCTGCACAAGCAAATTAGAACACGAGTAGCCAAAGGTATATTTTTATTTTTATTTCGTGTACGTGCATTATTTTTTAACAAAACATAAAAGTGAATGTATGTGCGAACATACATAGAAGACCAAAGTCACCAAACACTAATGTTCATACATAAAGATAATGGTAAATATGATTTGATATAAAAATTGCCTATTGAAGAAGAGATTATTCAAGAGATACTGAATACGCCTACTCATGATAATCTCTTCATCCAACAGTGGTTTACAAAATGAAGAAAGATATATGAAACATGGTGGATTTATATACAAAGATAAAGAAAATGACTTTTAAGTGCATATTTTGAGAAAGAATTGAACTGTGAAAGTAGAAGTTGTTAAATAAAAAGTTCATTAATATATATATATATTCGTTGGGCCCTACGAGATTAAAATTATTATCTTAAGCATTTAGTGAGTAGCCAAAAGTTGAACTCTAAAGAACAAGCAAGATTCGGTTGGCAGCATGAACATGCATATGGATGTACAAATTAAGAGCTGTTCAAATCTGAACAAGATTCATCCGTTATAGGTTTGAAAAATAAAGGAAATCTGATATCCTTGAGTTGCTAATTATTTAAGATCTGATTAGAAATTGCCCGAGACTTCACTGAATCCACTGTAAATTCAACACAAAGAAAGGAGCCATTAATGACACTTTCTTCTCAAACATAGTTTATCAATGAGAAAAAGTTCTCTGTATATGGGCAATTTCTTAAAAAATAATGAAAATATGAAGTCCGCCTCAAGATCATTCCTTTTTCTGTGAAATTATTGCAATAGTTCACTATAGAGATCTTAAAATACCTGGATCACCAAATCACCCTTTTTACAAAATTAACACCAAAACACTCCAATTAAAACACTAATTTTGTAAATACTTCCCTATTTTGTAAAACACATATACCTCCCTACTTGCCAAAGTTGATAGAATTCTCAAAGAATCTCCTATTTTCCGACATTCAGAAACACTACTTAAATATCATAGTACAGCATTTCTGTTGTTTTTTGCATCCACCAGGTATTCACTCTATAGTTTACACATCCTAAATATGAAAAAGCCTAATTTCCAAACTATTAAAAAATTAAAATACAAGAAAGTCTCCTCCTTTCTACATTCAGCTACACCACCTAAAGATCACAGTACCGCATTAACTCTATAATTTAAATTAAAACATATACTCAACATCCACAAAATCCCATAAACAAATTACTAAAGAAAATAACAGGAACACCCTCAAGATCAAACCTTATCTATGAATTTTTATTTTGGCATTCAAAAATTTACATAAGTTTATCAAAGAACAAAGTTTTTTCCCCCCTTTCTTCGTCCGAAATCACAGATATCAAAAGGCAAAGGGCACCAAAAATGCACAGATAAAACATCAGTATTTTCATGAAAAATTTACAAATGCTCTAGAAACAAGAATTACCGAGAGAATTGAGGGTGAGGCACGGCCCAGAGGATTGAAGAGACTAGGAAAAAGAAAGGGCAGCAACAACAAGAAGGTACCAGCCATGGCTCCTCCTCTGTGGCTATAAGTCTGCTGCCTCATAATAATTTATTGAATTTAATGGTAAAAATGCAGTATTGCTAGAAATTAAACGAATGCTCTTCAAGTCTCAACCTGGAAACACTCCTGAAGCAACTTCCATCGAGGCGAGGGAGAATATAATTATAGAGGGAGAAAAATTACAATATTGGTCCCTATTCTATTGTATAGATAAGATTTTAGTCCTTACTTTTTAAATCGGAGCAAAATGGCCTTCAACAACCTTTAATTGTAGTTGTAAATTGGGTCTGTAAAATTGTGAAGTGATGTTTTCTGAATCATGTATGGATTTAAATCTTGGGTTTTGCTATGTGCATATATCAATGTATATATGGGTGTCAATAATGGATAAGTGGGTTATTATGAATTTTGTTATGTGTACACAGCAAAATCCTTAAATCTTAGGGATGACAATAGGGAGGGACATGTCGTCCGTTTCATTAACTATCCTTTATTTTCTTTATATAAAAAATTATGTTATTATAGAAATGTTTGTGAATTTGTTTAATGAACTTGCATAATCTATTCAAGTTTGTTCATAAAAAACGAGTTAAGATATTTTTAAATAACTATATAATCGGGATAGGGAAAGACAGTAAAAGTATCCCACCATCCCCATATGTTACAAGACATCAAGAGATATGACGAGTCAAACTATCATCCCTGTTAAATCTTAAGGCACTTGGCTAAATTAGAGAGAAAATTTTAGTTGTATAAAGTTGGACATATAAGCATCATTTTCGTTTGACAAAAATTATAAATTATCAAATTTAATTTTAGGTTATACATTTGAATAAATATACAAGTACTACATATTTATTAACATGTAAGATACAAGTATAAGAACTGATGTATATTTTTCTTGGATGTACAGAAAAAATGGTTTAGCGACTCATTATTTTCCGAACAATTATTCTACAACATTTGGCGTTACTCATTTTTCTTTATGGTAAGTACATGTGGAGTGTCTTTTCCATAGAGGCTAGTGGTTAGATTTATAGGATTGTACGTGGCAGCCAAAGAATGAAGAATTATAGCTTTAGTTAAGGTATAAAGTAAAAATAAAAATGGTGGTGTCACTTCATTGGCACTTCTTGTTGTGGAAACCAATGTTCGACGTGGTCAAAGGTTGTGTGGGTATGTGGAGCATTGAGAGTGAGTGATTTTGAACTTTTTATTTAACCAAAAATAAAAAATTTGATTTGTAACTTTTTGACTGTTGAATAAGGCACATATCACCTGTAAAATTTGGGAGGATTCCTGTAGAGTTTTCTTATTTTACTTGTGATGATTTAAGCATTTATTGCTAGTACTTGATACATCACACTTACACCGTTCATCATCAGGATTAAACCACATATGAATTATGACATAAGGATTCACAAAATTTTATGTGGATAGAAAATGCAACTATATTTTAAAGAGTTCAATAATATAACGTCACGTGACATTATGTCAATCATTATGTTGATAATTTTAGCATTGTAGCATGATTGTTATCGGAATGGTAAGAAGTGATCGTGTAACTTGTTAAGAGTATTTTTAAATTTGCAGGATTACTTGTTAGGAGTATTTCCTCGACAGTTCTAGTAAACCAATGCCAAAGCTCTTTGGTGTCATATATATTGTGCTAGTTGTACAACCGAGGTTGACAACATCTCACACATGGTTTCACGGGTTACCCTTCTTCTTAGCACAGAAAGGGACACCGTGCGGCAGTAGTATGCTCCACTAGACTACCTTCCGCCTTTTCTCGGTCGCGTCGGGACGAAAGTAAATTTGATTACAATTTTAAGAAAGCTTGCAACATGAAATTGAACACAATGGAAATAACATCATCATTGATTGCTAGAAAGCTGAAAATTACAATAGACGAAAGCAGGAAATTACAATAGCTAGTGTAGGTGGAAAACACTAGTAAGTTTGAAAATGTTTGAAAGACCAATACCCCCTATAATAGACTTCGGAACAAAAATCCAAATGACGGGAGTAGACATCATTTGACTCTAGAATCATATTTTTTCTTTTCTATTTTCTAACTATTTTACGAATTAAATAGACTATTTACAACACGGGGCTTAAGCAAAGCTGCAACCCGTGACATTCTCCCCCATTTGTTTTGGCAATGTTCTCAGAGCCATTGAGTATTCTTCTCGCTGTTGCATCCGTTCCATTTGACCAAGTACTCTTGAAGATGTTTCCTAGAAGCTCGAGTAGTTTGGTAACCAAGAATCTTTTCAGCAACCTTCATTTCTGATCGTTTCACTTTAAGAACTGGTTGCTTCAAATCTGCAAACTTCTTGTACTGTTTCTGATCTGTATCTGTAGTATGGAGGAGTAACGGTTGCTGGCTAGTAGTAATTTCACAAGGACTCTCGTTGAGAGAGGAGCTCTTTTGAACATTGGAATACGTCTAAGCCACATCCGAAAATTTCACCCGAATTTCTTGCGAAATAGAGGTAAAGTGCTGAAAATAGTCTCTCATCATAGAATTGAACTGCTCTGTCTGTCCGTCTGATCTTCGATGAATACTAGAATTCATGCTCAAAGTTGAATCAAGAAGTTTGAACAACTCGGTCCAAAATATGTTAATAAATCGAGAATCTCGATCATTGACGAAAGGCGATCCCCAGTATTTAACAATAGGCTTGAAGAAGAGCTGAGCTGCCTCTTCGACTGATACATACTTGGGCGCTATGTTGAACGTTGAATCTTTGGATAAACTGTCCATCCTGATAATGATAGTGTCAAAGTCTCCAACTCTTGGCAATCCACCAATGTAGTTCGTCGATCCATTCTTGACTGATTCATTCAGGATGGAAAGGGGCTCCAGTGAGCCTGCATGCTGTGATAGTGTGGAAGTGCGCCCATGATAGTCCCACTTCCCAACACTTCTCTCTCTTGCTTCCGAAGCTCTTCAAGCTCCGGCTGAACCATACGGCATGGTGAATTGGTGGGAGGTTTGGCACCCAGAACAAGTGCAATCCCGCAATCAATTGCCCTCATTGTTGGCAATTTTCTTGGTAACACATCCGGCATGATGTCTTCGAATTCTTTAAACCTGGTGATAGGTTTTGGAGTAGAGCCGGTTATCTCTTCGATTTTCTCTACTCGAAGAGAGCAGAAAAATGAGGGTTCATTCCTCTTGAAACCCTTACTATATTGCATGATTGAGATGTCTTTCTCGTCAGTTTTCCCAACATGTGTGGGAATAATGAATGGTTTGCTCACCATCATTATTAGTGAGTCAGAATGCGGCATCACTGCTGTCTTTGTATCCCGAAGATATTTCAATCCGAAAATCAGCTTAAAATCATTCATGTGAACTACCGACAAATTTGTCATTCCTTCGAATGGACCTACTTTGATCGGCACAGATTATGCTATTCCCGCTATTGGTTGAGCAGCGGAGTTGATCGCTTTAACTTTCCCCTTACCTCTCTCCGGAACAAGTCTGAGCTGCTCTACTTCGGAACTTGCGAAGTAGTTGTGCGTGACACCGGTGTCCAACATAGCCCTGATTGGCATTCCATTGATCCACACATCAATTTACATTAGGCATTTAGCCTTGCAAGTGCGAGCCTTCGATTCTTCGATCTTTGACTTTTTCAAGGGAATTCTATCCCTTTTAGTAGTTCGACGCGATAATGTATTGCACCAATGCGAGAATGCACCAATTACATCCTCATCCCCTTCGGAGTCGGTGTCGCCATGACGGCTAGCTTGTGGGGTATTTTGTTTGGAACTCGAGCCACCACTTGCTAGTGACAGTAGGCATTCACCATCCGTTTCTGAGGACACTCTGCAACCCGATGAGGTCCTTCACATAGAAAGCACTTCAATCTAGGAGCGACATCAGATCCGCCCTCCTTTGCTTTTCCATGATTCCATTCATTACTGGTACTACCGTTATAGTTTCCTTGACGGTTGTTTTAATAGTTGCCCTGCAAGTTACTCTGTCGGTTGCCTTGATAGGGTCCTCCCCTATTCTGAGAGTAACGCTCTCCCCCATTTAAGTTCAAGCTGAGTCTGAAAGGTCTCTTTCCACCTTCACCTGATTGACTATTTCCCGAAGGTCGATCCTCGCTCGATTCCGGTTGATAGTCACTCACACATTCAGCAGTTCTCATAGCTGTGTTCAAATCAGTGACTTTCTGTCTCTAAAGTTCCGTGCGTGTCCACGATTTCAATCCTTCCATGAAGGTGAATAGCTTATCCTTTTCCGACATATCTTAAATGTTCAGCATATGTCCTGAAAAGGCCTTCACATACTCCCTGATGGAGCTTGTGTGTTTCAGTTCTCATAAGGCTCGACGTGCCTCGTATTCCACATTCTCTGGGAAAAACTGAGATCTGATTGCTTCTTTAAAAAGATCCCAAGAATCTATTCGGACCCTGTTGGCCGGAATGTCAACATACTTCGTTCGCCACCATAGCTTTGCATCTCCACCTAGATACATGGTAGCAGTTGTGACCTTTCTTGCTTCGTCCTTGATCGAAGCCGCAAGAAAGTATTGTTCCATATCGAACAAGAAGTTCTCAACTTCTTTAGCATTGCGTGCACCTCCGTAGGTACACGGTTCTGGAATTCTGAGCCTATGCACAGGCTCTTGTGCGATAGCTTGCCCGTTGCTAATCGCACGTTGAAGAACTAGTAACTGAGTTCTCAACGCTCCCATCTCATCCTGCAACTCAGGTATGATAGCAACAGTTTCAGTCATAGTTGCGCATGCCTATGGCATTCATCCAGTTGGATGCGTAATTCTCGATTTTTCGTTTGTGCCGCCTCGGCTTTGTCCCAGAAGTTCTCCATGGCAAAACACAACCTAATGTTTGTCACCTCAAGTGCCTCCAAACACTGTCGGTGTTCCTCTTTTGAACATCTACTACCTCCGTGGTATTCGAGGAATTTGGGTCAATTTTCATAGTTTTCTTAACGAGATCTCGAGCCGCAGCTCTGATATCAACTTTCCCGGGTTACCTTCTTAGCACGGAAAGGGACACCGTGCGGCAGTAGTCTACTCCGCTAGACTACCTTCCGCATTTTCTCGGTCGCGTCGGGACGAAAGTAAATTTGATTACAATTTTAAGAAAGCTTGTAACATGAAATTGAACACAATGGAAATAACATCTTCATTGATTGCTAGAAAGCTGAAAATTACAATAGACGAAAGAAGGAAATTACAATTGCTAATGCAGGAGGAAAACACTAGTAAACTTGAAAATGTTTAAAAGATCAATACCCCCTATAATAGACTTCGGAACAAAAACCCAAACGACGGGAGTAGACATCATTTAGCTCTAGAATCATACTTTTTCTTTTCTATTTTCTAACTATTTTACGAATTAAATAATCTATTTACAATACGGCATTTAAGCAAAGCTGCAGCCCATGACACATGGAGTGGGTGGGTGGTAAATTTTTTTTTTTTTTAACACAGTGGGACCCATCACTGTGAGTTGACAACCTCGATTGTACAAGTGGTGTTTCCCATATTGTTACGAATTAGTAGGTCAAATTGGCAATTGGGATCGACTTTTACAATTAAGCAGTAAATATGATCAAACTTTATTGAACTAGAATATAAACTTATATTTAGAATATGTTTGATAAGACTTTTGAAAAGATAAAAATTATTTCTACAATTAAGAAATTATTTTTTAACATATTTGGATAATTTTTTAAAAGTGCTTTATTTGATTAGAAAATTTTTTTTATCAGGCAAAGTCCACTTACCCGATTATGAATTTCATTGGTCAGGTCTCCAACTCCATTAGTTCTGGTAATGATCACAGACAAAATAGTAAAATCGAAATAATAAAAACAGAAGTAGAATAATCAAAGTGAAATGGAATTGTAAGTTGGGTGATTGAATTGAACAAATACAACTTGTGTCTAACATAAAATGATCGATGACCATCATCATATGTTAGCATTTGTCACTTAGCCATTGTATGTCAAAAAAAATTGAGATTATAAGTTGATGGTTTCAGTTAAATGTGTGGAAAAATGAATAAAAGTTGTCAGTTCAATAAAGTACATTATTAAAAATGAAGTTTGATCAACTTATAATCTCAAGAAAAGATTTGTCAAACAGAGGCTTAATAGACAGAACTAGATGAAGGCCTAAATTGAAACAAAAATAAAACTTTAGTGCATAATTTAAAACAAAAAAATGATAAATAGTATAAAATAAAATATATGTTTTGAGTTATTACCACTTATTTTAACCCTTAAACTTCTGGTGCTTCAAATATTTTTATTTCATTGGATTGGATTGGTCCTGCCTCTTTGATTTCATTCATGAACTTATTTCAGGGAATGGTCCAAAGATAATTAACATGGCCTGAAATGTTAAAAAAATAAAAAAAATCGGATTTTCCAATTTTTAACCCTAATTTCAGACTTTTAGTGTATTTTATTTATTTCCAATTTATTTCTTGAGTCTATATGAAATGATGAAGTATACAAATTGCATTTGTTCAATTCTTTCTAATTTTGTTGTCTACGAGGGTTCTTCATTCTAGTATTTCAATCATTCTTAGGGACCACTCGGTGAGGATTAAAATCAGACTAAAATTGAAAAACTAACCGTTATTTTTGGCTTTTATTAGATGAGTAACGGAGCCTTAATTTTTTTCATGTAATTATGTGAATCAATTCTAGGAAAGCAATTGGTATGAATATGACAAATGTTTTAAGGAATTTGGAAAACATTTTAGTGCCATAAGATCACAAAAATCGAATATTTTGGTGCCTTCATGTCGACATAAACATCACCGGGGTAGAGTGTCGAGTAATGTATATGGACCAACCTCATCATCTCTCCATCCCTTCTATATTACAAACCGAGTGAAACTAGTTCTGCAGTTGCCTCTTTGGGTTTGATATCGTACTGCACTTAGTTATCAGTTTTCAACACATAAATTCATAGTCTCCATAAGAAGGGAGCAAACCGAAACACGCGAGCACACATACTTAGAACATCCAAATTGGAAAGTAATCATCCATCCATCAACAGATAAAAGCTTAGCTCCATTGTTTCAGCTAAAGTATGGCAGCCTGCAAGAAAAAAGAAAATCGAAACCACCGTTCATTGATGAAAGGATGATCCTCTTTTGAAATAGCTTATGATATAGGATTAGATTGTACAATAAATATGAATTTAATTTCTTTTCTCCCTGTTAATTACTATCCATTCCACATTGCTAATAATGAACTCACCCCAGCTTGAGAGAGGTATCCGAGCTATCGGAATCTTGCGGAGGGCCTATCGAGTTACATGCATTAGTAACAGACTCTGATGACTGACCATCCTCCTCGACTATGTTCACAGAATCAGCTGCTATCGTATTTTTCTGGCCTTTCGATGCCTCCACCTTAAAAAAAACAAAACCTTCAATTTTCACTAAAACTATAAATGCATGCATGTGTGTGGTGCACATAGTGCGTGCCCAAGAGAGATTCTTTTCAGTTCATACCCGAAGTCTTAGACGCTCATTCTCTTCCATGAGTTCCTTGCTCTGCACATTTCATACTTTTAAGACTATATTTACATGCAAATCTGATGATTCAAACTTATTTAAATTTGATTATGAACCATGTCGTTGTATCAAATACTAATATTAAACACGACAACAACTAATTAGACTTTTTTTTCTCTCTAACGATAGTGACAACAAGTTTGGTGTAGTGACCTTTTGTTGAAGTTGCTCGATCTCTTTCATGATTTTTTCACCCTGTAAAATGAACAACACTCTCAAAGGTAATAAATTTATGAAATCCCAGTAAAATATATATAATTAAGGCATAACTACAACACAGTACACAATCTCTAGCACTAACCTTCTTCTCTATCACGCGGCTCAACCCGGTTTCAAGTGATCTCTCTAACTTCTGCAACTCTTCAATACTCAATTCTTGAAGTTCCTCTCCTCTCATGTACCTGTTATCAGCAAATATATATCATGCCGAAGTTTTGTACCGACCATATAAAAAAAAGAGCTATGGAAGCAACCTCAGTTCATGGCTTCTCTCACTGACTTCTTTGCCTAATCTGGAGTAGTTGCTGTCCCCGGCTAGCTGCTTCGCAATTCTCCCGTTTTTTCAGAAATTAATCGAAAATACAGTTGCTACTTTCAAGTATGCATGCATGCATGTATTCATAAGATGACATAATACAAGAAATATGTATTTGACAAGGTATACTCGACCACATTAGACAATATTAAGAAATGTATAGTAATGTGTACTATGTGAGTGCGAATTTTTATGCATTATTAGATCATACGGAATGATGCAATTGTCATAATTTTTGTTTTATAGTATTAATATTGTTGAGTGCTTCATTAATCCACTTTATCAAACAACACTAATACCCAGTGATTTTGCTGAGCTTCAACATATAGGCCTCGTTCGGTAAAGATCAAAATCGGATTAAAATTGAAAAACTAACCGTTATTGTTGACTTTTATTAGACGAGTGAGATCCAATAACGACTATATTTTCAATTTTAATTTCTATCGAGCGGGGCCACAATAAACAATGTTTAAAAAAAAAAAAAAATTACCTGAAGTTCAGGAGATGGTTGTTCCAACTTTTCAAGGTTCTTTGTGTGCAAATCATGCTTTTCAAGTATGTCCTTCAAGCTTTAGAAGACCCCACCACAGAAAAATGAGAAAAAAAAAAAAAAAGATGAAAATTGTTCATTGTACTAACAGAGCAGCGAGTACAAAGAGAGTTTTAAAACTAAATGCAAAGATAGTCAATATTCTTGCATCATCAACTGGAACGTCCCATAGCCTAAAGTGCCAATGCAAGTATTTTTGAAGTATTTAAATGAATACGTGTGACCCGTTTTCTAAGGGCTTAATCATAAGGTGAAGGATCCAAAAACATCAAACGGGCAATTTGATGTGTTAGTCGAATTTCAAGATTGGGAGCGAGCCTCCATTTCATGGAGAGCATTAACATAAAATTTCACATCAATTAAATATTAAAAAATTATCCAGAGTTCATTCCTCTTAACAAATTAGACATTTTAAGATGAAACCCAAGACTCGAATATAAATATATCACGGAACTAGAATAATAAAATTACATAGCATAAGACCGTAAGCCGTACGTAAAAGTTTTAATCCATATTAACCATCTCATTTAGAAGTTCAAGTTATTAGTAAGAAATTACATTTACTCATTTATATCTTGCCTAGCTTCAACGCCCCCTCACAAGTCGAATATTCATTTTTTACATCAAATTTGTTGCGCACAATTTTTTGAATGGGTGGCCATGACATTTGGGCACAAATCTTGTTAGTTACTCACATATCGTTTTGATCATCTCGTCTAAACATTACGTTATTTAAAAGAAACGACGTGTTCATTAAATCTTATCTTCAACCATTCATGTACATATCATTAATTGCTTCTTAGAGAGTCCAAATGAGCAACTTAACATGATATGAAATGATAATTCAACCCAAATATTGTATTCTCATTAAAGCCAATTAAACAAGCAAATATTAGTTCCAGGTCTTAGTTTCTAAACTGATCGTGTCATGCCAAAATTAAACTCAAAATCAATTATTTGTGTCTATGGCCTTTTATCTTGACATTGCATATCTTAGGACAGAAAGATGTAAACTATCTCAGCTAGAAAAGTAAATCAAACACGGATAAGATCAGAAGAATGAACTCTAACCTATGATTTATTTTATTCTACACATGCTACCGTCTATATTAAATAGTAACTTTATGTAACGTTTAGTATCCTAAATTGAACAAAATATACTAGGAAAGGTAAAAAAAAAAATTCTTAAAATTGTGTTATAACTCGTAACAAGCATGTTTTGTACCTAAAAAAAACACTTTAACATATGAGCTAAGAAATATTCCTATGAAGTTCGACTATACTACATACTAAATCTCAACATCATTCAAATACAACTACAATACGCACTAATCTCAACATCATTCAAATTCAACTTAGAATCTGCATCCTTGAAATTCTTGGTCTATCACGCGAGCATACATTTGTCAAAAAGAAATCAATTCAGCCTGCTTTTTCAAGTATGCATACCGGGATTAGGTACAAAAGGCTTAATGATAGAACCCTTTGCAAGAAACTTAGGATACTTTAACTTCAAAATCAAGTATTCTCACCTTGAAGATATAGTAATAATAATTCAATAAAATTTTATAATCTCTTATATCTTAAGTCTTTTAGATAAGGTAGTTATTTAACTCGATATCAAGATTTTATAGAAAAATGAAGCAGGCAAAAACTATAAAAAAATGTTGCACATCCACAAACTTCAATATTACGTCGAGGATGTAAAAATATATATCATGCATGATGCATAAGGGTTGTGAATTCAAGATTGGTCAAATCATTGCCATAGCTTTTATTATGGTCCCCTTCAAAGTCAATAGAGCAAACTATCAATTCACAAATTGAGGTAGAAAGCAATGAATATTGCCTTGGCTGCTATAAATTAAATTCAAGCTCTCCCTAATGGCACCTTCATGATTCAACCCTCAATCCCTCTTATTCCTTGAAGAGGTTCCCTAATTACTTATATTTGCTACCCTAAAACCCTCTAAAAGCGTCTCCAAGAGACTATTATTAAAGAGCATATTTTACAAGTTAGAGAAAAATTTCAAAAACTCCAACAGCCTTTTGCATCTTAAACACTTAATTTGGAGAGTCAAATTCACCATCTATTTTAAAATGTTAATCAAATAATTTAGCAAAGGGCATACTGTCAAAAGCACAAGAAAATGAATATGAAGACTAATCAAGACAACAAACAACTAGAAACTGATAAGTTAAGATAAGAATGAATACCCTCTATTCAGCTGACAGCAATCAGAAGATATTTTCTGAATGATTCCTATCTTTCCATCAAACCTGACCACTCTTTATTTTTTGTGACAATATCAAGCAAGCAGATTATCATATTACTACGAACTGCAGACGAGAGTGATAAAAAATACAACCAAACCAGACTCGATCACCACCATCTATGTATATTAGCTAAATAGGCGAGCTTATGGTCTCTTGGGATGAAGAAGTCACCAACGCTTGGGCTCCAAAATTATTTAATTTTATTTCCAGAGTTTTCCATTTGCTGTCAATCCTAGAAAAAACTAGAAGAATTCTGCCAAAGCTGGATAATTTACCCTCATAGAATAATCTAGAATGGATTAAGTCAGGAGCTAACCGACATTACGTCCTATAAATTTAAGGACCATGTCATTGTATGGATCAATGAGACGTATGATAAATGAGTGTGAGTAAATGAATTATGAAAAATAGTGCAGGAAGAGTTAGTGGAGTGATAAAATTAGTATATAAGTGAGGAGCTTGCTTGAGTTAGTTTGTTATCAAATCAAAGTGTACAAGTGTTTCTTTTGTAATAAAAGTTTTTTTTGTGCTCTTAGCCTTTGAGTCCCATTTCTTTCATCAAAATGCATTATTGAATAGTGATTTAACTCTGTTGACATGCCGAGCTCCGAGGTCAATCGGATCGGATCAATGCACGTGATGAGCACGTGACAATGTGAGCTCGATAGTGTGGGGTCGGCTCGGATGGTTAGCGTACCCAAGAAGATTGTGTAGTCTTTCAAGGGAAGAGGATTATAATGATGGAAGATCATTGACAGAATCAATAAACCAACCAATCAGAAAAATCTACGGGGAATAATCTTACATCAGTACTTACATAAGCCCTGATCAAATAGTTAGGCTCCTTTCCCAAGACTTGGTTCATTAATTACTGGGGCCCACATGTAAAATTTGCTCATCATGAAACTACCAAATCGAGCTCGGTGGCCAATTAAATTATTCCAGCATGTGTACTTCTCCCGTTCGAAATTGCAAATGACAAGATAGGAAATTAATGAGGCGTGTATATTTTCTCATATAAAAGAGAAAATAGTAGTAAAGAAGAGGGGGCGGTTTTATACATGACAAATCTTTTTACATTATCCATATTTCAAATATCTCCTATAAACATAAAAAGGAGTAGTTGAATCGCTTGTAACTTCATATTGACAATTAATCAAAGTCGAATTCCTCTTTGAAGTTGACTTGAATTTTGTCCATACAATTTTCAACGTCAACAAACTTCATTACAATCACACATTATTCAATAAAATAATATTACACGTAAAATCAAAACTATTCTTGCTTTTTAAAGATATTCTCCATCATAACATTATTATAAATTTATTTATTTTTTGTTAAAAACAAGCTTCAAACAAACCCTAAATTCAACAATTAGGTATCAAAGCAAGGCAATCGAGAACGAATTGTTGAGCTTTTGGTGTTTGTGCATAAAGTGAGATTGTAAAGTTTCTGTTAAGCTTGCTTGAGAGCGAGGAGGTCATTCAAGTCACAATCAGTGAACTACTAGTGGTAGGCGGAGTGAAAAAGCCCAACAATCAAAACTACACTACATGGAAAACTTGCACGGAGTTGTACATCTAAGGACAAATTTATGGGATGTAGTTGGTGACGGGACCTAACCACATAATAGGAATTCGGAGCCTAAAGAAGTGGAGAACTAAAGCAAGCAAAGCTATGTTCATTATAGAGGCAACAATCGAGGAAGAATTATCGGAGCATAGAAAGGATAAAAACACGTCGAAGGAAGCATGGGACAAGTTGGCTGCACTTCTATAGAAGAAAAATGATTTGAGGTTGCAACTTCTGGAAAACAAGTTGCTCTTTATCGTTCAAGGAGAAATGACATTAATTAAGTCACTATTTTAACAAAGAAAAATCTATTTGTCGCAAAATTTCTAAATTAGAAACTACAAGTAAAATTTCAGAAGCTAGAATGAGAAGAATAATTATACATAGATTGAGATTCGAATTTAGAGCTTTTATCACCGCATTAAAGGATTGACTAGAGCAAATAAGATGAAGAAGATTTATATAGTTATAAAAGAAGAGGTCAGCACCAATAATAAGAATTAAAAGAAAATGAACACAAAGAAGGTTCTCAGACAAGAGGAGCCCAACAAAATCGTAACTAGAGAGGCCAATTGTCCGAAGGATTTCAACAAACTAATGTCTCGTGTTTAGTATATGCCAAACAAGACCATTATACCAGAGACCACCGATTCAGGAAACACCCAGCAAAAGGCAATATTGTAACTTTAATGAGCGAGAAAAATGCAATAGTGAAGAAAAGTTCGATGTTGAGGCATCGCTGACAATAATTAAGAAGACCCAAGAGAAGAAATTCAATTCAAGTCTAAAGGACAAATTACCATTTGTAGTGATAGTCCCTGAAAAATGAATTACGAATATAACTGGATCAATGATTCAATAGATGACATCGTTTCATGAAGAGTCTTCTTGGAGGACTCCGCATAGGAAGGAACAACCATACTCAGAAGAAAAGAGTCTATAAAACACTTGTTGAATTAAAGAAGTCACCTTCCGACTTGGCTCCAAAATTAATTTGATTTCCAGATTTTTTCATTTGCAGTCAATCCTAGAAAAACTAGAAGAATTCAATTGCTGTCAAAGCTGGATAAATCTAGAATATGCTAATTAATAATTTAGCTGCATAGATTAATGAATAAAGGATGGATTACGATGGTTGCTAACCGACATCGAGTCTTATAAATATAAGCTCCATGTCATTGTATCGATCAATGACAGGTATGAGCGCAGGAAGACTCAGTGGAGTGATAGTCTGATAGAGGCGTTTATTTTGAAATAAAAGAGGTTTTTTTGGTGCTCCAAACTCAACATGGAAGAGCGTGAACTCTTCTACCAAAAAACTTCCACCGTGAGTAATCTACTACACCTAGCTATTTATCTACACAAACGCAGGGAGAGTAGAGAGAGAAACCTGGAGCTGGCAAACTCAAAGAGCTTCCCTGTGGAGGAGAAGATGATGAGAGCAACATCAGCATCACAAAGAACTGAGAGTTCTTTGGCTTTCTTGGAAAGCCCTTTTCTTCTCTTGGAGAAAGTAACTTGCCGGGCCGAGGTGTTGTTGATTTTCTTGATCTGAATCTTCTCTCTCGCCATGTATATACTTTACCACAATAATATAATATAAATAGCCCACCTCACAAGAACAAACAACAAATCAACCCCACAAAGCAAAATTATATATAAATATTTGTAGTAACAAAGAGAATAGGGGTTTCTAGATTGGGCCAAAAGCGAGGTTCACAGGAAGACAGGTATTCTTGGAGAAAGGCGGTTTGTTTCCATATTTAGAGAGGAATGAATAAGAGAAGAAAACCCTAAAGAGAGAAAAACAGTACTAAAAGTTACTGAGATCCAGATTGTGATGAGATAGAAAGATTGAGAGAGAGTACCAATTAGTTGGTATAAAGGAAAAAGAAAGGGAGGGTGGGTGGATGCAAGAGAAAGTATTGGTTCTTACCAGTTTTGGGGGTGATTGATTTGTGTGTACTGAGTCTTGCGTTGGTTCTGCTGCTGATGCAGTGATTTGCTTCTTTGGGAACACTTGGAATAATGTTTTGTTTGTCCAACAGGGAAATTTGCATCTTGATTCGAATAGTAAGCCTTTGATACACATATTATTTTTTTTATTAAAATTATTTTTAATTATACTTTTTTAAATAAAATATTTTTCACACGTGAATCCATAACTTCCCCTATTTTATAATCTCTCATTCTTCAAATAAATCACTTTTGACATAACTATACAAACATGCCCTAAGTTAATTCTCAAATTTAGAAAGAAAAGGTAGGTCCCCAATGGCCAACCCTTTGAAATAGTCGCAATTGTTTGGATGTAATTGTTGGCATAATAGGAAAGTGGACCTACAGATTTCAAATTATCATTTCACTAAGATTATTTTATCCGAATATCTATTTAAATCACCCAATCCCTTATTTGGCGAAAACAAAATCTCAAGCAAAGTTTTGATTAAAATTAATATTATCTAAGAAAATAAATTAAATTAAACAAAAGTGTTTTATGTGGATTGTGGATAACTTCGATTAAATGTGATGGTTAAAGCATTAGAGCTCAAGATTTCACCATGGTTATCACTTTTAATATTACAACCCTGTTTGAAACTCATTTTGAGGAATAGAAAATTTTTGGAATAGTGATTAATGTGAGAATGTGTGGTGAAAAAGTGATGAAAAGTTTTTGATTTATGTGTAATATTATTTTATTTGAAAAATGTATTGTTAAAATGAAGAATGATAATGAAAAATTAATGGGTGTCAAACAGGGGCATCTCAAGTTCAATTTCTAAAGTTGTATTCACTCGAATTCAATAATAAAATCAATTTACTTCTCTATAGCTCAAATCGATTCTATTTAGTTAACTTAACTTACATATGAACTTAGATGAATCTGAATAAATATGAACTAATTAAACACACTGGATAATCCAATTAAAGACCACAATAATAATAAAAATGTATCTCTATCTTTTACCCAATGATCCAATTTTACTACATATTCTAGATTTATAACTCACCTCTCGATTTATTACAATTGACAAATCACGAATTAGCGATAAGTAAATCAAGCATTAAGAAAAAAGCTAAATCAATACATAAATTAATTAACTACGCATGAGAATTGAAATTAAAGATTAAAATTTAGATTACATCGTTTGTCCCAACTAATTGAAATACTAGAAGTATGCACGAAACTAGCCAAATGGGACAAAACATGGAAAATAGAAATGCGCTTTAACGGATCACACAATCACATCAAAATCAACACCACTCAAGAACGTGGGAACTTGGTATTATTTAAAATCAGTAAAACTTGAAACTAAAATCAAATTTTTTTTTGACTAAAATACAATTTTAAAAAATTGTTAACAAATGGATGGGTCTAAAATAATTTCAAAGTATTTTCCAATCTAAAAATAGGGAACGTTTTAAAATTTGCCTCCAATTAGGTAATAGAACCCCTAAATAAATATTCTGAATTTAATATAAAATTTTAATTAAGTCATAAAATATTGTTTACGTATTTAAAAAATACATTTTAAACTTTAAATACATAAAAAATAATTTAACCATTTAAAAAATATAATATTTATATACTAAGGATCAAAATATAATTTTCGAAATTGCAAACTACCCTTTACACGCCCCCACGAGCTATAAGAAGCTCTCCGCTTTTATATATACTAGTCAGACGCACGTGCAATACACGTGTCTTAGTATAGTTGGCTATATAGCGTAAATATAAAAAAAAAATTATTTGTCTTAAGCATTAGTTACATTAAATTTAAAACACTTGAAATGATGATAGGTGACAAAAATAATATTAAGAGATTTGATTCAAAATTTATTTTCTAGATTTTGCGTTTAAAAGTCTCTCTGTTCTTTTTTTAAAAAAATAGGGCATATATGATTAGGTGTTGATGCCCTACTAAAGAGATGATGAAATTTAACATATCCCTTATTTTTCTACCTATTGAGATAAGGTATTATGTCTCCTTCATCTTGTACTCATAGAATATCCAATTACGTGTATCAATGGCACCGGTATTTAATTTCTTTACCAAGATCCTATGTAAGACGTATGTAGTCAAGACTAATTAATTAATGATAATACATTACAGAATTTAGGACAAATCAAGGGTCTGTATCAGTATTAAAATCACAATACAACGAAAACTTTCATCGTAGAGGCAAAAAGAATGACAAGTGATCACCTAACTTCCTAAATTTTGTCCAATATCTTTTCAACATGTTTTAATGATACTATACATTAAATCCATTTAAAAAAAAAACTAAAATAATCAACTTCATAGAAGATGCTTATTTATAAGCACTGCATGATGTAAGAGAATTTTTCTGAAAATCATTGACTTCCTCCAATATACATTTTGACGCCATAAATTTACCCTCTTTAACCGTAAAAATCGAAGAAAAATGAAACTAAGATAAATTGGTGTGAGTATGGGGATTGATGGTGGGGTAGAAAATAAAAATTAACGATTATGATTTTACGTTTAATAATTTAAGATAATTTTATATTTAAACTTAATTGACAATATATTTATTATTATACATTTTAAGTTTTTTTTAAGAAAAATTAAATCGATCCAGATAGATATTTATATCGTGAAATATCAAATCAAATAAAAAACTGTATAAAAATAAAGTTCGAAAAAAGGACATTAGAATGGGTTGAGATTAAAAAAAACATAAACAATCACGACTTCACGTTTTACAATTAATGTAAAATTATTTTTGATATTTAAAATTTATCAACCATATATTTATCATGTCCGCAATTCAACATTTTCAACAAATTTTAAATCGCTTAAAATGAATATTTGTAACTTAAAGTAAAAAATGAAAAAAAAAAAAATTAAATTGAGAGAAATTAGTGTGAGTATGAGGGTTGAGGGTGGGGGTACAAAAGAAAAATTAACGATTATGATTTTACGTTTAATAATTTAAGATAATGTTTATATTTAAACTTAATCGACAATATATTTATTATTATTATTATCACATTTTAAGTTTTTTTAAAAAAATTAAATCGATCCAAATTGATATTTATATCGTGAAATATCAAATCAAATGAAAAATTGTAGGAAAATAAAGTTTGAAAAAATGACATTGGAATAAGGTTGAGATTGGAAAAAAAAAACATAATCAATCGCGACTTCACGTTTTACATTCCCTCCAACCCACTTTAGTGTCTTACGGGTCGGGTCACCCCACATTGGGCAACTCACGATCAAGTTTCTCAACACCATTTTATTCTGAGTGCATGATGAGGTTATTCAGGGTCGAGGTAATATGGTTTGCGGCTCCATTGCCACATACCACACGCCATTGTTAACAGTCTATGTAGAATAAACAAATGAGAAGTAGGAAATAGATGAATTTCTTGTGTTGTTAGAATTGTTGAACTTCAAATCATAGTGTCAAGATAGGGTTAATACCTTATCATAGGCAAAGTTGAGTGACTGATTAGGGGATTTTTGAAGTTCAGTGACCCCTGGGGAACTTTCGACAAAGTTCAATGACCATTGAGGGTATTGACAAAAATTTGACTTCTTTTTTTTAATCAAGCCTTATCCACATTATTATAAACAGGGCATAAAAGGACAAACAAGACCTTGTTACAAACTATAAATAATATATTTTATGAAAAAAAAAAAAGGGAAAATTCTCAATTACAAAAAAATGTTTGACAGATTTTTACTCACAGTGACGCGACGAAATGTGATTTGCCTATCTTGTTTTTATTATTTTTCATCTTTCAATGAATGCATGTAAATATTTTCTATCAAATTTGTCTATACTTATAGCATGATTGAAAAAAAAAGGCATGTCATCTTATGATCACTTGACAATGGCACACCAAAGCGACCAGAACAAATAGCCATTCTAGAATCCCCATAATTCGCGACCACCACTCTTTCACCCCCACCAGAACCATAAGCGTCGTCGACCTTACAATTGTCTCCTACACATTCAAAGCACCCTCCACTACATCATCCCCCATCTTATCCTTCCCCAGAACTTCATCCATACTTTTGAAGCATGCCAGATTCCCACCATCACTTTCTCCCAATTATTTGTTATATAGTAAGCTAGTTTAATTATAATTGGGTTGGGAATAAAATTAGTTGGGCTAAGATTAATTTTTGGAATAGACTAAATTTCTATTCTTTTTTATTTTCACCATGAATTTAAGCTAAGTTTTCCATTTTTTTACAAGGTTAATACCCTCAATGGTCACTCGAAAGTTCCCCAGGGGTCACTGAACTTCGAAAATCCCCTAATCAATCACTCAACTTTGCCAATTGGTCTCTCATCCATCACAATTACTAACGGAGTTAGGTCGGTGATGGATGAGAGATCAATTGGCAAAGTTGAGTGACTGATTAGGGGATTTTCGAAGTTCAGTGATCCCTGGGGAACTTTCGACAAAGTCCAGTGACCATTGAGGGTATTAACCCGTCAAGATATGACCAACTTACCAAACGCAAGAAAGTTTGAAAATGTTATTTTAATTGAGCAGAAAAATATTAGCGTTAATAATAATATAGTGTTACCCTCAGTTTCCTCTCACTTACCTAAACCAATTGGACGAGACCCATATTCGAAAACGATAAATATTCAACCATTTCAATATGCACGTATGTATAATTATTCTCGTTTCATTGTGCATTTGTGGGTTAATTACCCCAATAGTCACTGAACTTTGGTCAAAATTTTCACCAGATCACTGAACTTTAAAAACTACGTGGTTAGTCACTGAATTTTCGAAAAATCACTCTATTGGTCACTGAACTTTAAAGATCACCTCATTGGTCATTCAACTTTGCAAAATGTTTCCCAGATGGTCACTGAACCCAGTGACTATCTGAGAGACTTTTTGCAAAGTTCAGTGACCCCGTAGAAATCTTTTACAAAGTTCAGTGACCAATTGGGTGATTTTTAAAGTTCAGTGATCAATGAGATGATTTTTTGAAAGTTCAGTGACTAACCACGTAGTTTTTAAAGTTCAGTGACTTGGTGGAAACTTTCGATAAAGTTCAGTGACTATTGAGGTAATGAACCCTACATTTGTAGGCTCAGTCAATCATTAGACATACGCTTATGCAATTAGAAGTAAAATATGACTTCATTTGTGACATTTCTATTGGCATTATTTCAATACCTTAAATCTATGGGTTTGTCAATTCTCTGCTACAAATATGATGTTTGATTTCTTGTCGAGTCTTGATTACAAGGACGTGTTCAAGATTGCATTTTCTCGTCAATAATTACGGTAATGGTCGTTAAGGGTTTTTTTTTTTTTTTAACAGTAATAGTCACTCAAATTTTTAATTAACATATGGCCACTAGATAAAAAAGTAACATTAGATCTTACATGTCACCATTAAGTGCCATGTCACCAGATTACCGTTACTTATTACACTAGATTAGAAAAATTGAAAAATATTTATTTTATGTCAAAAAAATTTGGCTTAAATCAGTAAAACACGTGCTCTCTTTTTCTTTTTTTACGGTGGTATTGCTGACTTGACATAATAATTAATATTTTTTGTTGAGCCAAAAACTTGTTCACGTAAATATTTGTTCGTTTTAAATCACCGTAAGTGTACGGTTCGTTAACAAGTAATAAAGTGGAATTTAGAATTACGAATATCGTTCCCACTGAGATTGAATTAATTTGATTCTAGTTACCGAGACCTTAACCGAATCTATAGAAATTAAGATGATTGTGAGGATTTATAACTAAATTAAACTATGCAACTCAACTAAATTTTACCAATTAACTAAATGCAATTAAAATCTCAAATGTAAGATGAATGTTTGAATGCAAATTGGATTTTTCTTATGAATAAAAACGAGTACTAGGATCACGAATCATCATGCAATGCTCGCCTATATATCTAGTTCTACAATATCGACAGCATGTTTGATAATTTGAAAAATCAATGATCCTAACATATCCAACAATCTCTCTCGAGAATTGCTGGACCTATTCATATAAACCACCCGACTATATCTCTATGACGAATGTAAATTCACAAGAATGCATATATTTTTATGATCACTTAAAGATTTACGCAAAGTATAGAGGTATATCTATATCCTCTATCGGACCTTACGATGACTAATACCTCATCAAGTCTATTCCCCTTCTCTCGAATGCATGAAATAGACCACCACACTTACACAATCACATGCATAATAATTGTGGAAACAAATAAATGAATAAAAGTCATTCAAACCTAAAACCATGTTTTAATTGTCAATAATTGTAAAACTAAAATCCAAGGTTACATAGCAAAGTTCATCGATCTCCTAGCACCAATAGATCTAGCCTAACATGGAGAAAGTAAGAAAATACGAAATTAAAGTAGAAGAGACATCACCAAAATCACAACTTTCTTGAAAATCTGAGAATTCTTCTAGTTATTCTTGAGATTCTTGTCTCAAATCCTCCTTCTTGATGTATTTTCGAGTTCTTTTCTTGTTGTAATGTCTCCTCCCTCTTTTTAGACGGCCATAGGATTTTAAAATACCCCCCAAGATTTGTTTCCATAGGAGTTTGAGTCAAATTAGGAAACCAGATTTTTTTCCCGGAATTGCCCAGGCCAAATTGGGGAACTCGCCCAGGCCATTGCTTTGGGTTCTGTTACCCATTTTGATGGTTGGGCGAGTGCCCAATCATTATAGCTGGGCACTTGTCCAGACTAAATTTCCAACTCTCATTTTTCGATTATTTTCTTCATTCTTTCTTCCATTTTGGTTCTCCACATTAAATTGCTTCAATTTTAGTGTTCCAACATTTACCCAAATGTTTGTTGGTCGTTCAAACTTCCATCAATTGACCGATTTATCCTTCTTTCTTTCTCAATTGTTTAGAAACAGGTCCAAAACTGAAAGAAGATAAAAATAACTTAAATTGAGTAAAATATAATAATAAAACGACACAAGAGGTTAGTAAAATGACTCCGAATAAGTGCACAAAAATGCACTTATCAATACATTAGCACTTCATAATGCCACTTAAGATTTACTGTCATAACTTGAAAAATAACTTCAATAATCATTAACATAATTACTTAAAAATTAAGTCACTATTGATCTAATTAACCCAAATTCATATATACAAATATCTTCAAACATTCTCACCATCGATGTAATTAAGGAATTCAATTACATGAACTACAACAATTTTCTTAATTGGATATCACTATTAATTACTTGAATTCCTATATTGGATTTCAGCGGAAAAAAACTTTTTAAAAATTTCATATATATATATATTTTTCTATCTTCATTTTTGTTTGGCTACGACGATGTTGGTGGTGAATATTGATGAATGGAGAAAGGGTAGTGTTTTTTTTTTCCCGGTATGGTCTTCAATTTAAAAAATAAAAAATACATTTGCAGGAATAAAGATTCAGAGTATAAGTTTAACAATTTTAAAAAAACTAAATACAATGTAATAGGATTTAACAAAGAGTATATACAGGAGTGATTTAATGGTAATATTTTAGAAGAACTAAATAGAATTAATGGTAATATTTTAGCTACCTTACCATGTTTCATTTTCCTTACATTTTTTGAATAACCAAAATATTATTGCTTTTTTTTTTTTTGCTTTTAGTTTATGCATTTTTAATTTCATGAAGTGTCCCTGATTTTTTATTTATGTCATTTTTTGCTTTTAGTTTATTTTTCACCTAAAAATTGTATTTTCAGCAAAGAAGAAGGAGGGAAATTTCATGTATTATTCAGGGGTTCATTTAAAAATAACCAGGTCAAAGGAGGGAAATTTCATATTGACTTTTCCACAACTCAATAATTTCAAAGTGGCCTATTTAAGTTCAAAAGACAAAAAAAAACCCTTAAGTGAATAAAATAATTAAAAAAATATGATTTTGTTAAAAAGACAATATCGTCATTTTAGTTGACAAATAAAAATCAAATACTCCCTACTTAAAATTATAAAATCAGCTCTAACACAGATAAAAACTGTCTCATCTTCTTCACTCTGAAAATCTCAAAAATATAGATAGTTGAAGAAAAAAATTATTTTCTGTCATTTAATTTGAATCAGTTAGTATATTTACGTATGTTTAATTTCGTTTTCGTTAAATATATATACGTTTTACTAGATAAACTAAGATTTTACATATGTAATAGGCAGATTAATTTTTTTAGTAAATGTGTAATTTTTTTAAGTGTGAATGAAAAAAAAAATCATCTGCATAACTTTTCGATTAATGGCCTTAACGACTATTACAAAAAAAACAACCGGAACAACCGATTTTTTTGTTGTTAACAGCCCAAAATGTCGGCTGTTAACAGCTGAAAAATCGATTGGTTACTTCGCGTCTATTTCAGTACTTTTATCATATAATGCTTTCTCTCGATATCCGATTAAGGCGATTTAAAATGCGTTGAAAAGATAATTCAAAGAGCTACAACTTTGCTAGAAATAGTTCTTTTTTAATTCGAACGTTTACTGGGCCAAAAATGGGGTCTCAATCTCCAACCAAAAATTTGGACATCTTTATACAGTTGAAAATTGATTTGTTTTCACTCATATTGATCTTGAGTTGTATACATTTGGCCCCTATCATTCTCGAATCTTCATCATGAGTTTTGCCACAACTTTTGAGTACTGAACAAGCTGAACGTTGATTCATCTCGATAAGATATGGTATTGAGAATTCAATTTAAAGAGCATTTACCATTTTCAATTTCACATATGAAGGATACATCTGATATTAAAGTGAATTAATTGTTTAAGTTGAGCAAAACGCAAATGACACTGATTTGAAAGATAGTGAGGAATGATGACGAGGAAGGTAAAAATGAGCATTCAGATGGAGTTGATGATAATGTAAATGATTTTTGGGATACAGTGGAAATAACTCGCGAGAATGATACTAATATTCCCGATACAATTGTTTCTCATCATGACATCGTTGTAACGCACAAAATTCAATCGGTAGTTGAGGACAGCGAGAATGTAAATGAATTTACAAATGATGATTTAATTGCTTTATCCCGTCAAAGACATGAGCGGGGTAGGAGCTTAGGGGCCGAAACGAGTGGACATCATCTAATTCTTCATGTGTGGTTCCCGATGATGAAGATCTGCATGTTGAGCAACTATCTCAATGTCACATCCAAGTGCTACTCCATGTTGCAAAAAAAAAATTTAAATATTAGCACATCGAACATAAGATAATGGAATACAATATAATCACAGAAAAATTAAGTGAATCGAATTGTAACAACTACACAGAAGAAATAATTTTAAATTTAAAAAAAAGGAAAAAAATATAATTTGCTAATTCGTCAAAAAATAATATTTCATTTTAGTAATTATCACTTTCAAAAAAAAAAAAAATATATATATATATATATAATTCAAAACAAAGGAAATTATTAAAATTAAATAAAGAATCTAAATATTATTTAATTAAAATTGAAAAAATTAAAGACTTGTTTACGTGAATATTTAATTAAAAAATTAAAAGGAAAAAATAGAATTTGCTAATTCGTCGAAAAATAATATTTAATTTTGGTAATTATCGAATTCAAATTCTTTATTTTATTATATATTCATAATTCAAACGAAAGGAAATTATTAAATTAAATAAAAATATTATTTAATTAAAATTGAAAAAAAATGAAAGATTTGTTTACAATGAATATTTAATTAAAGAACGTTAAATTTAAAAATTAAAGGAAAAAAAATAGAATTTGCTAATTCGTCAAACAAAAGGAAATTTTTAAAATTAAATAAATAATATGAATATTATTTAATTAAAAATTTAAAAAGTAAAGATTTTTTTACAATGAATGTTTAATTAAAAAATTTTAAATTAAAAAATTAAAACGAAAAAAAGAATTAGCTAATTCGTCAAAAAATAATATTTCATTTTAGTAATTATCAATTTCAAATTCTTTATTTAATAATATAAAAGTAATAAAACTAAATAAAGAAAATAAATATTATTTAATTAAAATTTAAAAAAAGTAAAGATTTGTTTGCAATGAATATTTAATTTAAAAAATTTAAATTAAAAAATTAAAAAGAAAAAAAAAAGAATTAGCTAATTCATCAAAAAATAATATTTCAATTTAGTAATTATCAATTTAAAATTCTTTATTTAATAAAAGCCAATTATTAAAATTAAATAAAGAAAATAAGCATTATTTAATCAAAATTGAAAAAGGTAAAGATTTGTTACAATGAATATTTAATTAAAGAATTTTAAATTAAAAAAATGAAAAAAAAAGGAATTAGCAAATTCGTCAAAATATAATATTTTTTTTAGTAATTATCAATTTGAAATTCTTTATTTAATAAAAGGAAAATATTAAAATTAAATAAAGAAAATACATCTTATTTAATTAAAATTGAAAAAGGTAAAGATTTGTTTACAATGAATATTTAATTAAAAAAATTAAAATGAAAAAATATATAATATATATTTATCAATTTAAAATTATTTATTTCATTTTTTATACAAAAAATTAAAGCAAAAGGATATTTTTAAATTATGTAAACAATATATATTTATTTAATTACATTTGAAAAATGAAAGATTAGTTTACAAATTATATTTAATTAAAGAATTTTAAATTAATTAAAATATTGAAAAAAAAATAAGAATTTGCTAACACGTTAAAAAATAACATGTCATTTTCGTAATTATTAATTTAAAATTATTAATTTCATTTTTAATATAAAAATTAAAACAAAAGGAAATTGTTAAATTAAGTAAACAATATATATTTATTTAATTACATTTGAAAAATGAAAGATTAGTTTACAAATTATATTTAATTAAACAATTTTAAATTAATTAAAATATTAAAGGGAAAAAATAAGAATTTGTTAACACCTAAAAAAAATATTTCATTTTCGTAATTATCAATTTAAAATTATTTATTTCATTTTTTATATAAAAATTTGAATAAAAGAAAATTTTTAAACTTAAAGAATACAAATATTATTTAATTACAAAATAATCAGAAATACAAAATATGTGGGCCACCGGCTAGCCCACATTCTAGCCCAACAGCCGGTTTCGTAATAAAAAAAGTGGGCCGACTGTTAAAGGTGGGCCGGCTGTTAGCCGGATTAATAATGAAAAAGGTGGGCTGGTTTTTTTTTTGAAGATAGAGAGAGTAGGGGTATTTTTGGGTTTTAATTGTCTAAAGTTATACTTTAATTTTTTTTTTTTTTTTTACCCGTCAAAGGCCAAATAGGAATTATGGTCTTTTCTATGGGCCATTTGCAGGTATTCCCTCTATTATTCACAATATATATATAAAAAAAACAAAGTATTTATTATTTCAAAATAATTGTGTTCTTAAATCATTTGACATTGAATATATCGTACAAAGCAAAATAAAATAAAATGGTTTCTCAATTTAAGTTCACGTGTCACTTATTATAAGAGATTTAGGCACTGAGACTGCAAAATAGCATATTGAGTTCACCCACAACAATTATTGGACTGATTTCTTTGGGGGGGGGGGGGGGGGGTGTTGTAAAGAGGTTAAGAACAAAATTGAAGCGATTTGGTTTGGTCTTCGTTGAACAACATAACCGGGTGAAGCACCCAATTTGAGTGTGTTATATTTACAAGTACATTCCTAAATCAATATTATCAAAGTCGTGTGATTTTCGTCCGGGATCATACTTGAACTTAGCCCCCAAGACCTTCGCACATTTATTATTAGAAGATTAAATAATTAATTCAAAAACAAAGAGAGAGGTTCATATCGTATGTTGCTAATTTCTTATTGAACAAAAAAGTCTACACATTGCTCACTCCTTTATTCAAATTGTTATCCATCCATCATTTGAGTGAAATATGAGATAGATCAATGTATTATTTAAAATTCAAATATAAATAAATAATTTTAATTATATATTTATGTTTTTAATAATTGGATATAGTGCAAACGTGTTCATATTTTTAAGTTATTTGGTCACTCAATAATTGATAAAAAGTCTAAATATCCAACATTTAAAATGCAAAATCATTCATGTGAACTGGAGATTTAGTAGTGAGTTTCACATGGAAGCTTCGAATATGTAAATAAATAATTGAGATTGTCAAAGAATTCAACTTCAAATGCCAACTTTTATAGCAGCACAGCATTTGAAGCACATTCCCTCTGCAAAAACCAACAAGAATACTTACGAAATGGATCTATCTCCCCAAAAGGATTTCTCTCATGACGAATTGGATTTTTCTTTCCTAAGTGATTTCTCTCGTGAAGATTTGTATCGCTTTCAAAGTGCATTTCGCTATCCCAATGTTACGTTTGAAAATGTGTTACCTCTGGTCACAAGCCCAGATGTCCTTTCCCGTCTGCAAGATTCGAAGCTTGATGGAGGAGAAAAAAGTATCAGCTTTCAATGGCGAGGGCCACACTTTTTAACCTTTCTCCGATATGTCCAACACAATCTCGACAGGCACGATTCTCTCCTCTCCAACTGCATTCGCGGCAGATTTACTGATCTGATGATGTGTATTGATGGTTGCCTCTTGTACGGAGAGAGAGAAAATTACAGAAAGTTTTTAGAGTTTATTCTCTATATCATGCCAGACTTTAAGGAGTTCTTCCAAGTTCTTCCAAAGCAGCAGCAATTGTCATATTTTTGTTGCGAATATGAAATTGTGGTGACCTTTTTCAACTTTGTTCTTGAAACTATTGGAGAATTGCTTAATTGCAGAACGTATTTTAGTGTTGTTGTAAGTAATCAAGTCAAAGTTCTTCCGAAGGAGCTGGATTTTCTGGTCATTTTTTTTGTTATACAATACTGGACAACATGGAAGAACACAACATGAATATATTCACAGAAATTGAAGCTGTATTTAATGAACTAGGACTTTTATTGCATTCATTCTTTTTCACTGCAGAGCTGGTTACAGCGACCAAAATGGATCGGACAGTTTTAGTTCTGTTAGAAAGGATTAGGATTGTGCAAGTGAAGATCAAAGATGAATGCATTGTAGTCTCAAAGAAGCTGAGTTCTGGAATTGGAAGCCTACAAGTTGCAGAAACATCATCCCAAGATAAAAGCATTTCTATGGTAGAAGAGATCATTGTGGGCTTCGAGAATATGACAAAACAAGTTGCTAGCCATCTTCGTGAAGGAAAAAGGTGCCTCCAGATTATTTCCATAGTTGGGATGCCTGGTCTTGGTAAGACAACTTTAGCAAAGAAAATATACAATGAATTCAAACTTAGCTCCCATTTTGATACGTTGTCGTGGTGTGTTGTTTCACAAACTTATAAAAAGAGAAAGCTGTTAATTGACATTTTGAGCTTCGTTAGTAACCTTAACGGAGATGAAATTTTGGAAAAGGAAGATGAAGATTTGGCCTTATGTCTTTACAGAAATTTAATAGGTAGAAGATACCTCATTGTTATGGACGACCTATGGGATACAGAAGTATGGGATGATTTGAAAAAGTTATTTCCAGGCAATGATAACGGCAGCAGAATTTTGTTCACTAGTCGGCTGAAAAGTGTGGCATCAGAAACTTCACATTTTATCATTGAACCTCCTCCCCTGTCACAAGGTGAATGTTGGGATTTGTTGGAGAAGAAGGTGTTCGTGAAGGAATGTTGCCCTCAAGAGCTGCAAGATATTGGAAAAAAAATTGCAGCAAACTGTAAGGGACTACCACTTTTAGTAGTGGTGATAGCTTCAGTTCTTTCAAATATGGAGAAGAAAAGCTTATGGCGACATGTTGCAATAAGCATGAGTTCTTACATTTCTGAAAAAGCCGACGGCTATATTTCCATATTGAAACTTAGTTACAAGAATCTACCGACTCACTTGAAGCCATGTTTCCTCTATCTTAGTGCATTCGAGGAAGATGAGGCAATTCCAGTTCGTAAGCTATTATTACTATGGGCAGCAGAAGGATTTATAGAGAAAGGATCAGAAGAGCTTTGAGGATGTAGCTGAGGAATATCTAATGGAACTGGTGAACAGGAACCTGCTGCAAGTTGCCAAAAGAAGATCAGACAATGGAGTACGATATTGTACTGTGCATGATCTGATACTCGAAATGTGCTGGAAAATAGCTGAAGAAGAAAATTTTCTGTTTCAACAGTAAGTTAACTAACCCTCTTTCTATTTCCTTCTCGTTTTTCTTTTCCAATTGAGCTTACTAACAAAGTGTGATAACTTGTTGAAATTTATGTCAATGATGCTGCATTGCTGCTGTTGCTGGTTGATGTGGTTAAATTTCTTTAGCCAATTCTTAATATCTAAGCGGCGCCGTCGCTTGTGTGTGGATCAGTCTCATCACTACTCCAAGGCATTATCCATTCTTTACAATTCAGAAAAAATTAGGATAATGGATTCTTCAAGTTCATTTAAAAACGATATTTTTCTACTGGGAATCAAAGCTACGGGAGACTTCAGGTACTTGGAAATTTCATCTTTAGATTCATCAATAGAAAGATTCAAGAACCTAGAATTTCTTCGTGTGAAAACGAAAGTTGATACTCATACACTGCCAACTTACCTTCTGAGTATGCCTAAGTTGAGACATCTACATGTTGGAGACCGCAACCAGACCTCAAGATTCAGAAAGAATTGTAATAGCTCCCAAATAAATAACCTACAAGCCGTTTCTTTTGTCGGTATTTTTAATTCGAAAGATGAAGAAATCTTGGAATGTTCACCAAATCTTCGTAGCCTGAAATGTGTATCTTCACCCGATCACTATCCTGATCTCAACTTTCTTACTCAACTTGAATTGCTCAAAATGGTATACGAAAGTAGGTTCAAAGGTGATTATTCAATCGTTAACTTTCCCAAAAATATCAAAAAGCTTAATCTTTCTGAAAGCAGATTTCCTTGGGATAAGATGTCATTAATTGGGATATTGCCCAATCTGGAGATTCTGAAATTAGAACGTGGAGCATTTGAAGGAGAAATCTGGAACACGAAGGATGGTGAGTTCCTAAAACTCAAATTCCTTAAATTACTTTACCTATATCTTGAACACTGGAATTCCTCAAGCGATCATTTCCCGGTACTTGAACGATTGATATTGTCTTATTGCAAAAGGTTGGAGATGGTTCCTTTTGAATTTAGCAATATTCCATCACTACAGCATATTGATGTACATTTTTGTGGCATAAATGTTGAAAATTCAGCCTTGGAAATTCGTAAAGAACAACAGGATTTTGGTAACGAAGAATTTGAGGTGAACATATATAACCATCTCGAGTACAACAAGTATAGCGAGCTCGAGTACGGCGAGTAACTACGTTTCTCTGATGGTGTATACCCGTAAGTTAAAGCTCATTTCATTCTTTCTTTTTTTTCATTTTTTCTCTTTTTTTTTTAATTATAATTTATTTGAATTATTCTTTTTATATTTCCTAACAGGACATTCCTTGACATCCCACTTGCTGAGAAAATATTTATTTTTCAGATTGTTGATTCTGGTTCTTATTCATAGTCGCGACTTCTTTTCTTTTTAGTGAAAATGAAATTGTCATGTCTGTTGCTAGTAAAATTAAGTCATTGTTTGGTGGAGATTAAAATTAGATTTTTAGTAGACTGAGAAGGTGAGTTTATAATGCTGGTTGGATGGAATATGAATCTTAAAATCCCCAAATGTTGATAAAAAATACCTATCAAGATCAAGATCAAATTTGATTTTTTTTTTTTTTTTTTTAATTTGTGTTGTTCAACTGTTACTGGACAGTACACATGGTTAAGAATAATTTTAATTAGAACTTAAATATTGATAGCCAAGAACAATAAACTTACCATTAAGTAGCTGAATGAAGACACTTTTGTCCCAAAATTTTAGCAAATAACCCCACATCAACCATTGGAATTGAACCCCTATCCACAAAAAGATGAAAACCAATCCTTTCCATTTGAAATTCAAATTACTCCATGGAAGTGTTAGAGGCATCAGGCATGTTGTGTATGCTGAAATAAATAGACCGAGGCAGGACAGGAGTGGAGTGGGGTGAGGGGAGCGTAGCGCACCAAACAAAATAGAATGGAGCGGAACAACGGCACTGACCCTGCGATGCAGTACATGGGTATTTTCGGATTTTTTCCTTCAAGTCTTTACCGGTCCTAAAGTATGGGTTAGGGTTAGTATGTATACGATGTAACCCTATTATTCACATATCAATAACATTACAATTGCTTCGCTCCTATGGATGTAGGTAAATTGTCGAATCATGTAAATTTGTGTTCTTATTTCTTTGTCGATTTCATATTCTTCGTAGTTATTGTTTCTCAAATTACAACAAGACAATAGGCAAAAGAATTGGACAAAGTATTGTAATGGATGGGGATGGCAACAAGGAGCTGGGGTGGCCATTAGTATCCCATCGTGATGGTAAGTTGATGCCGAGTGCTTGAAGGTAAGTTGATGCTGAGTGCTTTGTACTTGTAGAGGTGAGGCGTGTCCCAGGTTTCCAATCAATCTTTAAAATACTAAAGAAAAAACAGGAGATATACAAAATAATGATCCTCAGAACAGTTCCCATGGGTTCCTCAGGCGAAGGTGAATGGATTGTAGAGTAGGTGCACAGACCCCTCGTAGTTTTAGAATTAGAATGATGTGAATCAACAATCCCACAAATAAATCTGTAGCATAAGATCCATTACTGCTTGAATATTTTAATCTAAACTAAACAGCTAAAATGAGAACCTTATTTATTGTAACATTGCATTTATCTAACAAGCTAAAAGAAATTTTCAATATCTAAAAGCTATGGCATAAAACATCTACTGCTTCCATCGAGAAAAAGTATAGATCTTGTTGACTTCAACTCTACCAAAACCCAAATGTCAATAGATCTCAACTCAGGGGCGGAGCCAGAAAGTTACGTTAGGCTGGATGGACTGAAATTTAATTTTCTTCAATGAACTTATACTATAAAAGATGCTACAAACCACACGGTAAAACAAAATCTAAACCCAAATCGGACAAAATCATGCCCAAATAACTGATTATGACAAAATCACTCAAAACTCACTGAACCAACCAGTTCAACCGTAGACCGATGAACTAGTCGCAGTTTGGTGGTTTTCTCGATTTTTTTTTAGTTTAAAAAAATTTTAATTTCATAAATGGACCTCATAAATTATTACAATTCAAAGGCCCATAGAAAACTATTGGATGGTGTGCTCATTTTATATATGCACTTCTCTCAAATGGTTTCATAAACTTTCATTGTCCCAATATTGTCTTTTATAAATATTTATCTCCAATGGTTTCATAAACTTCCAATGTGGGATAGTGTCTAACAAAAAAATATTAAAATACTCATCAAAATCATTTTCCAAATGCATGTCTAATTGACTAATTTGATTTTGAATCTCAACTAATTAAATTGTAATATTCACTTTCATCCTTTCATTTATTTAATTTTCAAATTTAACTTAAATCACACTTGATTATTAATATATTAATGTTAGATATTATTTTCTATAAGTTTAAAATATTTTAATTTAACAAAATAAACTATTTTAACATATTGATTTTTAATTTTTGAAGTATCGAGACTAATTGTTGGATAATGAATCTAATTAACAAAGATAGATTTACTTTGAATTATTAATATGAAATTTAAAATAAAAAATTGTTTTCATAGTATTTTATTATTTTTGTATGTATTTATTGCATTTGGTTCGATCCCGGTTCGACTTCGGTTGAACATTTTGACCCTTCACTTTTTTCGAGTCGATGACCATGTCGATTTTTAAAATATTGGTCATAATATATTTTTGAACACTCGTAACAAAGTTCTAACAAATATATTTTTAAATTAATAAAATTAAATATATAGCATATTACTTATTTTGGTAATAACAGCGTTTTAGAAGCAAATTCATTGTGAAAAATTAAAAAGAATAACATTAGCCCACCCCAAAAATTAATTCCCCAACCCAGAAGCAAATTTATGGTAAAAAAATTAAAAAGAATAAATTTTTTTCATCCCAAATATTAATTTTAGCACAATTAACTTCATTTCCAACCCAAGTTTAAAAATTAAATAATACACAATTAACCAAATATTTAAACCCAATTAACCAAATATTAATAATTTTTTTTTACAAAAAACTTCAAATTCATTGATAATATGGAAGGCAATCTCATCTTCTAGAAATAAAAAAAGAAAAAAAAAACAAACAAAAAAAGTAACTTGAAAAAATGATGCCCAGCCCACCCCACCCTCGGCCTCTGTCTCAACTCCTCTCCGGTCCATGTATATGTTGCATGCATACTTGGACACTATGTAGAAGGTAATATATATTAAGTTGCAAGGTTTTTGGTATTTGGGAAAAAATAAAGAACAACCTTGACTGTTATCTTTAACTCCATGTTTGAATAAGTGTCGAACCTATGTTTCGCGAGGCTTTGGACGAATTTCAGAATTTGGGCTCATAAGTCATAGCAAGCAATCTATTTTTTTTTTCATTTATAAGAGTTTTACGGAACTAAGTTTGTTAACTTAAAATCAACAATAAAGCAACAAAAAAATGAAACATTTAAAATATTTATATTACAATCAAATAATAATACGAAAACATTCAAAACGATCACTTAAATATAATTCGTCTTGCGGTTTTTGAGGCAAAATTATCAATCAATTTTGTATAGTCGAGTTGTTCAACCATTTCTTTTTCAATGGATAATATGGTCAATCCATTCAATCTTTAATGTGACATAGTTGATCGTAAATAAGTCTTGATCAATTTCAACTTGGAGAAACTTCTTTTTGCTGATGCAATTGTAACTGGTATAGTGAGCAAAATCTTATAAGCAATGCAAGCATTCGAAAAAATACTCATTCATTTTCTTTAAGTAATTTAGTACATCAATTTCTCTTTTTGTTTCTCTATGTAAATAGCACTTAAAGACTGTCAACTCCGTATATAAGTCATCACCAATAATGTCTGAATGTCTATTATGATTCAACTACTGCTCAAAATTCTTACAAGATTTCAACAAACTGTCAACATGCATACTCTTTCATTTGTCAAAATTAAACAAAAATTCAAATATCTCTTCATAATGTTTAAATTTTTCAAAGTGAATTTGAAGTAAAGATCGAGATTGATCAATTATAAAGAGAAAATAATCAACACTGAAAGATTTTTCAACTGATTGTATTACCTCTTCACTGCCACTATCATCAAACTACATCTTTCTTCGAATGCTGTATTTCTCTTGGAAAAGAGTTTCAATTCTCATTTTACTTGTCATTTGTTTAGCTTCATCCATGGCACTAGCAAATCTAGATTCTCTATAATTTTCGATAAACAAAATAAGTGCTTCTAAAAGCTCGATGGCTTAATCAATATCCATGTTTTCAGCTTGAAAAAATTAACTCACGGTATTGATAGCATGCAACAACTTATATCAAATAACCATGTCAAGTAAGAACTCTAAATTCTCAAGCTCGTATGTTGTTAAGGACTCGACTTTGTTTTAGGATCTCCAACAATGTTTGCCAAGTCAAGTAAATCGTTTCTTATTCGTACATATTGCTCTTTTATAGACTTGACACTTTCCACGTGACTTTCTCAGCATGTTTGTGACAATAGCTTAAATGTCAAACATTCAACTTTATCTTTAAAAATTTTCCATTGTTTGGTAGAAGAAGAGAACACTATGTAGATGTGTTGTATCACTCCAAAAAGGGACATAGCTTTAGAACAATAATTTGTCATATCACATAATGCTAGATTAAGACTATGACAACCACATGGAGTATAGAAAACTCTAGGATTTATTTCAATCTCACATATTTTTAGGCTCAGTGAAAAGTCCAAGTCCTGATGTATCATCCACCTTAAAAAATTCAATCCAATATTCTTTTACCATCGAAGAATCTATTGAATCGTCCACGTAATGTATTACTCGAAACATTTGCTCCTTATAACTTGCATCTGAAATACAATCAAGTATAACAGAAAATTTTTTGCACGTTTCACTTTTGTGACAATTGCACTACTCACCTCGCATGCCAAAGTTTGTATCAATTCATTTTGAATCTTTGGACTAAGATATGTATACTAAATCTCGGGTTCTTGAGCACGTCAAATGTTTTATCTTATTATTAGATCAAACTCAGCAACCATTTCTATCATTTGCAAAAAAATAAAAAAATCTATTGTTCTCAACATGAAGTTGCTCACAAACTCAACAATGCAGATGAGGTGGAGAATGCGGTGGCCAGACGGACGGAGGAATCCTTGTTGGTTGTGGAACTTCTTTGTGGTCATCGATAAAAAACCCAATAATGAGGTTCGACTGGTCGGGCACAACGTTGTGATTTTTCTATAGAATGCTTCAATTGCAACTTTCTAATGCGATGTAATATCTGTGTATGGTGAGAAAGATTTGCTGGGTTAAAATGGTTGAGGGCGTTTGTGTACATTTCCAATTAGTATATGAGGACAAAACAGGCAGTTAAGTCCCAACGGCAATATCAAAATTACATCCGTTTTGACACAATTTTGACTTCTTGTAGCGTGTTATCATGTTTCCACGGTAGGGAAATGAGATGCAGTCCAAAAAAACTCATTAAAAGAAATACCAAATGAGGGCATAATTACCCGTTTAATAAAAGTGTAAACAAGGACAAAATGGTTACACCAAATATAAGGTATCATTCAATACGCTCTTAGTACGTCAGTTTCCCGCGGAACTCGAATCTTTCAGTTGACATTTTCTTTTTCTTCATTTTCTGTCGGAGAATTGAAAGAATTTTACAAAGCTTTAATAATTCTAAAAATTAGTTTAGAAATTTGAGAGAGTCAATGGTTACATGCGGCACACTCTGGTCCAGTGCTATTCAGGGGCGGATCGAGACCAATTTTCTTGTGGGGTCAAAAATAAGATTTCAAAAATGTTTAGATTAAATAAAAAACTCAATTTTTTTTTTTTGCGGGGTCATCTGACCCCATGTGGGTCTGCCCCTGGTGCTATTACTCCGGTTTGGGGTCCACAAGTCCATTAGTTATAAGCCATGTCAACTTCAACCTTAAAAAAAGTAAAATAAAATATCTCACAAATTCTTATTATTTTTCTCTTCATTCGAACCATTTAATTTCCCTATGTCATAACAGAAACACGAATGATATACTATATTATTATAAATTATATCTTTTTAAATGCAATGGACTCATAGTAGGCTAATTTAGATAATTCACACTACAAATAAAAGAACACATTTATTCTCAATTCACGATTTCCATTCATGTTCTGGTTTAAATTGGGACTAAGATATTAGACCATTTGAAGGTAGTATAAATCGATGCTTAATTTTAGGGTAATTGGCGCAAAACGTCTCCACCTCTGGCTGGTTTTGTGGAAAACATCCCTACGTTGATTTTTTGGTGTAGAACGTTTATACATTTGCATTTTCTAGTGCAAAACGTCATTTTTAACATAAAATAACAATTATACCCTCCTATATAAATAAAATTAAAAAAAAAAGAATAAATAAAGAATTAATTGTAATATGCTCCTCAACTTTTTTTTAATGCAAATCAGTCCAAGATAATTGCAAGAAAATGACTCACTTTATCATAATTGCACCCAAGCACTCGTTTCCACCATTTCGAACTGATAGAACCTTCCCATCTCTGATCTTTCTCCTCAAAATCAACCACAATCACCACCACCACTAGTCGTCGTAAGCCACATATTGCAATTTATTCTTTATTTTTCTTTTATTTTCTTTTATTTATATATGAGGGTATAAATGTCATTTTATTTTAAAAATTGGTGAAAATGACGTTTTGCGCAAGAAAATGCAAAGTTATGGACGTTATGCACCAAAAAATCAAACGTATGGATATTTTTCACAAAACCCGTCATATGTATGGACGTTTTGCGCCAATTACCCCTTAATTTTAATATTGGGAAAAATATTATTCTTGTCTTAGAGGGAGTTAGTGTTTTTGAAAAGATGGTTTCATATAATTAATTTAATCTGACCATTGAGTTTGAACCAATATAAGAGTTCGTTTGATTGGTAGGGTGGAAAATGGGTGGAAATGAAACGAATTTTATGAAAAATAATTGTTTAGAACTTGTTTTTTAGGGAATTGTTAAATAATGTGTTTGATTTGTATAATTTTTCACCTATAAAATTTTAAAATTTTGGATCTTTTTGTTCACGTTTGGCTTTATTTTATATAGAAATTGTTAATTAAAGTGAAACTTTTTTTTACAATTGGTTATGAAATTTGTTACCATTGCCAAAAAGTAAAAAAAAAAAAAAAAAAAAAGTTTGCTCGAAAATTATTTTTTATCAAAATTTAGTGTTCGTTCGGCTTTGTTTTACATGAAAATTGTCCATTAAAATGATTTTTTTTCCACAATTGGTTATGAAATTTGTTATCGTTGTCAAAAAAAAATGATGGCCAAAACTGGATTCCCTAAAAAGAAGGAAAAATAGGTGGGTGGGAAAAAAAATTTCATGGCAAATTTAATCTATCAAACAACCTTTCAAGGAAAATGCAAGCTATCAAACAGAACCTCAGATCGAGACATTTGACACTTGGCCTTGACTGGAAATTAACAAATCAACGCTTGCTTTAGCCCTCCATCATTGATTGGTCAACGCGTTCTCCTTAATCACTTGCTAACTCTAGATTAGCACTTTCAACTGAGTTTGACTGTTATCAAGCCAACTAATTACCACAATTAGGGATTGTTTGTACAACTTCAAGTAGCCCAACATTAGTTTACTCAAATTCATTTAATCCAAAATTAATTTTCTTAATATTTATATTTTCTCCTAATTTTATAAAATATTTATATTCCATTCTTCACACCTCTCCTCTCACTCTTGGGTGAAATTCTCATTTTCGATATACCAAAAACAAAGTGAGGAACAAAGGAAAAATTGAACAAGAAGGAAGGAATTTTTGGCCCATCAATTCCAAATTATTGTTCCAACCGAGAGATAATTTTGATATATGGAAACTTTCAAATCTAAGAATTAATAATGTTTCAAACATAAGGTTAGGAATAATTATTAAATTTTAAGTAATAAAATTTTTTTATTCATTTTGGTTAAATTTATTTTGAAAAGTTAGTAATCCAACTCGTTAAAAAATAAATATGAACCTAACCCACCTCGTTTCAAGGTGGTTCACAAGTTGTTCACCAATTATCACAAGCTACGATGAGTTGGATTTTACGGCTCAACAACACAAGAGGACCAGTTCAGTCAGCTTGATTTATTTAAAAATCATAATATTACTAGTAAGGTGTAATCTTCGAAGTTATCGATTAGAATAATACTGTTTTTCAACTAATTAACTGTACATTTTATAGAATTCATAACTTTTATTAACTTTTCAATCACATATTTTGTCAACGTTTATCGTAATTCCTTTTGTCCCAAATTTTTATTTTATTTTATTATAGATTAATTATGAACTGTAATTCAAAGTCAATTTGCCATTTGGGGCAAATATGAAGTCACTTATGAAGTGCAGCCCTCCTTCTACCTCCGAACCTACAACCGCGTAGAAGTTGGAGAAAAAGTCAATAAAGATTTCCTTCCACTATAAATTCGTATCCCCTTTCTCTTATTGTTCACAACATTTTTTTTTTCCTCTGCATGTCACAAAGGCCAAACACTCCCCACTTTTCCTCTGTAGCTTTTGGCCTCCATTCCCATTTCTTGATCTCCAGTGAACTAAACTCTAATCCCAATTGGTTTTCTTAATTCTTGTTCTAATTTCATTTTTTTCATTCTTTAAAGAAGAATCAATCAAACTCTTCAGTTTTTTCTGACAATATTTTGTTAAATCGACATGGGTTTTAAGGGATTTTTTGAAGGAGGAATTGCTTCCATTGTTGCAGGATGCAGTACTCATCCTCTTGATCTGATTAAGGTCCGAATGCAACTCCAGGGTGAAGCTCCGGCCCCGCCGCAGACAGCTTTTCAGACTCTCCGCCCTGCTTTGGCTTTTCAAACCACAGCCGGCCATGTCCATCCCCACATGGGCCACATCAGCCTCCCTCCACCTCCACCACCACGAATGGGGCTCGTGTCAGTTGGGATGAAAATTATTCAGCAAGACGGTGTTGCAGCTATGTTTTCCGGCGTCTCCGCCACCGTCCTCCGCCAGACACTCTACTCCACCACCAGAATGGGCCTCTACGACATCCTCAAACAGAAATGGACCGACCCCAATTCCAACAACATGCCATTATTGAAAAAAATCTCGGCGGGTCTCATAGCCGGCGGTGTTGGCGCCGCCGTGGGGAACCCAGCTGACGTCGCAATGGTCCGAATGCAAGCGGACGGCCGGCTCCCTCTCGCGCAGCGGCGGAACTACAAAAGCGTGTTGGACGCCATATCCCAAATGGCTAAGAACGAAGGCGTGGCTAGCCTTTGGCGCGGCTCGTCTCTCACAGTAAACCGCGCCATGCTCGTCACAGCTTCGCAGCTGGCTTCATACGATCAATTCAAAGAAACTATACTTGAAAAGGGATTGATGAAAGATGGGCTGGGAACCCACATCACAGCCAGTTTCGCCGCAGGGTTCGTGGCGGCGGTGGCGTCAAATCCGGTGGACGTGATAAAGACTAGGGTAATGAACATGAAGGTGGAGCCCGGGACGGTCCCACCATACAGTGGGGCCATTGATTGTGCAATGAAAACTATTAGAGCAGAGGGACCCATGTCCCTTTATAAGGGATTTATTCCTACAATTTCAAGGCAAGGTCCTTTTACAGTGGTGCTGTTTGTCACGCTAGAACAAGTCCGAAAATTGCTTAAAGAATTTTGATTATTTTGATGACGACGAAAAAGAATTTAAAAAATATTTGCTTTTAGTAATTGATTTCGATTTTGAAATAGGAAGTTGTTAGAAGATACAATCCAATATTATATGTATTTTTTTCTCCTTACAACTTATACTATACTAATGAATAGGTTTATTATATTCTTAGGACATTGCTACATATATATCAAGATTTACATAATATCACATAAAATTCTATTAATTATCAGTTTAAAATATAATCAATTTTTTCATTTAATCTTTTCCCTCCACAATATACATTTCACTCGAATCAAAATAATGTATACTCCACCTACAAATTCGAGGCCTGCCAATGTGGCACTATGGCACGTGCCTGGATTTGTTCCGATAGCTTGTGTTAGGCAATAAGATCAATAATAGACTTGAGCTAAATTCATTCACCTTAAGATATGCCTAAAAGGTTTATAAAAATGTGACAGATCAAACTTAGCTGATCCATAATAAAATCCTAGTCGATCTAGGTCTACGTAGTGTTCTTTTAAAATTTCTTTTACAATTTTACTATCTTGAAAACACAGTTCAAAACATTGCAAAAGTGGCTCAAATTCATATCCAAATACTATTGAGTCTCGTTTCTTAGACTTGTAATCTACCGCCACATATGTAACTAAATATGAGGTTGTCAAACATAAGCCAAATACCTTAGTGTTAGGCCAATGGCTCTTGTTGGACATTTGGTGTGTGAATTAGCGTGTGGACCGTTTCACAGGCCCCTGCCGGGTTACACACATGGGGTGGGGGCCACAATTTTTATTTTTATTTTTATTTTTTAATACATTGGGTACAGTGTGAAGAATTATTCAGGTAATGAAGAATTATTCTTCTAGTTGTCCTCTCAATACTATAAGATTTTGGGGCCCAAAGGTACCTAGAAACAACCTGCACTGGACACGTGGTAGATGCTTGAATAACTAAAGTGAATTTAGATTTTCAATTTTCTTGTGTTTTATCTACTTGGGTTTTATGTTTTAAATATTGAACAGTTCTTTTTCATTGAAATGGGTGAATACGTGGGTAAAGGAAAGAAACGGAGTGATCGGCAGAATCATTCAGGTTCGAGGTATGATAACTTATATGATTAGTGGTTTAAAGCATCGTGATTTGAGTGGACAGTTCTACTATACGCTTTTATAAAATCAATGAAGCAATTTTTGTAATGAAGTGTGTTGACCTCAAAAAATGGATCCACCGTGGGCAACGGATAAATTCTTCAAGTCGATCTTGTCATGCACACGTAGGATGGAGTCAGTCACCCGAGGCCTTTCCAGGAGGGATTGGGAGTAGCCGCGAGTACTCCGACGATCAAGTCAACTTGGGTTCAACCGGAAAATAGCTCGCCGGTGGTGGAACACTCACCGGGATGTGGTTGAAATAAATGTGTGGTGGTCTAATGCCAAATTTTAAGAGAGGGCAAAGATCATACCAAATTTATCGTATGGTTGGAATATATCAAGATCTCCCCTTCTTCAAGCACAAGGGTGTTGTATTTATACCAAGAGAGGGAGGAGGAGAGCCGTCGGATGAGGAGACACGTGTAATTAGATCCTCAGGGCTCGTCCCATCCTAGACATCAACATATCTTTCCATAAGTTGGCTGGCATTGAATGCCTCTGATTGAATTGACCGTTTGGGTCCTGTCATGTGTCCCATCAATCAGTGATTTGACTTTAGGAAGATATCCGTGTAAGGGATCTTTATTGGGGGCGAGGCGAGGCAAGAGTGAGGTTGTAAAAGCGGAGTACAGGCCTTTGCATCCGCGGTGCGTCGCAGATGAGTTCGGTTCCTCCCTCCTAGTGTTATCGGCTCGTCCCACACACAATCACCTCGGTGGCCACGTGGTGTGGAATGAGCCACTATGCTGACACGTGGCGAGCGAGGTGTTGGTTCGGATCAGATCCGTAACAAAGTGAATTAAAGCAAGTGGTTCCGTTCTTTGAATCAACTTGTGTTCCTAAAAAACCAAGAAGTTTGCAATTCTTTTGCATTACTAAACCCCTTTTTGGCCACAGGGTCTCCGGGACAAAAAGGCAGCACTCAACGTCCTCTCTTGATATTCATATTTGACCGATTAATCTATAAATGTTGTTACTTTTGTTTAAGTAAACTCGCTCAACCCATGGGCAGCCAAGATCCATGTGCTAGTACTCCTTTCAAAAGTGAGGCACATTGAGTTGGATTTCAACACAATGGTGGAAAGCGAGATGATGGTACAATCTTCGTATCCCATATTAGGCCTCTACGACCATCATAAATTTGTTTTTCTTAGAAAAAATCTTATTTGGATTGGGTTGGTTAAGATTTAGCTTTGACCATGTTATGTGTGTGATGCACAAATTATAGTTTGATTGTGGAGATAAAATCAACTAGCTTTCTCATAAAATGTGTAGAATTGCAAATTAATTCATTTAACACCAATTTTATCCTATTTTTATTCACGAGACCATTAGGCAAAAGTGCTACAAGTGTGAATAGTAATGCCCTTTGTTCTCCCGCATCTTCCCAATAAGAAGCGGCTGCTAGCTCTAGTCTGGATGCTTCACCTGTCCCCTCTTCTATATATCTCTACTTGAGGGGTTTGTCGATCCTACCTATCCTTGGCATCTGTGCAAGCTCAATAAAGCTCCATATCATTCGAAACAAGATCTACGAGCTTGATTTGACAAGTTAAAATAGAGTTTGCTTGCTAGGAGTTTTCCAAATTCTTGTTATGAAACAAACAAGATACTAGTATGATTCCGATTGTTATGAAAATTTGAACGTTTTAATATCAGTTTGTTGTGGAAAGATAAGAGAGTATAGCTACAATATGAAGTAAGTGTCACAAGAATATAAAAATAAAATATTTTGCAGAGAATAGATATTTTATTATAATACGAAGAAATAATACAAAAATTATATGTTTACAATGTTTTTAACTTCATCTAAAATACAATGAAAAGTTAAATATATATATATATATAGAGAATAATTAGGGGACGTACAAACTCTTATAGTGGAGTTCTAGATAAAAGAGAATGCCAGAAACGAAGTCCTAAATAGAAAAGGGCTAATAAAAATTGTGCAGGGGCGAAACAGGGGACGACGCCAACTATTCTACTTGCTTTTGTGCAGGTAGCTTGTGGGTGTCACAACTCAACGTCTAGGCACCCTGTTTCCATCCAAAAAAAAACCTTTCAAAGGTATTTTCCTTTATTTTAAAATCTTCTTCAAGTCCAACAAAAATTCACTCTCAATGGACTTCCAAGTAGAACTTTCAATTATAATTTACAAAATAAACTTGAATAGAATTTCACAATTACATTCCAAATATGATTCTTCTTAGTGTGCACTTTAATTAGAACTTCTAATTATCTTCAACAAAGAATTCAGGTCACACTTAAATTCTAATAATCTTCACATTGAAACAAATTCCACTGCAATGAATAAAACTTTAAAAATTCTCCATCTCAAGACAAATTTCACAACAATGAATAACTTGAGCTTTTCAGCGAAAAATACAAACAAACTTCTCCATCAACAATTCCAGCTGAAAATATTCTCCACCTCTACTACCCCAATTAGGGGGCAAAAGTGAGTAATTACCACTAAATAAGGTTGAAACAACCCTGCAACATAATCACAACTGAATGCATCAAAAGAAGAATCTTAGCTAGAAACAACACTCTTAACCGCATTCAAACCATCAACAAAATAACCAAAATTGTACATATGTATCTTATGTCAAAAAATGGGTCTATTTATAGCAATTGAATACGATGACACCGTCGATAATGGTGGCAAGATGGATTTATCTATATCTTCAGAATTCAACTGAGATGTATTCTTAAAAGAAGATCCCGAATTAGACTCCAATAGTACAGAATCCAACTTTACATCCACCCGAATTCTTAAAATATGTTAATTACTCGAGAATTTTGTATCACCTTGCAATATATATAAATGGGTCTTTCTATGTCCCATCAGCACAACACGAACTCCTTTGATAACCTCTCCACATTCAACAATGTACTCGTACCATTTTGAATCGAGAGTACTTAAGGTAATATTATTTCTCTTCAGATCTAGAATGTGTCTAATTGCATTAAGTGTTCTAATCGTTCCATCAAACATCTTTATTCTGACACGACTAATATCAACTATCCAACAAGGTGTGTTATTGCTGGTTATCACAACACATTTTGAAAGTTTTCATATATTGAAAACAATTCCCAATTGGCCAACATATGAAAAGTGCAAGCTGTATCCAAAATACAAGCATCACCGGGTGTATAGTTGTAGTTAGACATAATTAGAAGTTCTCCATCACTGCTAGGATTTTCTGTAATATTTGCTTCTCCTAAAGTTTCTGATTTTTTATTTGCAGTTGATTTTGATTTATTCTACAACTGATAACAATCATTTACCAAATGCCCATTTTTCTTGCAATAATTATAAAATTTGAAGTTAGATTTTGACTTGCTACCCAAACGACCACAATGAACAATGAGACAATCTCTATGATCCCCAGATGCTACAAGATATTTCACCTTCTCCTTTGAATATAGAGTATCGTAGACTTCTTCAATGGTGAGAGTATCACTAGTATATAAAATCGTGTCTCTAAAAGATATGTATGAGGCGGACAATAAACACAACATAATCAATCCCAAATCATTTTCATCATATTTGACCTCCAAGGTCTCCAAATCAGTGACAACTTTTTTAGAAGCAGTTAGGTGATCTTCAAGATATGTACTTTCTGTCATACGATGAGAATATAGACGTTGCTACAGATGTAATTTGCTAGTAAGACTCTTCGTCATGTATAATTGCTCTAATTTTAACTATAATGCAGCGACTGACTTCTCTTTCAAAACGTCTTGAAAAGTATTATTAGAAAAATGAAGATGTCTCTATGGTTTCTTCTCCATAGTCCAAGTTCAAATCTCAACAACGCATCATCTAAATCCACCTGAACAAGTACTATTCGCATCTTTACATGTTACAAAGAAAATCTTGTATTGCGATTTAATAGCGAAATATCATACTTCATTGTTGTCATCACAAAAAAATCTCAATCTTTCCAGAAATTTCAACACCAAAAGCTCTAATACCAAATTGTTATAAAACAAACATGATACAAGAATCGCTCCAATACCAATTGTTATGAAAATTAGAATGCTCTATATCAGTTTGTTGTGAAAAGATACGAGATTATAGCCACAATATGAAATAAAGCTTACAAGAACACAAGAAATAAATAATTTACAGAGAATTGATATTTTATTATAATATGAATAAAGAATACAAAGATCAAGTGTTTACAATTTTCTAACTTCATCTAAAATACAATGAAGAGTTAAATATATATAGAAAACAATTAGGGGACGTTCAAACATTTATAGTAGAGTTATAGATAAAGAGGGAATGCCTAAAACGGAGTCCAAAACGGAAAATGGCAGGAAAAGTATCGCATAGAGACGAAATAGGCGGCGGCGCCTCGAGACACTCTTCCAGCGCTGTAGCGCCGTTGTAGTCGCCATGGACGGCTTTTCTGCCTGCTTTTTTGCGGGTGGCACTTGGGTGCCGCAACCTGACACCTAGGCGCCCCGTTTCCATCCAAAAATACTTTCGATGGTGTTTTTTCTTCTTTCTAAAGTCCTCTTCATTTCCAACACATTCTATTCCCAATGGGCTTCCAAGTAGAATTTCAATTAAAATTCACCAAACTAACTTGAATAGAGTTTCACAGTTGCATTTCAAATAGGATTCTTTTTAATGTGCAATTTAATTAGAACTCACAATTATTTTCAACAAAGAATTCAACTCACACCCAAATTCTAACAATTCTAAATCTAATGAAGATATTTAGTTGTGTTGATGATCATAGGTCCACAATGGTTTATTGTGTGTTCCAATGGGGAATCTTATAAAATGGTGCTCTAATAAGCCCCCATTTGACTCATGTTATTTCTCACTAAATTATAATTTATTTTTCTAATCTCTTATAAATCAGACATTCTTCAATAAAATACTATTAAACGTAAATCCAAAAAAATTTCCTTTTTTTCTTACTACTCATTCTCCAAAAAATTACTATTCATCTCATATAATATGGAGACGCTAATAAAAAGTGATTGTCCAATTTAGTACTGAGTTAGAACATAGGGCACAAGCACACGTAGTCACAGATGGTATTTGGCATCAAATCTTGTTTCTGAAGTTGTGTCTTCCTATTTTTGGGTCGAGATTGATAAGAGCATTTTTACACGTCCATTTCTGTTCACAAACATGGATAATTGTCGATAAATGTGCGAAATATAACTTAATTCATGTAATTTGTGTATGCATGACAATAATGATGATTGTGATAGAAATTGGAAGAAAATGGAGAATATGGGCTAAAATGAAGGAACCCCAAAGTTCAGGGACTAAATTGCAAATAATCAAAATTTAACCAGAAGTCCGACTAAAAAATATACATGAGCCAAGTTATAATTCGAGGGATGCATGGATGATTGAAGAAAAAAGAAGGACCAAAAGAGGCCAAAACTAGAGAGATTAAACTTGGAGGACCAAAATGAAGAACTTTGGAAGTCACCTCTACCTTGCGGCCGCATGGTAGACTTAAACACGCGGTCGCGAATAACCATGCTATCGCGAATAGCCAAGCAGAGAATAAAGGGGGGCCATAGCTGTGAACCATGTGGCCGCATGGTGGTTTCTGGGCGCGACTTTGCTAGTTTCTTTTTCTCATTCAACCTCTTTAGAAAACAAATCTAGGTCAAGTGTAAAAGCCAAAAAAGTTCATAATGAAGAGAGAGACGTCATATGAGATAGAAGAACCCTAAAATACATTGGAAAGAAGATTTGGAGGTAAGAATTTCAAGGAGAACTACAAGATTCTAGGTTTTCCAAGTTCAATTGTTATTTTGGTGATGTCCTCTCTTACATTAGTTATGTATTTTATTTTTTTCTTTATGTTAGACTAGTTATTCTTGTATTAGGAGATCGATGAAGCTTGCTATGTAAGTTTTGAATTCTAGTTTTGCAATATTTGACAATTAAAACTTGTTTTGAGGTTTGAATGATTTTTATTCACTTATTGTTTCCACAATTATTATGCATGTGATTGTGTGAGTGTAGTGATCTATTTCATGAATTCAAGAGAAGGATAATAGATTTGACAACGTATTAATCATCGTATAGTCCGATAGGGGATAGAGATATACTCCTATGCTTTGCGTGAATCTTTAAGTGATAATAAAATTACATGCATTCTTGTGAATTTACATTCGTCATAGCGATATAGTTGGGTGGTTTACATGAATAAGTCTGATAATTTTCGAGAGAGATTATTGGATATATTAGGATCAATGATTCTTCAAATTATCAAACATGTTTTCGATATTGTAAAACTAGATTTAAAAGTAAACATTGCATGGAGATTCGTGCTCCTAGTACTCATTTATCATTCATAAGAAATATTCAATTTGCATTCAAATGTTTAATTGCGTTTAGTTGGTAAAATTTAGTTAAGTTGCATCTATAATTTTAGTTTAGTTACAAATCTTTACAATCATCTCAAATTCTATAGATTTGGTTAAGGTTTCGGTAATTAGAATCAAATTAATTCAATCACTGTGAAAGTGATATCCGGAATTCTCAATTCCAGTTTATTACTTGTTACAAACCGTACACTTGTGGTGATTTAAAACGAAATTTTTTTTCGTGAACAGAGATAGACGTACATTTTAATAGTTGGAAGTCCGGTATGTGGCATTTACCGATCAAGTGGTAGACATCCTTAATAAGGCTCTTGCAATTGGTCAATTGAACTATTTGTGCCAAGCTATTACGCTTGAGCGTATTGAGACAAAGTAATAGTCACGTTTTTTAGAAGCACGTCTTTCGTATATTTATAAAACACGTCTTTCGAAATTAACGAAGCTGCAAGCGTCACTTTGGCAAAGAGATTAAGGATTGAGCCCGCTCAAGTACATTAGGTTTCCAACAAGAGTTTGAATCTTTCTAGTAGCATTTTCTATTGAATAATGTTATTTAACAATACCAATCTAGGTAACAACATTTGTGACATTAGATTACAAGTTCAATCAAATACATAGATTTATGGTCTATTTAATATAACTTATTATATGTTAACAGTTAAATTTATGTTCAATACCACTGATGTTAAATAGCAATACTCTTTCTTTTTCTTCATTTGCTGTTCGAAAATTGAGAGAATTTTCAAAGTTTTAATAATTCTAGAAATTAGTTTTGAAAATTGACAAGTAAAACAATACATACGACACACACTGGTCCAGTGCTATTACTAAGGTTAGGTGTTCATTAATTATAAAGTTATGACGAGCGAAGACTTCCAACTTCAAAAATAGTCAAATTTTATTTTCGTGCTCAATTTAAAATACAAATGGTCAAGCAAAGATGATTTGTACTCGTCACGTCTCAAATGATGGTTTAGTCACATTTTTTTTGTCCCCCAAAGATAAATCACGAATTAATTTTTAACATTTAAACTCTCAACTTAGTAATATTTTAACACGTTGATTCCAAATTCACGATTTCCCTTAATATTCTCATTCAAACGGAAACAAAGATATCACACATTTTAAAGGTAATATGCATCGATGCTTAGTTTTAAATTTTCAATATGAATAGATAAACATAAAGGGCAGTTGTTTTTTGAAAAGTAGTTATTAATCAAATTGACCGTTGAATTTGAACCAATTTAATTTATTGAGACATTGACACTTGGCCATGAGTTTTCCTATTTTAAAGACTGGAAATTTACAAGTGGATGCTTGCTTTAGCCTTCCATCATTGATTGGTCAACGCGTTCAAATGCGGAACTCGGCTGAAAATGATTTGATTTATTTAATTAATTTGTTAATTAATTTTAAAAAAAAAATAATTTAATTAATTCAATATCGGTGATTAATCTAAACAAAGGTTTGAGCTCGACAATTTTAAGTCATTATTTGATACTGATTTTAATTTAAGTCAAACTCAATAATTAATTTTAATTATATATTTCATGGATCCCACGCTTTTCAACCATACATTTTATCAACTTTTATCAAAATTTACTAAAAATCTGATTTTAATCTCTAACAAACAGGGGAAGAGAATTATAGCTTATAAATTCTAACTCAGCATATCCTCTTAACTTGGTTAAATTTGGGAAAATTATGTTGTACAATTATTTTAATCTTAGAAAGTGAAACATCATGTAAATGTGATAATTTATGAAAAATCGGGTAGTAATTGTTGATATGGGTTAATTAGAGTAACGGTCACAGAAGTTTTCCCTTAATTTCAAAACGGTCATTAAGTTAATTTCTTAAAATATTGGCAACTCAAGTTTGCAAATTGTTTACAAAAGTATCACTCGGTTAACAACATCAGCTTAAAGTCTACGTGGCTTCATTATTTTTGAGAAATATGTTATCGATAACATTGAACTGGACATGAGAAAAAAAGATCATTGCAAAGAAGATAGTTATCCATGGCAGATGCAGTCTTGCTATTGATTGAAAAATTAGCGAGACGGTTAAATTTTATGGTGGAACCATATGATAGCACAAGAATAATTAACCAAAAGAGGGGTGAATTGATTTTTAAAACTTTTTCGAAAAACTAACTTAAGATCGAGTTCATGATAACAAGATATATAAATTCAAGTAGTAAATACGAATATAAAAGCAATAAGTAAAGAAGGATAGAGAGTACAAACGATATAATTATGGAGGTTCGATCCAACACAATGACCTACGTCCTCCGTTACCAAACTTTCTGGCACAAGCATGACCAATTTCACTATGTTAATTGACTTGTGGTGTGATACAATCCCTTGCAATGCTTTCGGTAACTTACAAGCAAGAAACATCGATTCTTTTACAACGTTGACCTTTCCAGTATCTCAACACGACCTACAAGTTTAAGGAAAATTGAATTTACAAATTGAAATCTCTCTCCTAACAAATGATATAATCACAATTTAAGTATCAAGAGAGAAATATGCCAGCACTTTAATAGATAGCAATGATTGAAGCTCAAGTGTTAGGTTAAAAAAAAAAAATTGATGTGTTGAATGATTTTCAAGAATTGATTTAATCAAAAGTTTTTCAAAACAAAATGATTTAATAATAATAAATTGAATGAAAAATCAATGTTATTTTGCTCAAAAGAATCTAACTTTAATGCTCTCTAGTTGTTGTAATGAATGACAAATGAGTTGGTATTTATAGGAGTGAGAAACGCCAACTTTTCTTCCTAATCGGACGACCCATCAGAATGTCCAAAACAGTACCGGACGACCTAAAAAATGGCCATTGAGAATCAGTTAGATCGATCGAATTTTTTACCGTTACTGGTGAACCGGCCGTCCAGTGCGTCATCCGGACGTCCGAATGGCTAGAGACTTTTCCGGTCCAATTTTTTGTTTTGTTTGCAACTTTGTAATTTTTGTTTGACATATTTACTTGATACTTTAAGATAAGTAATGTTGAGTATGATCGAAAATAAAGTTATAGTCATCATATTTTTCATGCAAAAACGTTTTACGAAATGAGTTTTTCTTGTGCATTAAAATCCTTTACTTGATCTTTCAATGTGTCATTGCTAAGAATTAAAGTGTTTTACCTTTACAAACGAGCTAAAACATCTAGTTCCAATATCTTCGATTGATTTGGCGCGAGAACTCGATTTGAAATGGCGCAAAAATTTTTTGCAATTGTTTTTGCGCGAGTGATTGTGAATGATCAATTTTCATCTTGAGTTTTTTTGATCGACAACGTTTAGTCCAATCATTTTGTCTTCAATTTGATTAAGTCCGCAACATGTAACAATGAAAACTTGAATATAAATATTAGAGATAAATATACTTTATATGTTATAATCAAAGCATAAGATTGACCATAGGTCAACACCATAGTTGTAATAGAGCATTGAAGAATAGAAATGTGTTTGCTATATGGTTAGGCTCATGTACATTAAGACTTTTACCATCGCACCACAACAAGACGTGAAATTACTCAAAACCATGGTTTTGAAGGAGTATGGTGTCAAAATTAGTTGCACAATTTGTTTTTTTGGGTTTTGTTGTAAATTTATTGTTCAAAATCAAATTAGTGGATGAAGGATGAATTAAGAAAAAGAAAAAAACAAAATGTGCCCTAAAATGATTATGCGACCGCATAAGCTATTTAGAGTTGCGGTCGCATAGAAGTTAACAATGATATTTCGGGCAATAAATGCTATAACTATGTGATCGTATAGTTATAGCCTATGTGGTCGCATAATTAAAAAAAATGTGACCGTTGGTTGGATGTTGTGATCATGTTGCAGGAAATTATTTTTACAACTTAATATATAATATACTTAAACTTACATGTTGTGATCATGTATGGACATAATTGATAAGTTGTAGCATAGTTTCCATTACTTGCTTGGGTTCATATGGAGTAACCGGTACATGTGTCTTCATGTACCATCTACACTGCACGCACTATGACATTGTAAATGAGACTTAACCGTACGTGTGAAATCTGAGATGACAGTAACTTGTTGGTAAGTTGACTTTGAACATTAATTGACCACTTTTAGTAGACCTAAGTCTAAGTATATCTCCTAAAAAGTTTGATATCTAATGTTCTCATTCGAAGCGTATTTGACTCGAGCAATTAAGCATGCAGGATTTCTCATAACCTGATGCCTATGTTCAACTGACTTGGGTTAACCAGCCTAAAGTTTGTTATATGGGTCATTTTAGTCGCTTAATGGAGAAGAACCTGCATTTAAGATATGAAAAATAATAATGAGCTTAAAATATTGAAAAATATGAAAAAAAAAATATGCTCAAGGTCCTACTGTGCTTTATGGTTTGACTTTCATTAATATGAGAATAAATTTATGGGCAATGATGTTCAGTATGTCCCTTCTCACAAAATTAAGGTTTGGGATCATACTTACAAAAGATTAGTGACACTTTACACACATGTGTCACTTATACAATTTACTCCATGTTAACTTGAACTGAGTATGTGGGAAGGTTTATTGTACATTGATTATACTTATGCGTGCTAACGACTGTATTTTTGCGTGGTTATATGTTAATGCTTAAATGGTTGTTTATCCCTTCGTCATTTGTGACAAAAAAGGGGAGAGAAAGTGGAATGAAAATTTCTTGTTAAATTTTTTTAGTTTTGATTTAGGGGAGCGTTGAATGAAATTACGATTTACATTTATGTCTAAGGGGTCGTTGGGGTGAGACATAGATACATTTGCATACTGCATAAAAGCATTGAGAGTTTGCAATAAGGGGAAGCATGTACATTGCATTTCATTTCATATGCATAGTTATTTGAGTTTTGATGTTTTGTAATGTTAATGTTTCAGTTGATGTTTTGATTGATATTAATGTCACATATCAAACTAACATGTTTATTTGTGTTCATGTGTTTTTGACTTCTTGTATCACGTGCTTTTATACTGGGTATTGAGTTTTTGATTTCAAAATACAGGTATACCAAGGAATGCGAGAAGGGGAAGAGCTTGGATAGTTTGAGTAGTTTAGATTTTTTTGTTTATTGACTTATTGTATAGTTTTGTCACATAATGTCAAAGGGGAAGTTTGTTAGATTTTTAGTATTGGTGATTCTGTAGACAAATGGACTAATTTGTAACATGTTGTAAAAGTCAAGGATCTAGGGTGCAATTTGTATAAATTGTGTTATGAGGTCTAGGGTTCGAGCAAAAAAAGAAGAGAAATACAACGCCTCATTTTTGCTAGCCCATCGCATGGCTCAAGCTCGAGCGGCAGAAATAGAAACGCTCTCGCCCTCTTGTCGCCTCGCCCTCGCTCGAGCGACATATTTATGCGGCCAGACCAAATTCACGATTTTGAAGAGTTTTACACCGCCCATAACACCTAAACGTCCCCAACTATAAAATACATATGTCTGAGACGATTTTCAATAGGTTTCTTCATTGTGCTATCATCGCAAAACATTCACATCATTATTTGAAGATCTAAGAACACAATTCATTGGGAATATTATACATACCATTCTTGAGATCTGGCAGCCAAGTTTTGGAAAACATCAAATTGAATAATCCAAAACACAAACTTCCTAAACATCCTTAGGAAGACACTTTCTCAGTAGACTTCAGAAGTTTTTAGAGGTTGAGAGAGGTTGGACTATAAGCGCAGAAAGAAGAACATGAATAGGTGATTCCTGGGTATCCATTTGGAAGAGACAAATGTAGAAGATTGTGAGTCCGGAATTTACAGCAGATCTTGGAGGCTACAAGAGGTAGATCGAAAAATCTAGCATGATGGTTAGATAGTATCTACGGTAGCAGATCGTGAATCTGGAAAAACAGTTGATCTTGCAGATTACATGAATTACAACAGTGAGAACTGGTGGAATTTGCTAGACTGGAAACGAATTGTAACTCACATGGTCTATAATGGAGGTAACTGGCATGATCCCGGAGTTTTTACTCAGTTGAATTTCTCCGTCATCATATGGTGTTCATTGTTTACTGCTTTCTCATTACAAACTATTGTAATTCAACTTAAGATAATTGGACTGTTTGTTTAACTATCTAAAAACTAATTAAAAGTGACTTGTTGCTTTAGTTAGTATAATTCTGCACATAAGGTCGAACTTAATTAGTAAACGCGTTTTTTCAATCTTCATAAGAAATGTTTAATCCTACAAACTATTTGCCATTAAATGTTTAAAAACATTATAGAGGAGACAAATATCGTTTGAGGACAACGATATAATCTTCGTGATCAAGCTTTTATCGAATTTATATTCATCATTTTCTTCTCCTTTGTTTTTTCTCCATTTCTATATTTATTTTTTCATAACAGATTCTTATGCAATTATGTTTAAGAGGGTATATGTTTGCTTCGAAGCTTGCAAAAAATGGGGTTTGGCTGCATGTAGACCTGTAATTTGCATAACTTGATAGGGAAATCTGATGGTCACTTACTAGCAGTAATAGATATTGATGGGAATGATTGTATATTCTCTATCGCACACGCCATTATTCAAGTAGAAAATAATGCTAGTTTGCCATGGTTTCTAAAACTATTATGAACCGTTTAATTGCAAAAATGGAATTTGGGTGGGAAGAAAATGAATTTCAGGGAATTGAATTGTTTTGAACTTGTTTTACTGAAAATTATCAATTAATTGTGTTTGATCGGTATAATTTTTCACCTGAAAAATGTTAAAATTTTGGATCTTTTGGTGTTCGTTTGATTTTGTTTTCCATGAAAATTATCCATTAAAGGGGAAGATTTTTTTACAATTGTGGATAGGATTGCCTAAAAAAAAGTTGGAAAAGCATTTTCCCACCAAAGCAGTGAGAAAACCAATTCAAGGAAAAGCAAGAAAAGGGTTTAGGATTTATGTCCGACAGACAAAAGTGTTAGAGAATATCGGGGTTCATTAAAAGGAAAGATTTTTTTACAATTGTGGATAGGATTGCCTAAAAAAAAGTTGGAAAAGCATTTTCCCACCAAAGTGGTGAGAAAACCAATTCAAGGAAAAACAAGAAAAGGGTTTAGGGTTTATGTTCGACAGACAAAAGTGTTAGAGAATATCGGGGTTGATTTGTTTCCACTGGTCAAACGTCGATTATGTGTTCCATGCTCAATTTGTTTAACCCAAAATTATTTTTCTTAATATTTATAATTTTCCCTATTTTTTTTTCTATTCAATTTAAAATATTTATATTCTATTTCTATTTTTATTTTTATTTCCTTCTTCTTGTCTATCCTCTCAGTCTTGGGAGAAAATCTCATTTTTCATATACTAAAAACAAAGTGAGGAACAAAGGAAAATTTGGCCTGAACATGAAGACAAGAAGGAAAGAATTTTCGGCACATCAACTCCAAATTATTGTTCCAACGTAGATTTGGTCACAGAGACAGAATTTTGATAGAGAGATGCTTCACGTACAAGAAATTTTTTACGGGAAAACTCACAGGACACTCACACATGTGTGGGTCCCGTCCAATTTTTTAATACATGGTGGAGCCCACTATGTGAGTATTCTGTCAAGTTTATGTGAAATTCTTCCTATAATTGAGGATTAATTGATTTTGATATATGGAAAAGTTTAAATTTGAGAATGAATACTATTTTAAACATATGGAATCGTGGATATGATTTGTTGAATCTCAGCTTGATTTATTAAGAAACCATATTACTGGTAGTAAATTGTAATATGCAAAATTACCAATGAGAATAGCATTGCTTGTTTTATAAATAAAAACAAAAATATTTGCTAAAAATTTATAAACTTGTCAGTTCATCAAATTTTAATTAAACATTTCATGAATATATAATTTTTATCAATTTTTCAACTACGACTTTTACAAAATCTATTAATGTTAAGCTTTATGAAAATTATGTTGAAGATTATAGATTAAGAGGATGTTTGGTAGAGATTAAAATCATATTAAAATTGAAAATATAGTCGTTATTGTTGACTTTTATTAGACGGATGAGACCCTATAACGATCATATTTTCAATTTTAATTGGATTTTAAGCCGTACCAAACATGCCATAATTATGAATTGTAATTAAAATTTAAATATGAAGGTCACTTCTAAAGTGCAGGTGCAGCCCTCCTTCGCTTGACCGCGTAAAAGTTGGAGACAGTCAATAAAGACTTCTTTCCGTAATTTCCGTTACTGCCGAAAATCTTATTTTCTTTCCACTATAAATTCCTTTTCCCCTTCTCTTAGTATTCACAACATTTTCCTTTCCTCTGCGTATGTCTCAAAGGCCAAACACTCCCCACTTTTTGGCCTCCATTCCCATTTCTTGGTCTCCAGTGAACTAAACTCTAATCCCAATTGGTCTTCTAATTTCATTTTTTCATTCTTTAAAGAAGAAACGATCAAATTCTTCAGTTTTTTCTGACAATTTTTTTGTTAAATCGACATGGGTTTTAAGGGATTTTTTGAAGGAGGAATTGCTTCCATTGTTGCAGGATGCAGTACTCATCCTCTTGATCTGATTAAGGTCCGAATGCAACTCCAGGGTGAAGCTCCGGCCCCGCCGCAGACAGCTTTTCAGACGCTCCGCCCTGCTTTGGCTTTTCAAGCCACAGCCGGCCATGTCCATCCCCACATGGGCCACATCAGCCTCCCTCCACCTCCACCACCACGAATGGGGCTCGTGTCAGTTGGGATGAAAATTATTCAGCAAGACGGTGTTGCAGCTATGTTTTCCGGCGTCTCCGCCACCGTCCTCCGCCAGACACTCTACTCCACCACCAGAATGGGCCTCTACGACATCCTCAAACAGAAATGGACCGACCCCAATTCCAACAACATGCCATTATTGAAAAAAATCTCGGCGGGTCTCATAGCCGGCGGTGTTGGCGCCGCCGTGGGAAACCCAGCCGACGTCGCAATGGTCCGAATGCAAGCAGACGGCCGGCTCCCTCTGGCGCAGCGGCGGAACTACAAAAGCGTGTTGGACGCCATATCCCAAATGGCTAAGAACGAAGGCGTGGCTAGCCTTTGGCGCGGCTCGTCTCTCACAGTAAACCGCGCCATGCTCGTCACAGCTTCGCAGCTGGCTTCATACGATCAATTCAAAGAAACTATACTTGAAAAGAGATTGATGAAAGATGGGCTGGGAACCCATATCACCGCCAGTTTTGCCGCAGGGTTCGTGGCGGCGGTGGCGTCAAATCCGGTGGACGTGATAAAGACTAGGGTAATGAACATGAAGGTGGAACCCGGGACGGTCCCACCATACAGTGGGGCCATTGATTGTGCAATGAAAACTATTAGAGCAGAGGGACCCATGTCCCTTTATAAGGGATTTATTCCTACAATTTCAAGGCAAGGTCCATTTACAGTGGTGCTCTTTGTCACGCTAGAACAAGTCCGAAAATTGCTTAAAGAATTTTGATGATGACGAAGAAGAAGAAGAATTTAAAAAATATTTGTTTTTAGTAATTGATTTCGATTTTGAAATAGGAAGTTGTTAGATGTTACAATCCAATATTATATGTATTTTTTTCTCCCTACAACTTGGTTGATCGACGATAAAACTGTAGTCGATTCAGGTCTACTCTTCTAAATTTCTTTTTAGTTTTACTATATCAAGAACACAAGCTTTGCAAGTTTTTTTCCTACTTTTTAACAACATATTTAAAAAAAAAATGCTATTATAAAATTCAATCTCCCACAAAAATGGGGCTCAAATAGAACCTAAGTCTCATGTCTTGGAGTTATAATCAAAAGACACTAAATGCATGATTGTCAAACATAAGCCATATATTTAACAAGAAAAATGTTACTCGAACAGATGAGGGTACAGATGCTGCGCTAGCAACATTTCGTTGGCTGGTTTAACTTTATTTTCCATCCAAAACGATATGAAATCTTGCCATCTCAGAATTTTGTAAAATCATCTATTAAACCAGTATGTACAAGTAGCATTTCTCATTTTACAAATATCTTAGGGTTAGGTTATTGGTTATTGTAGGCCATTAGGAGTGAAAAAGCGTGCGGTTGGCACGCTTACATTGCCAACACAATTTTGGAACACTTTGCGTGTGGACTCGTTCCTTCTTGTCCTCTGAATAACTAGTTATAATATATATAAATATCTTTGAATGAAGCATATGTTGTGTTGTGTATGGAGGAAACTGGGCCTCTTATGTAGGTTGATTAGAAAGAACCTGCACCGGATACTGGTTACATGCTTGAATAAAGTGGACTATGTTCATGGAATTTTGATTTTCAATTTTCCTGTTTTTTTCTCCTTGGTTATTATGTTCTAAAATAACGTACAATTCATTGAAAAGGGCTAGATAGGTGAGGAAAGAGAGAAATAGAGTGGTCGACTAACTCATTCGTCGTTCGAGATATCATGACTTGGAAGGTTCGAGATCTAAAGAGTCATGATTTGGATAAACAATCATACCACGTATGCATATAAAATCATTTAGGGTCCGTTTGATTGCAAATGTGGAAAATAGGTGGAAAGAAAATGTTTTACTGGAATTGAATTGCCTAGAATTTGTTTTATTGGGAATTGTAATTAATTGTATTTTATTGATATAATTTTCTACTTGAAAAATGTTGAAAGTTTGGTGTCCGTTTGGCTTCGTTTTTTATAAAAATTGTCCATTAAAGTGATAATTTTTTCTACCAATACGTCTAGAATTTGTTCCAATTACCAAAAAGTAAAAAAAAAATTAAAACAATTAGAAAAAATTATCATATTCGTTTGACTTTTTTTTGCATAGAAATTGTCAAAAAAAAATGAAAATTCTTTTTACAATGATTGATAAAATTGGTTGTCATTGCTAAAAAAAAAGGTGGAAAATGTTTTCCAACCTATTAGGTGAAAAAATATTTTCCATCGTTTGTGCATCAAAGGGTTGTACCTAGGAAAAATGAGGAAGACATTTTCCGTGAAAAATTTAGCCTATCAAACAGTCAAAAAGTGGAAGTAGGAAAATATTTTCCTATTTCCATGGAAAATTTCGCCAAATCAAACGGACCCTTAGGGTGCGTTTGATTGCGAGCATGAAATTTGCACTGAAAAAATAATTTATTTGTATAGATTTATTAATTAAATGCTTTTCAATGTTTTAGTTATCAATCTAGAAAATATTTTCTTTGTTTTTGAGGAAACTATGATCACGTGACTAAAAGTAGGAAAATATTTTTCGTGAAAAAAAAAATGTCAAATCAAACATCTTAAAAATAGGAATTTGGATTAAAAAGGCATTTTTCATTAAAAAAAAAAAATAAGGATAATGTTATGTGTACATAGCATCAGAACCGGACTTGAGGGGAGGCCCAAGAGGCCTCCGTCTCAGGCCCAAAATTTTTAGGGGCCCATTTTGTTTGGTTTTTTTTTTTTTTAACCTAAAACCTCGACTCGACTTCAACTCCAGTCTTACGCGAATCATGCCTCCACCTTCAGAGTTCAGCCATTCCCTGAGTTTCATCCACCCGAGTTTCCTATTTCCTTCACTGCTCCAGCCCGTGTACATAAAAAAATTATTAAAGAATGGAGTCCGGTTTGATTTCTGCGGAGCCAAGGATTCGGGAGGCAAGAAAGGTAGCAGCAGCAGCCGCAGCACAGCCTCACTCGCGACTCGCCGAAGGCCTTGGCACCGGATTCTTGCTCATCCTAGATAACTGAAAGTCTGAAACTGGGACTGCTCAGTGCTCATCTTCTTCAAACATATTTTGGGCAATTTTGTTGTGATTATTCGATATATTTTGGAGAATCATGCATACTCCTGTTAAAATTCAACCATTATCAAATCCCCAAATAATCGATCCCACAATTCCCATTTCGAAAACCTTAGGACTTGATTCGATTTTTCATCTGGTAATTTCATGTAAATATGTAATCTCCTTGGCTTTTTCTGTGGATTGGGTTTTATTTTATTGTAATTTATTTTTCAATTCTATGCCTAATGCCTTAATTTTTTTTGTCAATTCTATGCCTAGTGCCTTTGATTTTTGTCAATTTTACAAATTAAGAGTTGATTGTATTTGTTTACTTTATGCTTGCAAAGTGTTCCTCGGAGCTGATTGTATTCATATGGGTGATGCACTAATTTTTGAGCTATTGGAAATCAGTTCTGCGGAGGTTCAGTTTAAAATTCAATTTCTAAGATGAGTCATTCCACCAGAACCGCGAGAGTGGATAAATAAGAGAAGAGATGAACATCGAGTGATACACTATTGAAGAAGAGTAGGATACTGAGTGGTTTCTGATTGCGAATTATTTATTGAAAATCTTGAATATTGAAAAAGATTCAGTGTTTCAAACTCATATGAGTCATGTCTTTGCGATTTTTCATTTAGCCTGACCTCCACCCTTAATATTTGCAATCAACCCAATTCCACACATTTTGTTGGTGATGTTATACCTCTTAATAATACAAATAACATATTAACATTGTTGCTTATGTGTGTAGTTGAAATATATCATTGAAGCATTTGTCATTGCACATTAGCTGAAAGAGAACTCAAACACGACATTTTAGAGACTTTGAACTTCAACTCTATTTCAAATGCATTGCAATCAATGTTGAGCCTTAATTGTCCTACTATTCTTTGAATTTATTCACTTCTAACTTGGTCTTTGTAATTGAATATATTATATTTAAGTCTTCAGTATTGCATATGTCAGTTGAAATATTACTCGAGGAAGATTTTTCGGAGTCAACTTTTAATCTAATTTTCGTTCTATTTTTCAATTTTGTTCTAATCCACATTTATTTTTCAATTCTATGCCTAATGCCTTCATTTTTTGTCAATTTTTTGAAGTTTGAAACCGTGTACTCCTATTATCACCAAATATCCCACGAATTAATTTTATGTCATGCATTAATGCGGAATTCTTCTTCGTTGTTAATAGGGATTTTGTCAAGTGTCAACAGGATTAATTCCACATACACGTAGGAAAAACAAAACATACACCCTGGTAAGTCAAGTTTCTTGTTTCCAGCTTTACTAGTTTAGCTGTTTACTGTATTTTGTTTTGTGATTGAGAATTTGAGTATAGATATTGGTTATTGGATAATGGATGGATGATTAAGGATGATAGGGGTTGAAGTTTGAAATGAAAATTAATAAATCTGCAATTCTACGTATATTAGACTATTAGTTATGGGATTTTATAAATTGAACATGTGATAGTGGAATCGAATATGTATTATTACTTATCTAGATTTGGCGTAATCAAGTGCGAATTTGATTGATACTTTTGCCTCTCGAAAACTGTAAGACGGGTTATTTAAGTGGTCGGTTAGAAAATCTTTGTATTGTTATTTGATTGCAAAACAAATATTTTGAATATTTTAGTTTTATTAGTTGTTTTATTGTTGAATTTAAGTTAACAAATTTAGTTCCGTAAAACTCTTTTAAAAGAAAAAGAGAATTGTCTACTATAACTTAAGAGTCCAAACTTTGAATTTCGCATCAGGCCTCGCGAAACACAGGTACAATCCTGCATAGCATTATCCATAAACTTTGACATAATGGTCACATAGCCGACTCCTATTGGAGGAGTGCCTAGCCCATGGATCATGATATCTATATATAGCATGATCCATAAAGGTTCACTTAATGAGCACATGGCCGACCTGGCCCATCCAAAAACTAAAGTCATGTAAACACACCCTCAATATTTCATGTAGTTGGAGGGACTAGAGCTACTGAGTTCCATTTTTTAAACCAATTTTCCATATAAAATAATAAAAAGAAAAAAAAAAGTGCATTTAAGAGCCCCTTTTTTGATAAGAGAGCCTCCACGACAATAAGGTGACGCTCAACTTCCACTTTCAATATTCATATTCGATCAATTAATCTCTGCATCTTGTTACACTTTGCAAAGTAAACTTATTGAAATATTCTCAATGAATATTAGGAATAATGGCCACGAAGATAGGGCTAGACAAAAGTTTCTGAATCGAACCGAACGTTTCCTCATAAATTAAATACTCGAACGAGTATCTGAATTGAGAATCGATGGGTTTGGTTCGATTCTCGATTCTAAGCTAAGAACCGAATCTACATATTTTTTTTATATTTTTAATTAAATTATTTTAATTTTTTCTAAACAAATTAGCAAATTAATTAGGTAAATTTCTATTATTTTTTTAAATTTTCTGACTTAATTAATATTTAGTATTAATATCTACATTTTAGTATTTGTATAATATTGAATTAATCTTAGGGGACAATTTATTATTTATATGTTTTTAAATTAGGCTACGTCAATTTGTAATAGTTACGAATGAACATTTTATTAGTTATATTTATGTAGTGTTTTAAATGTTAAAAAATTTAATTATGATACGAAACCGAACAAAATCGAATGGAACCAAACCAAACCCGAACAGTTCCATAATTATATTTGAAACCGACGGTTCCATTTATTAAATACCCGAAAGTTTTGGATCGATTCAATTCTAAAAAAAAATGAATCGAACCATGTCCAACCCTACGCGAAGGCTTACAACCTATCACAAGAGTTCATTTTGTTCATCCAACTTTTCAAAAGGAGCATATCAGTTTTCAATGTTTCACTTTTATTGCGCTGTTAGTCTCAACTTCCATTTTCCCTCAATAATTTTGTTGTGTGAACTAATTTTTACCAATGAATGTCATGAATTCTTACACCAAAGAACATCAAGGGCCACACACACACACAGCAGGTAAACTTGCCAAACATAGACCGATATTTGAATCAATTTGAACTCAGATTTGTACAAGAGAGGATGTGCATGATCTAAAATTCCTATTCATAATAAGAAACCTTTATGTATCATTACAGCTGCTTTATGTAATATCAACCCAGAAATCTGCTATTCTACATCAGTCCTCCTTTGGACCAATAACCTGATCCTTGATTTGTTCAATTTTAGCAACCAATTCTGCTCGATTTTCCTGGAAATAAAGATCAACCAATTATTTTCCACAAGACAAAGAAATCATAGTCATCATACAGAACATTCTCGAATCCCAACCTTGAAAATTAGATAGCGGCTACTGAACCAGATTGTGTATCCAAGACCAACAAGCTCCAACATTTTAGGAAACTACGATTTATAAAATCAAAACCATATTGTAGTTAGTGAAATGCCTAGTCGACAGCTTGAAGTAAATGAATACAAATCAATGCACAGGAAAACGAGTACTCACCACTGGAATAGAATCGATAGCACCAACGACAGCAGATGCCAGCCAAACTGCAAGCAATGCACCACCACCAAATGCTAGAAGTGAATATGTATCATCAGAGTCGAACTGAAATTGATGAAAAGCATGTCATATTTCAAAATAGTTAGAAGGAATGTGAATCCGCTATTAGATCATTCCAATGTAGAAAACAAATCATAGGCTCTCAGAATAGAAGTGAATAGGTATCGTCAGAGTCGAACTGAAATTGATGAAAAGTATGTCATATTTCAAAATAGTTAAAAGGAATTTGAATCCGCTATTAGATCATTCAAGTGTAGAAAACAAATCATAGGCACTCGAAAGTTTGAAAGCCCAAGACTGCGATTGATTTATCCGTTCTGCTGACAAGAACTATCAGCATTATTCGTAAATATAATACTGTGGCTGGCCAACTTTATTTAGCAGGTCTCAATCGACTTATAAGTTCATATTGAGGTCAATTTCACTAAGCATGTACACAGAAATGCCTAGTAATCCAAAAATTAGATTGTGCGCTTGTCACAAAACTGAAATAAAGTGTGTTTCTTTTCATTTTCACTATACAAATGACACTTCCTGGCATATTGAGCACAAAACTATAACTCAGCCAAAATATGGGGGGCGGAGGATTCAAAAGAAAACAAGAAACAATGAAATGGGGAACTTAAAATTACAAAAAGGGAAAATTTTGAAAAAAAATCAAGGCTTTTGTTTCTCCCAATCAGAAGCTAAAGTTTCAACATTGTAGGTATCACGTGTTAAAACAACTTTACCAGATACCAATTATTTTTAGGAAACTGTCAAATAAGAACAAGGGATCTAAATAGAGAAAGTACCAGCATAAAAAAACATGAAGAATACTTTAAAAGGGAACACGGGTATTGTGTAGTTTATGCAAATACAAGTCTTCCCTCGTATGCTTTGTTTGTCATTCTTTTGAAGTGAGAAATTAAATAAAGAACAGGGGAAAAAGTTTAGTTGACGTATGGGTAGGCATGATTCGGTTTGGTTCGGTTTCTGAAAAGAACTAGAACAGAGATATAATGGAACCATTGGTTCCATCACTAATTATGGAACCAAACTAGAACCAAAAGTGTACAAATGCAAATTACTGTACAAAGTTCTTTTGCCAAAAGTGCAGACCCACATCCAAAATCAAAACAATAAGCCTCGCTCAATGCAAAGAAGTTCCATCTTCATACTAAATGTCGTCATAAAAGTCATTCACCAAATTACCAAAGAAACATAAGTAATTAAAACCATGGTTGATTAAAACCGGTTCTTGGTTCAACCAAAACTGACTGGTTCTTAGTTCTAAAATTGAAGGAAAACCGAACCAGCCAGTTAGTTTGATTCAGAATCTTTTGCCTACCCCCAAGTCAATGCACGATGTAACAAACAGAGTATTCAAAAGACAATATCAATACAAATATTGTGAGGACATTAAAAATAGAACACAGATATAGCAAAATGTACTATAAGGTTGCTCAGGTAACCGCTCAGTATTGACAATGATAGTCAATGTTTCAGCAAGCCTCTATAAGCTTTCAAGATGTTGAAGTATTCATCATGGCAACCAAATTCATATCATCAACTTATTTTGAAATAGACACTTTGCATGTTTAGTTGAGCTTATAATGTTCTTATCACTTAAAAGCACCTTATAAGCCCAACCAAACATACTAAGTGCAAAACACAAAATTGAAAAGACTAAAATGTAAAAAGAAAAAATCAATATATATATATATATAGAAAGAGATAAGTAGGAAAAGTTGAAATTATACATACAGAAATAAATATAAACAAAGAAACGGGTGCATCTCTACTTGATAAACAGAACCATAGTTCAACCCTACAATTCTAAAACACCAAACAAAACCATTTCGAGTATAGACTGAACAAGCAAATGTTGGACTAATATTATTTAATTCAAGTCCAATGTCTTTAAAAGAGAATGCTGGAACAGAAGCCTTAATGTTTTGTTTATGCTCTGTTTTAATTTAATCAAACACAGAATGCAGGAAAACCATGACAATTAAAACCAAGATAATAGCCTATTTGAATTCTAGCACTCCCATGATGTGAAAAAATAAACCCTTCATGTCAAACAATATATTCCAAACAAAAGAAATCAATATTGTACCCAAAGAATCTAGCGAGCTCAAATACAAATGCAGGTAACAACCTAAGAAGCAATTGCTGAAGAAATCTGAGCCAATGTACTGGTTGACCTAATATACTTTGTCATTTCAAGTGATATGGTTACAGTGTTAAATATATGCTTAAGGCAGATTAAGTTTGGAAGATCTTTTTAATAAAATATGAAAGAAGATTGTATTATTTAAGAAGGTATAAGTAAGATTCATACTCAGTTCAAACACAAAGAAGGGTAATGCACGACTAATAAAAGAAATATGAAGAAACCTTACATCAAGGTTTTCCAAGAACTCGAACACCTTCATTGGGTTATCCATAAACGAATCTTCTTGTGGCTTTTCACTGCTCTGAGTTGCTAGATTGTACTCTTCATTATTTTCAACTGGTCGAACGTCTTCGATAGTTATCACACCATCGGGGTCATCTTTGACATAAGAGGGTGCTTCAATAGAAGTTTCCTCTGATGTCGGATATGAACTTTTATAACATCGCAACCCTGAAAACAAAAACCAAAAAGAATTATTTAAAAAACCTCATCTTTCATCTCTCTTCCTTCTGATAAAGAATAAGGAATTCCACGAATATTGCAAAATCAGGGAACTCAAAAACCGCAAGTTTAAAATTATCAACATCTATTTCACATTTAATCTCAAAGTAACATTTTTCTTTTAACATTGCAAGCCTCGTCAATAAAAATCAAACTCTGAACCTCCATAAAAAAAAAAATAATAATAGATAAAAATAAATCTGAAATCTATACAGAAAATGAATTAAAAAATTTATAACTTAGAAACCCAGTAGCTCTATTGACATCTTTACACAAGGACAATTACCATAACACAAATAACGAATCAAAAAATTACCCAAGTTCAAGCGATTATGCTTGAGCAGCGGAGAGCAACGGGACTGAGTGTGGACTGGATTGATTGACCTATGGTGCGGTATAGGAAGGTTCGAGACGGCTCGAATTGCGCACAGCTCCATTCCTTGGTGTTCACTGTATTACTGCGTTCTAGGGTAAGGCTTCTAGAACTTATTTATAGAGGAAATGGATGAAAATTAGGGTTTGGGCCTTTGGGGGTGTTGGGTGTCTATAATAATTTGTTTGCATTTTACCCCCTACAACTCTCTCTTTCACTTATTTTGTCCTTAAAAATAAATATATGGTTGAATGTATAACGACGTAGTTAAATACATCTTAAAAGGGCAATCAAAAGAATTTAGCAATGTACGTAATAACAACATTTAGTTGATTTTTTTTTTATTTCTTTGTTTATTAAAATATGAACGACCAACTTCTCGTGTCTAGCAATGAAAATTTTAGTCATAAAAAATTATATTAATAGATTCATCAATATATTTGTTGTTAAATAATTTTACGAGTAATGTTATGCAACTCCAGCCAAGTTGCAATCCCAATCTAGATGGCACAAGATGATAGGTTAAATTAAATGTGAAATTAAATAAGTCATTTAATTCAACTTATCATTTAATGTCATATCAACACCACATAAATTAGAGTTAAAATCTCAGTTGAGTTAAATAAAATTACTCTGCCCATGTTTGACACCCATTAATTTCTCTTTCTCATTCTCCATTTCAACCACACATTCTCCAAATAAAATAATATTACACACAAATCAAAAACTTTTCATCACTTTTCCACCACACATTCTCACATCAATCACTATTCTAAAATTTCTATTTCTTCCAAAATGGGTTTCAAACAGGAACTCTAACATTAAAGATCTTTTTCCTTTAAAACAATTTTTTTACTATCAAAATGTAATCTTGTTGTCATTGAATCATTAATTTTTATTTTTCATTAAAAAGGCTTTCAAAAATTAATTTTTGAAAATGCTTTAAGGACTCCTTTTTTAAGTATTTGTAGCTTGTGCCTTGCTCTTTTTGTCTTTGTGCCCCCAATTGACAATAGAAGTTAACAAAGACAATAACTTTATGGACTTATGGGATGTATTCGATACTATTATCAAGGACCCAAAATGCAACTAATTAGAACGTGGGATTGGGAGAAAACCAAGGCATTACTTCATGGTTGGCTAGGGTGAGTATTCTATGCTCCCTATTTTGAAATATTGTCTCTCTTTTTTCAAGAAACACTAATAATTTATCCACCTATTTTATTTCAATAAATATATTTTTTATATATATCTGCCGATAAATTAAAGTATGATTTGAATAATTTAAAAAGTAAAGTTTGTAATATGTAAGGAAGAGCGAGTTTAACTCTATAAAATAAAGAGTATCTTGTAATTAAAAAATTTCTTGAAAATTATCTGAGTTACACTTCCAAGTTCATTGTTCTTCAATAAAACATGCCCATTTTTCCTTTCCTTTTTGGAAAAAGAGACTATAGATCATTGTTGTGATTTAGCTCCCTACTTGAGTGAAGGAATTTATGAGAAACGTTTGATGCACTAAATTGGACATTATTAAATCAAGGAAACTGTTATACCATAAATTACGTGGTGCTTAGACGGATGGGGTCCCATATATTTCAATGGGCATCGACTATTCAATTAATTGGGCATATTTAATTAAATAATAGCATCTTGTGATTGGATAAGCACATTTAATCAAGCAACATCATATTCATTTGGAGTTCGGCCCATTATGCCTACTTGACCTGTTTTTTCTTTATATATAAATATGTGAGTTCATTTCATGTGAGGTATGTTCTCTAACCCTATCAAAATTTCTTCTTCCTCGCTTGCACTTATTTATCTTTCGTCCAATTGTTGACTTGACCGTTAAAGTGCAAACGGTCGTCGTACCTTTTTCTCGATCGATGGCATTTGTCTCCTAATGGGGTGTTTCAATGTACAAGTGATGTCTACGTGGAGGAAAGGTGGAAGGGATTTTGTTGGCCTGTCAGCGTATGCATTATATTATTGTTGCAAAGAACGTATGTCACGTTATCAGTATGTTACTTGCTTCACTATAGTGCTACTATTACACTAAGTTGTGCAAGTATATGACTTGCTATGATATATGATAGGCTTTCTATACATTATATCTTGGATGAATGTGACATGTCATTATTCACTTTATCGCCATGAGTAATTTGAAAGGCAAATAGATGTGTGAAGGATATATTATGTTGTATTACAAATTGCTTTAGTCCATATTACAGAGAAGATGTTGTCGAAATTTCGATAAATTATATATAGCATCTATCTTTCGAGGCAATTCGTAAGTCTTCGCTTATTCAGGCTTACACACACATATTTTATGAGGCAGTTCGTAAGTCGACACTTATTGGAACGAGTTATCGAGTCAATTCATAAATCCTCGCCTATTTGGGATAAATACATATTTTCAAAACAGTTCGTAAGTCTTTGCTTATTGGAGCAACTCATATTTCTGAGGTAATTTACAAGACGTCGCCTCTTTGACGGCTTATATTTCGAAATCCTACCCGCACATGAATGCACGACTCAGACTTGGGAGGACTATTGTTATATCCATAAATTATATGGTATGGTCAGATAGATGGGGTCTCATATATTTCAACGGGCATCAACTATTCAATTGACTTGGCCAATTTAATTAAATAATAGCATCTTGAGATTGGATTAACATATTTAATCAAGCAACATTATATTGGGCTTGGAGTTCGGCCCATCATGCCCACTTGATCCATTTATTTCTTTATATATGTGTGAGTTCATTTCACATAATGTACGATTTCTAACTCTATCCAAATTCTCTTTACCCTCTCTTGCACTCTCTTTTTTTCTCGTCTATCTGTTGAATTGACTGTCATAGTGCAAACATTGCCGAATTTTTTTCTCGACCGGTGGCTTTAGCCTCCTAAAGGGGTGTTCCAGTGTGCAGGTGATATCTACGTAGAGGTGAAGTGGAAAAGATTATGTTAGCGCATTTCTTGAGGTTAACAAAATTTATCAATTTTATCACACACCTTTATCTTTAATTCAACGTTTTCGGGATCCCCCAAGTTTTCAATATAGTTGGAGTTTCCCTAAATTAGAATTGAAGTTTTTCAAATTTTCAGGTGGAGGGTTCATTGTCTTCATACTAGGTTATTCCTTCAGATTTCAGGAATAATTACACAAAGTTAGATACTCTGTTGATAATTCTAACGTTATGATTATTTCTAATTCTGACATTCTTATGTACGTTGAAAATCCTCCATTCAAATACTCCGTTCAAGTCCTTGATCAAACCGAGTCATCTAACTCTTATAATAAAAAAATAGTGGAAAACATAGAAAGCTAACATCTAGTAAACATAACTCATGGTTTCGTCATTGAGAATCATAACACAAGTTTCATTTTTTATTCTTACTACCATGCGTGTATAAAGTTTACCCTTATAGGACGTAGCCAAGATTTTTAGTTGGGGGGCCGAAAATACGGGGGTTGGAGGGGGGCGGAGTCCCCGAAATTTTTTTAAAACTAGAAGACGATTGAAAACAACGATTTTGAGTACCAAAATAGGCAAGTTAGATTGACTGACCAAAAAAACAATCAATTTGTCGATACAAAAATAAGATGTCCATCTATGTGTTTTAACGCTATACAAATTGAAAACATGAAAATCCAACATTGATTTGCATAGTCCAGGATCACGTTCCAGTGAAGATAAATCGAATTTCTCATTCTGAGGAGAAGAATCAACAACATATGCTTCTTGACCAATGTTATCTTTCGAAATAAGGGATTCAAGATTAGAGGTAGAAACTTCCTCAAAAGGGTTGGGGGAATTAATTATATTACAATTAGGTTGAGTTTTCATTTTTCAAATGGGCTAAACAATGGACTATAACCAATTTTCCTTTATTTTTAATGCAACAGTGGGTAATAGATTCATAAATGGATCATTTTCTTTTGGATTGGATTTGAGCTATTTATTTATTTAACTATTAGATCTTTTATTTAAGTCTAAGATTTTTGTAATTAATGGGAAAAAAATTAGGGGCGGTCGCCCCCTATCTCCGTCCCTGCTTATAGTAAATAATATCGTCGTAACGACGACAAGAGAACATATATTGTCAAAACTTCATCTATTAACTGCAGAAAAGGATGAAATAAGTTAGGGAAAAAATTTACATTTTTCGCATTACAAGAACATCAAAAAGATATATAAGATTTTCCCACACCTTGATTCTGAAGTAGATGAACGATTGCTTCTGGTGTGTACAATTCCAATCGTCAGGCGAATTAGTGTCTGTAGAGCAAATTTGTTTATGTGATTTTTAATTGATCGATTGCACTTATATGTGAATTATTGTGTATTAAATTAAAGATAGTCAATTTTGGTTAATCTTCTTTTAAAGTAATCTAATAAGATTTCGGTATTTTTGGTTTTGAAGCATATAATTAAAGTGTATGCCTTTACGTGTAGAGACCATGTTTGTTTCTAATTTTATGATGAGCCGAATTAGGTTAACAGACCTTAGTATATATATACGGTTGTGGTCCCCGGATCACACGTTGATTGTTCATTCTGTTCTAACTCCCATTATTAGAGAGAAATAAAAGAATAAACGTGTTGATATGGAAGACTAAGACCGCATGATTCATTCATTGCATGGTTGATTCAGGTACGCTTCCGCTTCATTTTACAAATTCTTGGTGATCCAACATGCAGTGAAGCACCGTCGTCAGCGAGCATGCAACAACACTGTGTTGCGCAGTGCACAGGTGCATCATTGCGGTGTATGCAGCGGCGAACTTTGCTTCAGCAACTAGGGGCGGCGCCGGCATGTGCCACCTCCGGGGATCCTTCCCCGTTATTTTTTTGGTGTATTTTTGGGGGGCGGGGACCTATGCTGAAAATTAGATAATTTCAGGTCCTTGCTTGCAATTTTCAATTAATGTTAGGGTTGAAATTTTTAAAATGTGTTTTATAATAATTCAGTCTCTAAAGTTTAAAGTTCATCAATATTGGGACTTTAAAATTCCGGGTTTAACAATTCAATCATTGAAGTTTGAAAATTAATTAATTATGACCATTAAAGTTCTCAATTTTGCAATTAAAACTCTCATATTTTTTTTAAATTTGTTCGAATTGGCCACTAAAATTTTGAATAATTAAATTTTGACCCCTAAAGTTTTGGATTATTAACCCTAAGCACCTAAAGTTTCAAAATAAATAAAATATGCAAATTCGATGGTTTTCTTTTCAAATTTTGGTACAAATGACTCTTTTGAGAGGTAAAATATTCGAAAATGACTTAATTGAAGTAACATGTTGCCAAATCAACATCTCTTGTAGAAATTAATTAACTTAGAATACTGAAAGATGTTTATGTGTGTTATTCATGTGAATATTTGATCGGTCCAAAAGAAGGTCAATATTTGATCGAATTGTACATACACATGTGATGATAAACATGTGGCTATTATTTAATTTACTGTGTGATCAATAAATCAGTCTAAAAAAAGATTTATTGATCGACATGTTTCTTTATTATCAATATTTGATCACTACAACAAAAATACAACTTACAAGTCAATATTCATGTCCAAAGAATAAATACTAATGTTGTGCTAGGTATCTTATGACGGACCATATCATTATTTGAAATTATTATTTGCATATTAAGGATATCTTTGTAAACCGTTCCAATTAATTGTTTTCTAATTCAGTTTGAGGTTCTGCTGCTAATATCTCTTCTAGGATCAATTCAGTTTCAATGTTTAATGGCACGAACTTCAAGGCATGACAAGAGAACGAATTTCAAGGCATGGCACTATGTCCGATAAGGTGACTACAGCTAAGGTTTTCCTCGAAAACCTTGAGAAGAGGTTTGCCAAGAATGAAAAGACTGATACTAGTAAACTGTTGGCAAACCTTATCTCAATGAGGTACAAAGGAAAATGAAACATACGGGAGTACACTATGGAAATATCCCACATTTCTTCAAAACTAAAGGCACTCAAATTGGATTTATCTAAAGACTTATTTGTGCACTTGGTTCTTTATTTAATTGATGTGATTGCTTCTTTTAATGAATCCTTGTATGTAAATACTAAAAAATCAAAGCGAAAATTAACCGGTGAGAATTCTTCCTCATTGTGGCATTAGAGATTAGGTCACATCTCCAATAGGAGAATTGAGAGACTCGTGTCTAACGAAATTCTCGATCCCCTTGAATTTACAAATTATGATATGTGTTAACTGTATAAACGGAAAACAAACCAATAAAAGGATATTTCAAGCTAACAAGATTTTGGACATCTTAGAGGTTATACATACGAACATTTGTGGATCATTCCCTAAGACTTCTTGGAATGACCAACAATATTTTATAACGTTCATGGATGACATTTCTAGATATGGCTATGTATGTCTCATTCATAAAAATCACAGTCGCTAGATGTGTTAAAAAACTATAAAGCTGAAGTTGAAAACCAACTCAACAAAAGGATTAAAAGCGTCATATCTGACCATGGTAGTGAATACTATGGCAGATATGACGGTTCAGGTAAAAAACGTCTAGGACCATTTGTTAAATTCCTAGAGGAATGCGGTATCGTCCCACAGTACAATATATCAGGTTTACCCACTATGAATGGTGTGTTGAAAGACGAAATAGAACGCTTAAAGACATGGTGAGGAGTATGATTACTCATTCCACCTTACCAAAATCAATTTGGGGTGAAGCATTAAAGACTGTAACGCATATACTCAATAGAGTTCCAACTAAGGTCATATCTATGAACTCACGACGAAATAGCTTATTTCGTTAAAAAATTTCAGAAAATGATGAGGAACAAGAGAAAGCCTCAAGACCGGAAAAAATGTCGTCCCTTGTAAATTCTCGAAAGATAAGGGTGAGAAGAATAACCCTAGGATTTCTAGTAAGAAAACCAAGTCTGTTATATGCCATAAGTGCAAAGGGTTTGGTCACTATAGGAATGAATGTCCTAATATTAAGAATAATTCGGGAAAAGAAAAGGGTAAGACATTAGTGGTGACTCTGAGCGATGAAGAGTCGGATTCAAGCGATCAAAGTTATACATCTGGCGGTGAGAATGAACAAAATATTTGGCATTCATGTCTAGAGATACAGATTCAGTTTTAGCTCATTGAATACCAACTCGGACTGAATATGATAAGGGGAGTGAGAAGACCGAGAGCGTTAGTTGCAGTGAGGAGTCTGAGAGTTAGGAAGATTCTGATAGTGATGAATATATCCATGAGGCTTATGATAAGATATATGAGGAGAGTCTTAAAATTTTAACTAAAAATAAAGCCTTAAGCACAATAGTCATGAAACTTGAGTCGAAAAATGAGAAACTTTTAGCGTATATCCAGGATTCTACCTCAACTTTGAGTGACTTGAGATCCATGAATGAATATTTAGATACTTAGGTTAGAAATCTCCCTAGTGAGCTTGAGAAGACATCTAGTAGAGCTAATGAGCTGACAGTTGAAAGGGAAACCTTAGAAATCCAGGTTAAAAATCTTCTGTGCAATCTAGAGTATTCCAAGTCTCAACTTCTTGCATTTTCTAGTGGTTCTAAGAAGTTATATAAAATTCTAAGAATGGACAAGCCTGCTTGTAATAATGGAGGTATAAGATACAATAAAAATGATCATAATGTTACTAATACGTCCAAAACCACATTTGTTCCTAGTACTGACTAGCTTAAACATGTGCCTAACCCTGAACCTAAGATAAGAGATATGTATGACAGAGACCTATTAGACAGCGTAGGACTCACCACCTAGGAATAGACGTCAGGGATCACATACATTTGGTTATAATTTTACCCCTACATATTTTCGTTGCGGTGAGTTGGGACACATAAGGCCTAAGTGTCGTCATTTCCTGAATAGAAATAGTAATCGGAGCTTAAATAATAATCAAGAGTTTATTGGTCAGATTGACTTTTTTACTAATCAGGTGAATCAATTGACCACTGTATTCTTAAAGGTAAGAGTATTTGCATACCTAATTGATTTGATATTTTTTTGGTGCATACTCATATTTTTTCACTGTGTCATTGATTTATGCATGCATCATATTTGTTTATTTATTTTTTATAACGAAAACTCATTCATTTTTTGTGTGTTTTGACATTTTTTATGTGCTTAGTGCATTCATGCTTTCAATTAAAAAAATAAAAATAAAATGAAACATTGAAAAATAAAAATGCGAGAAATTCTTTTTACAGCATAGTTTATAATATACTTAAACTTGTTTGTTGTGATCAAGCTTGTGTTTAATCAATGAGCTATAACATAATTTCAATTGCTAGTTTAGGTTATTTATGAAGTACTTAGTATATGTGTCTTCATATATCATTTGCACTGCACACTATGATATTGTTAGTAGAACTCTACCGCGTGTGTGAGATTTGAGATGACAATCACATGTTAGTAAGATGACTTTGAACATGAATTGACCTTATTTATTAGATCTAAACTCAAGTTTATCCTCGATAATAAAAAACTTAATATCTTATGCTCTTCTTCGGAGTCTATTCGACTCGAGCAATTATGCCTACACGATTTCTCATTACCTGGTGCTTATGGTCAACTGACTTGAGTTAACCGTAGGGATGACAACGGGACGGGTACGTCATTTCCACCCCCGTCCCGTCGAGTATTTTAGTTACCTTACCTCATCCCTATACCCGGTTAAAGCGGGATGGGTCGGGTTTAGGTCGGGCCCGGGGTGGGTGGTGTAGGTCCCCTGTCCCATTTATTTTTTCTTTTTATTTATTATTTATTATTTATTTTTATTTTTTATGTCTTTAGTTAGTAAATATTATTACTTTTTACTAATTTGTTAAAAACAACTTATATTTTCTTTAAAAATGATGATAAATTTATTATTTTTGTTCGATAAAAAACTTAAATTTGAAATTAACTCTAAACGGGGCGGGTAGAAGGGAGGGAACTATGCTTTCCGTCTCCGCCTTGTACCCGCTTCGAGGTAATGACAATCGTCCCATCCTCGTTTCGGGGTAATAACCCACGCCCCGTTTACTCGATTAGATCGGTAATTCCTGCCCCATTCAGGGCGGGACCCCACGGGTATCGGAATGAACAGATTTTTTTGTCATCCCTAGTTAACCTGTCTAAAGCTCGCTACATAAGTTATTTTAGTCTCTTAACGGAGAATAGTCTGCACTTAAGATGCGAAAACTAATTATGAGCTTACAATATTGAAATATGTGAAAATAAAATATGCTAAAAGTCGGGAGGAGAAATAAAAATTATCCACACAAAATGAGCTTTTCTATATATGCTCTAATGTACTTTACTTGGTTTAACTTTCATAAGTAGAGGAATAACATAATTGGCAGTGGTATTTAGCAATTCCCTTTTCACTACATTAAGGTTTGGAGTTCTATTGATAGAGGATTAGTGACACTTTACACATATGTGTCACTTATAAAATTTCCTCCATTTTAACTTGATTCATGTGGAAATGGTTATTGATAATTGCTCATACTTATGCATGCTAACAACTTCATTTTTGAGTTATTGTGTGTTAATTCTCGGTCTTTTGTCATTTTGTGACAAAAAAGGGAATAATATATTTTTGATAGAGGATATATATTTGGATGTATATGATATCTTTGACTTGACATGATGTATCTCAAAAAGTTTGACTTAACGGCATTAAATGATAATTTCAGTATTGGTAGATTAAATTTTGATGTTTTGAAGTAACAATATTTCGTTTTGGTATTGGGTTGCATTGAAATTACATTTGTAATATAGTGATGAAATGAGAAATATCGAACCCGTAGGGATTGATACTTGATTTCTATCGAGTATTATAATTGTTTAGTTTTCACTTTATTTAGATGATCAATGTTGTGATTTTAATTTAATATAGACTAAAATTGGCAAGTCAACAGAAGCAAATCTGAAAGAAGTTATCAAATTATAAAAGTCTAGATAATGATTTCATCATACTATCAACCATGCTTTTGAACCTATATAATTTTAACTCATTCGGATCTTTCTTAATTTATGGGCAAGAACCTAATTATAATTATATTCTCTCTCTCGGGTGCCGAATAAAACTTATCGCTATAATTTAATTTCAATATCCCTATTCCGAATTAAACGTATAGAAATTTTAATGTACGTGGTTCTTGATTCAAATAAGCCTCAAAGATTCGTACTTTCTCTCGAAATCTACGAAATCTAGGTTATGTTGTTCTTTGATCACGCCTAAATTTTTCTCTCTCGAGTGTCAAAATTTATGCAATAATTCAAATTAGTGGCCAATTAACTGAACGCATTAAACATAAACAACATAAATAAATTAATACAAAAATACAAAGAGCTAAATATATAGGAATCAAACATGTCTCAAGTTGATTATATCAAACCTTAGATCTAAGTATTTAGTTCATAATGAAGAAAATTGACACAATTGAATTACATATGAATAGCATGGATAAGAAGAAAGGATTTAGGAAAACTGTTCGTTGTTGCTTGATTTCTTCTTCCAATTGTCAATCTCTCCTTTTTTTCTTTTTCAATTGATTCCTTCCCGATTTTGTCTTCAATATTCTTGCCTTCTTCTAGCCGCCAACCCCCCTTTAGGTCTTCAAAAATGTGTATTTATACTTCCCCACGGTTGCAAGACGAATTGAATGTGGACTGGGCCGCAAATCTTTTAAAATTTTTGTTTTTTTCCTCTTATCCGAAAGGCGGTGCCCATAGCTAGCACCGCGAATTCTCCTCTTGATGGCGCCTTGGCGTGGTTCTGCATTTTCTTTTTGTATTTTTGGGTGCCAACATTCTGCCTCGTTCTTTGTTGTTCTTCTTCTCTACTTATTGTGCTAATCTTTTGGTCTTCTCTCCATTTCATTCTTCTCTTCCCTAATCTCCATGTCATACCTCCTTCATGATCATCATCATAGCTCCATTTCAAGTTCTAAACACTCCGTTTTCATCTCATTTGTCCAACTATAAAATAACACGAACATGCACATCAAAACGTTCAAAAGTGCTCAAGAACAAACTAAAAATTACGATTTAAAGGAACTTGTTTAATGAGTTGATTTCACTCATCGGGAGCTAGTTAGATTTTGATAGTTTATGATGTAATTGGCAAGTTTGTGAACAAAATGAACTAAATTGGATAGGTTATATAAGTCAAGGAGCAGGTTGTAATTTTCATAATTCAATTGCATAGGTTCTAGGATTCGAGCTTTAAAAGAGGACAAAAAATGTCGACTCAATTTCGCTAGATTGTCATAAGAACTTTGCTCGAGCGGGAGAAACATAAACATTATTGCTAGACTGTTGCCGGGTCCTCGCTCGAGAGACAAGCATCACTCGACTATCGCTGAGCATAAGGTTAGCCGATAATTTTTTAATTGTGATTTCAAGGCTTTTATTCGGCTCATTCAACTCTAACCCTATCATATAAATACTAGAACACAACAAACGTAAATTTAGAAGGTTGAAACATATAAAGTTTCATCTTTTCATCTTCCAATTCATTGACGGACTTCAACCTTCATTGATTTGATTATACTTGACGGAAAAAATATCAGTTCTAGTTAATCCATATACTAAGCTTATTGAGAAATTCGGAGTTCTTCAAGAATCCATGGGAGATAAATGAATTCACAAAGTCAAGGGTTAGAGAATCCAGGAGGGCTTTGTTATTGCAGTTAAGGAGTTGGTACAGGAGTGCGCAATTCAGGAGGTCTGTCAGATTACAGTCAAGAGTTGGTGTAGGGGCACACATTCAAGATGACTGTTAGAATCTCGGTAAGGAATTGTTGTAAAGCACGCAATCCAGGAGGATTGTATTAACTTTAGTCAGGAGGTCACAAAATACGTGTTGTCGTCTTGTTGGTAGACTGTAAGTTCGATCGTTTATAGCGGATTTTGATTGACAAAGCGTCTAAAGTTTTTACCCAATTGGGGTTTCTCCGTGAACACCGCATGTTATTTACCGTTTTCATATTTTGCGGTATTCAAACGTATGGTAATTGGATTGTATGCTTAACTATCTAGAAATAATTAATTAGTGACTTGTTGCTGGTTAATTACAATTTTTAATTCCGTATTTACACTTATTCACCCTCTCTTGGTGTAGTTTGGGTTGAATTGCATAAGTTTCAAAGGGAAAAAAAAAACATAAGGAGATTAGGTGTCAATAGAATTTCAGACATCTTAAAACTAATTCATACAGATATTGTGAGTCATTCACCTTGACTTTTTGGAATGATCAACAATAATTTATTATGTTCATAGACGAGTTTTTCTCACTATAACTACCTATATCTCATCAATGAGAAATCTCAAATACTAGACATGTTCAAGGTATACAAGATTAATGTTGAAAATCAACGCAACAAAATAATATAACAAGTCAGATCTTACATTCACTACGACAGATATGACGGATCGGGAGAACAACATTTATGGTCTTTTACTAAATTTCTAGAGGAATGCGAAATCGTACCACAGTACATCAAGATCTCTCTAGGTAGAAGGACTAAAAACTGCAGCTTAAATTCTTAATAAGATTCAAAGTAAAGCAATTGTTAATGGGTTACAATTTTTTTATTTTTATTTTTAAACTGAATTTCTGGAAAATTTCAAATTTAACAAAAACTAAATCTGGATTTGCTAAATCCGAAAACCATGAAATTATATAAGAACGAAATTAAATTTTCGATTTTCAATGATTCGACATGAATTAACTCTGATACCACTTTGTATGATTTTCATGAAACTTAAACTTTATAAACTTTACATAATTGAAAAGATCTCCATGTCAAATCACCAAGAAAATTAATTAATGCGGAATATACATTGATCCATTGATTTTATTTTGAATAATTAATCTTGATATTTAAATCTTGATTTCGTGTTCTTCAATTTAATTCATTCAAACCTTCTTCTTGATTCTTAATTTTTGATTGTGGGTTTATTGATCTTCATCTCCAATATGTTTTCTTTTTTATTCTTGTGTTGATGAGATGACGCAAAGAATGAGAATTACATATGAATTACGGATCATAATCCTATATATAATTTCCATATGTATTTGGCCCATCGTCAAATACAAACCCTAATGGATCCAGTCTCTACACATATAATTCGATCCACGCTTTATTTAGAGCCTGTTCAGTATAACTCAAAATTCAATTAAAATTAAAAATATAGTCTTTATTGGGTCCCACTCGTCTAATAAAAATCAACAATAACGATTAATTTTTCAGTTTTAATCCGATTTTAATCTCTACCAAACACTCTCTTAGATGCTCAAATCCCAGTTACTTAATTCTTTATTATATCACTTTAATTTTGAGTTTAACTTTAAGATATCATTTATACACAATTAATTACATATATCAGCCCTATGTCAAATTAAATAATTTCCAAATAGCCTCTTCGTCTCCGCCTTTAGATCTATTAACAAAATCTTCACGCACACCTCAAGTAGCCTATTATTTATTCCAATTAATATTTATTATTTAATACACCTCACGACAGTGATTCCAAGTAGGGGTGGGCAAAAATCCGTCCAACCCGACCGACCCGACCCAACCCGACCCGACCGGGTTGGGTCGATTTTTGCCATTTTTTTCTTGGATTGGATTGGTTTGCAAGGTTAAGTTGGTCGGATTGGGTCGAGTTGTGGGTTAACCCATCCAACCCGACAAAAATCACCCAACCCGAACCGCTAATTAAAAAACTAAAAAACTTTGTTAAACTAAAACAGATTAAAAATGAGAGAACCGGTCAAAAAAAAAAGTGCGACAAAAAAAAAAAAACTCAAACATATTTTCCATCATCTCTCTCACGCGGCGGGCGTCATCTCACCAAATCATCAACATTGGTTATGATTTTGGATGAGATCTCTCTTCCAATACATCTCTCTTTAACGCAATATATTAATGTTACTTTAAATTTAGTACTTTGGTGACTTTAATGTTTGTTGATAGGTCGTCCCAACTCCCAACCTAACCCGACCAACCCAACCCAACCCGACCGACATTTGGTTGGGTTGGGTTTCAATCTTTACATGGGTTGGGTTGGGGGAAAAACCGACCCAACCCAACCCACGCCCACCCCTAATTCCGAGGTGTTTTTCTTAAAAATCGAACTACATTCTTAGGGTTCAATGTCTTGGCCAATAATTACAAAACTTATAAAGCTATTTGTCCTCGATGATTTGACATAGTCTTTTTTTTTTTTTTAATTTTGTGATTATATGTTCATCAAAATCTCATTTTTAATCACATATTTTATTGGATCAACGATTCTTAACTATTTTTGAATCACACGTTTTATGAGATCCGTCAACTTAAAATCTAAAAATATTTTATCGAATAGGGACATAATCTTGTGTAAGCATCCATGCTAACTACTATTGTTATTGGAACGATTAACTAGTTCGACTACAAAAATCAGAAGCCGATCCCATGTAAAGAATTAAAACTCGTAAAAACAACTTTAAAATAAACGGTTCACTTCAAAATGAGTGGCTACAATCTACTTATTAATAACAATAAAGATTTTTAATCTTTACTTATCGTGTTCTCACATTATATCGTCGAATTATTATCATCAATCTTCTATTAGATAGCAAATTGTTCTCGAAATTTTTTGAGGGACAGGATCAAAATTGGAATCAAGTAAAGGTCGATTAATTCCAAAATCCGTATTCAATTAATATTTGGCTAAATTTACCAATGTCACCCAACTTTATACTTAGTATTACCATGCCACCCAATTTCATTTTGGTTCACCGTGACCACCAACTATATATAGTATCACCATAGCCATCCAATTTGATTTTATTTCACAATGGGCATCCAATTCTATATAGCGTTTCACCATGACCACATAATTTTATAATATTTCATCATGATCATACAATTTCATTTCACTAACTTAAAAAATGGTAAAATTGAAACTTTATATTATATATATAAAATAATTTTAAGAAAAACAAAAATAAAAGTTTTTTTTTAAATTTTAAAAACTTTTATTTTAAAATAAGTTTTTATTTTATTTTCTAAGTAACTTTTTTTAATAATTTTTTATTTACTTTATTTTACTAAGCAACATTCTTTTTTAAAAAATAAGTTTTTATTTTTTAAGTAATATATATATATATATATATATATATATATATATATATATATATATCTTTCTATATATATAAAGTGGCTATTAAATGGAATTTGTTGGTTTAATGGAAAAACTAACGGAATTTCTTGATTTAACGGAAAAACTAACGGAATTCCTTATTTTAACGAAAAATCTTTTTTCATCACCCCTTACTTTCAAAATTATAATTAAATAATAATAATAATAAATTAGCTTTTGATAATTCATTCAAACTAAAATATCTTGGAGCTAACTTATCCGAATCGATTTTTTCTCGAATTTGATTTATGTATCTAATTACGATTTATCCAACGAGACCAATATTCATATATTTACGATAACTCAATCAATATCTAAACATTTGACACAAATAAAATATAATTTGATAAATGTATCATTTAGTCCCTAACTTTCAAAATATTAAAATATAATATATAAAAATTGAATTATATTTTATGAAAATTTTCGGGGTATTACATTTTCACTTCCTTAAAATATTTTCGTCCTCGAAAACTTACCCGTCACTTACCAATACTAAGTCTAACACATGATATACATATATTATATATACACTTCTCTCCAAAGGTTTCATAAACTTCCAATGTGAGATGTGCATTTTATATATGCTTTTACCTCTAATAGTTTTATAAACTTCGAATGTGGGATAGTGACAAAAAAATGTTAAAATGCTCGTCAAAATCATTTTCAAATGTATATCTAATTGACTAATTTGATTTTGAATTACAACTAATTAAATTGTAATATTCACTTTCATTCTTTCATATATTTAATTTTCAAATTTAACTTAAATTGCACTTGATTATTAATATATTAATGTTATATATTATTTTCTATAAGTTGAAAATATTTTAATTTAACAAAGTAACTATTTTAACATATTTATTTTTAATTTTTAGTGTTGGGACTAATTGTAGGATAATAAATCTAATTAGTAAAAATATATTTACTTTGAATTATTTTGTATTTATTGCACTCGGTTCAACTCCAGTTGAATTCCCACGGATTTCACATCGGAATCATTCTCGATTGTGAATCAAAACCCTTCATCTCCATTTTCAGATATCGAAATTATCAAATCCCCAGATTTTTCGTATAAATCATATGATTAATGCTCATGTTTAGTTCCTTAATTAATTAAAAAAATTAAAATTCTTCTAACACTAATTAGCAATATTATAGTATTATATTCAATGTTTAGGAAGTATTATTTTTAAATATTAAATGATTTTATGATATAGTAAAAAATCTATTTTTTGATAATATAGAAAAAACTATTTTTTAAAATAAAAATATATTTACTGTCTTAAAGATAATTAAAATAATATTAAAAATACAAAACGCATTATGATGCTTATCTTCGCATTGACACGCCTAAACTTGTAATTCTTGATTCTCAACATCGACGTTTCGCAACGCATTACGCCTTTTAGAACATTATTAATAAATGAATGGGAAATGCAAAAGGCTTTGTATTACTACATTTTAGTCACTAGGAAAAAATGAAACTAAAAAAACAAAATGAATGTGGAGATTATCAATTTAAAAATGCTAATAATTTATTTGGTAAGGTACATTGAACTCAATGAAGAAAAAATATTTAATTATTTTGTTTTGTATTATAATGTTATCTATTATTTTATTATGTACAAAGGTTCGTGATTAAGTGCAAAATTTAATATAATATAATAGTACGAAACACAAACTTATACATTTTAATTTAGAATTTAACACTATTCAAATAAAAATTAATATATCACAATATGTAATTATTTATCAATTACATAAACATTACATCATTAATTATTTAATGAACCAAAAAAAGTATATATAAACTAAGCAAACGTGCATTGCACGTTGCTTATACCTAGTATATATATAAAACCCAAGTCGACTTGTCTCGCTAAGGCACAGACCAAGCCTCATTTTTTTTGTCGGGCTTTGCTCGGCTCGGGCAAAAAAAAAGTTCGGTCCAAAAATGATTAAGTCGAGCTTGAACTTTTTTTTTGGGTTCGGACTCAGTTCGACTTGGCTCGACTCTTTGATATAGCTAGAGGAAGCGGGAGTTTTTTCATTTTATATTGAATAGAAAATATTTTTGTTTTTGAAAAAAAATTGCCCTTAGATAAATAATCCAAAACTGAAACCTCAACTATTTATTCTTACAACCTCAAAAACTTCAAATCTCTCTCTACTGTCCAATTTTCCGCCTCCTCCGATGGCTTTGACACGCGAACAATACCTGTACATGGCTAAGCTAGCCGAGCAAGCCGAGCGCTACGAGGAGATGGTCCAGTTCATGAACAAGCTGGTGGTCGCCTCCGCCGGCGCGGAGCTCACGGTGGAGGAGCGCAACCTCCTCTCTGTGGCCTACAAGAACGTCATCGGCTCGCTCCGCGCCGCCTGGCGCATAGTCTCGTCGATTGAGCAGAAAGAGGAAAGCCACAAGAACGACGACCACGTGCCACTCGTTAAGGATTACAGATCTAAGGTCGAGAGCGAGCTGTCTGATATCTGCGCCGGGATTTTGAAAAATCTGAATGATTTTTTGATTCTCTCTGCTGCTTCTAGTGAGTCCAAGGTTTTTTACCTTAAAATGAAGGGAGATTATTACAGGTACTTAGCGGAGTTTAAGGTTGGGGATGACCGTAAGCAGGCTGCTGAGGATACTATGGTCGCTTACAAAGCCGCTCAGGTATATCTCTCTTTATATATGTACATACCGTATAAGAACTTAAGCTTCTCCAAATCTTGATATTGTATTAGAGCCATTATTCTCGAACAAATAATTTCCGACTAAGACTCAAACGAGCACATATATTATAAGATTGGTGTGTTCAAACGAGCCCAATTGTTAAGATACACATATTTATTTGTTTGTATTGCTTAATCTGCTTTGAGACAAATTTAAAAGTTGTTATATATCTAGTTTTCATGCCTTGTTGTGGTATTTTTGATAGAAATAAAAAGATGTAAGGATTTTTGGGATTGAGGGTTGAGATATTGGGGCATAATTTGGTGAGATTTTAGGACTTGAAGATTATTTGTCAGGTTGGAGACTTATTTTGGTTATAAAAAGGCTGGATTTTTTCGAATCACTTATGAAATGAATCACCTTGTTTAGAAGCTTGAGTTATGTTGTTACTCAAGTGGTTAGAGAGAGACATTTTTAAATAAATATTGTCAACTTGCATCCTCACATGCGTATGGGATTTATCCTTATCTCTTCTGTCAGAGGCCTGCCAGGTGCAAAATTTTCATTAATAGATGGCGGTTAGACTTGAACCTCTAGAACCATTACCTTTTATACCAAGAAAATATAGAATATATTTTGGTTTAGTAACTAATTTCTGGTATGTGTCTATTCTTTTTTCTCTTTGAAAAGAATTTTGCACTTCTGCGAGGTTTACAAGCAATAAATTAAAGTTCCTAACACAATTTTCGTTGAGTAGTAAAATGCTCGTAGATAATTGGAAAAGCTGCTCAGGTTCATGTCTAAACGTTTTACTTGAAAATTTAATGTAAGAATATTTTTCTTGGGTATTGATTTCTTAACAGGATATTGCAATTGCTGATCTTTCTCCTACGCATCCTATACGATTGGGTTTGGCGTTGAACTTCTCTGTTTTCTACTTTGAAATTCTAAATGCATCAGAGAAGGCTTGCAACATGGCTAAACAGGTTAGTCGACATCCTTTTCCTTTTTGAATGGTTTATACATTGGAGCAATCTGTGTTTTCCCGTTTTGTTCCCTTTTTCAGTTTTGTAGATAATTAGTTCAGTTTTAGGTCTGAAAATTTTGAAGACTACAAAGGAAAGGTCGTAACTACGGGGATCTGGTCCATCTAGATTCAACATGACACCAAATATGACTATGGAAATTATAGAAAACTGAGACGATTTAAGAAAAAATACTTCGTAAAAGTAACCAACATGCCGTAACTTCACCAGTTTTTTAATGTTTTCCACAAAAATAATTGTTGTGGAAATGGAAATATTTTATTAAATGTCATTCCATGAAGGACCTGTTGAAGTGTCAACTATTTATGTGGGTAGTTTTAACTGTCTTTGTATATTTCCATGACTAACATATCATTCACGGAAACTTACCATGAGGCTCGATACTGTGCTGGTTATGAGCCAACATGGGAAGGCTTCCATGACCTTTTCGATCTGTATGCAAAACCCAAAATCCATGTAGTGATTCAACTTATAGTAAAGAAATTCTTGAAGTAAGTTACGTCATAATTTATTGACCAGATAAGAAAATGAGGATGGTGTTAATTTGTATAGCATATGAAATTTAGAGAATGGATTCAATTCATTAACATTCATATTATTACACCTATTCTATGGATATCGACTAGCACAAAAGATGCATAATGTATTATTCTTTTCCCGTGAAAGCGTGATACGTGGACAATTCATTTAAATAGGCGATGGTGAGATTTGAAATTAGGACCTTTGCATACCCTGATACCATGTTGAAATAATGGATCCAAAAGCTTGAGTTATTAGATAAGATTACTTGTATATCATTTTGAAGATTAACTACCCCTAAAACCACTTATTTTGCTTGCATTTATTTCTAAACAATACTTAGTGATGGTGCCAACATAAAGCTTGACCAATATTTTTTTAAACTTGATTTTATATGTGCAGGCTTTTGAGGAAGCTATTGCCGAGCTGGACACTTTGGGCGAGGAATCGTACAAGGACAGCACTCTTATCATGCAACTTCTAAGGGACAATCTCACTCTTTGGACCTCAGATATGCAGGTAAAGTACTTAGAAACTTAGCCCTGTTTGGTTTAGATAAAAATCAAATTTATAGTAGGTTCTGAAAAAAATTGATGAAATGTGTGGTTGAAAGTTGATAGAAGTTGTGGTTCTATAAAATGTATGGTTGAAAATGAATTTTAGAAAATTGGGGCCAAACAAGGGCTTAATGTAAATCCAATTTTTTTCATAAAAGTCTATGAAATATTCATTTGATTGTAGACAATATTTTTATTTGATACAAAGTGCAGTGTAATCCTAAAACCTTATTCTCAATAAATTTAAGTTCGAGTTCTTGAATTGTATTTTACAACTATTCATGTCATAAGATATTACGAAGTTTTACATTGGTAAACGACTAATGCAACTCTGTTCTGTTGTCCCGACACGGGATTGTATATGTAAAAAATGAAGATAGTCGTAGTTAAATGTATGTATTCGATACTACTGAGTACTGATTTCATCAGTTTTCCTTGAATTGAAACGAATTTAACTCAGATGTACATTGATGCAGGATCCAGCAGACGATGCTTGAGGTGATGGCTAAATCTACTAATGAATTAAGGAGGTGGGCTTTTAATGTCACAATTTGTCTTGGGATTTGCATATATACAACTAGTCATGGTTTTTTTATTTGTTATGTTAATACAATGTTTTATTTAAATTTTATGAATTTCATTAACGATTAGCATGCTCCAAATACTTCTTGGAATGTAGAAATTTTGTTTGAAAGAATACGAGGTAACAAATCCAATGTTAAGATGTTTGGTCGTGCTTAAAGCCGTATTTTAATTGCTTTTATGAGCAACATGTCCTTTTAAATTTCATATGGTCTCATACATATTTGGTCGCTTTTTGGTTTTATAATTTCGGCCATAAACTATTGAGACAATATAAGAGACAAATCGTCATGTTTTGAAAGTGACTATTTTTAGCTTTAAGTACTATTTTACGTTGTTCACTTTTTGAGTCACAAATGATTTCCTAGTCAAGAAAAGATCAATTTTTATTTTTTTATTTTTTTAACAATTGGTGATAATTTAATTTGCTTCCTTTAATAATAAGTTCATACTTGCAGACTTTATGCATATGCAATTTTGAATATGCATACTGGTGAAATTTCAACTTAGTATTTATCGAAGAATTTGGTAATATATGATTAAAGTTTTTTCTGAATTAGGCGTGTTCGGTATAGATTAAAATTCAATTAAAATTGAAAATATAGTCGTTATTGAGTTTCACTCGTCTAATAAAAGTAAAAAATAATGGTTGATTTTTTTTTTTTTTAATTCGATTTTAATATCTACCAAACACATTTTAAATATATATTATGTACACATAATTTAAATATTAATAATTTAAGTTATAAATAACATTTCATATTTATAAATTCGTAAATTCAAACAAGACGTAAACATTTACATTGTTAAGAGTAAAATTTTGCTAAAAAATAATATATGTTAAGAGCATTCAAACATTATACACTATTAAAATTTCAGAATAATATACTAATTGTTGTGAAAAGAGAGAGAAAAAAGAAATAATAAAAGTTAATAGACTTGTGTGTATTATAATGAAAATCAAAATTCTATATTTATAGGTTAGGATTAAGGATACAATGATAATATTTTATAGGGTTGCGGTGGTATAATTGTCATTCATTAATAAACTGATTATGTACAACACTCTTTTTGAATGACACGTTATAAAATATTTTCCTCGTTGAAACACTGTTTGATAAAAATCCAATAGAACAAAAAAATCAAACGAATGAAAAAAAAAGTATAGCTATTTTGAAGTATTAATAATAAATGATACTTTATTAAAACATTGCTAGAAAAATCTAGTGGGATAAAATCTAAACCAAAGAAAAAGAGTGCAGCTATTCCCCTTGATGTTGATCAATGAAAAACTGTGAGTCAATGCATTTCAATAATGTGAACCAATTTCTTGAATGTAGATGTTAACATTGTTTTTGGAAATAAATCAGCTAAAAATAAATCAGCCACATTTTCACTTGAGCGAATATGTTGAACATCAATGTCATCATTCTTTCGAAGCTCATGTGTCTGAAAGAATTTTGAAAAAATATGTTTCGTCCTGTCATCTTTAATATAATCTCATTTGAGTTGTGCGATACAAGCAATATTGTTTTCATACAAAATTATTATACTATCTTTTGTTGAAATTAATCTGCATGGTACTTGGATATGATGGGTCATATTCTTCAACCTGCTTCATGGATTGAAATAATTTCAAAATGATTTGAGGATGCTGTGTCAATGATTGCTTTATAGATCTCCACGATATAACCGTTTCTCCACGTGTAAACATGTATCCTGTTTGTAATTTAACTTTATGTGGGTCAGAAAAAAACATGCATCTGCATATCAAACTAAAGCAGATCTCAACTTTTGAGAATAAAAGAATCTCAAATCAATAGTACCCTTTAGGTAATGAAAGACTATGTTCAACACCATTCTATTGTCTTTGTATTGGTGTAGAGCTATATTCTTGTAAGGATATTTACAGAAAAAGTTATATCGAGGAGGGTATAATTTGTAAGATAAATTAATGCTCAATTGCACTAAGATATGGTATTTCAGGATTAAAAACCTTTTTTCCATCTTTAAGTGGACGAAAATGATAATTTTTCACATCAAGTGATCGAACAACCATATGTGATGTCAATGGATGTGCATTATCCAAACAAAAACGTTTTAAAACTTTTTTTTTTTATATGTAAATTGATGAATAAACAATCCTTCTGGGAAATGTTCAGTCCACAACTCGAGACAAATTTTTTTCCCCAAATCTTTCATCTCAAATTCATTTTTCAAATAATTTACAATTTTGTTAATCTCTTCAAAAGTTCCAATTAAATTTAAATTATCAACATAAACAATTGCAAATCTAATATTTGTTTTCTTTATGAAAGCAACAAATATTCACTAAAATGATTATACCACATCTGTTCGGATTGTTTCAATCCATATAATGATCTTTGCAATTTAATTGAGAACATAATTCTCGGGCATGTGTATAATTTGTTTTTCACACTTTAAGTAATTCATGGACTTTCATATATAAGTCATTATCGAGTGAACCATACAAATAGGTAGTCACTACATCTATAAGGAACATACCGAACATTTGTGACACGATTAAACTAATTAATAATCTAAAAGTGATGATATCCATTACGAGAGAATATGTTTTCTTATAATCAATTCATAGTCTTTGCGAGAAACCTTGAGCTATGAGTTGGACTTTGTATCTTGTAGTTTCATTATTTTCATTTCTATCTCGTACATAAACACATTTATATCTAATAGGGATTACATTTTCAAGTATTCGAACTACATGTCCAAACACTTTTCGTTTCTCTAAGGAGTTCAATTCCACATGTATGCATTCTTTTCACTTTGGCCAATCATTTTAGTGTTGACAGTCTTTAACATACTGTGGTTCATGATCCTTATTTTGTATAATATCAAGAGCAACGTTAAATGCGAAACTATTGTATATAACACTATTTCGTTCCCATAATTTATGAGATAATATATAATTTATTAAAATCTCATTATTTTCATTATAACATTATTGATCAATCATTTTTAATATTATTTTTTCTGAAATTTTTGATTGATTTTTCTCTTGTACTTTACTTTTTCGATGTATTAAGTCTTTTGAACCAACTGATCGATCACACTTTTGACGTATTTGAGATTCATTGGTTACGGTAAATTGTCCTGTAAGGATATCAATTTTTGTTGACATATTTTTTGCCGGTATATATGACTTTGTCATTTTTCTTATGTCAACAAATACACCTGATAATTGATTTGCAACTCTTTGATGATTTTTTTTCAATCTCTTGATCACATTGATTTTTGCGGGGATCGAATTAAGATAGAGTTGTTTCAATCCAAAAAAATTTACCTTATTATCAGGATATAGTATTTCCCCTCCCAAATTTGGAAAAGTCATTTAACCAAAATGACAATCTGCAAAACGTGCAGTAAATAAATCACTTGTTAAAGATTCAATATACATAATAATATATGATGAATCAAAATCCACATAAACCCCAAGTTTTCGTTCGGAACCCATTTTAATCCGTTGCGGGGTGAAATATGGACTCGAACAGCACAACAAAAAATCTGTAGGTGAGAAATATTATGTTCATAATCAAATGCCAGTTGCAAATGTGAATATTGATCATATGCAGTTAACCTGATACGAACTAATAACGCAACATGTAATATAGCATGACCCCAAACAGAAGCTGGTAGTTATAGATGGCAACGGGACAGGTTTAGGTTGGGGCACCTCCATCCCGCCCCGCACATTGCCCCACCTTAGACTGGGCGGGGTAGGGCTCGGGGTGCCATTTATTTTTTTTTCAACAATTTTCAGTTAACTAATTTTTTTTAATTTGTAGTTAATTATTTTTTTTATTCTTCACAGGACGGGTTTGGGGGTGGGGTACCCCCTTCCCTCCCCACCCATGACCCGAGGCTAGGCGGCAATCCCCACCGCCAACCCGTCGGGGCGGGGTGAATTTTTTTACCATCACTAGGGGTAGTTTTGTTTTCATAAGTAATTGTCTAGCATTCAGTTGTAGAAGTTTAATAAATACTTCGCTAAATTATTTTGTGTATGGACATGCACAAACGAATGTTCAATAACAATTCAATTGACATGCAATAATCATAATGCTTGTGATTTAAATTCACCAACAATTTCGAGACGAATAGTCTTGATTAAGTAATCGGAGAATTGCGTTCGTAATTTTATGATTTGAACAAGTGGTCTAACAAAAGTTACATTCCTAGTGGAAAGTAGGCAAATATATGACAAACTAATAGAAGAATCAATTAATAACATAAAATAACAAAATGATCCACATTGTGGGTGTATTGATCCACATATATTTCCATGAATTCTTTTTTTTTTAAAAAAAAAAAAAACTGGGGGTTCAATATTGACTTTTGTAGCCGAAAGTTTAATGCACAATTTTTTTTTTTGGATCAACCGAACTTTTGGTTGCAAATAATATTTGATTCGACCATTTTTATAAATGTATAATACACGCCGATGGGAGTGCATGAAAATTTTCTTTTGTTTATTTCTAACCATATACAAAAGAAGTTATGCAAAAATATTTAACATTAGTTTCTTCATCGTCTCAACGTGATATCCATTACAGCGGATATTTTTAAAACTAAGCAAATTTCTTCTAAATTTGCTAGAATAAAATGCATTTTCGATATATAATTTTGTACTATTTGGTAAAATACTACAAGCTCTTCCGGAGCTTTCAACAATATTCGATGCACCGATATCGTATTAACATTATTTTATGCTAATGCTAAGTCCAGAAAAACTGTTTATTTTGAAGAATAGTGTGTATATTTGCAATATCAACTAAACATATATCTTGACAATTCATATTGAATTTTGTGACATTTATTATTTGAGTAACTTCACTTTAAAATAAAATACAATTAATCTTGAAAAATATGATTAAATATCACACAATAATCAATCGAGTAGTCAATATTAACTTGACATAAGTTACGTATTTTTTTTCAGGGATAAACACTAAATTTAAAATAATATGTTTTTCAAAATATGTGCTACTTCGGAAGCATGTTTTATTTTATTATTACTTCTTCAAGAACAATTTATCAATATTCTCTTCTTGAATATTGAAAATTATAATTCATACTCTTCAAAAGCAAGTGATATTCTTCTAAAATATTAATCATAATGTTGTGCTATTTCAGACGCAATAATATGATAAATTATTAATTTAAAATTTATAGGAGAATATCTAAAAATATTTAATCAAGTTAAAAAAAATATTAATTACCATACATGTATTAGGAAAAAGATTTCATATACACATAAGGCATGATTAAAATCTCCAACCATGCATTAAGGCAGTGATAATTATAAATCGAAATAAATTAGAGAAATTTCACGCCATAATTATAAACTGGAATGTCTTGGAGAAATTCCAAAAAGTATTCTGGGAACAAGAAAGTGTGACACCAATCTCTTTCGAGTAGAATTGAATCTATTCTAGCATATTATTTGACTATATTTATATGACAAATGAAATATATAAGAATGCATGATATTTTGTAAACATTTAGAAATTCACGTAAAGTATAGCGGTATATTTCTATCCCTTTGAACCCTACGATGATTTATACCTTATTGAGTTTATTTTCCTTCTTTCGAATGCATAAAATAAACTACCAAAACTCACATAATTATAGTGCACTATAATCGTGGAGGCAAAAAAATCATATAAATCATTCAACATCCATCAAACGTGTTTAAATATCAAATTGCAAAATAGAAATTAAAAGATCACAATGTCGGGTTCATCATTCACCTAGTACATAAAAAATTCTAGCATAACATGGATAAAATAAAAGAACAATAAAAATAATAAAGAAAAGACATCACCAAAAAAAATTAAAAATTAGACTTGAAATCTTAAATCTTGAATGAAATCAATTATTCTAGCCTTTTTCTTTGCTCTTCAATGTTGTTTTTCTCTTTAAGAATGCGTCCCCCCTCTTTTTGGACAAGATTTGGGTTATAAAGAAGTCCTAGATTCGTTGCCATAAGTGTTTGATTCAAATAAGGAAACCCAAAAATTCGCTCCTAGAATGAACCATGCAACTGTATGGTATAAACTCATGCGACAACATGGTTATAAAAAGCTTGCATTGTTCATCTCATGTTAGTGTTTGGACGATTGCATGAACTTTCTAACATGCGACTGCACGGTAAAAATTATTTTTCATTTGGTTCACGTCGGTCCCCAAATTTTATTTCATTTACCTTTTGGCCTTGCTTCATTCTCCTTTTTCTCCTAACATTTCATGACATCACAATATGTTACTTAGTTCAATTGCATGCTTGTTTTGCCGTTTGGATTATCTTCTGAATAATTGTATTTTGGTCCCCGAAGTTTTATTTTCTTCCAATTTGATCATTTTTCATTCGCTTTTGCATACTCTTCATTCCATCAATCAATGTAATTCTACAATCATAAATTATATCGAATTAAGTCATATTTCAACACATACATCGACAATCTTCCATATTTTGTGGTCTAAATAAGTGTGCAAAACGCACTTATCAATTGACATGCCAATGAACCTATTTCATCGAAATCAATACACAAAATTATGGCAAAATCAAAAAGTTGGGTACAAAAGATGGTACACATGTATATATAATTAAAGATTGAGTGAGTAGAAAGAAACAAGAAGTTAGGTACAATTGCATTGGAAAGTCAAAAGTTGCAACCATACAATTAGGAAGAAATCATTCCACGTGTATAAAAAAAAAACCATTCACTAGCATAATATGTATATCACTCCTATATTAAAAGAGGGAACTTGGATTCACTGTTCATTTATGTCACATGAGTTTTCACATTTGCCTTGCTTCAATCCGGTTTTGCTACAGTGAAATAGCCTCTTTAGTTGACTAATTGGTATATGAATTTCAACCGACATATTAAATATCTCCATATATATATATAATGCTTAAGCGATAACCATAAACAAAAATTTCATCTTCTCTTCCTGTTTCAAATGTATTTCACTATCATCATCCATATTAAGGTTGTATATCGTTCTCTATAATCTTTGTATTCATATTCTTTTTTATAATCTTTGTATTATTATTGTTTTTTGTTGTTTATATTTTATTGGGTAAAAAATAATAAATTTAAAGTTCTATATGGCTATGTTGTGATTGTTCCTTAATGGTTCTATTTGTTTCTATTCATAAAAGCTGTGTGATAGTTTTTGGTTGTTTGTATTTTTGGTCATGGGAAATATAGATGTGAGGAGAGAAATTTTTTTTGTGAAAAGAGGTTGAATTTTTGAAAATCGTGTTGAGTTCATACCTGTGTAGAAGAAGCCATGAAATCACTCCTAGAGGATATAGAAGAAGGTGTGAAAATATCTGTAAGCAACATATTTTTACTAATACGGGAGATGTGGGACACGGTGCGTGGTTCGCGTTCCGAATTTTGCGGCCGTGTGGAGCTGGTGCGCCGAATTCTTTGAAGTCGAGCTAAACGAGGACACCGAATTCTTCGGTCGTGTCGAGTTCGTGTTCCGAATTTTGCAGCGAATTATTCGGACACAATGCGTCGGTATCTCCGAATTATTCGGAGACACCGCACACAGGGTGTGTCTGAATATTCGGCCACATTGCGTTGGTGTCTCCAAATAATTTGGACATACCGTACTTAATGCGAGCACCGAATTATTCGACGTTGTGCCCCGAATTTTGCGGCGACAAATTCCCTAGATTTTTTTTATCTTTCTGCAATCCTTTAAGATGAATATATATTGGAATTTTGTGCGACTTCCAGCTTGTGAAAAATTTGGTCATAATACCTTTACCACCGAATTATTCGGAGAGTGTGTCCGTATAATTCGGAGACATCGCGGTTACAGTGCCTCCGAATTATTCGGACACATTGCGTTGGTGTCTCCGAGTAATTCAGAGATATTGTGCTCAACGCAGGCACTTTGTACTCGTGTCCCGAATTTTGCGGCGATGAATTTTGCATATTTTTTTTTCTTTTCTACAACCTTTGTTATGACGGTCCATGCTACTTATTATTATTCAAAAGATCTATAGGACTTCATATTCATTTCCTTTATACTTACAAGATTTGTCCAGTCATTCGCCAAATATATAGCTTTGATTTCTCCATTTTAAAAAAATAGCAATGAGACAGGATAGATGAAATTTAAGTCCTTTAAGGTCAATATATATTGGAATTTTTTACAGCTTCCAACTTATGGAAAATTTGGTTATAAAACATTTAGCAAGTTGCTTCATGCTACCTAATTATACTAATTTTCACATTGTTCCGTACAATTTTGTTTGGGAGGTTAAAACTGTACCAACTAATTTTTTCCAGTGCCTTTAAAATTGATGAATATAACGAAGACAATAAAATGTTTGAAAATTTGAAGCCTGCAAGTTACATAAAAATCGTAGAATGTGTAGTATCTAATACATTTCTAATTGTATTATGATACTGAATTTTGCTCATTTGTGGACTTAGAAATTATTGTTTAGTTAGATTTTAATTTCAAATATGATAGTTGTGCAAAATATATTATTTATTTCTAAACTATCATTAACATTTCAATATTTCTGTTTCATTCAGATAATAGTAAATTTAGTTTTCTCATGGATTATGTGGGGATACCTGGCAATGACAATCAAATTATTTCTGAAAAGACAACCAGTTCGTATAATGCTTTCATTCGTCAACAACAAAATAGAAGACAGGCTGACAGAAGGAATCGAATTGAAAATGTAACTATTGATCGACGTAAAAGAATAAATAGCTCTATATTATCTGAAACTAATAATTCTGGTGTTCCTTGTCCTGAGGGTTCTACATCACGAAGACAATTGCCATATGTTGATGACTTGTTCAATATACCAGCTGCTGCCTTTGTATTACCAACATGTATATATTGTAAATATTGTGGTGCATACAAGTTTCATAGAGAAAGTAAAGGTTTTTATTGCTCTGATGGAAAGGTGAAACTTTTTATGCCCAATTCACCAAATGAATTGTACGAATTATTTACTTCAAATGAACATACATGTACTGAATTCAAAAAACTATCTCGTGGATATAATAACCACTTTGCATTTACATCTTTTGGTGTAAAATATGACAATGATCTTTTCCAATCATACCGATGTATTTATACATTCAGAATTCAAGGACAAGTATATCATTATGTAAATCAACTTATACCAAAGAATAATTTGCCTACTTATATGCAATTATATTTTTATGATACAAAGAATGAAATTCAGAATCGCATGAAAATTTCGGAAAACTTAGTGGAATGTACTTTGATTCTTCTGATTAAAATCTTAAAAGTCAATCCGTACAGTATATTCTTTAGATCTTTAAGTCACATAACGAATCTCGAAAATCATAAAATCCAGATAAGATGTGACCCTGGACTAGATCAAAGAGTTTTCAATATTCTTTTAGTATCTCAAGTAGCTGCTGTATGGGTTGAGGATGATCAAAATGTAAATAATCATGTTCGTGATATTACTATATATGGTCATTCTGGAGATTCACATAAAGTACATTATTATTATAGTTGCTATGATCCTTTACAATATCCTCTCCTTTTTCCATTTGGTGAATCTGGCTGGCATGAAGGCATTAAAAGATATAAACATACATTTTCTCAGCCAGACATTTCAATTGACGATGGTGTATTTCCTCAAACAATGGATTCTTCTGCAACTGAAATTATTGAAAAAGAAGCTATTGGTTTGTTCATATGCTTTCTTGTTTACATATTTTTTTTGACATTAAAAATATGGAGGTTTTCTTTGAATATGAAAATTGTTTTATTTTTATGTGTCCAGTGCTCGCTAAAAGGAAGACACGATGTCAAGTTTCATGTCGGGAATATTATGCGTACAAGGTTCAAATTAGACATTCTGGTAAGTCCGTGTTGCTTCATAGTGGTAGACTTTTTCAGCAATATGTTGTAGATATGTATGTAAAAATTGAAACAACCAGATTAGATTACTTTCGTAATAACCAAAACCAAAATCGTGCCGAACTTTATCAAGGTATTGTAGATAGTGTTGAACATGGAGAAAGTAGAGGATATAAAATTGGAAAACGAACTTGCACTGCAGTTTATTTTCTTTCTTTTGAGAGAATTTATACTATTCGATTAATGTCCCGGAAGGCATGCGGTTTTGATTATTGGTATGTGTCGAAAGCAATTTCGACAATGAGTTCTCCTCAAAAGTAAGTATATGAATCCAAAACATTTAGAGCATGGCTAATCTTAATTAATAAAGTTATGCCACCTTTTCCTTGATCATAATCTTATTGATATAATAACATATACATAACTAAAGATGTACGAGATTTTTCAAGCTCAATTTCTCAGTTTGTTTGTGTAGGAGATGGGTTACTTCACACAACATGTGGAATGTCAAATTATGTTGCTCCTAAGGTATATAAGTAGCTTTTGGTGCAAATCCTATAATTTTTATTTTCTAAATAATTTTTTTCACGTTCTCTTTTTGTTTCGCTATTTATCCAGGTGATGAAAAATAAAGGTTATAATGGAGCTAAGGAGATCTCTTGTCATGTGGAGTTATCCTTTTCGTCCTTATGACTGACTATCGTCTTTTGAAGAATCAAACCTTATGGCATTATACAAGAAGGTCATTTTTCCGTCTTCATTTTCCTATTCACCATTTTCAGAATTTAAATTTCTTTGTATTATGTGTTCTTGAAGCTAATTGATCATTTTGTCAGATCTCTGAAGTCTTATGTAAAATTTGCAAACTCAGTCAAAGAAAACTGATTATTTGAGGTTGACATATTATTTTTATCTGCTTCGAAAAATTATGGCAGTTTGAACCAAGTAAAAATGTAACAGATTCTTTAGTACACGTGTTGTCATTTTTCTGCTGGTAGCTATAAAAGAAATTGAAGAAACCAAAAGAAGAGAGCGCATTCTAAGCCTATATTACTTTCTTATTTTTCTAGATTTTTTCTCTATAAAGTTTTCATAATCACATTTCTTATCAAATGTGGGATGTTTGTGTTTTTTAGAGTCAACCTCAACTGATCTTGCTTTCACATGATTGCAGATATTTAAGGTTGACTTTTCGTTCCCTCCTTGATTTTCCTCCAATGCAAAGAAATTGATCAAGAAGATCCTACATCCCAATCCATTGACAGTATGTTGACAATTTTTTTGGGATGATCCAACTGTTGATGGAACATAAGTTCTTTTTCTATAAATAAAGCATTTAATTTCAATTTCTATACTTGACATGGCAAGAAAAGATCATATTATAGGAGTTAACAAAATTCTTTTTCAGAGTTCTAATGTTGGCGAGGGGCACAACCATTTACAAACTCTTTCTTGCACCTTTATTTGCCCTATAAGCTCTTACAAGCATTATCTCATGAATTAAGTAAACCTTTCAATTTATCATAGTCTGGGTTCTATATTATGCACCTGTCTGGGAGGGATTATTGATTTTGAAGAATTGTTTTTCCAGCCGTTAACATCTACAGTGGTTAGGAATTGTTAATTAAAAAAAGGTGCAACTTTCCATAAATGCCCCTCATCCCATACGAAAATGATAATTGATTGTGCAGCCTTATTTGACTATTCTACAACATAAGTACAATAGTGGGGTCCACGTGGTCAATTTTTTGGCTTTTCATAAGTAAAATGGGGTGTATTTACTACTGTAACGCCAGAGCCAATTGGAGGGTAGAAAAGGAAAAATGTGAAATTTTGTTTAATCTGCTTCTTGTTGTTTTTGGACCGTTGCAGCCCCAATGGTCCAATTTTGAATGAAAATCTGATAAATAGCTAGCCCAGACAGGGCCAGAATTACTTATACTTTATAATTGTATTCAAGATGAATTTTTTTGTTGTAGAGGCGAGTATGGCATTTGGATTGCTTTCTTAGCACTTCCCGTACGTCTCTTCTTCTTCATTCTTGGTAGGAAATTTTTATTGATCAAGTGCTTGATTCTTCTAATTTCTCGAAATTGTTTGTTTGTTTTGGCGGCTTGTAAGAAATTATACTCAAGTAAGATTTTTGAGTGAATAATCTTTTTTTTTTTTGCGTGAGAGCTTTATCAGTTTAGAATATGGGGGTTCAGCAATGTTCAGCAATGTCTTAAAAAATGTCTTTGTTAGATACCAGTTTAGCGAACAAAGTAAAAATCAAATGAGTCAAATTTCACAATCCAAACATATATTTAGTTTAAATTTATTTATTTAAGATAGATGGACAGGCCAGATGCTTTGTCTTTCAATCTCATTCTGATACGTAATTACAAGTTCACTTGTGCACATTAGAAATAATGTCAATGTTCAATTGCAAATATTAATTTGTTAAATATAATTTGACTTTCAGTTTTTTCTGATTGAACGGCAGTTATTAATGTAAAATTCCCACAAAACTTAGCGCTGAAACTACATGAGAAGTATTTCAAAACTGAAAAGTGAATGAAGGAGACAAAATGAAAGAAGGAAAAAATTTGGGAAGATATGCAGAGGGTACATGTATTGTTGGAACATGCAAAGTTCAACTATGAAATACAGGAACAAGAATTTGTCCAGTTCTTTGGTCAAAGCTCACCATACACTACTCAGGTAATGCCTCAAACGTATCTATTGGCAATCTATAGCTCTCCTGCATTGTGGCTTTTAACATTTATAATATAAGGCATACAATAGAAGTTAAATTTTCATTAAGCTGATGTAGGCTGATTTTAATACATTCTACTTATATGCGGTCAAAATAACGCTGTATCAATGGTTCATGAAGAGTAAGTGTATATTTTCAATAACTTCAAACTGGTTATTCTAATTTGAAATTCAATTATTCAAAATCTAAATTATGAACTTCTTTTACAGACATGCATATCTTCTAACTTTTGTCTGGTTCACATTATCAAAGACATCTTAGTGTTTGTCTATTGCAACATCTTCTCCCATTTTGTTTTCCATCCAAAACTAAAAATATCGTATCTCTATGTGCAGCATCCATATCAGAGTGAATTTGTGACTTCAATATAAGAATTTATATTCACTTCATTCCCTCTAATATTGATAACTTTCTAATCTACGCAGAAAAAAATTGTTTAAAATGAAATTCTATGCAGTTCAACATGGCTCAGGAGTATTTTAAATCATCAAAGGATGGAGTCGTTATGGACGTTAGTTAAGCTAATGGTTCGTTCTCCAAGAATTTTGCCAGATCAAGAGCCTATTCAACAGTTGTTGCACTAGACAAACAGAAAGTCTCATTTTACTAGAAAGTCTCGGGTGGTTGGATTCAGATTCGTAGATTCTCAAGAAGAGTCTCTCAAGAAGCGTAGCAATAAGTTTTTTCTTGCTCGCTGCTTAGGATTTGTCGTAGTTCTTTATTATTATTATTATTATTATTATTATTGGAAATGTATAAAATTTTTAGGTGTTTTAAAATTGTTGATCTAAATTTTGTATGAATATTGTTATATTTTGCACTTCAATTAATAATGATTATTTGAGTTATTTAATATTATTATCTTCTATCATGTTTTATGGTTGATTTATGTAAATTACTGTACAAATAAAAAAAATTATTTTTTTTAAAAAATGTAAAAGATCTATTACAGAAAGTTTTCGTTAACGTTTTTTAAACGTTGTTGTATCTCTCTACGACAACGCATCGATTTGCAACACACATCCAAACGTTGTCGTAGCCTCGTTTTGTTGTGGTGTACCTTGTCAATTCATCCATTTTTTTCGAACCTTTGTTATGATGTTCCATGCTAATTATATTATTCAAAAGATGTAGGAATTCTTATTCCTTTCCCTTATACTTAAAAGATTTGTCCAATCATTAGCCAACTATATGATGTGATTTCTTCATTTAAAAAAAAAAAGGAAACAATAATGTGGGAGAAGATAGATCAAATTTTAGTCATTTAAGATCAATATATATTGGAATTTTGTGCAACTTCCAACTTGTGGAAATTTTGGTTATAATACTTTTACCGTTGAATTATTCGGAGAGTGTCTCCGTATAATTCGGACCACGTGATCGAACAATTCCGGATGGCAGCACCGAAGAATTCGGACCACATGACCGAATAATTCGGTCCACATGACCGAATAATTCGGACCATATGGCCGAACAATTCGGAACACCACCAACGAGTACTTTGGACCACATGACCGAATTCTGCAAACACCAGTTCCAGAAACATATGGCGCTTCGGCGCCGAAGAATTCGGCACACGCTCCCTATGTGCTCCGAATTATGCGGCCCTTCAATATGGCACTTCGGTGCCGGATAATTCGGCACACAAGCCTTATGTGGTCCGAATTCTACGGTCTTCAATACGGCATTCCAGTACCGAAGAATTCGACGCAAGAATGCGGAAGAATTTGGCACACGCTCCCTACGTGCTCCGAATCCTACGGCCCCTCGATACAGCACAGACTCCCTATATGGTCCGAATTCTACGGCCCCTTAATTCCCCAACTGACATCTTAATATACAACGCACCAATTGCACCACCTGTTTCGAACAATTCGTAGTACACTCCTTATATGCTTCGAACTATATGGTGCACATCCCACATAAAATGCACAGCACCACAACGCACAAGTATATAGTTCGTATAATACGAGTGTTATAAAAACCATAATACAATTATTTTAAAAAACACGCCTTCACATAATTGAATGCTAAAATGACAAGCCAAATGATTGATATCGTCAAATTAAAATTACGTTTCATATAAAATTATTTTTAATCAAATAAATATTTACATTTTGCACATTACAAAATTCGGTCCACCCTCTTTCGTACATCTCATTTATGTTATATAGCCATCCGCCAGAACCTTTTTGATATGCATATTCGGTTATAAGCGCCAAAACACTAAGCCAAATGGATTAACATCTTATTCAGTGATGAAAAACAATTTCTACCACTAATGTACAACTAGGCGTAATTCTATGCACCTTGGCGCACATTTGTAACATTTTGTTTTTATTATTTTTCACAATTCTTTGAAATAAAAAAATTTAAAATCCAAATTTCTTTAGTTTAATGTAATTTGAAATTTGATCTCTTAGAAATTTAAAAAAAATATATAAAACTTCTATAAATCTATTTTAAATATTTAATACACATTCTTTTTAATCCATCAGAAGAATTCGGCATACGAGCCTATGTGGTCCGAATTTTGCAGCCCTTTAATTTCGCAAGTGGCATCCGGACATACAGCGAACAAACCGCACCATCTGTTCCGAACAATTCGTAGCACGCTCTTTATATACTTCGAACTATACGGTGCACACACCACATAAAATGCACAGTACCACTTCGCACAAGTATATAGTTCGCATAATACCAGTGTTATAAAAAGCATAATACAATTGTTTTAAAAACAACGCCTTCACATAATAGAATGCTAAAATGACAAGCCAAATGATTGACATCATTAAATTAAAATTATGTTTTATATAAATTTTTTTAATCAAATAAATATTTACATTTTGCACATTACAAAATTCAGTCCACCCTCTTTAATACATCTCGTTCATATTATATAGCCATCCGCGAGAGCCTTTTTGATATGTATGTTCGATTATCTAAACACACATTAGTGTTATGTAGCGCCAAAACACCAAATCAAATGGATTAGCATCTTATTTAATGATGAAAAACAATTTCTATCCCTAATGTACAACTAGGCGCAATTCTATGCGCCTTTGCGCACACTTGTAACATTTTCTTTTCATTATTTTTCACAATTCCTTAAAATTAAAAAAATTAAAATCCAAATTATTTCAGTTTACTGTAATCTAAAAATTAATTTCTCTTGGAAACTTCAAAAAAATATATAAACTTCTATTATCACCTGAAACATAAGGATATAAAGGCGCCAAAATACTTTTTGGTTGGAAACTTATGATGACAAAATTTTATTTTTTGCAACGAAGTGTTTGTGAAACAATTGAGTATTCTTTTTGCGACAACAAACATTGTGTTGCTTAAAAACTCTACAAGTAGAGGAAAAATTCCTACAAGAAAAATTATTTTTTTTAACAGACAAAAATGTTGTCATTGATCTTTTACAACTTCATATATATATGGTGAACTCTGATATGTCATATAGTATAATGATACGACAATGTACATATATGTACATTGCAAAAGACCACAAATAATATTCTCATAAAATAATTTTTTCGAAATTTCAAATAAAATGAGTTTCTTATTTCTATTTTCATAAATAGTTTTTTTAAAATGACAAACAAAACGCGCATTTTTAAAAATTTTAAATTATAATACTAAGTTTATTTGCAGTTAGCTAAACAATTTTTTGTATTATTCAAAAGTTAATATGAAGCTAACATTCTAACACTACCTCCATAATACCAAATCTCGTACATTGTACGAGCCAAAACTAGTATAAAAAAATTTACATGTCAACAAATTAATTTCGTTATACATGATAGATAATTATACTTAAAAGAAATTATTACATTTAATAAACTTTGAAAAATTAAGCTATCGTGCTGATAATGTATTATGAAAAGAGAGAAAAAGAGAAAGTAAAATAAAAGTTAATAAACTTGTATATATTATAATGAGAACAAAAACCCCATATTTATATGGTATGATTGGGATACAATGGTAATAATTTCTAGGGTTACAGGGGTACAATTGTTATTCACTAATAAATTTACCATTTACAACACTAATAATTGTCGTGGTCATTTGATATTTAATTGTAATCATATTTAACTATTTTGTAAATTACTAGTCAAAGCCCGTGCAATGCATGGGTTGTGATACTTTTGAAAGTTATGTTAATGTCGAAATTAATGGGTAGGTTAAACTATTTAGATTGAAAGATATTTTGGCTCGAATACATGTTTCCAATTTGTTGATGCCTTATTAAAGAGATAATGAAATTTAATCTAACCCTCCTTTTTCTACTTATTAAGGAAAGACATTATGTATCATTCATCTCGTGCTCATAGAATATTCAATTACATGTATTAGTTACATCAATATTTATTTTCTTTACAAAGATTCTATGCAAGACGTATGTAGTCAAAACTAACTAATGAATAATAATACGTGCATAATTTAAGACAAATCATGAATCTCTATCAGTATTAAAACCACAAACAACGAAAACTTCCATCATAGAGGCAAAAAGAATGACAAACGATAACATATATTCATAAATTCCGTCAAATATCTTTTCAGCATGTTCTAATGATACCGTACATTAAATCAATTTTAAATAAAATCAAAATAATTCACTTCATAGAAGATGTTTGTCTACCAGTATTGCATGATGTAGGAAGCTTCTTCTGAAAATCATTGAATTCCTTCAATATCCATTTTCACGCCATAAATTTAACATTTTTAATCGTAAAAATTGAAAAAAAAAATGAAATTGAGAGAAATTGGTGTGAGTATGCGAGGTTGAGGGTGGGTAGAAAAATTTAAGATAAATATTGATTTTACGTTCAATAATTTAAGATAAAAATTGAAGAAAAATGAAATTGAGGGAAATTATTGTGAGTATAGGGGTTGAGGGTGGGTAGAAATGAAAAATTAACGATTATGATTTAAGATAATTTGTATATTTAAACTTAATCGACAATATATTTATTATTATTATTATTATCATATTTTAATTTTTTTCAAGAAAAATCTAAATCAATCCAAATGGATATTCATATCGTGAAATATCGAATCAAACGTTGTAGGAAAAATAAAGTTCGAAAAAAGATATTGGAATGTAGTTGAGATTGAAAATAAACATAAATAATCACGACTTTACGTTTTACAATTAATGTAAAATTATTTTTGATATTTAAAATTTATCGACCTTATATTTATCATGGCCGTACTTCAAGATTTTCAACAAATTTTAAATCACTTAAAACACATATTTGTAATTTAAAATATTGAATCAAATGTAAAAAAAAATCGATTTAATTTAAGATAAAAACTGAAGAAAAATGAAATTAAGAGAAAATGGTGTGAGTATGAGGGTTGATGATGTGTAGAAAAGAAAAATTAACGATTATAATTTTGCGTTCAATAATTTAAGATAATTTTTATATTTAAACTTAGTCGATAATATATTTATTGTTATCACATTGTATGTTGTTTTATAAAAAAACTAAATTGATTCAAATGGATATTCATATCGCGAAATATCAAATCAAATGATGTAGAAAAAATAAGGTTCGAAAAAAAGATATTGGAATGATGTTGAAATTGAGATTAAAAAGAAACATAAACAATTATGATTTTATGTTTTACAATTAATGTAAAATTATTTTTGATATTTAAAATTTATTGACCATATATTTATCATGGCAACACTTTAATATTTACAAAAAATTTTAAATCGGTTAAAACGCATATTTATAACCTAAAATATTGAGAGAGAAAAAATCGGCTCAGGTGGCTTAGCCGAGCCGAGCCATAAAGATATTCAACTCGGCTCGACTGAGCCAATGGCTTGTGAACAATAACTAAAATCTCCCTTACTTTTAGTTAGAAACACAATTATATGTATATAGTTAATTTAACCATATATTTCAAAAAATAATTTCACTTTTATAACAAAAAAACCTATAATTTTAGCCACAATTAACTTTTAATTTTAGTTATGCACTCATAACTGCAGTCACTTATTATCCACATACTTCATGAGATTATTAATGCTCTCATTATAATCTCATAATAAGTTACCTCTAATGAAATCCAAAGACATGATTAAAATTAAAATCTATACAATGTCAAACGAGATCTATATAACGTTTCAACTTCTATTTCTATAGTTTATTTAAGCAAATTGTAGAAAATTTCATCTTTTATTGTTGAAGGCATTGTAAGTACATCAAATTTATTTTAGATGAAACATGACTGTAAAAATGGTCATGATTAAGTTAGATGAAAACTGATGTTTCAACCCACTTTACATCTAGATGGAGTGAAGAGATGTTCTATGCAAAATTTAAATTCATCGAAAATAATATACAACAAGTCACAAACTATCTAGTCTAAATATATAAGAAATAAATTTTTTGGCATCGTCATCATCAAATCAAGTAAATGTGCTCAAAAGTAAATAATGTCGACAATTGTTTATAAAGAAAAACACTTGAAGAACTCTTTAAGAGAAAAATCTTTGGGCACCTCGTGTCATCAAATATCTACTATGAAAATATTGTACCAACGGATGTAGTTCACACATAAGTAAACCTTAGTAGATTCTGACTTCTCTTCAATTGATCTCTCCAGCAGTTATCCAGAATCTCTGGACTTGTTTTTTTTTTTTTTTTGGGTTCTTGTGGATTTTCGAGAATGAACTCATTTTTCTTTAACGGGAACTCTAGCCACCTCCACTAGAACTCTAAAAGCTATATAGTAGATGTAGGGTGGATAAAATGACCATATAAAGCCAGACTAAATCATAACTAAACCAAATCAAGCGGTCTGGAGAACCAAACTTAATTTTTAATATATATATATATATATATATATATATATATATATATATATATATATATATATATATGTTTTTTACAAATTAATGAATTACAATTCACACCAATAAACAAAAAAAATCTAACATTTATAAAATGAGGACAAAAACATCATTCTGAAGACACAGTAATTTCTCTTTCACTTGTGGATACCCTAATTCTATATTCATTTCTTCTCTCCTTTTCTTACCTTTGGAAGCAAAGAAATTGATTCTCATAATAAAAAATTTATAAAATATTTTTACGTTACATCTTATTAATTGTCAAGGATTTTAGTTTGTATTTGTTTGTTTTAATTGTGCCTTTTAAATGGATAATTCTTGGTGTATAAAATGGGGTACAAAACGCGCCCCCCAATAGGGGACCGCCATTTGGCAATTTTGGACATGGGGGGGGGGGGGGGGGGGGGGGGGGGGGGGGGGGGGGGGGGGGGGGGGGGGGGGGGGGGGGGGGGGGGGGGGGGGGGGGGGGGGGGGGGGGGGGGGGGGGGGGGGGGGGGGGGGGGGGGGGGGGGGGGGGGGGGGGGGGGGGGGGGGGGGGGGGGGGGGGGGGGGGGGGGGGGGGGGGGGGGGGGGGGGGGGGGGGGGGGGGGGGGGGGGGGGGGGGGGGGGGGGGGGGGGGGGGGGGGGGGGGGGGGGGGGGGGGGGGGGGGGGGGGGGGGGGGGGGGGGGGGGGGGGGGGGGGGGGGGGGGGGGGGGGGGGGGGGGGGGGGGGGGGGGGGGGGGGGGGGGGGGGGGGGGGGGGGGGGGGGGGGGGGGGGGGGGGGGGGGGGGGGGGGGGGGGGGGGTTAATCCCCTTCTACAGAATTTTTGTGCCCGGGTCAAACCTGGGCACCCCCCTATTGGTGGGGGGCCTGACACCTCAAGGAAAATAAAAAGGGTTAATCCCCTTCTACAGAATTTTTGTGCCCAGTCAGGCCCCCCACCAATAGGGGGGTGCCCGGGTTTGACCCGGGCCCAAAAACCCTGTAAAGGAAGCGCCACTCTAGATGTATATGATATCTTTGACTTGACATGATGTATTTAAAAAAGTTTGACTTAAAGGCATTAAATGATAATTTCAGTATTGGTAGATTAAGTTTTGATGTTTTGAAGTATCAATATTTCGTTTTGGTATTGGGTTGCTTTGAAATTCCATTTGTAATATAATGATGAAATGAGAAATATCGAACCCATAGAGATTGATACTTGATTTCTATCGAGTATTATAATTGTTTAGTTTTCACTTTATTTAGATGATCAATGTTGTGATTTTAATTTAATATAGATAGACTAAAATTGGCGAGTCAACAGAAGCAAATCTGAAAGAAGTTATCAAATTATAAAAGTCTAGATAATGATTTCATCATACTATCGACCATGCCTTTGAACCTATATAATTTTAACTCATTCGGATCTTTCTTAATTTATGGCAAGAACCTAACTATAATTATATTCTCTCTCTCGGGTGCCGAGTAAAACTTATCTCTATAATTTAATTCCAACATCCCTATTCCGAATTAAACGTATAGAAATTTTAATGTACGTGCTTGATTCAAATAAGCCTTAAAGATTCGTACTTTCTCTCGAAATCTACAAAACTTAGGTTATGTTGTTCCTTGATCACGCCTAAATTTTCCTCTCTCGAGTGTCAAAATTTATGCAACAATTCAAATTAGTGGCCAATTAATTGAACGCATTAAACACAAACAACATAAATAAATTAACAGAAAAATACAAAAGAGCTAAATATATAGGAATCAAACATGTCTCAAGTTGATTACATCAAACCTTAGATCTAAGTATTTAGTTCATAATGAAGAAAATTGACACAATTGAATTACATATGAATAACATGGATAAGAAGAAAGGATTTAGGAAAATTGTTCGTTGTTGCTTGATTTCTTCTTCCAATTGTCAATCTCTCCTTTTTTTTTTTTTTCAATTGATTCCTTCCCGATTTTGTCTTCAATATTCTTGCCTTCTTCTAGCCGCCAACCCCCCTTTAGGTCTTCAAAAATGTGTATTTATATTTCCCCACGGTTGCAAGACGAATTGAATGTGGTCTGGGCCGAAAATCTTTTAAAAATTTTGTTTTTTTCTCTTATCCGAAAGGCGGCGCCCATAACTAGCACCGCGAATTCTCCTCTTGATGGCGCCTTGGCGTGGTTCTGCATTTTCTTTTTGTATTTTTGGGTGCCAACATTCTGTCTCGTTCTTTGTTGTTCTTCTTCTCTACTTATTGTGCTAATCTTTTGGTCTTCTCTCCATTTCATTCCTCTCTTCCCTCATCTCCATGTCATACCTCATTCATGATCATCATCATAGCTCCATTTCAAGTTCTAAACACTCCGTTTTCATCTCATTTGTCCAACTATAAAACAACACGAACATGCACATCAAAACGTTCAAAAGTGCTCAAGAACAAACTAAAAATTACGATTTAAAGGAACTTGTTTAATGAGTTGATTTCACTCATCGGGAGCTAGTTAGATTTTGATAGTTTATGATGTAATTGGCAAGTTTGTGAACAAAATGAACTAAATTGGATAGGCTATATAAGTCAAGGAGTAGGTTGTAATTTTCATAATTCAATTGCATAGGTTCTAGGACTCGAGCTTTAAAAGAGGACAAAAAATGTCGACTCAATTTCGCTAGATTGTCACAAGAACTTTGCTCGAGCGGGAGAAACATAAACATTATTGCTAGACTGTTGTCGGGTCCTCGCTCGAGAGACAAGCATCACTCGACTATCGCTGAGCACAAGGTTAGCCGAGAATTTTTTAATTGTGATTTCAAGGCTTTTATTCGGCTCATTCAACTCTAACCCTATCATATAAATACTAGAACACAACAAACGTAAATTTAGAAGGTTGAAACATATAAAGTTTCATCTTTTCAAACATATAAAGTTTCATCTTTTCATCTTCCAATTCATTGACAGACTTCAACCTTCATTGATTTGATTATACTTGACGGAAAAAATATCAGTTCTAGTTAATCCATATACCAAGCTTATTGAGAAATACGGAGTTCTTCAAGAATCCATGGGAGATAAATGAATTCACAAAGTCACGGGTTAGAGAATCCAGGAGGGCTTTGATATTGCAGTTAAGGAGTTGGTGCAGGAGTGCGCAATTCAAGAGGTCTGTCAGATTACAGTCAAGAGTTGGTGTAGGGGCACACATTCAAGATGACTGTCAGAATCTTGGTAAGGAGTTGTTGTAAAGCACGCAATCCAGGAGGATTGTATTAACTTTAGTTAGGAGGTCACAAAATACGTGTTGTCGTCTTGTTGGTAGACTGTAAGTTCGATCGTTTATAGCGGATTTTGATTGACAAAGCGTCTAAAGTTTTTACCCAATTGGGGTTTCTCCGTGAACACCGCATGTTATTTACCGTTTTCATATTTTGCGGTATTCAAACGTATGGTAATTGGATTGTATGCTTAACCATCTAGAAATAATTAATTATGAACTTGTTGCTGGTTAATTACAATTTTTAATTCCGCATTTACACTTATTCACCCCCTCTTGGTGTAGTTTGGGTTGAATTGCATAAGTTTCAAAGGAAAAAAAAAACATAAAGAGATTAGGTGTCAATAGAATTTCAAACATCTTAAAACTAATTCATACAGATATTGTGAGTTATTCACTTTGACTTTTTGGAATGGTCAACAATAATTTATTATGTTCAATGACGAGTTTTTCTCACTATAACTACCTATATCTCATCAATGAGAAATCTCAAATACTAGATATGTTCAAGGCATACAAGATTAATGTTGAAAATCAACGCAACAAAATAATATAACAAGCCAGATCTTACATTCACTACGACAGATATGACGGATCGGGAGAACAACGTTTATGGTCTTTTACTAAATTTCTAGAGGAATGTGGAATCGTACCACAGTACATCAAGATCTCTCTAGGTAGAAGGACTAAAGACTGCAGTTTAAATTCTCAATAAAACTCAAAGTAAAGCAATTGTTAAGGGGTTACAATTTTTTTTTTTTTTTTTTAAAACTGAATTTCTGGAAAATATGTTAGAAATTTTTTCAAATTTAACAAAAACTAAATCCGGATTTGCTAAATCCGAAAACCATGAAATTATATAAGAACGAAATTAAAATTTCGATTTTCAATGATTCGACATGAATTAACTCTGATACCACTTTGTATGGTTTTTCATGAAACTTAAACTTTATAAACTTTACATAATTGATAAGATCTCCATGTCAAATTACCAAGAAAATTAATTAATGCGGAATATACATTGATCCATTGATTTTATTTTGAATAATGAATCTTGATATTTAAATCTTGATTTCGTGTTCTTCAATTTAATTCATTCAAACCTTTTTCTTGATTCTTAATTTTTGATTGTGGGTTTATTGATCTTCATCTCTAATATATTTTCTTTTTTATTCTTGTGTTGATGAGATGACACAAAAAATGAGAATTACATATGAATTACGGATCATAATCCTATATATAATTTCCATATGTATTTGGCCCATCGTCAAATACAAACCCTAATGGATCCAGTCTCTACACATATAATTCGATCCATGCTTTATTTAAAGCGTGTTCGGTATAGCTCAAAATTCAATTAAAATTGAAAATATAGTCTATATTGGGTCCCACTCGTCTAATAAAAATCAACAATAATGATTAATTTTTCAGTTTTAATTCGATTTTAATCTCTACCAAACACTCTTTTAGATGCTCAAATCCGAGTTACTTAATTCTTTATTATATCACTTTAATTTTGGGTTTAACTTTAAGATATCATTTATACACAATTAATTACATATGTCGGCCCATATGTCAAATTAAATAATTTCCCAATAGCCTCTTCGTCTCTGCCTTTAGATCTATTAACAAAATCTTCACGCACGCCTCAAGTAGCCTATTATTTATTCCAATTAATATTTATTATTTAATACACCTCACGACAGTGATTCCGAGGTGTTTTTCTTAAAAATCGAACTACATTCTTAGGGTTCAATGTCTTGGCCAATAATTACAAAACTTATAGAGCTATTTGTCCTCGATTATTTGACACAGTCTTTTTTTTTTTTTTTTTTGTGATTATATGTTCATCAAAATCTCATTTCTAATCACATATTTTATTGGATCAACGATTCTTATCTATTTTTGAATCACACGTTTTATGAGATCCGTCAACTTAAAATCTAAAAATATTTTATCGAATAGTGACATAATCTTGTGTATGCATCCATGTTAACTACTATTGTTATTGGAACGATTAACTAGTTCGACTACAAAGATCAGAAGCCGATCCCACGTAAAGAATTAAAACTCGTAAAAATAAATTTAAAATAAACGGTTCACTTCAAAATGAGTGGCTACAATCTACTTATTAATAACAATAAAGATTTTTAATCTTTACTTATCGTCGAAATTGTGTTCTCACATTATATCGTCGAATTATTATCATCAATCTTCTATTAGATAGCAAATTGTTCTCGAAATTTTTTTGAGGGACGGGATCAAAATTGGAATCAAGTAAAGGTCGATTAATTCCAAAATCCGTATTCAATTAATATTTGGCTAAATTTACCAATTGTCACCCAATTTTATACTTAGTATTATCATGCCACCCAATTTCATTTTGGTTCACCGTGACCACCAACTATATATAGTATCACTATAGCCATCTAATTTGATTTTATTTCACAATGGGCATCCAATTCTATATAGCGTTTCACCATGACCACATAATTTTATAATATTTCATCATGATCATACAATTTCTTTTCACTAACTTAAAAAATGGTAAAATTGAAACTTTATATTATATATATAAAATAATTAAAAAAAAACAAAAATAAAAGTTTTTTTTTTAATTTTAAAAACTTTTATTTTAAAATAAGTTTTTATTTTATTTTCTAAGTAACTTTTTTTAATAATTTTTTATTTACTTTATTTTACTAAGCAACATTCTTTTTTAAAAAATAAGTTTTTATTTTTTAAGTAATATATATATATATATAAAATGCAAAACTACCATTTTAACTCTTTTAAAATTAATGAAAATGGTGAAAAGAAATTTGGTGGCCATGGTGAAATATTGAGTTAATTATCCCAATAGTCACTGAACTTTATCGAAAGTTTCCACCAGGTCACTAAACTTTAAAAATTACGTGGTTAGTTACCGAATTTTCGAAACTGCAACCACATCCATCATTGAACTTTAAAAATCACCTACTTCATCACTGAACTTTGTAAAACGTTTTTCAGATGGTCACTGAATTGCAGTTTTGAAAATTCAGTGACTAACCACGTAGTTTTTAAAATTCAGTGACCCGGTGGAAACTTTCGATAAAATTCAGTGTCTATTAGGGTAATTAACTCTGAAATATTATATGATATTGAGTGATTATGATGACACTAAATATAAAATTGAGTGATCATGATGAAACAAAATTAAATTGAGTTACCATGATGACACTAAGAATAATATTGGGTAGTTATTGGTGAATTTAACATGTTGCAATTCAGCCGAATAAGCTAGGGATGACAAAAAAGATTGGGCGGCTTGAACTCGGCCTGAAAAAAGTCCAAATCGGGCCCGACTCGAGCTCGTTTAGGGGAGTCGGCCCGGGTCTTCCCATAAAAAAAAAATTAAAATTAAATTTTTTGAAAAGAGCTACTAGGCTGCCTATATATATCTTCTATATATAAAAAGTGTGTATTTAACGGAATTTGTTGCTTTAACGGAAAAACTAACGGAATTTCTTGATTTAACGGAAAAACTAACGGAATTTTTTTAATTTAAAAATCATTTAACTCCATAATTGGGCTTCAAAATTTACAATTCTAAAGCCCATGTAGAAGTATTGGATGTCATGCTCATTTTATAGATACACTTCTCTCCAAAGGTTTCATAAACTTCCAATGTGTAATTGTGCATTTTTTATATGCTCTTAACTCCAATAGTTTTATAAATTTCCAATGTGGGATAGTGACAAAAAAAATGTTAAAATGCTCATCAAAATCATTTTAAAATGTATGTCTAATTGACTAATTTAATTTTGAATTACAACTAATTAAATTGTAATATTCACTTTCATTCTTTTATTTATTTAATTTTTAAATTTAATTTAAATTGCACTTGATTATTAATATATTAATATTAGATATTATTTTCTATAAGTTTAAAATATTTTAATTTAACAAAGTAAACTATTTTAACATATTTATTTTTAATTTTTAGTGTTGGGACTAATTGTAGGATATATAATAAATCTAATTAGTAAAGATAGATTTACTTTAAATTATTTTTATGTATTTATTGCATTCGGTTCAACCGCAGTTGAATTTTCACAAACTTCATGTCGGAATCATTCTCGATTGTGAATCAAAATCCTTCATCTCCATTTTCAGATATCGGAATTATTAAATCCGTAAACTTTTCGTATAAATCCTATGATTAATGCTCATGTTTAGTTTCTTAATTAATAAAAAAAATTAAAATTCTCCTCACACTATTTGGCAATATTATAGTATTATATTAAATGTTTAGTAAGTATTATTTTTAAATATTAGATGATTTTATGATATAGTAAAAAATCTTTTTTTTTTTATAATATAGAAAAAAAAAATTTTTTAAAATAAAAATATATTTAATGTCTTAAAAATAATTAAATAATATTAAAAATACGAAACGTATTATGACGCTTATCCTTCGTATTGACACGCATAAACTTGTGATTCTTGATTCTCAACATCGACATCTCGCAACTCATTACGCCTTTTAGAACATTATTAATAAATAAATGGAAAATGCAAAAAAATTTGTACTACTACATTTTAGTCACTAGGAAAAAATGAAACTAAAAAAACAAAATGGATGTGGATATTATCAATTTAAAAATGATAATAGTTTATTTGGTAAGGTACATTGAACTCAATGAAGAAAAAATATTTATTTATTTAGTTTTGTATTATAATGTTATCTATTATTTTATTATGTATAAAAGTTCATGATTAAATACAAAATTTAATATAATATAATAGTACGAAACACAAACTTATACATTTTAATTTAGAATTTAACACTATTCAAGTTAAAATTAATATATCACAATGTGTAATTATTTATCAATTACATAAACATAATTATTTAATGAACCAAAAAAATTATATATAACTAAGCAAACGTGCATTGCACGTTGCTTAAACCTAGTATATATATAAAGTGCCTATGAAACGGAAATTCTTGTTTTAACGGAAAAATTTAACGGAATTTGTTGTTTTAACAAAAAATTTATTTTCACCGTTAGTTTTAGTTTAAAATTTTATAACTACATTATTGGGCTTCAAAATTTACAATTTTAAGGCCCATGGAGAAATATTGGATATCATGCTCATTTTATAGATACATTTCTCTCCAAAGATTTCATAAATTTTCAATTTGGGATTATGTATTTTATATATGCTCTTAACTCTAATAGTTTTATAAAACTTCGAATGTGAGATAGTGACAAAAAAAATGTTAAAATACTCATCAAAATCATTTTCATATGTATGTCTAATTGACTAATTTGATTTTGAATCACAACTAATTAAATTGTAATATTCACTTTCATTCTTTCATATATTTAATTTTCAAATTTATCTTAAATTGCACTTGATTATTAATATATTAATGTTAGATATTATTTTCTATAAGTTGAAAATATTTTAATTTAACAAAGTAACTATTTTGACATATTTATTTTTAATTTTTAGTGTTGGGACTAATTGTAGGATAATGAATCTAATTAGTAAAAATATATTTACTTTGAATTATTTTTATGTATTTATTGCACTTGGTTCAACCCCAGTTGAATTCCCACGGATTTCACGTCGGAATTATTCTCGATTGTGAATCAAAACCCTTCATTTCCATTTTAAGATATCGAAATTATCAAATCCGCAGACTTTTCGTATAAATCATATGATTAATGTTCATATTTAGTTCCTTAATTAATTAAAAAAATTAAAATTCTTCTAACACTAATTAGCAATATTATAGTATTATATTCAATGTTTAGGAAATATTATTTTTAAATATTAAATGATTTTATGATATAGTAAAAAATCTATTTTTTGATAATATAGAAAAAACTATTTTTTAAAATAAAAATATATTTACTGTCTTAAAGATAATTAAAATAATATTAAAAATACGAAACGCATTATGACGCTTATCTTCGCATTGACACGCCTAAACTTGTGATTCTTAATTCTCAATATCGACGTCTCGCAACGCATTATGTCTTTTAGAACATTATTAATAAATGAATGGATAATGCTAAAGGCTTTGTACTACTACATTTTAGTCACTAGGAAAAAATGAAACTAAAAAAACAAAATGAATATGGAGATTATCAATTTAAAAATACTAATAATTTATTTGGTAAGGTACATTGAACTCAATGAAGAAAAAATATTTATTTATTTTGTTTTGTATTATAATGTTATCTATTATTTTATTATGTATAAAAGGTTCGTGATTAAGTGCAAAATTTAATATAATATAATAGTACGAAACACAAACTTATACATTTTAATTTAGAATTTAACACTATTCAAATAAAAATTAATATATCACAATATGTAATTATTTATCAATTACATAAACATTACATCATTAATTATTTAATGAACCAAAAAAAGTATATATAAACTAAGCAAACGTGCATTGCACGTTGCTTATACCTAGTATATATATAAAACCCAAGTCGACTTGTCTCGCTAAGGCACAGACCAAGCCTCATTTTTTTTGTCGGGCTTTGCTCGGCTCGGCTCGGGCAAAAAAAAAGTTCGGTTCAAAAAAAACTTCGGTCCAAAAATGATTAAGTCAAGCTTGAACTTTTTTTTGGGGCTCGGACTCAGTTCGACTTGGCTCGACTCTTTGATATAGCTAGAGGAAGCGGGAGTTTTTTCATTTTATATTGAATAGAAAATATTTTTGTTTTTGAAAAAAAATTGCCCTTAGATAAATAATCCAAAACTGAAACCTCAACTATTTATTCTTACAACCTCAAAAACTTCAAATCTCTCTCTACTGTCCAATTTTCCGCCTCCTCCGATGGCTTTGACCCGCGAACAATACCTGTACATGGCTAAGCTAGCCGAGCAAGCCGAGCGCTACGAGGAGATGGTCCAGTTCATGAACAAGCTGGTGGTCGCCTCCGCCGGTGCGGAGCTCACGGTGGAGGAGCGCAACCTCCTCTCTGTGGCCTACAAGAACGTCATCGGCTCGCTCCGCGCCGCCTGGCGCATAGTCTCGTCGATTGAGCAGAAAGAGGAAAGCCACAAGAACGACGACCACGCGCCACTCGTTAAGGATTACAGATCTAAGGTCGAGAGCGAGCTGTCTGATATCTGCGCCGGGATTTTGAAAAATCTGAATGATTTTTTGATTCCCTCTGCTGCTTCTAGTGAGTCCAAGGTTTTTTACCTTAAAATGAAGGGAGATTATTACAGGTACTTAGCGGAGTTTAAGGTTGGGGATGACCGTAAGCAGGCTGCTGAGGATACTATGGTCGCTTACAAAGCCGCGCAGGTATATCTCTCTTTATATATGTACATACCGTATAAGAACTTAAGCTTCTCCAAATCTTGATATTGTATTAGAGCCATTATTCTCGAACAAATAATTTCGGACTAAGACTCAAACGAGCACATATATTATAAGATTGGTGTGTTCAAACGAGCCCAATTGTTAAGATACACATATTTATTTGTTTGTATTGCTTAATCTGCTTTGAGACAAATTTAAAAGTTGTTATATATCTAGTTTTCATGCCTTGTTGTGGTATTTTTGATAGAAATAAAAAGATGTAAGGATTTTTGGGATTGAGGGTTGAGATATTGGGGCATAATTTGGTGAGATTTTAGGACTTGAAGATTATTTGTCAGGTTGGAGACTTATTTTGGTTATAAAAAGGCTGGATTTTTTCGAATCACTTATGAAATGAATCACCTTGTTTAGAAGCTTGAGTTATGTTGTTACTCAAGTGGTTAGAGAGAGACATTTTTAAATAAATATTGTCAACTTGCATCCTCACATGCGTATGGGATTTATCCTTATCTCTTCTGTCAGAGGCCTGCCAGGTGCAAAATTTTCATTAATAGATGGCGGTTAGACTTGAACCTCTAGAACCATTACCTTTTATACCAAGAAAATATAGAATATATTTTGGTTTAGTAACTAATTTCTGGTATGTGTCTATTCTTTTTTCTCTTTGAAAAGAATTTTGCACTTCTGCGAGGTTTACAAGCAATAAATTAAAGTTCCTAACACATTTTCGTTGAGTAGTAAAATGCTCGTAGATAATTGGAAAAGCTGCTCAGGTTCATGTCTAAACGTTTTACTTGGAAATTTAATGTAAGAATATTTTTCTTGGGTATTGATTTCTTAACAGGATATTGCAATTGCTGATCTTTCTCCTACGCATCCTATACGATTGGGTTTGGCGTTGAACTTCTCTGTTTTCTACTTTGAAATTCTAAATGCATCTGAGAAGGCTTGCAACATGGCTAAACAGGTTAGTCGACATCCTTTTCCTTTTTGAATGGTTTATACATTGGAGCAATCTGTGTTTTCCCGTTTTGTTCCCTTTTTCAGTTTTGTAGATAATTAGTTCAGTTTTAGGTCTGAAAATTTCGAAGACTACAAAGGAAAGGTCGTAACTGCGGGGATCTGGTCCATCTAGATTCAACACGACACCAAATATGACTATGGAAATTATAGATAACTGAGACGATTTAAGAAAAAATACTTCGTAAAAGTAACCAACATGCCGTAACTTCACCAGTTTTTTAATGTTTTCCACAAAAATAATTGTTGTGGAAATGGAAATATTTTATTAAATGTCATTCCATGAAGGACCTGTTAAAGTGTCAACTATTTATGTGGGTAGTTTTAACTGTCTTTGTATATTTCCATGACTAACATATCATTCACGGAAACTTACCATGAGGCTCGATACTGTGCTGGTTATGAGCCAACATGGGAAGGCTTCCATGACCTTTTCGAGCTGTATGCAAAACCCAAAATCCATGTAGTGATTCAACTTATATTAAAGAAATTCTTGAAGTAAGTTACGTCATAATTTATTGACCAGATAAGAAAATGAGGATGGTGTTAATTTGTATAGCATATGAAATTTAGAGAATGGATTCAATTCATTAACATTCATATTATTACACCTATTCTATGGATATCGACTAGCACAAAAGATGCATAATGTATTGTTCTTTTCCCGTAAAAGTGTGATGCGTGGACAATTCATTTAAATAGGTGACAGCGAGATTTGAAATTAGGACATTTGCATACCCTGATACCATGTTGAAATAATGGATCCAAAAGCTTGAGTTATTAGATAAGATTACTTGTAAATCATTTTGAAGATTAACTACCCCTAAAACCACTTATTTTACGGCATGAATATGCTTGCATTTATTTCTAAACAATACTTAGTGATGGTGCCAACATAAAGCTTGACCAATATTTTTTTAAACTTGATTTTATATGTGCAGGCTTTTGAGGAAGCTATTGCCGAGCTGGACACTTTGGGTGAGGAATCGTACAAGGACAGCACTCTTATCATGCAACTTCTAAGGGACAATCTCACTCTTTGGACCTCAGATATGCAGGTAAAGTAATTAGAAACTTAGCCGTGTTTGGTTTAGATAAAAATCAAATTTATAGTAGGTTCTGAAAAAAATTGATGAAATGTGTGGTTGAAAGTTGATAGAAGTTGTGGTTCTATAAAATGTATGGTTGAAGATGAGTTTTAGAAAATTGGGGCCAAACAAGGGCTTAATGTAAATCCAATTTTTTTCATAAAAGTCTATGAAATATTCATTTGATTGTAGACAATATTTTTATTTGATACAAAGTGCAGTGTAATCCTAAAACCTTATTCTCAATAAATTTAAGTTCGAGTTCTTGAATTGTATTTTACAACTATTCATGTCATAAGATATTACGAAGTTTTCCATTGGTAAACGACTAATGCAACTCTGTTCTTTTGTCCCGACACGGGATTGTATATGTAAAAAATGAAGATAGTCGTAGTTAAATGTATGTATTCGATACTACCGAGTACTAATTTCATCAGTTTTCCTTGAATTGAAATGAATTTAACTCGGATGTACATTGATGCAGGATCCAGCAGACGATGCTTGAGGTGATGGCTAAATCTACTAATGAATTAAGGAGGTGGGCTTTTAATGTCACAATTTGTCTTGGGATTTGCATATATACAACTAGTCATGGTTTTTTTATTTGTTATGTTAATACAATGTTTTATTTAAATTTTATGAATTTCATTTAACGATTTGCATGCCCCAAATACTTCTTTGGATTGTAGAAATTTTGTTTGAAAGAATACGAGGTAACAAATCCAATGCTAAGATGTTTGGTCGTGCTTAAAGCCGTATTTTAATTGCTTTTATGAGCAACATGTCCTTTTAAATTTCATATGGTCTCATACATATTTGGTCGCTTTTTGGTTTTATAATTTCGGCCATAAACTATTGAGACAATATAAGAGACAAATCGTCATGTTTTGAAAGTCTCTATTTGTAGCTTTAAGTACTATTTTACGTTGTTCACTTTTTGAGTCACAAATGATTTCCTTGTCAAGAAAAGATCAATTTTTTTATTTATTTTTTATTTTTTTTAACAATTGGTGATAATTTAATTTTCTTCCTTTAATAATAAGTTCATACTTACAGACTTTATGCTTATGCAATTTTGAATATGCATACTGGTGAAATTTCAACTTAGTATTTATCGAAGAATTTGGTAATATATGATTAAAGTTTTTTTCTAAATTAGGCGTGTTCGATAGAGATTATAATTCAATTAAAATTGAAAATATAGTCGTTATTGACTCTCACTCGTCTAATAAAAATCAACAATAACATTTGTTTTTTTTTTAAATTTTAATTCGATTTTAATATTTACCAAACACATTTTAAATATATAGTATGTACACATAATTTAAATATTAATAATTTAAGTTATCAATAAATTTATAAATTCGTAAATTCAAACAAGACGTAAACATTTACACTGTTAAAAGCGTAAAATTTTGCTAAAAAATAATATATGTTAGCGCATTCAAACATTATACACTAAATTTCAGAATAATATACTAATTGTCGTGAAAAGAGAGAGAAAAAAAAAAGAATAAAAGTTAATAGACTTGTGTGTATTATAATGAGAATTAAAATTTTATATTTATAGGTTAGGATTAAGGATACAATGATAATATTTTATAGGGTTGTGGGAGTATAATTGTCATTCATTAATAAACTTATTATTTACAACACTCTCTCTGAATGACACATTATAAAATATCTTCATCGTTAAAACATTGTTTGATAAAAACTCAATGGAACAAAAAAATCAAACGAAAGGAAAAAAAAGTATAGCTATTTTGAAGTATTAAAGATAAGTGTTACTTTATTAAAACATTGCTAGAAAAGTCTATTGGGATAAAACCTAAGTGAAGAAAAAAGAATGCAGCTATTCCCCTTGATGTTGATCATTGAAAAACTTTGAGTCAATGCATTTCAATCTTGTGAACCACTTTTTTGAATGTAGATGTTGGCATTGCTTTTGTAAATAAATCAGCCTCAGTGTCACTTGAGCGAATTTGTTGAACATCAATGCTGTCATTCTTCTGAAACTCATGTGTCTGAAAGAATTTTGAAAAAATATGTTTCGTCATGTCACCTTTAATATAATCTCATTTGAATTGTGCAATACAAGCAAAATTGTTTTCATACAAAATTGTTATACTATCTTTTGTTGAAATTAATATGCATAATACTTGGATATGATGGGTCATGTTCTTCAACCATACACATTCTCGACCTGCTTCATGGATTGAAATAATTTCAAAATGATTTGAGAATGCTGCGTCAATGATTGCTTTATAGATCTCTATGGATAATACACATCTATTGATGTTAATGGATGTGTATTATCCATATAAGTGTTTTAAGACTTTTTTTGTATATGTAAATTGATGAATAAGCAATCATTCTGGGAAATGTTCAGTTTGCAACTCGAGATAATTTTTTTTCCCCCAAATCTTTTATCTCAAATTCATTTTTCAAATAATTTGCAATTTTGTTAAGTTTTTCAGAAGTTCCAATTAAATTTAAATCATCAACATAAACAATTGCAAATCTAATATTTGTTTTCTTTATGAAAGCAACAAATATTCACTAAGGCGATTATACCACATCTGTCCGGATTGTTTCAATTCATATAATGATTTTTGCAATTTAATTGAGAATATAGTTCTCGAGCATGTGTATCATTTGTTTTTCATACTTTAAGTAATTTAAGGACTTTCATATATAGGTCATTATCGAGTGAACCATACAAATAGGTAGTCACTTCATCTATAAGGCGCATACCGAACATTTGTGACACGGTTAAACTAATTAAGAATCTAAAAGTGATGGTGTCCACTACGAGAGAATATGTTTTCTTATAATCAATTTCTAGTCTTTGTCAGAAACCTTGAACTACAAGTTGGACTTTGTACTTTGTAGTTTCATTATTTTCATTTCTATCTCGTACATAAACCCGTTTATATCTAATAGGGATTACATTTTCAGGTGTTCGAACCACATGTCTAAACACTTTTCGTTTCTCCAAAGAGTTCATTTCTGCATGTATGCCTTCTTTTCACTTTGGCCAATCATTTCAGTGTGACAGTCTTTAACATACTGTGGTTCATGATCCTCATTTTGCATAATATCAAGAACAACGTTAAATGTGAAACTATTGTATATTACATTATTTTGTTCCCATAATTTATGAGATAATATATAATTTATTGAAATCTCATTATTTTTATATATTTGTGGTTTTTCAGAACCATATTTTCAATATTTGATTGATCAATAATTTCTAATATTATTTTTTCTGAAATTTTTGATTGATTTTTCTCTTGTACTTTTCTTTTTTGATGTACTGAGTCTTTTGAACCAACTAATCGACCACGTTTTTGGCGTATTTGAGGTTCATTTGTTACATCAAATTGTCCTGTAAGGATATCAATTTTTGTTGACATATTTTCTGCTGGTATATATGACTTCGTCATTTTTCTTATATTAACAAATACACTTGATAATTGATTTGCAACTCTTTACAAATGAATTATTTTTTTTCAATCTCTTGATCACATTGATTTTTGCAGGGATCAAATTGGGATATAGTTGTTTCATTCAAAAAAAATTTAACTTGTTATCGGATATAGTATTTCCCCTCCCAAATTTGGAAAACACATTTAATCAAAATGACAATCTGCAAAACGTGCATTAAATAAATCACTCGTTAAAGATTCAATATACCTAATAATAGATGATGAATCAAAATCCACATAAATCTCAAGTTTTCGTTTGGAACCCATTTTAATCCATTGTGGGGGTGAAATATGGACTTGGTGAGAAATATTATGTTCATGACCAAATGTCAGTTGCAAGTGTGAATATTGATAATATGCAGTTGATCTGATACGAACTAATAACGCAACATGTAATATAACATGACCCAAACAGGAGCTAGTAGTTAGAGATGGCAACGGGGCGGGTTCAGGGTGGAGCACCTCCATCCCGCCCCACCCCGCGCCCTGCCCCACCTTAGACTGGGTGAGGCGGGGGCTCGGGGTGCCATTTATTTGTTTTTCAAAAAATTTCAATTAACTATTTTTTTTAAAATTTGTAGTTAATTATTTTTCTTATTCTTCACGGGACGGGTTTGGGGGTGGGGCACCCCCTTTTCGCCCCACCCCGTGACCCGAGGCGGGGTAGCAATCCCCGTCCAGTTAACCCGTCGGGGCAGGGCGAATTTTTTTGCCATCACTACAGGTAGTTTTGTTTTTATAAGTAATTGTCTAGCATTCGGTTGTAAAAGTTTAATAAATAACTCCGCTAAACCATTTTGTGTATGGACATGCGCAAACGAATGTTTAATAACAATCCAATTGACATGCAATAATCATAATGCTTGTGATTTAAATTCACCAGCAATTTCTAGACGAATAGTCTTGATTAAGTAATCGGAGAATTGCGTTCGTAATTTTATGATTTGAACAAGTGGTCTAACAAAAATTACATTTTTAGTGGAAAGTAGGCAAACGTGTGACCATCTAATAGAAAAATCAATTAATAACATAAAATAACAAAATGATCCACATGGTGGGTATATTGGCCCACATACATTTTCATGAATTCTTTTTTTTTTAAAAAAAAAAAAAATTGGAGGTTCAATATTGACATTTGTAACCGAAGGTTTAATGACTAACTTGACTTACGAATAAGCTACACATTGATAATCATTAGATAAAAGAATCTTCAGTTATTTAAATGATGTCCATGCGAGTTGTTTATTATTCGACTCATCATTATAGCTCCTAGATGTCCAAATCGATCATGTCAATGTACAATTTTTTTGGATCAACCGAACTTTTGGTTCCAAATAATATTTGATTCGATCATTTTTATAAATGTATAATACATGTTGATGGGAGTGCATTAAATTTTTCTTTTATCTGTTTCTGACCAGATACAAAAGAAATTATGCAAAAATATTTAACATTATTTTCTTGTATCGTCTCAATATAATATCCATTATAACGGATAATTTTAAAACTAAGCAAATTTCTTCTAAATTTGCTAGAATAAAATGCATTTTCGATATATAATTTTGTACTATTTGTTAAAATAATACAAGATCTTTCAGAGCTTTTAATAATATTCGATGCACCGATATCGTATTAACATTATTTTATGCTAATGCTAAGTCCAGAAAAGACTGTTTATTTTGAAGAATAATGTGTATATTTGCACTATCGACTAAACATATATCTTGACAATTCATATTGAATTTTGTGATATTTATTATTTGAGTAACTTCACTTTAAAATAAAATACAATTAATCTTGAAAAATATGATTAAATATCCCACAATAATCAATCGAGTAGTCAATATTAACATGACATAAGTTACGTATTTTTTTTTTCAGGGATAAACACTAAATTTAAAATAATATGTTTTTCAAAATATGTACTACTTCGGAAGCACATTTTATTTTATTATTACTTCTTCAAGAACAATTTATCAATATTTTATTCTTGAATATTGAAAATTATAATTCATACTCTTCAAAAGCAAGTTATATTCTTCTAGAATATTAATCATAATGTTGTGCTACTTCAGAAGCAATAATATGATAAATTATTAATTTAAAATTTATAGGAGAATATCTAAAATATTTAATCAAGTTAAAAAATATTAATTACCATACATGTATTAGGAAAAAGATTTCATATACACATAAGACATGATTAAAATCTCCAACCATGCATTAAGGCAGTGATAATTTGTGACATAATTATAAATCGAAATAATTTAGAGAAATTTCACGCCATAATTATAAACTGGAATATCTTGAAGAAATTCCAAAAAGTATTATGGGAACAAGAAAGTGTGACACCAATTTCTTTCGAGTAGAATCGAACTTATTCTAGCATATTATTTGATTATATTTCTATGACAAATGTAATATACAAGAATGCATGATGTTTTGTAAACACTTAGAAATTCACATAAAGTATAGCAGTATATTTATATCCCTTTGAACCCTAGATGATTTATACATTGTTGAGTTTATTTTCCCTCTTTTGAATGCATAAAATAAACCACCAAAACTCACACAATTATCGCGCACTATAATTGTGGAGGCAAGAAACCGTATATATAAATCATTCAACATTCATCAAACGTGTTTAAATATCAAATTGCAAAATAGAAATCAAAAGATCACAATGTTAGGTTCATCGTTCACCTAGTACATAAAAAATCTAGCATAATATGGATAAAATAAAAGAATAATACAAATAATAAAGAGAGAACATCACCAAAAAACTAGAAATTAGGCTTGAAATCTTGAATCTTGAATGAAATCCCTTGTTTTAGCCTTCTTCCTTGATCTTCAATGTTATTTTTCTCTTTAAGAATGCGTCCCCCCCTTTTTTGGACAATATTAGGGTTATAAAGAAGTCCTAGATGTGTTGCCATAAGTGTTTGATTCAAATAAGGAAACCAGAAAATTCGCGCATAGAATGAACCATACACCTGCGTGGTATAAACTCATGTGACAACATGGTTATAAAAATTTTGCAATGTTCATCTCATGTTGGTGCTTGGGCGACTGCATGAACTTTCTAACGTGCAACTGCATGGTAGAAATTATTTTTCATTTGGTTTACTTTGGTCCCCAAATTTTATTTCATTTGCCTTTTGGCCTTGCTTCATTCTCCTTATTCTCCTAACATTCTATGACATTACAGTGTGTTACTTAGCTCAATTGTATGCTTGTTTCGCCATTCGGGTCATCTTCTGAATAATTGGATTTTGGTCCCCGAAGTTTTATTTTGTTCCAATTTGGTCTTTTTTCGCTCGCTTTTGCATACTTTTCATTGTATCCATTAATGTAATCCTAAAAACATAAATTATATCGAATTAAGCCATATTTCAACGTATACATCGACAATCTTCCATGTTTTGTGGTCTAAATAAGTGTGCAAAACACACTTATCAATTGACGTGCCAATGAACCTATTTCATCGAAACCAATACACAAAATTATGGCAAAATCAAAAAGTTGGGTACAAAAGATGGTACACATGTATATATAATTAAAAATTGAGTGAGTAGAAAGAAACAAGAAGTTGGGTACAATTTCATTGGAAAGTCGAACGTTGCAACCATACAATTACGAAGAAATCATTTTACCGTGTATAAAAAAACCATTCACTTTGTATACAAGAAAAATCATTCACTAGCATAATATGTATATATAAAAAAATTTACATATCACCAAATTAAGAAATTACTACATTTAATAAACTTTGAAAAATTAAGCTATCGTACTGATAATATGTTATGAAAAGCGAGAAAAAGAGAATAGAGAATAAAATTTAATAGACTTGTGTATATTATAATAAGAACAAAAACCCCATATTTATATGGTATGATGGGGATACAATGGTAATAATTTCTAGGATTGCAGGGGTACAATTGTCACTCACTAATATTTGTCGTGGTCATTTGATATTTAATTGTAATCATATTTAACTATTTTGTAAATTAAACACAATTATATGTATATAGTTAATTTAACCATATATTTCAGAAAATAATTTCACTTGTATAACAAAAGAACCTATAATTTTAGCCACAATTAACTTTTAATTTTAGTTATGCACTCATAACTGCAGTCACTTATTATCCACATACTTCATGAGATTATTAATTCTCTCATTATAATCTCATAATAAGTTACCTCTAATGAAATCCAAAAGACATGATTAAAATTAAAATCTATACAATGTCAAACGAGGTCTATATAACGTTTCAACTTCTATTTCTATAGTTTATTTAAGCAAATTGTAGAAAATTTCATATTTTATTGTTGAAGGCATTGTAAGTACATCAAATTTATTTTAGATGAAACATGACTGTAAAAATGGTCTAGATGGAGTGAAGAGATGTTCTATGCAAAATTTAAATTCATCGAAAATAATATACAAAAAGTCACAAACTATCTAGTCTAAATATACAAGAAATAATTTTTTTGGCATCGTCATCATCAAAGCAAGTAAATGTGCTCAAAAGTAAATAATGTCGATAATTGTTTATGAAGAAAAACACTTGAAGAACTCTTTAAGAGAAAATTCTTTGGGCACCTCGTGTCATCAAATATCTACTATGAAAAGATTGTACCAACGGATGTAGTTCACACATAAGTAAACCTTAGTAGATTCCGACTTCTCTTCAATTGATCACTCCACCAGTTATTCCAGAATCTCTGGACTTTTTTTTTTTTTTTTTTGTTCTTGTGGATTTTCGAGAATGAACTCATTTTTCTTTAACGGGAACTCTAGCCATCTCCACTAGAACTCTGAAAGCTATATAGTAGATGTAGGGTGGATACAATGATCATATAAAGCCAGACTAAATCATAACTAAACCAAATCGAGCGGTCTCGAGAACCAAACTTAATTTTTAATTTTTTTTATATATATGTTTTTTACAAATTAATGAATTACAATTCACACCAATAAACAAAAAAAATCTAACATATATAAAATGAGGACAAAAACATCATTCTGAAGACACGGTCATTTCTCTTTCACTAGTGGATACCCTAATTATATATTCATTTATTCTCTCCTTTTCTTATCTTTGGAAGCAAAGAAATTGATTCTCATAATAAAAAATTTATAAAATATTTTTACGTTACATCTTATTAATTGTAAACGATTTTAGTTTGTATTTGTTTGTTTTAATTGTGTCTTTTAAATTATGTTTTTAGAGTTCTTCAAAGTTATAGTACAAGCAATGGAGCATTAAACAATTAATGATTGTCAGATGGTAAGGACTAAATTGTTGTCACCAACCCTATCTATACTTTCAAGTTTCAACTTTATATTTCGGTTTCATATTTCATTTATTACTAACTTATAGATATTGTGTGTAATACTCAGATCAGGAAAGTTTAAAAAGATTTGATAGGTACTATTCATACCAACAATGTGCACCTTCTTTTCCAGAAGTCTATCATTAGAAACTCTACAGTTAAGCATGTTTGGCTTGGAGCAATTTTATGATGGGTGACCCCATGTGAAGTTTTCTCGGGGAGCATGCGAGTGAGGATAATGTATGATGAAAAGACCCATATTGATACAATGGGGACAGTACGTCATCGATCTAATAGTCGGGACATCCCGTTAAGTGGGACCCGAGTCATTACAAATGGTATCAGAGAGCCGAAAATCGGGAACTAAGTGATATGCGGGAAAAGTGATACGCCATAGGGTGGGAGCTACATCTAGAATCCCAACGCCTGGCAATAGATCCTCAAATGGATCAAGGCGACGAGGACGTCGCGAGTCTAACGAGAGGTGATTGTAATACCCAGACCAGGAAAATTTAAAAAAGATTTGATAGATACTACTTATACTAACAAGGTGCACCTTCTTTTCCGGAAGTCAATCATTAGAAACTCTACAGTTAAGCGTGTTTGACTTGGAGCAATTCTATAATGGATGACCCCCCGAGAAGTTTTCTTGGGGAGCGTGCGAGTGATGACAAAGTATGCTAAAAAGACTCATTTGGTACAGTGAGGACAGTACGTCGTCGATCTAACGGTCGGGACAACCCGTTAAGTGAGACCCAGGTTGTTACATTGTGCAAGTCTAAAAATTTAAGTAATGGAACTAGAATCAAATCAAACCGGAATTGAATGGTTCGGTTCTGATTTAATTCCATATTTTAAAAAAAATCATTTAGTTCCATTATTAAAAAAAAATCACTGGTTAATGATTTTGTTCTATTCTCTTGGAACCAAAACCAAACGGAACCATTCCCATTCCTAAGTACAGGATTTGTTGTGTTTAGCATTTATGAGTGTGGAAGAGAAATTCCGATTACAATATTTTTCTTCAATTCGAAGATCTTCTCTCCTTTTTCTTTTACTCACATCACACATTGAAAAATGAGAGTTTTCACATATTTCAATTGTATTTTGGAGTTTTTGGTGATTTGGGGAAATTTAAAGTTTGAAATAGGATTCTTTCGCCTAGAAGACCACTTGAGCGCTTCCAACGCACGTGATGGGTGGCCACTTAAAATATATGGGGACCTCGAGTGCCCTTTAGGTGCCCCAAGGGCGATCACACTCTAAAAATTGTGCTTGAGCTCCTTTCTAGCAATCTTTGAGTGTAGACATGCATATTTATTCAACTTCCACGATTTTTTATGCTATATTAAAATTACTTATAACACTCTTCAATACAACCCCATTGCAACTCCATTCAATGAATTTGGACACTAAACAAGTCAAAGACATACTTAGACCCAACACTAGCAATATATGAGGTTTGTATGATTTTCTAAATATGGGGGATATCTCTAATATTGTCATAAAGCTCATAAAAGCTGTGCTAAAGGTAGCTTGAAAGTTGTGGTTGTAGTCACAGATCATGTTTGCAGGTCGCAAGTCACAATCCACATTTGGTGATGATAAGTTACAATTCACATACCAGATCATAGGTCTTTTCCATAAGTCACGGATAAATGTAAACTGGTTATAAATAAAATAAAATTGGTCACATGTCACACTCCACTGATCATATGTTATATTGTATAGGCCACATATCAAATATGATTGGTCACGTATCACTGATTTATATTCACAAGTCACATGTTATAGTTCAAGAGTTACAGTTCAAGTCACATATCATCATTCATGTGTTAAATCTTATATTGTATAGGTTACATGTTGATGTCAGTGACTCACATGTCATTTTTTATATGTAATCGCTCAATTTCTACAAGTTACATATATAAGAGAATTGGTAACAAGTCACTGGATCAATATCGCAGATAACTTATCAATGCCCACAGGGTTACATGTCACTTGTAACGGTCATATGTTAAAATGCATAGGTCACATGTTACAAATTCAAGAGATTTGATTACATGTCATTGATTTATCCGACCTCAGTTCTCCGAATTGGTTACACATTCAATTAATCAAATCTCGACGATAAGCATTAAAGTTATTTGATATAGTGAGTACTCTTTAAATTACACCAGAGGTTGTTTTTCAATTCAATTTTAAAAAATGGTTTTAAATTGTACAAATCACTGTTGTGTCATCATTGAAGAAGATGATCAGTTGTCAGTGATGCTCAGTGGATGTTTTCTGATGGTCGATATGTTCCTCCCTCTATCTCTGCTATTTGAGCTGACTATGCTCCGTAACTACTCAGCGATGATTAATTTGTTGGTGAAGAAATCGTCGTCAAGGTGGATGTCGGCGGGTGGATGTCTACGATGAGTGAATGTCGACGACTGTAAGAGAGAATGCCGATGAGCATGTGCAAGTGAGGATTGGGGTAGGGGTGGTGTGGTGTGGTGTGGTGTGGTGTGGTGTGGGTAGATTAATTTAATTTGATAATATTATTATTGAAAATTAAAATAGAATTTACACCTGACTTTTTCATTTTGAAACTTAATGTATGAAATTTGATTTGGTGCATACTTAATACCCGATTTATGAATTTTCTCCCTTTCTTTTCTAAAATAAAATATTAAGAAAAAGTTTGAAACGCCCAACAGTCCAACTGCCCAGCCTTAATTTACACCCCTATTAGTATGTTTATTTCTCATGGGGTTCGTGTAAATAGAATGGTAACGATGGTGATCACTCCTTCCCTTTTTCCTCCATGATGGGGATCCTCAGTGCTTAAAATATATATATTTTTTCTATTTCATTTAATGTTTACTTATTTATTTTTTAATATGATGGGTTTGAACCATATTCCTCTTGATTCCTCGAATAATTGGAAAATTCCCACCTTATTATGAGCTGGACAACATGGGAACAAACCATTTTGCGATCCTATGTGCAGTGGAATGCTATCTCCAATTATGTCTCTAAGATACTTGACTTCTCCCCTCCAAAAAAAAAAAAAAAAAAAAAAAAAATTAAATAAAGTGAAGAGAATTGAAAAGGTTGATTTGATTCAATGATGTCTGAGCAAGTTTAATGAAGTTTTATGCTATGCAATTGAGTAATCGCCGGGCAAAATTTCATAAAAGTTGAAACGGTAGGAAATCAATTAATTTGTTGCTTTTTTGTTTTAACTGAAAACATTAGACATGAGGACACGTGTTAAAGGATGAGGTGAAGTGGAGTGCACACCGTGTGTGACCTTTCGCTTTACTTTTACTTAGCTGGTTACCACGTGCTTACCTAGCGAATTTAGAAAATAAAGAGCAAAAGTTGAAAGAGATTGATATCTTTTCATCCATAATAATTATCCCATTGGTTACCTCTTACCTAGGAATTGCTTCAATTTTTGTGTAAAGAATAAAACTACCTTTTTTTTATTTCTTAACTCTTAATGACATTAAATTTCTTAATTTTTTTGAATTAACTCATTTATAAGAGCAAGGATTACTTGTATCAAAGGTGTTAATTCACTTGAAAGTAGTCATAGATAAATGTATAAAGTGAGTAGGATTGTGTTCTTTTAATGTGAAAATACTAGACAACATTAATAACACGTATAAAAATGAAAAGCCTTTATGTTGTGTTATCAATGATCTCGTTTCAATAAATATGTGAACTAGATATTTACTATGACTAACTAATAAAAGACCTACAACTAGAAGTGATCTTAAAAACAATCGCATTCAAATTTAGAAACATACATTTAGGAACGACCTTGTATTTAATTCCCTTTCTTTTACATTTTTCTAGCTCAACATTTTAAAGAATGTCATATTAATACGAATTCTTTGTTTTGTATCCCACCCACACACCGTTGTCTTAATTATGAGAACTATCTTTGTTGACCCCTAAAAACGAGCCAATAGAGACCCGGGCACCCACTCGATTCCATACGTTGCCATGTGTAAAGAAAATCTCTCCTTGAGACATAAGTCACAAAAATGTTCAAGCACTGGGGTTAATCAACACGATATAACATTTGAAGAAACACCTTTGAACATGTAGAAACAAATAATAAATATTATGCCAAGACTAGCCAACAGGTGCTTCAACCAACTTCCTCTCATTGATCAACTCATTCTTCATGGGCTTCGGTTGTCTTTATCGCGATGACGTGGATTGCTCCTAATAGGGTTCCACGTAGGGTGCCACATGAGTATTAACTTGAGTTTCGCTGGCGAGGTGTAACAATCTTCCTCATCGATCAACCCTTAAATCATGATATAAATTAGGGTAGTTAACACACAACCTCCTTATCTTTCACTATTATTGTGGAAACGTCATTACCTTTTATTTTTATTTTTAGCATTTTTACCTTTACTTTTACTTTTCATTGCGCAAAATGTCATTTTCATCAATTTTCTTAATTAAAAGACGTGAAATAACGAATATACCATTCTATTTAAATAAAATGAAAAAGAAAAAATTAATTGCAATCATAGTCCCATTTTTTTAGAAAAGTGCAAACGAATTCTAAATAAATTATTAAAAGGGTAAGTAACACATAATGTCTCTACCTTTCACTATTATAGTGAAAAACATCAATATCTTTAATTTTTTTTTTTCATTTTCACCCTTAATTACGCTATTAATTGCGCAAACCATCATTTTTATCCATTTTTTTCAATAAAACGCTGTTAAGGGTATATTCGTCATTGCACATCTTTTAATTGAGAAAATGAATGAAAATGAGGGTAAAAAGTCAAAAAATGAAAGATAATAACGTTTTTTTTTACAATAACAGTAAAGATAAGGGCTTTATGTGCTAATTATCCTATAAATTATGATCCTAAATATTTCAAAAATTCATTTGTGTGCAAATCCTTTGTACGTACGAAAGTAATTGTATTAAACATAGATTAAGATTTTGAGGATTTACGAGCTTTGAGATGTTAGTTAATTAACACTCTTATCTTTCGAGTAAATTTAACTCATTGCAATGAATTATTTTTGCCTAGTATTTACGAGCTTACTTTGAGATGTTAGTTAATTAATATACTCTTATCTTCCGAGTAAATTTAACTCATTGCAATGAATTATTTTGGCCCTTGTTAGTTTCCATTCCATATCGTTGAAATAAAGAAATCTTTTCGACGTTGCAATAAAAGTTACAAAATTTTTACATCATGATAAAAACACCCTTTGGTGCCTTTATTCGAAATTTTAAAATTGGTAAGGGGCATATAATGAAAATACATTTATGATTGATTTAGTAAATAAATTAAATTGTAATATCTGTCCTATGAAAATCATCATTACATCATCACCATCTGTCACTGAGCACTCAATTCTTTTCAATCTATTCACATTTGACTAGTAACCAGTAACCACCGCACTACCCATCTCAATTTATTTTTCGAATTTAAGAAATTAAAAACTGAATTTGTATTACCTTTTTATATTTTTGAATAAATATAAAATAATTATTAATAATAATCTAATCATAATGCACTCCCATGACTAATATACTGTAGTTTTAAATTCTTATATCTTGAAAAAAAAAAAAAAAATCAATTTAGTGCCGATTTGAGTCCCATTTTTGTTTTGTTAAAAAATATATTTTAGGATAGTAAATTGATAGAGAATGTATGATTGACAAATAATAATTTTTTTTTTTTGAATTTACGCGTATTATTATTTTGTTGAAGAAAACGTGATTGGAAAGAAGATAGAGAAAAATATATTTTAAAAATAACGAGAATTAGATGCTCTCTTTTTTAAGGATGATGCTATTTGTATATCGGGGTTGACACTTTGGTGTACAGACCCCCTCACAAGACACCGGGGTGTCAACTCCGGTGTAGAAATAGCATGATCCATTTTTTAAATCTTAACGACTTTGATGATTTCTCGTAAGAAGTGCACCATTCTCGCCTTCACGAAGTCTGAAAGGACAATTTTCACGATTCATTTTAAAACCATCATCAATTTTCCCATTTATAAAAATTATGTTCTCTCTTTACAATATACGATAAATCATATGAAAATTAAAAAAAAAAAAAAAAAGTTTGTATTTTATTTTTTATTTTATTTTCCTCTCCCCTAACCAACCATTTGCCCTAAAGGCAAATGTCCATTTTCTCCTCTTTAACTTTAAGAACAGTCTATTAACACCCTACACCCCACCCCACTCCTCCATCTATGAACACTGTCTCTAAACCTCTGAACTTCTCACTCTTGGGGGCTAATCTTGACATGCATCACATAAAAATCCATTCTTTATGAGATTTTTCTAATTTCCATTAACAAAAAGAATATTGATTGAGAGCGATTTTTCGATGGCTGATGACAAAAGCTTTGAGTGTGCATCACCGGAACTTCTCTGCAATGAAGAAACCAAAAGCGCTTTCCGTGATGATGACGATTTTGTGGATCCTTCCGTTGGTTTGATGATTGAGAAAGAACAGGAATATTTGCCTAAAAATGATTATCTCAGAAAACTGAGAAGCGGGGAGTTGGATATGAGTGTAAGAAAAGATGCATTTGAATGGATTTCTAAGGTAAAATTAATTTTTTGGTCAGTTATTAATTTAATGAAATTGTTTTTTTTTTCCTTGGATCACATTGGTTTTTGCCATTTCCCTGAAATGAGTTTTGCATTTTGTTCCATTTATTGAATTGGGTTTTGCATTTTTATTCCATTTCGATCAACATTCTTGATGATGTTAGTTATTCTTTCATTTATGCCCTTTTGGTAATTCTTGATTTTCTCAATTTGGTTTCTGTGATTTTCTACGGAGAGGGTTTCCCTCATTAATGAATTTTTCATCTGAAAATGGGATGAATATTGGATTAGCTGTACTTATAAGTCATTCATTTAATGGTTTCTTGAACATTTAAATTAAAATGTGAAAACATTTAATGGTTTTTGATTCATAATTATATATATATATTTTTTGGTGATTAACAGGCTCATGCTGAGTACAACTTTGGAGCAATTTGCTTCTGTTTGGCTATTAATTACTTGGACAGATTTTTATCTGTTTATGACTTGCCAGTAAGTTCATTGGAAAGTAAAATTTGATTTTTACTTTTGATTAGCAGCTTGTTTTGACAGTAAAAATACTGATTTCCTGCACTTCAATTTTCATAGAGAGGTAAAGTATGGGCAATTCAATTGGTGGCTGTGGCTTGTTTATCTATAGCAGCCAAGATGGAGGAGATTGAAGTCCCTTCCACTGTGGACTTACAGGTGAAATTAACATATAAATGATATGCATTATCTTGGGCCTTCAATTTTTAGAACAGATAGATGGAAAAGATTTGAACTCTATATACTGGGAAGGTGATTCAGAGCATCACTTTAACATGAGGGTGATCCTATTTTGTAAAGGATAAGTTAATGCCCAAAGTATTAGTGCTTGGGGTGATTCCCGGGCATGATCCTGGGTGATATAAGGCTACATTGTGGCATTGCAACTCTCCTATGCTTTTGGGAAGCCTTGTAACAAGTTTTGGTAGGGAAGATTGGATAGGACTTGATAGCATGAATAATGAAGAAAGAAACTAAAATTATGTTCATTACACTCTCTAGTTCATGTTCAAAACTGCGTGTTAAATATGCTCGTAATTTGTTGTTGTATTGAGGTGTTATGTTGCTTCTATTAACGGTTTTGATAGTGTATTTGAATGTTATAGGTGGGGGAACCAAAATTTTTGTTTGAAGGGAAAACCATACGAAGAATGGAGCTTTTGATATTGAGCATCTTGAAATGGAAAATGCTAGCTTATACTCCATGCAATTTCATAGACTATTTCCTCAAGAAGATCAATGATGATGAACTTCCGTCAGGGCCATTGATTACTAGATCAAATCAACTCATCATGAATATAATCAAAGGTCCCTCTTTAATGTGTGATATATATTATTATTCGTACAAGTATAATGTACTATTTGGTCCAAAAATTATAAGCGTTTGATTCAGTGTTTGGTTGGGAATTGAATGCAGGCATTAATTTCTTGGAATTCAGGCCTTCCGAAATGGCTGCAGCGGTGGCAATGTATGTTTCCGGGGAAATTCAAGCAATGAACATTGATAAGGCACTGTCTGGTTCCACTGGAGTAGCAAAGGTGATTTATTTTGGTCCCCACTTGAATAAAACCTTAGACAAGACAATCTTTTTTTGCTTGCTTTAGTCACTTTCAGCTTTTAGAGCACCTTTGGTACGTAGTACTAGACAACATTTTACATGACAATGAACAAGATATACTAAACGATAGATACATACACACTTGAGACACCTAAGACAACACAATTTTTGTTTCTTGCTTTAGTCATTATTAACTTCACGACCACACTTGATATGCAATACTAGATAATACTTCGAAGTACAAGGCGAAAGATTTTTCAACTTCATTTTCTTTCTTAACTCTTTCCGGTGCAGCATACCGAACATCATATATATGTTTAATAACTCAGTTGTTGTCTAATCTACTGTCAATTTCTTTTCGTTCTGAGGTTGTTCAGCACTATTCAGTCTGTCTACCCCTTGTGGTATATATGTTTAGCAACTTCTTGTTTGTGAGATTTGCAGGAAAGAGTGGTGAAGTGTCTTGAGCTGATTCAAGATTTGACAACAGCTAGTGGGACAAGTGCTGCTAGTAATGTGCCACAAAGTCCCAACGGGGTGTTGGAGGTTGCATGCTTGAGCTACAAAAGTGATGAAAATACAGTTGGGTCATGTTCAGTTTCTTCACACACTAAAAGGAGAAAATTAGACCTACCAACTTCAGAAAGTGGTGAATTCAAGTGAAATATATATTTTCTTTTACACCCCCAATAAGTCCAAAATCAGTTTTAATGAATGAGACTAAAAAAGTGCCCATTGAAAAACAAAGAATTTGATGGGTTGAAAAAAAAGAGCAAGAGGTCCCATATGCTTTGAGCATGAAAAGAAATGCTCTTAGCTGTCAATGATCAGACCTGTCAATAAACACAGTAATTATAGGGTGGTGGAGAGAACAATTTTTGGGAATTAGAGCCACATTTTGTGTTTGTGGTGAAAAGGGGAAAAAAGGAAAATGAAGCTATGGAGTTGAAGTTGATTTCAATTTTTCTATATTTGATTGAATTCCTAGTGATGGCATGTTTCCCCTTTCCTTTAAGTGGACTCAATGGGTACTAAATAAGAGCATTATAGTTCTCTCTTTCTAGTCTAATTTTTTATGATTCTCGCATTATAATGCTGTATTAGTGTCATAATATATATATATATCGTTCAACATATTTAACACTTGTTTGATCCTCCATTTTTTTTAAATATAATTTTCCCTTTTTTTTTCAACAACACATTATTTAATAAAATAATATTACACGTAAACATAAAATTTTTCCTTATTTTTTAATCACATTTTTCATCAATCTATTATTTCAAAATACATTCTAACCCAAAAAATGGGGCTCAAATGCGCTCTAAATCTAACGTACCGACATGTTATAACTGCCCATCTAATAATGTGCAACAATAAGTTTTCATGTCATTGTCCTTGAAGTTATATGGTATATAGAAATTTTCCTTTCAAACAGCCGGTTTATTTATTTATTTATTTTTAATCCATTTTGTATTTTTAGGGGAAAACTGCACTTTTGGTCCTTGACTCTTAAAATGTAACAAGTTGGTCATTAGAGTTGCACAATTATTTCTCAATGATAGATATTGTTTAAATATGTATTGAATCATTAAATGATGTTTACATCTAATTTTATGATGTTCAAAAAATTGAAAATAGATGATTTTATGATGGTCGTGTGATAATCTAACAAAGACGTGGGCGATTCTCGTATAGATTACAAGGAAACTAAAAACAGAAGGCCATACAAGAAGACATGTAAAATCTTCCTTTTGTTATAACGTTGTACATAAAATTATATATATAAATTTAATGTGTAATTTTGAAAAAAAAATGTTTACTCCCAATTTTTCATCGAAAATTAAAGAGTAACTTTACACCCATAATAAATAATTGAAAATTGAAGCAAAATTAGGGCATGCATGTCAGAAGGGGGATTCGAATTTCTAATTGGGCACTATGCTACTATAACAAACAAACAAAGCGGTGTCGTTTAACATGGTTTTGGGGGTGCTATTACTTATCGAGTTTTTTTTTGGGACCTGAAAATGGGCATGTGGGCCCATAGCCCAGGCCCACTAACTTTTTTAATACTGGCTCTAAAATGTGTGTATGACTGGTCAACATCTGGGTTTTTGTTCTAAACAATATAAAGAAGAGTAAAGGATAACTGTAGGATCAGAGACCTGGAAACACAATGGGGTCAAATTGGTCCGGACTCTGGTTCAAAAAATTTAAAGATCTGTCAATGAATTGAAATCATTGACACAATAGGTGGTTGGCTTGATTGATGATTCATTAATAAGAACTGGCTGACCATCTGTTTGGTTACATGTGCGGTGCATGTCACGATGCGTGTCGTGTAAGGGGGAGTCGAAAGCAGCACGATGGTGTGGTGGGCCAAGGAGCAGTAGTCGGCTATGGTACAAGACTTGGAGTCATATTTTAAAAAAGTTAACATTGTTAAAGAGAGTAGTGAAAACACTTTCACATTAGTTAATACCTTCATTTTTATTCGATTTGAGATTTATTGCTTAACATATAATGGGCACGAGGGATGGTAGCCACATACAATGGTAGCCACACGAGGAGACGGTGTGCGACATGAGTCCTTTCACTCCTGTTAATCCCAATCTGTGTTCTAATATGCGTTATGCTACGCATATATTTGCGTATGTTCGATATTTTTTCGAAACGCAGACATATGGGTTATGCGTGTGATAATGTAGTCAATCTATTTTGTTGACTGCATATGAGCACTTAAACCTCAAAATACACACATATTTGTGCCAAAATTAGCCTAGCAAAGCTCATCCCATTTTTATAACTTAAAAAATGCAAATTGAATCCTACAAACATCAAATTAATCCAAATCCTCCAAACACATGAATTATATACAACAATCTTAGGGCTTTGACATTTAAAAAAATAAAAAAAAATCACAACAAATTTTTCGTAGAGTTACAAACTATCCATGTCGAGCCCGAGCATCCTCCTTTCATCTTTCTCTAGTTTTATTAGCAAGTGATGTTGGTAATGAACAATCTTGAATTATTGATGGTTGTGATGATAATAATGAAGTTAATAATGATATCATCCTATCTACAAAAGGTAATAAAAATTCTCGAGTTGAAATAAGGGAGAACTTGATGAAGATGATTTTACATCGGATGATATGAAAGATGACTTGGATGAAGAGAAGTTTGAATTGGAGTCTGATAAAGAGTTAGAAAATATTTAAGATTTTTTAAGCCAATCTTCGTGTCTAATATAAATATAGAAATTGATTACCAAGTAATTGAAGTATTTATGATATTGAACAAAAAAATGAAGAATATGTATAAAATCCGAGTAATTTTAGTATATATGATTTTGAGCGATATATATTTGAAATTTTAAAGAATATGTACGAAGTTTAAAGAATGCATTGTTTTATTTATTTATTATCCTAGAATATTAAAAATTGAAAGACATATAATTGCGCATATGCTTTGCATAAGCATGTTTATTCTTGTAATGCTTAATGTTCCATCGAAACACATTACCACACATTTTAGAACCTTGATTCCAATGCATAGAATGTTCAAGACGGAGAAGATTGTCGTCGATGGGACTTGTTCAGGTGTCAAGAGAACCTTATGATGGTCCGCCTATTTTTAAAAGTGACGGTAAGTTAGGTAGTGTAAGTTTTAGATATTGATGATGATTGTTAAAGTAGTTGTGTAATATTAATAGCGCTTATCATCGATCTACGTAGTAATATGGTCACTACCCTAACTATATTGAGTAATATGACAGTGATCCGCTGTCACATAATCCATGTTAATCACTATATGTGTCTATTTGATACCGATTAAAATTTAGATTTTAATATAAGTTAAAATCAATAATTTATTTCAACCACATATTTTATGAGTCTCATAACTTTCTAACCACACATTTCATAATCTTTTATCAAAATCTATTAAATATCTGATTTTAATCCCTACAAACCAGGGCTATAACATTAGTCTTGTTTAAATGCCAATTGGAGATACATTTTTCAATCATAATGTTGAAACTTAAGCAATTACTAAAGAAAATAGATGTCAAGTTTCCACCAATAGTGATGTTGCTGAATTTGTCAAGAAAAGAAGATGCATGCATACCAGGGAGAAAATCAAACACATGGGCGTAATTAGTAGGGGGCTCCAAACAGTCATGGTAAAGTGAGTTTCTTATTTCGTTGTTTAAGACATTAATTAAAATATATCACTAGTCTATCAGATGATGAATCAAGAATCACTGTCACATAAACCAGTAATCATCTCTATTAACGATGATTATCATCATTTCTCTTCGGAGTTGTTGGTGTTGATTGGGACAAAAATTCTCATGATTATCATGTGGATTACTACCATTATGGATATTGGATGAATATATGATGCAAAAATTGAGGAAGAATCTTGTCCAACTCTTGAAGAATGATGCAAACATGTTAGGGCAGTTTTATATATTTTAACTTTCTAATATATATATATATATATATATATATATATATATATATATATATTTTTTTTTTTTTTTTATCAAAGGGCATCTTAATCTTTATATAGCCCACGGTTTTTTTTTTCTTGGTGATTATATTCACACCAAAGTTTTTGCTTGGTGCACCGTATTTTAATTGTAGTAAAAGTTCTCATTTTTCACTAATTGTAGTAGTTATGGTTTTAACCTTTTTCATCACATTCTAATTTATAATCTTCAATTAATTAGCATATCTTGTTCCCAATTACGATAAATGGTGCAAATGTTATCAAAAATTGAGACAATCGGAAGAGGGATCGTTCCCCATAATTTTATTACATGTATCGACAAAGAGATGCGTGCAAACCTTTTGTGAGGCATCGTGTCTTTGATTCCGTACTTAGATACGATTAAGAAAGACTTAACTTTTATTCATTATCATTAGGTCAGAGTGAAACTACGAAAGTGAGTGCATGCTAAGAGATCTCGATGCTCGCAATTATTAACTCGAAGTGCCCCTATTTTCTAAATGCTTAGGCTTCCAACTAAAACGACGTGACCGGGCGCTCGCTGCTGACAAGAGCTACGTCCCCATTTTGAAATTAAACAATTCCTTAAATTCTTAGATGGATTTCATATTTTTTATTTACTTATGGATGCAATTATAAATAATTTTGTTTACATTATAAAGATTTGATGAAGTATTGTTAATAGGGAGACAAAAACATTTTATATAGAATAATGTTATCTAACATCAATGGTACTAGAACACTTGATAATTCCAACTAAATGGATCATTTCATTGTGTATTTTAATAAATCTATCATTTAATGTCATCTAATTAACACTTCCGTTTGATTGTAAGAGTGTAAAATGGGTGAAAATAAAATATTTTACAGGGAATTGATTTTTCTAGAAAATGTTTTACTGAGAATTGTAATTAATTGTGTTTGATTGGTATAATTTTTCATGAAAAATGTTGAAAGTTTGGTGTCCATTTGGCTTCCTTTTTTTTTATGGAATTTATCCATTAAAGTGATAGTTTTTCTACCATTGAGTTTAAAATTTGTTCCAATTGTAAAAAAAAAATACCATACCGAATATCATTTATTTGACTTTGTTTTGCATGGAAGTTGTCAATAAAAGTGAATTTTTTTTTTACCATTGTATCTAGAATTTGTTCCTATTGCACAAAAAAAAAAAAAAAAAAGTGGAAAATGTTTTCCCACCAAATAGGAGGAAAAACAAAATCAAGTTTTTGTGTATCAAAGGATTGTACCTACAAAAATGTGGAAAACATTTTGCCGGAAAAATTTGTGTTATTAAACACCTTTAATTAGCTAAAGTTAGAAAATATTTTTCTTTTCCACCTATTTTCTAGACTATCAAATGGACCCTTAGACTGGTGCTAAGCACCAATAGAAATGAATAAGATTACTCTTTGGGAATAATACATAAATCCTATATATTAAAATTACATTTCGAAACTAACAAACTTTTTAAATTATTTCAAAATTCAGGTGTTAATTCCAATTAAATATATAATTAATTATCCATACCCCACCCCCCACACAGCCATGCCACCCAACCCACAATTTTTTTTTTTTTTTTTTTCAGAAAATTCAAATATGAAATTCACACCCACCCGGACCCACCCCACCCCACCCCATCCCACCCACATCCACACAATTTTTTTTTTCAAAAATTCAAATATGAAATTCACACCCACTCGGACCCACCTCACCTTACATTCCAAAAAATTTCCAAACATAAAAAAAGAGAAACCACACCCCCGACCCAGAATTTTTCACAAGTCACAATTAACATAAAATTGGTCACAATCGATCACAATTAAGTACAGAGACACAGGCGTGTCTCTGTGCGGCACAGAGACAGACAATGTCTCCATTAACAACCAATTACAATCGATCACAATTAGCACAGAATTGGTCACAACCGTCACAATCGGTCACAATTAAGCACGAAGACACGGCCTTCGTGTGACATGGAGACGGGCATGTCTCCGTGTCTCTGTGTGATACGGGTTGTGTCTCCGTTAACAACCAGTCACAATTAACACAGAATTGGTCACAACTAGTTACAATCGATTACAATTAAGCACGGAGATACGACCTTCGTGTGACATGGAGATGGGTATGTCTCCGTGTCTCCATTAACAACCAGTCAAAATCGGTCACAACCAGATACAATCGGTCACAACCAGTCACAATAAACACATATTGTCTAAAATTGCGCTTGTTTAGAATAGTTCCCAATATTTATTAATTAGTAGGACTATTTTCAAATATTTGCACTCGTATTAGGCTTCATATGCACTATTGTTGCATCTGCTGGTTATGCATTAATGCTGTCTTGTAACCCAACTTGTCTTACAGAAGATCATTAAATGTGAAACCATAAAGGCAATAATTGACATATCACTCTATCAGAATATAGTATCAACATTTACTATTTTAATAGGGCTTTTTGCAAGTCGGGACTGGAATGCAGAAATGCCAAAAAAAAAAAAAAAACAAGAATACAATATGTACTATTGGACGAGGAGTTCAACCTAGCATATGATGAATACTGGAAATCAAATAAACCTTCCTGTTTTTTGGTTTGCAAGTCTAAACAAGACTAACTTATAATATCTGACGAGAAACACTAGAAGTCATGAGTGATTTCTTTTTTCTCTTTTGTCAACTCAGTGCAACTTAATTAAGTGGAATTCCTTAATTAGAATTTAGCAGTATGGAATCCTTTAGATTAATCTTTTATATGCTTCCCTAGTTGCTGTGGTTTTAATAGTTCAGTTAAGTTGCTGTTTTCTCAAAAGAACCTCAAGTAGTTTGATATGGCTTTTCCCTAATACTACCATTAATAGATATGCGGGGCGTAATTTTCAATTCTGTTCAAATTTGCTTGAAGCCAAAAAAAACATACTAACATTTTTTCGTCTTTTTCTTTAGATCCTGCTTTGAATACCTCGTTGTAAGTCATGACATCAATTCAGTTAGCAACTTTCGACTCGGCGGATTAAACAATTCCTTAAATACCTCGTTGTAAGTCATGCCTCGCTGCTGACAAGAGCTACGTCCCCATTTTGAAATTAAACAATTCCTTAAATTCTTAGATGGATTTCATATTTTTTATTTACTTATGCATGCAATTATAAATAATTTTGTTTACATGTTAGCCTACATTACAAAGTTTAATGAGAGGAGAAATTAATTTACAAAGATTTGATGAAGTATTGTTAATAGGGAGATAAAACATTTTATATTGAATAATATTATCTAGCATCAATGGTGCTGGAACACTTCATATGTTCGACTAAATGGATTATTTGATTTTGTATTTAAATGAATTTATTATTTAATGTCACCTAATTGACACATAAACTGGTGCTTAGCACCAGTATAAATGAATAAAATTACTCTTTTATATAAGACCTTTTAATTTGTTTTATGGATGGGTAAATTGATCATCAACTCGGGCTCAATCCATGGGCAAAAATTAAGGACGTGGGTCTGGCATTAGACTAGTCTTGGGCTTCTATCTAGCCCGCTTATCTTTTTGCAAGAAAAATAAAATAAAACAAATATGATATTTTTATTGGAAAATCATTCTTCATTATTGCCCAAATAACACTTATTATTTCGTACAAGGGCCATTTTCTCGAAGTAGGTAGAAAATGAATTTTTACTTGTTCCCATGATTTGAATTGCTGATGGCACCAATCACGGTTGGCCACCAACGCAATTGTAGTGATGAGCAATCGACCTCTATAGGAGATCTTGGAGTGACTCGACTGCTCACACAAGATGCATAAGTGGTAACAAAACTTTTAACATCTGGTTCAAGCCGAGGCCTTCCACGAAAATATAATTTCTTCAATAGTCGACGAAATTACTCGATTGCTTGTTATTATTACAACACTTCAAACCTTTCACCCGAAAAAATTAAACATGTCTGGTTGGACCAATGTGACTGAAAATATTGACCAGTCGACGAGTCAGTCACTCATCATATTCGAGGAATGATCTAAACTATATGAATTAATTATCTACTTGTACATTATTTTTTTATATCAAGTTTGACATCTCCCTATGTGTAAGAAATCTGACCAGTGATTTGGAGGAGAGTTATTTAAATCAATGGTTATGATTGCTGTCATGTCATATTTAATGTCGACCACAATGTACATGTAGCAAAACTGCAATTATATCTCGATCATAATGTAGACGGATTTATTCATGTCAGCAATGGACCTCAAGTCTGAATGCAAATATGAATAATATGTAGTTCTATAATTTCTTTCAATCATTTGAATAAACCTCAATCTTTTTGTTGCATAAAAAAAAAAAAATCATAGTCTGAATAGAAAAATCGCTAAGACAATTAATGACATAGTATGATAGAAGCGTGTTTTTCCTTCTTGCTTATGCAACTCTTTCTCTGAACATTCACATCAGCATGTGCAAAGGTTACTCTCAAAACTTGATTCTGCTTTAAGAGAACACAAAAAATGTATAACTTCCGCGTAAAGTGATAAGACCCACAAAATTTCCTTCAAAATCTCTACCCTAAATTCCCATTTTACGCAGACACATTTAGAGCATAATTTGATTCAGTTTTTCAAGATTAAGACATCAATCATCTTCTTTATCCTTAAATATTCCATCCTATGTCATATTCATGTCTAGGCGATAGGTAACTGGTCCTAAATCCTTGCAGTCTCTTTCATTGTATACTTTTATATAAATGTTTTGCATGAAGCAAAACAAATCATAGCATGTTTTTATATAAAATATGGAGCATTATATTGTGCGCTCTCAAGAATATATTGATTAGGGTTCATCAAATTTCTGGAGCTGGGATTTTCGTCTACTTCTCATTTGCAGTATTTCATCACAGGTTCTTCCTTATGTCTCTTTTCATTAACTTTTTATCAAACTCGAAGTATTTTTACTTATCCTGTTCGAGATCCTTATGAAGTGCGGTGTGAGCCCTTGATCAGTTTTGCGAAAAATCAAACTTTCAGTAGTTTCAGATAAAAATTGATAAAGTGTGTGGTTGAAAAGTTAATAAAACTTGTGGGTCCCGTAAAATGTGTGATTAAAATTAATTTAGATTTTTACAAACTTTTTTTAATTAAACCAAAAGGCTATAAGAGTGTTTGGTAGAGATTAAAATCGGATTAAAATTGAAAAATTAGTCGTCATTGTTGAATTTTTTTAGACGAGTGAAACCCAATAACGGCTATATTTTCAATTTTAATTGGATTTTAATCCCTACCGAACACGTCCTATATATGATCTGAGCTAGGTTACGTAGAAAGTTTATAGAGACCTCCATTTTGGATCAGAAACTCCTCCGAAACTCTAAAAATATTTTCTATTATTCATTTATTAAATTTTGAAATCCTTGAGAAAACTCAAATTTTTTTTTTTAACAAAATTCTTGAAATCTCAATCAATTAAGAATTTCACATTATTATGGACTTTTTGTGTATATTGACTAAGAATTAATTTAATTACGAATTTCAACTACAAATTTACACACTTTCATGCTTTAATTCTTACTTCATTAAATTAAAAAGTGATTAGTTTGTGAATTAGTATTAAAAAGTGTATTGAAATTATATATTTATATTTTTTGTAAGATGTTTTCGCGCCAACATTTTTTTAAAAGCATTTTCATGTGTCATGTCGCATTGTATTTTGTTTCCATGCAGTATGTATTTAGAGCAATAATATATAGTTTTCAATTGCGTGTTTCGTAGACGTTGAACTTGGTAAAATTGTACGGCACAACTAATAAATTTTGTCACATCTCTCTTCTTTAACTGAATCAATTTTGTATCAAGTCCAGTTTCCACACTTGCGCTGACGGAATGTTTTGTAAAGCTGTTTCATCCCATATGTAATGGTGCAGGTCTAAACATGGCATAAAGGTTATTGTCCTAATTGTTTGAAAATTTTCAGGAGGAAGAAAGTCTATATTTCCACTCTTAACAGTATTAACATGTCGATCGAGGAGTTGAAGATTCGTAACGAGCTGGAGAACGACGTTGAACGAGACTTGGAGGAAGAAATCAAGGATGAAATTTACCATCTTGCTCTGAGATTGCATAGGCTTTATGAGCACCAGAAAGAAAGACGTACTAATACAGTAACCAACCCTAAATCTGCAAGAAAAATGCTGTCTGAGGTTAACATAAGCATTAAAATGGAAGGAGGAACCACCATTCAAATAAAGGAAATTAAAAAACAAGCAAATATTCAAGAAAAAACCCCTCCAAATCCAATGACTGCTACACCAGTAAATAAGAAGAAGTTTGATTGGGAAAAGACACTTCGATCAAATCGAGCTAACCCTCCATCCATTAAAAGTAATAAAACAGAAAATAAACGCGTCAGCCATTTGAGGATGAAGCCTCAGAATAATGGCAAAATCAATATTTCAAATGCTACAAGGCAGAGAAAAGTGGACACGGGAGCCAAAACTGCACTACTGGAGCTAGGATGGAAACATTAGGGTTTGCTTTGGATTTGTTCAAATATTGAGTGTGTTAGTGTATAAATAATACAGGGCTTGAAGGAATTTCTGTGTGTGAAATAATAAGCCTTTTGAGCTTAGACTGGAATCTGCCATGAATCACAAATTTGTGAATTTGTCAAAACTTTTTTTTCCTTGTAATTTGGACTTGTATGTTATGAAGAAGAATTTCTTCCAACATACAGTACTGGGCTGGGGCAGCCCAAGGTTTGGTTGGCCCGATACAAAATGTGGCCAGTGTTGATCATGTAGTCAACTTGGATCTGGCCCAAGGGAAATATTTGGGCCGGGCCCAGTTGATCAGCTTTACACCTTTAATTGTCGAAAATAAATCCTCTCGATCTCGCAATATGACGTAAAAAAAATGACAACATTTTGAAACAATTAAAGGACTTTTAGGAAGAGAGAATTTGAAGAATTATGGCACACGTTTCTCATTGATATGGTTAGGATATATACAGATTATATCAGTAGAAAATGGAAACTAATTACAATGAAATCAATTGAGTAAATACAAATAAATTACATAATATACATTACAACAAATTCAACGTGGAATGAATCCCTTGATTTTCTCCTTCGACTTTCTCAGCTTAGTTGTATATCCTTATCATGCCTCCTCAAGATGGACGGTCGTGGAGCAAGTCCAATCTTGGTCTTAAGAGAGTCAAACTGAGGACGAGCAAGAGGTTTAGTAAGAGCATCGACGAGTTGATCATCTGCAAAGATGTGTGACAATCGTAGCAAACCATTTTTAACTTGTTCTCGAATAAAGTGATAGTCGAGAGCAACATGTTTCATGCGTGAGTGAAAGACTGGATTGGAACATAGATTTGTTGCATCAACATTATCATAATAAATAACTAGTTGTTGGGGAAGAGTGACACCTAGTTCTTTTAGGAGAGAGCAAATCCATTGAATTTCTGCAGTAGTGGTGGCCATCAATCGGTATTCAGCCTCGGTAGAAGAGCGAGCAACAGTACATTGTTTCTTAGAACTCCAAGAAATAGGATTGTGACCAAGATAGACTATGTATGCACTAGTGGAGGTGAAATCATCTTTGTTACATGCCCAATCATCGTCTGAAAAGGCATGAAGTGCTAGTGGTAAGGTCCGACGAAGTTGGATGCCATGATCTAAGGTGCCACAGAGATACCTCAATAGACTATTGACTGCATTCCAGTGGTCACTGGTTGGTTGATACATAAATTGAGAGAGTTTATTCACCGTATAAGCAACATCCGGTTGAGTAAGGGAAAGATACTAGAGGCTACCAACAACTGTTTGATATTCAGTTGGATCAAATAGAAGGGTCCTTGATTGTAAGGTGAGAATTAAGCTGATTACTAGTGGTGTGGGAGCAGGCTTGGCTTATGTCATGTGAGTTCTGTTAAGTAGATCAACAATGTACTTGCGTTGACTTAGAAAAAGACCACTATTTTAGGAGATAACTTCCACTCCAACGAAGTATGTTAAGGGCCCAAGGTCTTTGAGAGAAAAGCGCTGAAAGAGTTGTCGAATGAAGTTCTGTACAGCTTCGACATTATTCCCAATGATAATGATATCATCGACGTAGACTAGAAGATAAAGGATGGTGTCATGGTTATTGAAGATGAATAAGGATGTGTCAGCAACGGAAAGCGAGATTGAAGAAGAAATTAGCGCAATTGATGATACTAGACACGGGGAGCTTGTTTGAGGCCATAGATAGCTTTGCGTAGCTTACATACATGATAAGGAAGGTAAAAGGCTAATATGATAGATGCATGGATGCATAAGTAAGGAGAGAAAGACCTGTTTCGACAATGTGATGATGACGACGTTCAAAGTACCCATTGTGCTCAGGAGTGTGAGGCGGAGAAGTCAGATGTGAGACTCCATTGATTGTTAAGAGTGAAGAAAGATGTTGATATCCCCCCTCCCTCCCCCACCCAATTGTCAGAGTTGAGAGTTTTGATTGGACGGTCAAAAATTTTTTCTACTAAGGCCTTGAAGCGCACAAAGACATCATGCGTATCAGATTTGCGTTTGAGGGGATAAAGCTAAATATATTTGGTAAAATGGTTAACAAAGATGACGTAGCTGCAGTACCCGAAAATCTTTGACAGAGGCTGTGACCGACCCTCACAATTGGGGGGGCGGGGTCCACTTTTTTTGCAATTTTTTTATTCATGTGGGGCCGGCAGCTGTGAGAGGCTGTCAAAGCCTCGGTCCATTTTTTTCTGGCATAGTAGCTTTATTGATTTAAAGTTATCAACATAGTAGATTGGTGATGTCCATACATCAGTAAATATAATTTCAAGAGGAGAAGAGGTAGAGAGAGTAAAATTAGAAAATGGTAGTTTATGACTTTTATTGGATTGACATGAATTACAATTGAAATTTAAATTGGAGGGATGAGAGACATCTAAATTAAACGAAGACATAATATGTTAAAAAATTGACAAGGAAGGATGACCTAGTCTATGATGCCACTCGGACAAAGTGGTCTTAACACTGGAGAATGCGATTAAAGGTGACTCAGTAGTGGAGAACGGCCATTCATACACACCATCCTTAGTCCGACCCTGCAACAGAATTTCCCCCGTGCGAAGATCCTTCACATGAAAACAATAGGGTAAGAACTCAATGGAAGTGTTGTTAGACTTGCAAAATTCAGAAATAGAGATAAGATTACGTTTCACGGTGGGAACACATAAAACATTGGATAAGGTAAAGGAGTGAGAGGGAGTGGTAAGTAGGGTGGAACCAGTGTAGGATATGGGAAGTCCAGAGCCATCGCCAATCATAATTTCATCTGTGCTATCATAAGGACTGTGGAGAGCAAGATTGCTTAGGTCGGTGGTGACGTGATGTGAGGCTCCACTGTCTAGTAGCCACGTGGTGTTGGGATGGAGGGTGGTTGCAACATTTGCTTGAACTTGCCAGGGAGACGGTGGTCGAGATTGTGACGGATTGTCGAAACGATGAGGTGGTTGCACATGAGGAAATTGTTGTCGGAAGAGAGGACAGTTAGAGACTAAATGACCTTGAGTACTGCACCATTGACATCGACCAAGGAATGGACAAGCAGGAGGACGGTTGTCTCAAGTGTTGGTGGGAAAGCTTCTTGTGAAATCATGAGTGGGTATAGTTGGGAACCTAGGAAGCCGAGGAGTGTTATTGGTAGCAGACCGTGGAGCGGAGCGAAGCGAACATTTGTGAGATGAGGAGATGCTGGTACGGGTGAGGGACTTGTCTTGTTGAGGAAAGACAGTTCTTTGTTGATGAGCTTTTCATGGAGTTCATCAAATGAGATGGTAGAATCACGACCATTAACTGAATCATTGATGGATTGATAATTTTCATCAAGACCTTCAAGAACTTTTTTGATAAGATCTTCTTGGTCAAGAGGCTTACCAAGAGCGGCAAGTTCATCGACTCGAGTTTTTATGGACTGCATATAATCTGTAATGGATTGAGAACCTTTGGTGATGTTTTTAAGATGGTCTTTTAGTTGCTTGATATGGCCACGAGATGGGCAAACATAGGTGTTGGCAAGTATCTACCAGGTTTCATATGAAGTTTTGGATTGAGTGATGAGAGAAACTAGAGAAGGTGAGAGAGTGCCGACAAGTGCTCCAAATAATAGTTTGTCTTGATGAAACCATGTTTGATATGCAAGGTTAGCAAAGATAACATTATTCGTAGTGATGGTGGGTGGAGGAGCAAGGTGGGATCCATCAATGAATTTTTGCAAATCATAGCCGATGAGAATAGCTTCCATTTGGGTTTTCTAAGAAAGATAGTTGGTGGGGGTGAGTTTAATGGAGTTATGGATAGTAATCATGGTTAATGGCTTTGTGGGTTCTTCGGCATTGGGGATGGTGATTTGGATATTCTCGTTAGCCATTGGATTTGTTAAGAGAATGAGACACTTGTTAAAGATTGAAGAATCTGAAAATAAAATAAAATTAAGTAGCAGGCTCTAATACCATAAAAGACTTTTAGGAAGAGAAAATTTAAAGAATTATGGCACACGCTTCTCATTGATATGGTTTGGATATACACAGATTATATGAGTAGAAAAAGGAAACTAATTACAATGAAATCAATTGAGTAAATACCAATAAATGACATAATAGACATCACAGCAAATTCAACGTGGAATCAATCCCTTGATTTTCTCCTTTGACTTTCGTAGCTTAGTTGTATATCCTTATCAACAACATTTGATGTGTTTAAAGGTAACACCTGCAAAAATAACTGGGGATTAGCTTTTTGATGGTTTTGAGGGAAGGGGAGTGCTATGGTCAAATACTCTTCGCTTTTCACGTGAACGTGGTCGAAAGTAAGATGCAAAAAGAAAAGAATAAGATTGGGTAGTGTTGACACACTAAAATGCAGCCCAAAATCAAAGGGAAGTCCAATTGAGAAATCCAAGATAAAGACCCAACAGAAGCCAATTAAAAGGCCCAAGAAGAAAAGCCCAAGCTAGAGGCCTGTGGAAAAGCCTGAATATTGGAAGCCCAAGAGCAAAGGAATACCATCGCCCAAGATTGTGCGACGCCCAGAGGCCGAACGAGGGTAGTACTGCACAATCGCCCAGGACGACAGCCTCATTGTCGCCCAGAATCAGACAAGTCTAAAGGATATAGTTTGGAAGCGGTTGGCAAGTGAACCGGCACGATCCCACGATCCAGGAAGCAGCAAGGGTAGTGGCAACGGTTACTAAGCAACTACTCCCCAAACAAGCGGTTCCTCACTAAAAGAGTGGACGGTTGCGAAGGATATGGAACAAGTCTGAGCAGTTTCGATAACCAAAGGATGTTCAAGAAGTATAAAAGGAAGTAACGTCATAGAAGAAAAGACCGAATCAAAAACTCTCTACAAGGGATCATGTAACTTTTATTCCTTAGTTTAAATTTAATCATTTTTCAGTACTCGTGTGCTTGCGCCCCTTGGAGGCGTTTTGTCTACTTTCCAGTTGTAATTCTTCACTAGTAAACGCACCCTTTTTTGGGACTTTGTCTCAAGAGGTCTGTTCCTTACACAATCGTCTGACCCCTCCCTCTCTCGTAATTGTTGGCGGGTTGCAAAAACGCGCGAAAACAATTTGGCACGCCCAGTGGGACAGTTGGTGTTTTGTAAGTGAAGATACAAAAAGAGAAAAGATATCATGCCTCATAAAAATTCTGATAAGGAACCAGCAAGTCAAGGAGTAGTCCAGTCTGTGGTTGAGCGATACGAGGAGCAACAACATTCCCCACAGACAGATGGACAAAGTCAAAGCAGTCACAGCCGCTACGAACCAATGACAGAATTGAGCCCTCGCACAATGCGTGCATTGCTGGGAGAACTCACGCAGGATGTCGTTGAACAGGTAAACTTACGTAGCATTCATAATATGGAAAAGTTTACCCAAAACGAGAATAGGCATTTTGATAATGTGAAGAATATTATAAATTGTATATAATAAACTTATTTCTATTACAAAGTAAAAGACCCTATTTATAGGGTTACAAATAACTGTAAAAGGAAATAAACATAAAAGGAAACTATACAATTTAGGAAACTTTAATTAAGCCTATAATTAAGCTAATTTGTATAACACTCCCCCTCAAGTTGGAGCATAGATATTAATCATGCCCAACTTGTTACAAAGATAATCAACCCGAACCCCATTTAGAGCTTTTGTGAAAATATCCCCTAATTGTTCTCCAGTCTTCACATACCCTGTAGAAATCAAACCTTGCTGAATTTTTTCCGAAACAAAATGACAATCAATTTCAATGTGCTTAGTTCGCTCATGAAACACAGGATTGGATGCAATATGAAGGGCAGCTTGGTTATCACACCACACTTTTGCTGGAACTGCAGTTTTGAGACCTATTTCTGTTAAGAGCTGATATATCCACATTATCTCACACACAGACTGTGCCATAGCCCTATATTCTGACTCTGCACTCGATCGTGACACAACGTTCTGCTTCTTACTCTTCCATGAGACCAAATTTCCTCCAACGAAAACACAATAACCTGATGTCGACCTTCTATCGATTTTGGAACCTGCCCAATCTGCATCTGAAAAACATTCAATATGAGTGTGCCCATGATTTGAATACAAGATACCACGTCCGGGTGCTCCTTTCAAATAACACAAAATCTGTTCTAACGCTGCCTAATGATGAACTGTTGGAGATGACAGAAACTGACTAACAACACTAACAGAATATGCAATATCTGGACGAGTCACTGTAAGATAATTAAGCTTTCCAACCAATCTTCTATATCTCTCAGGATCTTCAATTAGTTCTCCATCTCCTGTAAGGTGCATGTTTGGAGTCATTGGAGCACTACAAGACTTTGCCCCCAATTTTCCCGTCTCAGTTAACAAGTCAAGGACATATTTTCTCTGAGATAAAAAGATACCTTTTTTACTTCTTGTGACTTCAACACCCAAGAAATATTTTAGCATCCCTAAGTCTTTTGTGTGAAACTGAGTATGAAGAAAAGCCTTAAGAGATGAGATTCTCGTAGCATCACTTCCAGTAATGACAATGTTATCCACGTACACAACTAAAAGAATGATACCAGCTTTCGATTGTTTGTAGAACACAGAATGGTCGGACTTGCTTTTGATCATACCAAACTTTTCAACAGCCTGACTAAATTTTCCAAACCAAGCACGAGGACTTTGTTTTAAACCATACAGAGATTTTCGAAGGCGACAAACTCGCCCAGACTCCCCTGAGCAACAAAACCAGGAGGTTGCTCCATATACACCTCCTCCTGAAGATCACCATGAAGAAAAGCATTCTTGATATCAAGTTGATGCAAAGGCCAATGATGAGTAGCTGCCATAGAAATAAACAACCGAACAGATGTCAGTTTAGCGACAGGAGAAAAAGTGTCAGAATAGTCCACTCCATAGGTTTGAGCATATCCCTTAGCGACAAGACGGGCTTTCAATCGAGCAACCGACTCATCCGTATTTACCTTAACTGTGAACACCCATTTGCATCCTATAGCCCGTTTCCCTGAAGGTAAATCGACCAAGTCCCAAGTACCATTGTCATCTAACGCATTCATTTCCTCTATCATTGCATGGTGCCAACCAGGATGAGATATGGCCTCATGAATAGTTTTAGGAATAGAAATAGAATCAAGAGATGCAATAAAGGAACAAGAGGATGACGACAAGCAATGATAAGAAACAAAAGAAGAAATAGGATAAGTACATTGGCGTTTACCTTTGCGTAACGCAACAGGAAGATCATCGCTCGGGACTGGATCTGATAACGAAGAAGCAGGTGTAGGACATGAATCAGGAGCTTTGTGCCTGGAGTAGACGTGAATAATAGGAGGCTTGACAGGAGCTGGTTCTGAGACAAATTCGGAGGATGTGATAGAATAGACTAACAAATCATCATCCTCCTCCTGACGTGCGAGAGAGGGAGAAGACGGAAAATATGGTGTGTTTTCCATGAAAGTAACATCAATTGAGACAAGATATTTGTTAAGACTGAGACAATAGCATCTATAACCTTTCTGAAGACGAGAATAACCAAGGAAGACACACTTGAGAGACTTGGGATCTAATTTTGTAAGATGCGGACGAACATCCCCAACAAAACAAGTGCTACCAAATATTCTAGGATCAACATGAAACAATGTCTTCTTAGGAAAAAGGATTTTGTAAGGGACCTCACCACGAAGAACAGATGATGGCATGCGATTAATTAGAAAACACGCGGTAGAAATTGCATCGGCCCAAAAGGATTTAGGAATATTCATTTGAAATAATAGAGCTCGTGCAGTTTCAAGAAGGTGTCTGTTCTTACGTTCTGCCACTCCATTTTGAGATGGAGTATCAACACAAGAAGTTTCATGAAGCATGCCATTCTGAACCATATAATATTGAAATAAAGCAGATGTATATTCCTTGGCATTATTGCTTCGCAAAGTACGGATCGAAACATTAAATTGAATTTTAATCTCAGCACAAAATGCAAAAAAAAAAGAGAAAACAACTCAGAACGACTTCTCATTAAATATAACCAAGTGACACGAGAATAATCATCCACAAAAGTAACAAAATACTTAAATCCAGGTTTAGACAAAATAGGGCACGGACCCCAAACATCAGAATGAACTAATTCGAAAGGAACACTAGCACGTTTATTGACTCTAGGACTCGAACTAAGACGATGGTGTTTTGCAAACTGACACGACTCACACTCTAATGAAGACACCTTACTAAACTGTGGACAAAGCTTCTTGAGCAAAGGAAGAGATGGATGACCCAATCTACAATGTGCTTCGAATGGAGACATTACACCCGAGCAAGCAACAGACTTAGGTATTGATGTGTCAAGAATATAGAGGCCTCCAGACTCATGCCCTTTACCAATAATCTTCTTCGTCATAAGATCCTGAAATAAGCAATGATCAGGAAAAAATGAGATGCAACAGTTAAGATTACGAGTAAGCTGGCTTACAGAAATCAAATTAAATGATAAATTAGGTAAATGTAAGACATACGACAGAGGAAGTAGAGGGGTAGGAGTAATCGTGCCAGACCCACGAACACAAGATGGTGACCCATCAGCTAGAGTAACGGTAGAAGTGGAAGTGTGGGACCGAAAAGTAGAAAAGAGACCCGAATTACCTGTCATATGATCTGTGGCACCAGAATCAATGACCCACTTGGAGGATGAGGAAAGAAGGCACGCATTTGGTTTACCTGAATCAGCAATAGCAGTGACAGAAGGAGATGAGTACTTTAGTGATTCTTGATACTGTGAGAACTTGGCAAATTCATCTGCAGAGATAAGAACTGATTTCTCATAACTATCATTGGTGGATGCAACATGGGCCGAGTGAGCTTTCTGATTTCTGTACTGACGCTTTCTACAATCACGTTTCGTATGTCCTGGCTTGTGACAATAATAGCACACAATTCCTCCAGAATCATGTGGCCGAGTTTCAAGCCCTTGTGAGCCTCCTCCTTTGTTTCCACTCTGATTGGTTGATCGTCCAGGCCCATAATTATTATTTCGACTTACCAAAGCACCATTGAGTTGAACCGGCGGAGTACCTTCTGTGCGGAGTACTCGACTAAATACTTCATGTAAGGAGGATATCTCAGAACCAGAAAGAACCTGTGACTTAGCAGTCTCAAAGTCAGAGGGAAGGCCAGCAAGGAAACTCATGATAGCCATTTGCTCTCGTTGGCGTTGCTGAACCTTCACATCAGGGCTAAATGGCAATAACATATTAAGCTCCTCATAAGTCTTCTTAAATGCCATAAAATAATTTGTAAGGGACTGATCTTGTTTTTCTGCACGGTAAAATGCTTTGCACACCTCATACATACGAGAAATGTTCCCTTTACCAGAATACAAGAAATCCAAATAATCCATCAACTCTTTAACAAATTCACAGTGATTGATCAAACCAATTACCTCACTATCAATAGAGTTTCGAATTTGCAGGAATAAGCGAGCATCCTCTCTAAGCCAAGTCTGCTTTGAATCATCTATAGGAGGATCGTCAGTCAAGTGAGTATCTTTGTCGATACTCCGTAGATAAAGGCGAATAGTTTTGCTCCAATCCAAATAATTCAAGCCATTCAGCTTATGGTCCGTAATTTTAGACATCACCGGAATCACATCAGACACGGCCACAGATTTCTTTTCCTCCATATTATCAAATATCAACCAAAGAACGAGCACAAATACACAACAAAGTCAGAATAGTTGACAAAGCCAAACCTGTCCCAAAAAATAGATCACACACCGAGCCAAATAATTAGGTGTTGACCCAAGCAGGTAGTAAAACGTGTTGTGAACGTCGAGATGAGCAAAATGGCGCAAAAGTAACCAAATTCCGGACAAGTGGTGGTCGGAGCAGATTCTTCAGACGGCGGTGAGACCCAAAGGAGGCCGGAAGTTGGAGAAATCAAGAAACCCTAGCCGCGCGGTACTGTTCAAGGATCTGAAATTTTTTTTTTTTTTTTTTCCAGAAATTTCAGCGATGCTCTGATACCATGTGAAGAATATTATAAATTGTATATAATAAACTTATTTCTATTACAAAGTAAAAGACCCTATTTATAGGGTTACAAATAACTGTAAAAGGAAATAAACATAAAAGGAAACTATACAATCTAAGGAAACTATACAATTTAGGAAACTTTAATTAAGCCTATAATTAAGCTAATTTGTATAACAGATAATATGGCTAAACAGCTTAATACGTTGAATGAAATCATGAATAAGTTGGTAAGCCAAATGTGTCAACCTGTTATGCCTATAGATAATCACTTCCAGTCTAGGACTATCGTGGGACATACTTCGCCATACAATTCTCTTGGTGTAAATTCCGGCCCAAATCTGGAGCCACCTTTTGGCCCTTCTGCGTCAAACCCAGGGGGAAACGGAACCATAAATGTGAATAATGGTAACACTACGTCTAACCTGGGGGGTAGTACTACCATGAGAGACAATGTCCCAAATAATGGACAGAACGGTTTGCGTACGAATGACGGTTTAAACACTCAGTTTACCGGTCATAACAACCTGAATAATGGCACTTTTATGGCCAATCAAGGGCAGACCACTAGGCCTCCCACGAATCAGCCAGTAAATCAGCCAATGGGAAACCCATATGACCCTAACGCCGTGCTAAGAAACCAGATTATGGAAATAGTGCAAGATCAAATAGCAGTTGGGGTACGTCCGGTGATTAGGCCAATTTACACCAATCCATATCCTGATTGGATAGATCAGGCATATCCATGGCCTAGAGGGTACAAAGTACCGGAATTCTCACTATTCACTGGCCTAGGAGAAGTATCTACACTAGAACATGTAGGGAGATTCACGTTGCAAAGTGGTGAGGTGAATGATTACCATAAGTTGAGGTTGTTCCCAAGTTCCTTAACAGGGGTAGCTTTTTCTTGGTTCATTAATTTGCCAGCAAACTCCGTCCAAACTTGGCAGCAAATGGAGCATTATTCCATGCTCAATTTTACAAAACTGAGTCTGAAGTTACACTGGCCGATTTGGCGAATTTACGTCAATTGCCTAACGAATGGGCAGAAAATTTCCTACAAAGGTTCAAAACGGCCAGAAGTAAATGCTTCGTGCCGTTACCAGAAAAGGAATTTGTCAAAATCGCACAAAGTTGTTTAAACTTTGATCTAAAGAAGAAATTCCAGGATAGAGAATTCCCAGATTTATTCCAACTTAGCGCGAATGTCGTTAGATATGAGCGACTGGTAAGAGAGGAAGAACAAATGAAAAATTCCAGTAAAGGGACTTATTATAAAGACCCGAATTTCAATGTTCATACTATCGATGATGGTTATTATGACCAGACCGAAATATGCTTGGCTGAGTTAGTAAAAGGAGAAGCATATACTTGTCCCATGTTAGTTAAGCCAAAAATAGTAGGCAAAGATGAACCTGCAAAAGGTGAAAACAGAAAGACGCGAACGTTCTCGTTCGACATAACCAAAGCTGACCTTATATTCGATAAATTATATAAAGATAAGCAGATAAGGTTGAGCGACAAACACAAATTGCCAGACCCTGAACAAATTAAGGGTAAAAAGTACTGTAAATGGCATAATGCATGGTCACATGCGACTAATTATTGTATGGTTTTTCGCCATGTGTTGCAGGATGCTATCGAATCAGGACGAATTACGTTCGAAGAAAAGAAGAAGATGGCGGTGGATGAAGATCCGTTCCCACGGCCACTAGCAATGAATATGATAACGACTGGCTTGAAAAACAAATTGCCAAGGTTTAAACTGGTGATTGATGACGAAGAAGAAGAATCCAAACCACCTCCCAGCGTTTTTGAACGCATCAAAGGGAAGGAGCCCAAACAGGGCGAAGATGTTCTGTGCGACAGGTGTAAGCACGAGTTGAAGGCAAATACAGGGTCATCAATGACACGGCCATTCCACCATCGGCCTGATTTCGTGCCAGTCGCTCAGCCTGTCAGGGGGCGAAGGGTGCCGTTGTACGGAGGATTACCTAGAGAAAGGGGGTTTGGGTCGGCCGGTCAAAGAAGAACATTTAGGCCGCAGCCTCGCCAGCCCAATGTATGGCATTCGTTCCAGAACAATGCAGGAAGGGTAGTGCCATTCAATGAAATGACCAGAACCCAACAAAGGCGTTACCAACGTAATTACGGGCGAATGATGAGGCAACAGCAAGGAGAATCACGCCCTAAAGCGCCCAAAACGCTCAGGATAGCCAACGAAAATGCTTTTGAAGATAGCGAAGAAACAGGCACTGGTGAATCAATGGGAGAATTGCCGGAAAGCTCGTCTGGAAGATCGAAGTTTGAGCGAGACAGGAAAGATGAAGATGATCCTGACCAACCTCTAACCATCCAGTTTGGCACATTACCTCCTGTCCTGGCTAACAACTACCTGTTGGCCGACGAATTCAAAAGCAAAGAAAAAGAGGATAATGAGGAAGAAACTTGTGTGCTAGTCTGCGATGAAGGCCAAACGTCCAGAGAAATGTGTGATGATGGAGAGGACGATGGTATGACAGATGTTGAAGAAGAAATTGATTTAGAAGCAGAGAGACGGAAAAGGGGAGTGTCGCGCAACACCCTGTTGAAACAACTGCACCAGGAAGGAGTCCGCGAGGTGGATCTGTTGGGAGAACCATCTGGTCGACCGTTTGATTTCTATGTGTTGTATGGGACGCCAAAAAGGAAAAAGAGGGCACCTTGCTCTGAAAAATATGGGTCACCCCCTAGAATAATGCCTCCTCCTACAAATTGGGTAACTGAGGAAGAAGTATTGGAAAAAGAGAAGGAAGAAACCCAAGGAAAGAAGGCTCAGTCCGATGTGCTGCACGTCGACATATCACCAAGAGATAGCCGCCGAAAATAGGCAGGAAGTGGAAATAGACGCTGCTGAGAAAGTCATCTTCAACAAACCAGCGATGAGGTTAACCAAACACTTAAGGCCACTGTATGTCAAAGCCTTGGTTAATGGTGTACCAGTAGTAAAAGTACTTATTGACAATGGAGCGGCTATAAACACCATTCCAGCTAGGATGATGAGGAAATTTGCTAAGACAGAAGGCGACATGATTCCAACAGAAGTCATTCTTACGAGTTTCAATGGGGGGGCAACTTCAGCAAAAGGAGTTATGCCATTGGATATAACTGTAGGGACAACCACTAGGACTACTGTTTTCTTCGTGATAGACGGTCCTACCAGCTACAACGTGTTACTAGGAAGAGACTGGATCCATGGCAGTCGATGTATTCCCTCATCACTCCATCAATGCTTAGTCTTCTAGAACGACAAAGGGGAAGCAGATGTGGTACAGGCAGATCATAGGCCCTTTGTGGCCGAAGCGAATTCAGTAGAGAGGTTCATGTATGAAGGGAATTATGGGCCTGTCACAGTGGTTCAAGATGGGGAAGAAACTCAAATTACTGCCCGAAGCGAAGAGCCTTTCTCAATAGATTCGCTCACTGAAATGTTTAATCAAATGAGGCCAAACATAGTGGCCCTGGAAGAGCCAGTAATTGGCAAAAAAGAAGCCAAACAACCTTAAATGAGTTTTCAACAACGAAAACAAGAGGCCGAAATTCAGGCCTTCAAAGCCAAATTGATGGCTTTCAATAAAGAATGTGAATGTATGAAGAAAGAAGAAGTGGCGTTAAAGATGCTGAAGGACAAATTAATGGTGTCCGAGATGGAGCAGAGCATGGATTGGGAAGTTCATAAGGTGGATTGTCTGGAAGAGCAAAACCCTCTGAGCAACGTGGATGATGAGGCGACGAAGATCCCTAAGTCAGGATATGCACAAGCTCAAGACCCCTTGGTCAAGGTTAACATTGGTGAGGAAGGAGAGGATCGCCCAACGTTCGTTAGCCAAATGCTGCCTCACGAGGTTAGTAACAGATTAATCGCTTTATTGAAAGAATATAAAGACTGTTTTGCTTGGGAGTATGAACACATGCCTGGTTTGGATAAGAACTTAGTAGAACATAGGCTGCCGACTAAACCAAATTTTAAGCCTCATAAGCAACCTCCTAGGCGTTTCGCCCCCAATGTATTGCCAGAAATCAAAAAAGAAATAGAGCGATTACTAAAAGCAGGTTTTATTAGAACGACCAGATATGTGGAGTGGTTATCTAATATAGTGCCAGTATTAAAAAAGAATGGCAAGTTGAGGGTATGCATAGATTTCAGGAATTTGAACTTGGCTACTCCCAAAGACGAATATCCAATGCCTACAGTAGATTCTCTAGTAGACTCGACTGCAGGACATGTGATGTACTCTTTTATGGATGGATATTCGGGATATAATCAAATCTACATTGCTGACGAAGATGTACACAAAACTGCCTTTAGATGCCCTGGGTCTTTAGGGTGCTTTGAGTGGGTAGTAATGCCATTTGGACTAAAAAATGCAGGGGCAACTTATCAAAGAGCAATGAATCTCATTTTTCATGATATGATAGGCAAATTTGTGGAAGTTTATGTAGATGATGTAGTGGTCAAATCTGTTAAAGAAGAAGACCATTTTGAACAACTGCGATGTTCATTCGAACGAATGAGGCAGCATAAACTAAGATTGAACCCTTTGAAATGCGCGTTTGGCGTGAATGCAGGAAATTTCCTTGGATTCCTGGTACATAAAAGAGAGAATGAACTTGATAAGAATAAAGCGAATGCCATTTTAGAGGCTAAGGCTCCTAGTAATAAAAAGGAGCTGCAAAGGTTTTTAGGCCAAATCAATTTTCTAAGACGCTTTATATCTAATTGTGCAGGGCGAACGAAAGCGTTTTCGCCTCTCCTAAAGCTGAAAAATCAAGACGAATTCGTCTGGAAAGAAGAACATCAAAAGGCTTTCGAAAACCTGAAGACATACTTAACAAGCCCACCAGTGTTGGTGTCACCAATCCAAGGGCGGCCGATGAAATTGTACGTGTCGGCTGAACGAGAATCGATAGCGGGGATGGTCGCACAAGAAGACCAAGTTGGCGAGAAAGGGAGATCTTCAGAGCACGGGAATAAATGACCGACCGCAGCCCGTTCGACGGCTTCAGCATCATTAAACGACGGACCCAGATAAAACTCGTTGCGGTCAGCATTGGATTGTGAAAGAAAAGACGGGTTCACATATGGTCTTGCGAGAAGGGTCTGGAAATCCTCAAAACTGAAAACATTGTCCGAAGGAGTTTGAGAAGTAGTCATTATGGCACCTAAAGTGAGTTGCTCTCGAAGATTGTCTGGTTTAAATCGAAGGTTGCCGCAAGGGAGACGGTGAAATGGCGAGAGAAAGACGTAATGCCGCAGAGATGTAAATGAAAAAGAATGCCGCGTACTTTTGGGGTTTTAAGGGTTTATAACGTCGCAACCTTTCAGGCACTAAAATGCAAGCGACGATTGAAATTCTGGGGAAGTTCAAATATTGCGGGAAAGATACAGAATGAATATGGCAAAATTAATGATTAGTATTAATTCTGCCATATTGGGGGGTAATTGTTGACACACTAAAATGCAGCCCAAAATCAAAGGGAAGTCCAATTGAGAAATCCAAGATAAAGACCCAACGGAAGCCAATTAAAAGGCCCAAGAAGAAAAGCCCAAGCTAGAGGCCTGTGAAAAAGCCTGAATATTGGAAGCCCAAGAGCAAAGGAATACCATCGCCCAAGATTGTGGGACGCCCAGAGGCCGAACGAGGGTAGTACTGCACAATCGCCCAGGACGACAGCCTCATTGTCGCCCATAACCCCAAGTCGCCCAGGATCAGACAAGTCTAAAGGATATGGTCTAGAAGCGGTTGGCAAGTGAACCCGGCACGATCCCACGATCCAGGAAGCAGCAAGGGTAGTGGCAACGGTTATTAAGCAACTACTCCCCAAACAAGCGGTTCCTCACTAAAAGAGTGGACGGTTGCGAAGGATATGGAACAAGTCTGAGCAGTTTCGATAACCAAAGGATGTTCAAGAAGTATAAAAGGAAGTAACGTCAAAGAAGAAAAGACCGAATAAAAAACTCTCTACAAGAGATCATGTAACTTTTATTCCTTAGTTTAAATTTAATCCTTTTTCAGTACTCGTGTGCTTGCGCCCCTTGGAGGCGTTTTGTCTACTTTCCAGTTGTAATTCTTCACTAGTAAATGCACCCCTTTTTGAGACTTTGTCTCAAGAGGTCTGTTCCTTACACAATCGTCTGACCCCTCCCTCTCTCGTAATTGTTGGCGGGTTGCAAAAACGCGCGAAAACAGGTAGTATATGCAACTTACTCAATTTAAGTATGTCTACTATTTGTAGAAATTGGGAAATTCAGCATCACCCCCAGTGTCAAAAACAGTTTGATCGAAATGATCTTTACTTAATATGCAGTTTCTTATTATCATGTACATGCACACCCATATCCTTTAGTCTGAAAAGTAGTTTCCTTTCTTATCAATTGCTCGTAGAATCAATATTTGATCTAGAATTGATCCTGCAGAAAAAAATAGGGTTGCTTGCTTTTTGAAATGAGCTATTTGATATTGTAGTTTCTGTATCACTTGAGTGCATCCCCACCCCTAAGTCTGAAAAGTAGTTTCTTATTATCATGTACATGTACACCCATATCCTTAAGTCTGAAAAGTTATTTCCTTGCTTATCAATTGATCGTAGAATCAATATTTGATCTACGAATTGATCCTGCAGAAAGAAATAGGGTTGCTTGCTTTCTGAAATGAACTATTTGATATTGTAGTTTTTGTATCACTTGAGTGCATCCCTATCCTTTATGGCTTGCCCGAGTTGTTGCACCAAATTATAAATGATAATCAAATTAACACAAATATAAATAAATTAAAATAATTAAGGAATAAAAGGATACAATAGAAATTCAAATTTGTTTCACCAAATTTGATGCGTGCAACACTATCCATCACACCAATTTGGTGTTGAGATTTGAAATTGGATTGAATGCCAAAATTTCACACTACCATGTCGTTTTACAACATATTGGTATTGGATTGGAGATGGCCTAAGGGTACGATAGGATTGGATTGGAGATAATCCTGATAACTTTTGCACAAAGAGGAAGAAAGTTGAATAAGCAAGGAAGCCCAATAAAATTTTCTCAGTAGAGACAATATTGTCACATAATCAAACTTACAAGATACTCAACTTATTCTTTTGTATCAAATTCATGTTATCATTGATTTTATAAAAATAAAACAATGCAAATCTTACCCAAGATTCAGTGTATGAGTAGTGAGGAAACGTCTAAGATTTTTTGCAATGTATTGTGATAAGTGCGGGTTTTTGCACTTATTCGGACTATTAAATTTAAATATTTGTGAGTTTTCATTATCAATTTATTACTTAATTTAGTTATTTTTATTGTGTAGGTGAAAACCCGAGTTTGAATGATAATTAGAAGGAATTTATGCCAGAAATGAGCAAAAAGAACCAAAGACACAAGAATTCCAAAGTCCGAGGACCAAGATTACGACTTTTTGAAAGTTGGAGGACTTGTCGTGCAATATCTTGAGAATTTGGCTACAAATTAACATCTTCAATTTTTTTTACAGCAAGTTGGCGCCTAAGCGCCACTGTAAATGGCTTTGGGACCATATTTTTATTCTTTCAGTAGTTACAGGACTTGGGTTGCAATTTAACATTAGGTTTAAATTGGAAATATCAGCCCCTATTTTGGCGGACCAGAAAGCTACGTTTCCTCCATTTTATCTTTCCTTTTTTTTTTTACTCTCTTTATTTTTTCTCTTCTTCTTCCTTTAACTCCTTTGGTATTTTGGGAACAAAATTGGAGCATTGTGATGGTGAAATAGTTTGGAAAAGAATCTCCATTGATATTGAAGAACTCTCAACCATTTATTTCTTTATCAATAAGTTTTTCTTTTCTTTAATCTATTTTCCATAAATGTGTTGTAAGAATTTGTTTGTTATTTTTGAGTATTTCTTAGATAACTAAATATATTTGTGATTAGGGGTGATTTCAAACCCGAGTTATGATTTTCAATTAATTTGTGCTTTATAATTCTCTCGATTGGTGTGTTTAATTCATTGTTTTAAATGTTGATTTTGTTATTCTTAATTGTTTAGGTGTACAACTAAATGATTGAGTTGTTTCAATGAATGCTATTTTAGGATATATAGTACGTAATAACTATTTATTTTAAAACCTTGTATCAATTACATTTCAATAGACTATGAGGAATTTTCAATTGATTGTATGTGGATTAATACTTAAGTGAGTAAACCGAGCTTGTGAGTTTACCATTAATTCAATTCATCTCTTTTGTAGTAATGTATTTGTTAAATTAAATCTAGGGAGTTGTTCTAGGTTGTTTAATGAATATGTTTGAGTAAATAGCTTGTTTTATTCAACTACTATGAAAGAAGAGGTTGAGATAATTGAGCTTATAATTATTCTCGAATTGTTGTTAATATAGAGAACGAGAATTTATTGTGGTAATTGACAGAAAAATCATTCTCGTGGTAACGAAATACCCTTCAATCACGTTTTCACATCTTTAATAAAAAACTACTTTGTTTATTTCAAAACTCAAGTATTTTCTATTTTGAATTTATTGCTTTCTTTAGTTCAACGAACCAAACCCCCCATTTAATCAATTTACTATATAACCGTTAATTTCACTTTTTAATGTGCAATTGATTAAATTGAACCAATCCTCTGCGAGAAATGACCCTTACTTGCCACATTACTATTTAAGACGACACGTTTAAACTATGTAAGGAAAATTAGTTGGTACGTCATTTGGACGGTATCAATTTTGGCGTCGTGTCGCTGGGGATTGTTCTATCAATTTGTTAATTGCAATATTTTCTTTTTGTTTGTGAATGAGCAAAAATCCTACAACACACTACAACCTAAGATCAAGAAAAGAAGCCGACACATCGAAAAGTGGAGAAGACATTTCTCCAACTAAACTTCTAAGGCTATTGAGCATTGAATCCTTAGGTGAGTCCGAACACATAGACTCCGAAATGGCGGATATAAATTGAAGATTAAAGGAACTTGCAGCTCCAACTTTTGTTCAACAACCTCTATGCATTCAATATCCTCAATTAGATGTGGGATTTGAACTAAAGTCTGGAATGATTCATCTACTCCCCACATTTCATGGATTTTTCGGAGAGGATCTAAATAAACATTTGAAGGAGTTTCATGTGGTTTGCTCAAGCATGAAACCGACGGGTATATCGAAAGAGCAAGTGAAATTGCGGGCATTTCCTTCCTCTCTTGCAGATACTGCTAAGTAGTGGCTTTATTATTTGCCTTCCGGTCATATTACCACATGGAATGAAATGCAAAAAACTATTTTTGGAGAGGTATTTCCCAGCTTCAAAAGCTACAAACATCATGAAATAAATCTGTAGCATTCGACAATTTCAGGAGAAAAGTCTCTATGAATTTTGGGAGTGATTTAAAAGACTTTGTGCTAGTTGCCCAAACCACCAAATCAATGAGCAATTACTTCTACAATACTTCTATGAATGATTACTCCCGATGGAGAAAAGTATGATTGACGCAGCTAGTGGAGGAACTTTAAAGATAAAACACCAGTAGTTGCTAAGGACTTGATAGCCAATATGGCCGCCAACTCACAACAATTTGGTAGTAGAGAAGAGGCACCGGTTAAGCAAGTGAGATAGGCGTAACCTCTCAAATTGAACGACAATTGGCCGGCCTTACATCTCTTGTACAACAAATGGCACCTGGGACAATTCAACAAGCAAAAGTGTGCGATATTTGTTCTATTGTGGGACATCGTATCGATGCATGCTCGACACCACAAGAAGGGGCTTCAGAGCAAGCGAATGTCATTGGGGGATTTCCAATGCAACATAGACATAGATATGATCCATATTCTAACACATATAATCCCGGATTGAGAGATCATCCTAATCTCAGTTATGGAGGAAATCATTTCATAGCTCCACAATCACAGTTTAATTATCCCCCGGGTTTCAATCAACAAAAGCAACCACAACATTCACAACCTCGTCAACAAAATTCGTCTCAAAATTCAGATATGCCTCTTGAAGATATGGTTAAGTCCTTAGCTTCGAGTGCAATGCAATTTCAACAAGAGACAAAAACCTCAATTAAGAATTTGGAGACATAAATGAGTTAATTGGCCAACAAGGTGGGTAAATTGGAGGTTCGAGGATCAGGAAAACTTCCTTCTCAAGCAATCAACCCAAGAGAAAATGCTAGTGCCATGACACTAAGAAGTGAAAAGGTTTTAGAAGAGGCACCATGGAAGATGAAAGATCACGTTGAAGAGTCAACGCAAGAGAAGAACTTAGCATGTGAGAAAGATGAAACTACGACTCCAACCTCGAAATCTAAGGTAAATTCTAAAAGTTCTATTCCTACTAATGTTCCCTCCCCCCTATTTCCTGGCAGGTTTGCAAAGTCCAAAAGGAAAGAACATGAGAAGGAAATATTGGAGACTTTTCGCAAAGTTCATGCGAACATACCACTTTTGGATGCCACTTATCAAGTGCCCTACTATGCAAAGTCTCTCAAGGAATTGTGCACCAACAAGCATAAATTAAAAGGTAATGAAGTGGTAAGCGTATAGGAAAATGTCTCGACGATTTTGCAAAGGAAACTTCCACCAATATGTAAGGATCCTAGAAGTTTTACCATCTCTTGCATTATTGGTAACACTAGGTTTGAAAAAGCAATGCTAGATTTAGGAGCATCTATTAATTTCATGTCATATTCTATTTATGTTTCTTTAAATTTAGGATCACTTAAAGAAATAGATGTTATTTTTCAACTTGCTGATAGATCTAATGCATTTCCAAAGGGTGTGTTGGAGGATGTTTTGGTGTAGGTAAATCAGTTAATTTCTCCAGCAAATTTCTATGTTCTTGACATGCAAGATGAATTAACATCTTCGTCGCCACCATTGCTCTTGGGAAGACCATTTATGAGGACTGCGCGTACAAAGATAGATGTATATGATAGTACTTTGACAATAGAGTTTGATGGTGAGATTATTCGCTTCAATATCTTTGAAGCAATGAGGTATCCTAGTGATGTGCACTATGCACTCTTGTTTTACAATTGATATAATGGATTTATTAGTACAATTTTTTTTTTCGAATTATCAAATGAAGATGCGTTGAATACCACTTTGATTAAAAGCATTGATGTTACGAATCTCACCGGGTTGAGTAAGAATCTACAATTGTGTGAGGATATTGTAGAAATCGTGGTCTCACTCAAGTCACTACCGAGTATCCCACCAAGGTATAATCTCTCTTATATTACTCTTCCAATATCTAAAGAGAAACTTTTACTTTTGGTGATGCAGGCCCCTACTTTAGAACTCAAACCTCTTCCCGAATATTTGAAGTATGTATATTTGGGAGAGGGGAAACACTACATGTGATCATTGCAAAGAACCTCACAACACTTCAAGAAGATGGGCTTATCCATGTGCTCAAGGAGCACGAAATAGCTATTGGTTGGACAACAACCGATATCAAGGGGATAAGCCATTCCATGTGCATGCATCGGATATTGCTTGAAAATGGAGCAAAGCCATTAAGAGAACCACAACGTCGTTTGAATCTTCTAATGATGGAGGTTGTGAAGAAAGAAATTTTGAAATTGCTAGACGTTGGTGTTATCTTTCCCATCTCAGATAGCAAGTGGGTAAGCCAAGTCCAAGTTGTTCCAAAAAGTCCGAAATCACAGTGGTGGCAAATGAAGAGAATGAACTTGTACCAACTCGGGTCCAAACGAGTTGGGGGGTTTGTATTGATTATAGAAAACTTAATTGTGCAACCCAAAAAGATCACTTTCCTTTACCCTTCATTGATCAAATGTTAGAAAGATTAGCAGGTCATTCTCACTATTGTTTTCTTGATAGTTATTCAGGTTATAACCAAATTGTGATTGCTCCGGAGGACCAAGAAAAGGCAACATTCACTTGCCCATTTGGCACACTTGCTTACCGTCGCATGCCCTTCGGTCTTTGCAATGCTCCCGCAACCTTTCAAAGATGTATGATAAGTATATTCTCTAATTATATTGAAAGCATCATAGAGGTCTTCATGGGTGATTTTAGTGTTTATGGTAATACCTTTGATAATTGCTTGAAAAATCTTACACTTGTGCTTAAGAGATGTATGGATGCTAACTTAGTGCTTAATTAGGAAAAATGTCATTTTATGGTTGATCAATGCATAGTGTTAGGCCATGTCATTTCATCCAATGGGATAGAACTTGATAAATCTAAAATTGATTTAATTCATTATTTACTTCATCCAACAAGTGTGAGGGAGGTTCGTTCTTTTCTTGGACATGCAGGATTTTATCGAAGGTTTATCAAGGATTTCTCAAAAAATGCAAGACCATTATACATGCTGTTGCAAAAGGAGGTGCCATTTCATTTTGATGAAGACTGTAGAAAGACATTTGAAAGTTTAAAGGAACTCTTGACATCGGTATACATCATTCAACCACCAGATTGGAATATACCATTCGAGTTGATGTGTGATGCAAGAAACTTTGCATTAGGAGCCGTTTTAGGGCAACGAGCTGGAAAATCACCACATGTTATTTATTATGCATCAAGAACTTTGAATGATGCCCAACTTAATTACTTTACTACTGAGAAAGAGCTTTTAGCAGTTATTTTTGCTTTAGAGAAATTTCGTTCATATCTTATTAGCACTAAAGTAACTGCCTTTTCTGATCATGCAGCTCTTAAGTACTTGCTTGCCAAGAAAAAGGCAAAACCAAGGCTCATTAGATGGATACTCATCTTACAAGAGTTTGACCTTAAGATTAAAGACAAAAAGGGAAGTTAAAATTATGTGGATGACCACCTTAGCTGTTTTATCCACGAGAAAGAAACTCTTCCATTGCAAGAGAGCTTCCCCGATGAATAGTTACTTCATGTCACGGATACATCTATTTGGTTTGCTGATATAGTGAATTATTTAGTCACTAAGAGAATTCCAAGTGACTTGACCACTGCTCAAAGGCAAAAACTCAAGGCAATGGCCAAGTATTTTGTGTGGGATGAGCCGTACTTGTGGAAATATTGTCTGGATCAATTGATAAAAATGTGCGTGCCTGAAAATGAATTTCATTCAATACTAACCTTTTGTCATTCTTATGCATGTGGTGGACATTTTGGAGCAAAGAGGATGGCTCTCAAGCTGCTTGAGAGTGGATTCTATTGGCCCACTTTATTCAAATATGCATTCTTCTTTTGCAAATCTTGTGATAGATGTCAAAGAGTTGGTACGTTGGGAGCCCGAAATCAAATGCCACAAACACCTATACTTTTTGTTGAAATTTTTGATGTTTGAGACATTGATTTCATGGGACCTTTCCCTTCATCTTATGGTAATCTTTACATCATTCTTGCTGTTGATTATTTGTTAAAATAGGTGGAAGCAAGGGCTACTCAAACTATTGATTCTAAAGTGGTTGTAGATTTTGTTAAGTCTAGCATTTTTGCAAGGTTTGGAACACCAAGAGGTATTGTTAGTGATGGTGGACTTCATTTTTGCAACCGTTTTTTTGGGGCCCTATTGAAGAGATACAATATCACTCATAAAGTATCTACACTTTACCATCTGCAAACTAGTGGGCAAGTCGAAGTCTCAAATCAAAAGATCAAATCTATCCTCGAAAAAACTGTGAATCCCAATAGAAAGGATTGGAGTCTCCGCCTCAGCGATGCACTTTCGGCTTATAGGACAACATACAAAACATCAATTGGTATGTCCCCTTATCGGTTAGTTTATGGTAAGCCTTGTCACCTCCTGGTTGAACTTGAACACAAGACATTTTGGGCAGTCAAGCAATGCAACATGGACCTAGGGGTGGCGGGTGATCAAAGAAAGCTTCAACTCAATGAACTTGAAGAAATCCGAAATGATGCCTATGAAAGCTCAAGAATTTACAAGGAAAATACAAATGCCTACCATGATAAAATGATTTCAAGAAAAGTTTTTGTTGTTGGACAAAAAGTTCTTCTTGTCCATTCAAGTCTTATGTTATTTCCAGGTAAATTACGTTCTCAATGAATTGACCCTTTTGTTGTTACTAATTGTTTTCCTCATGGTGCAATAGAAATCAAAAGCCTATAGACTGAGAAAGAGTTTAAAGAGAATGGACATCGATTAAACCTATATTTTGAATCATTTGTACCTCAAAACATGGAGAAAATACGATTAGAAGATCCAATTGAAGAAGCATGAGAGATGACAAAGTCTAGCTATAGACTCTAAAGAAACGTTGGATGGGAGGCAACTCATTGTTCTTTATCTACTTATTTCTTTAACACTTCTTTTTGTTTTTGAGTATTTTTGTTGTCCCCATATGGTAGATTCTCAAGCGTCGCAACAAAGCATTGAGCATTAATAGTTACCAATGGTCCCCAACCATCATCACAGCCAACACTGTCAAAACCAACTTAGGGGAGTACTTGAACCTCTTACTCTTTCTATTTGTTGCTTTTACATTGAGGACAATGTGCAATTTAAGTTTGGGGGTGTAGTATGTTCTAAATTTGTGCTCGCTAAAAACTCAAATTTCGGATTAAATATTTACTTTTGTGCTTATTTGTGTAGTTTGATAGCTTTGCTAGTTGTGTTTTGAGTTGTTGCATTGCATTGATTTATGAATTGTGAATATGAATGCTAAGTGTTGTTTATTTTCATCCACTTATTCCATGATTGACTCTTTATTCAGTACTTGGGTCATGAGATTCATTACATGCACTTGTTGGCTGCACTTGCAGGTTGTTAAGAGAACTTAAATGACCATGATGTTAACAATTCTTCAATCACTCTACCAATGAAAGGATAAGTTTGGGGGTAGTTGAGCCAGTAAAGGAAATTATTTGTAATTGTATTAATTCCCTACTCAGTGATTGATTTTATAGGGGGTGTTCTTAGACTTCAAATGAAAGTTAGATGTGGTTCTCCATCTATTTTATGATTTAAAAAAAAATCTGTAGGAAAATGTTGCCTACCTTAAGGAGCGTGAGTTGGCATTGAGTAATCTAGCCCTATGCATCACCAATGTGCAGGAGACGATCTACTAATGAAAAATGCTACCCTTAAGGACCAGAGCGAGAACAACCTACATCGGAAAAATGAAAAAAAAAAAGGAAAAGGGATGCTATGAGCATCTGGGGTTGATAATGTTGAAAGCCTGATAGATTGTGAGTAATTTGCCTAATGAAAGTTTGTGGTCTAAGCACTCAAAAATCTTCGGTGAATAAACACATGACTAGATAATCAAATTTATCGATTCAAGCCAACCAAATTTGAGAGGGAAAGATTGAGTGATTTGAGGGCAACCTTAAAATTTTGACACCTTGGGCTAGAGTGAAAATATCAAGTTTGGGAGAGAGTGCATCCCACGAGTGAGAAAGGAAAATTTGACCATTGAGGGCCGGGAAAACTACCAACTTGTGTATTGCAATGAATTGGAATGACTACACACACACACACACACACACACACACATGAGTCAAGCATGGTGTAAGTAAAAAGTGGTTGTTGGAGCATTCTTGTAAACATTTCATAAGTTATTAGCATCATGTAAGAACTAAAGCAAATTGACAAACTATCTAACGTTTGGAGTGTTTGTTATTATAGTATCATCGTTTAGTTTTAATTTGTGTGTTTGCATGCTTGTTTGTATAGCTTTGTTCGAGGACTAATAAAGATTTAAGTTTGGAGTGTGATAAGTGCAGATTTTTTCACTTATTCGGACCATTAAATTTAGATTTTCATTAGCAATTTATTATTTAATTTATTTTTTTATTGTGTAGGTGAAAACACGAGTTTGAATGATGATTAGAAGGAATTTATGCAAGAAATGAGCAAAAATAACTAAAGAAGCAAGAATTCCAAAGTTCGAGGACCAATATTATCACTTTTTGAAAGTTGGAGGACTTGTCGTGCAGTATCTTGAGAATTTGGCTACAAAATTAACATCTTCAATTTTTTTTACAGCAAGTTGGTGCCTAGGCGCCACTGTAGCAGCGCCTAGGCGCCACTGTAAATGGCTTTGGGACCATCTTTTTATTCTTTCAGTAGTCAGGGGACTGGGGCTACAATTTAATATTAGGGCGTGTTTGATAAAGATTAAAATTGAAAATATAGTTGTCATTGGGTCTTACCCATTTAATAAAAGTCAACAATAACGACTAATTTTTCAATTTTAATCCGATTTTAATCTCTACCAAACACCCTCTAGGTTTAAATTGGAAATATTAGCCCCTGTTTTGGCGGACCAGAAAGCTGCGTTTCCTTCAGATTTTCTTTCCTTTTTTTTTTAAAAAAAATTTCTCTTCTTTATTTTTTCTCTTATTCTTCCTTTAATTTCCTTCGGTATTTTGGGGACAAAATTGGAGCATTGTGATGGTGACATAGCTTGGAAAAGAATTTCCATTGATGTTGAAGAACTCTCAACTATTTCTCTCTTTATCAATAAGTTTTTCTTTTCTTTAATATGTTTTCCATTAATGTGTTGTAAGAATTTGTTTGTTATTGTTGACGTTCAAAATTGCATGAACAAGATTAAGGCCAACTAAGAGTGCAGAAAGTAGTCTAAAGGATGCGATGAAGAAGAATGCTCGATTGTCTCTGAAAAGATTACTTCTTTCTTTACAAATAATCTACAATAGTCAAAGGGCTCATTGGGGTTTTTCTCCTTAGTGTATTCCTTTAGATTTTCTGTCTGCCTCTCCCGCCATCTTTGTTTTCTGAGCCTTTTATAGTAGAAACATAACAACGTCTAATCCTCCTGTCTTATCAACCCAGAGACTGAGCCGAGCTGATTGGGGTGTTGTCCTAACGGGATTGGCGCCCGACCTTAACGTTGTACTGTTGACTGAGGACGATGGGACTTGTTGATCCCGGCAGTAAATGCATTGTCTACTAAAGCAGGCTAAGGCTTCTGATTGGAGGAATAGGTAGGCGCTGACACAGGACCTTTCCACGTGTATCTCTTTGGTTTGATGCCCAAAGATCTTGTCAGTGATCCGTAATCATTAGCCACTGTAGCGTCTTGGAAGACTACAATGGCTTGTTGGGGAAGCTATGCTCCTGCCGACCTGATCTCGCATAACCGAACTCCCATTTCCTCGTCCTTATTGGGACATGACAGTCCGAGCTCAACGACCTCGGAGGTCGGTGTCAACAGTTACCCCCCAGGTCAGGTCTAATTTTAGATAAGGGTCTGACCTTGTTTAACTGTCATGGCACAAGTACCAATCCGCGTAATAATTGCTTCTGCCGCCGCCAGGTACACCTGTCGCCAAGGGGGTGGCTAGACGTCTTCACCTCTTTTCAGGCATTGATTGACAGCCGCGTGCATTTATTGCCATTTTCTGCCGGTTTACATCCCGCCTTTTGCCATTCTTGAACGCTTCCTTCCGTCTTTCTTTAGTATTTTCGAATTCCATTTTTCCCCATTCCTAAATTCGCAAACTCTTCGGTCCCTTTCTCTTTCCCTGAATTTCCGACCAAGATAATTGCCCAGGTATTCTCCTGCCATTTTTAGGATACCTTTTCTTTTGCGCATTACTTACTCTTTAACACGCTTACATGAGCTCGGACGAATCCCGTGTGCAGTCCTGGGGAAATCAACAGGAAGAATTTGTACCATCTTCGTCCACCCAGTCATTTAGTGCATCGTCCGCTAGTTCCGATTGCCAGGAAGTATTCACACCCACCCCCATCGCGTCATTTTATCCTTCTCCGCCCCCTCCTAACCCAACATCAAATTCACCTAGAAGTATGGAGCATAGGCGTAAGTTAAGGGAAGAGAGGGTACGCGAGGAGAGCAGTAGTGGGAGTGGTACTTGGGGAGCGAGTAGCCTCAGGTCGGTAGTGACGGAGGGTTCATTAGCTGCAGTTAGGGCCAAGTATGGCATCCCCCCTTCCGTAGAACTAGTTGTGCCACTTTCTTCCGACCGAGCTAACAGCCCCCCTGAAGGATGTGTGGCCCTTAACGGCGCCATTCTGCAGGCTGGTTTAAGGCTGCCCTTTCCGAAGATCGTTAGGTCGTTCTTTTCTTCCTGGGGAATAGCCCCTACCCAGCTGTGTCCAAACGGGTGGAGGACCTTGATAGCGACCTTGATTTTGTGGAAGCAGTTAGGAAACCCAAAGATGGACGTCTCCCAGTTCAACTCCCTTTTTACCTTTAAAGAAGACGGGAAGAAAACGGGTTGGTGGTATACTAGTGCTAGGCCCAGGACGGGGGGTTCACTAGTTTTAGATACGCCTTCCTCGATCAAAGGGTGGAAAGAGGAGTTCTTTTTTGTTTTGGGGGAGTGGCAATTCCATCCGGACGAGGTGGACAAGGGGGATGTAGTCCCCACCCTTTATCATTCCCTTTGTAAGTGAGGGTTCTTACTGCCATTTTTGTGGAACCATTGTCTGGTTTGACTAATCTGCCTTTTCTTTGTAATTTTTGCAGTTTACCGACCTTGCCACCTGAGCTCGACAATCCAGAAGCGGGCCGACTCAATCCGAGCGCTTCCTAACAGAGAGAGATCCTGCAAGTTTGTGATTACAAACGACAATTTATTCCAAGCGGGTCTACTCCGAGCTATTCCTCCGATCTCAACGCATAGCAGATCTCGGGCCCCAGCTCCTACTGCCTCTCGTAAGGGAATTTTTACGTTTTATTGGTTTTACTGGCTCTCTGTTCATTACTGATCTTATCCTTTGCCTTTTGCAGACCAACGACCGGATATGTTGAATTTTCGCGCAGCTAAGGCGGCTGAGGCCGAAAAAAGGAAGAGAGAGGAGGTTGCTGCTAAGGGGCCGACCCGACCTGAGGGAGCTGAGGTGGAACAAGAAGACGAGCAGCCCTTGCAGAGGCGTCGTCCATCAAGCCTGTCGCCTGCTCCCGTTCTCCCAGACTCTCCTACCCATACGGCGGCTACGGTGGCTGTTGCCGCTTCCTCTTCTAAGTCCCAGGAGAGGCAGCCTGACCTTCAGAGGTCGGGTGTTGAGGATTTGGTTGGGCGCCGACCTGAGATCCTTCTGGACTTCCTTAGAGCTCCTTCCCCAGCAAGGGAATCAGTTGCTGCCTTCCCCTCGCCCCTCAGAGAGTCTGCCGTTTTGATGACACGGAGCTGGCCTGATAAAGAGCAACAATTCCTGAATGAGATGCCCGTCGGGGAGAACGTCCTCACAGCTCAGCTTCATTGTCACAGAGCTGTTCTCCACATGTCTTCCGTGGTGGACAAGGTACAGAGTTTACTTTTAGTATCTCATACTTTGATTTGTAACCTTCTTGTGTTTTTGAAATGTTACCCTCGTGCCTTTCAGGTCAAAGCAGAACTTGATTCCGTGCTGGAATTCAAAGCCAAAGCCGACAAGCTCTTTTCTGAGGTCGAAGCGGAGAGGTCTGCTTTTGTGGAGGAAAAGAGAAGCTACGAGAGTCGGTTGGATAAGATGGGAGAAGAGCTCGACGCCTGCCTTACTAAGGAGCATAGGCTACTAGACGAGAACAAGGCGCTGCACTTGTGGGGGGAGAAGGCAAACTCCAGAGCTGAACTTGAGAAGAAACGAGCTGACGAAGCCATAGCTCAGGCCATGGCTTTAAAGGCAGAGACCGATCTGAAGGTTTCTAAGGCTGTGGAGGAGTGGAGAGCTTCTCCAGCTTTTGACGCCATTGCCCAGGAAGCATATGTCCTGGCTATGGGTGAGGTCGTCAAATTCATCAACCTGAAAAGGCCGGACTGGGATACTGCCTTTTTGGTGGAGGCTCAGGAGGAGCAAGAGAAGGAGATGGATCAGATGCTGAAAGCCGTTGAGGCCCAACAAGCCGAAGCTCCTTCGATTACATTTGATGAGCTCGCTCCCAATCCCCCTAATCCTTAGCTTTATGTATTTCTTCAAATTCTTCGGCTCCTGTGCCCTTTTATTTTATGAATGGAAATATTTTGCTTGATGTTTTACTTTTGCTTTTTCATAATTTAAATTCGCAACTCTCAAATGGACTGGTTAATAGAACTTTTCGCTTGTTTGCGGTATAAGTCGTTTTAAGTTTTTATAGGAATCTTTTATAAGAATTTTCTCGTATATCTTAAGCTAAGTGTTGCAGCACTTACAACATTAGCTCGGCCTACGGCATGGGTAGGGCTTTATAAGAGATTCTGCCTACTTCATGAGTAGGGCTTAGGAATCATGCTAAGTGTTGCAGCACTTACAACATTAGCTCGGCCTACGGCATGGGTAGGGCTTTATAAGAGATTCTGCCTACTTCATGAGTAGGGCTTAGGAATCATGCTAAGTGTTGCAGCACTTACAACATTAGCTCGGCCTACGGCATGGGTAGGGCTTTATAAGAGATTCTGCCTACTTTATGAGTAGGGCTTAGGAATCATGCTAAGTGTTGCAGCACTTACAACATTAGCTCGGCCTACGGCATGGGTAGGGCTTTATAAGAGATTCTGCCTATTTCATGAGTAGGGCTTAGGAATCATGCTAAGTGTTGCAGCACTTACAACATTAGCTCGGCCTACGGCATGGGTAGGGCTTTATTAGAGATTCTGCCTACTTCATGAGTAGGGCTTAGGAATCATGCTAAGTGTTGCAGCACTTACAACATTAGCTCGGCCTACGGCATGGGTAGGGCTTTATAAGAGATTCTGCATACTTCATGAGTAGGGCTTACTGGAGATTCTGCCTACTTCGTGAGTAGGGCTTAGGAATCACCCGGCATGGACGCCGTACTTCTTGGAGAGTCATTCTGATAACCATGCTTTTATTCATAGAGGCAGCATATTTCGACAACCTATTGGTAATACTTTTTGAGGTGCTCTGCGTTCCAGGGGTGCGTTAAAATCCTGCCTTCCATATCTTCCAGTTCGTAAGCCCCTTTGAGTAGTACCTTGCTTACCCTGTAAGGACCTTCCCAGTTAGGTCCTAAAGATCCAGCATTTAGTTCTCTTGTCGCCAGGAAGACCTTCCTTAGGACAAGGTTGCCAACCTCGAACTCTCGCTTCTTTACCTTCTGGTTGTAGTATCTCGCATTGCGTTGTTTGTATACCGCATTTCTGACTTCAGCAACATCCCTTCTCTCTTCTATCAAATCCAATTCTTCTCGTAATGTTTGCTCGTTCCTGTCTTCTTGATACATCAGAGTTCTGATAGATGGAATTTCAACCTCAAGAGGGATCACGGCCTCTACCCCGAAGGCTAGGGAAAAAGGGGTTTCTCCAGTGCTACTTCTAGCAGTAGTGCGATAAGACCATAATACGCTGGGGAGTTCTTCTGCCCATCCTCCCTTAAGAGTGTCGAGCTTTGTTTTCAACGTATGCTTGATAATCTTATTGATGGCCTCAACTTGTCCGTTAGCCTGGGGGTGATTCGGCGTGGAGAAATGTTTCTGTATTCCCAATTCCTCGCAGAAATTTGCAAAGCGAGTGTTGTCGAACTGTTTTCCGTTATCCGTCACTATGGAGTGAGGTATTCCAAACCGGCATATGATTGACTTCCATATGAACTCGGTGGTTTTGTGCTCGGTGATTTTCGCCATAGGTTCAGCCTCAGCCCACTTTGTGAAATAGTCAACAGCCACAATTGCAAACTTCGTCCCCCCTTTTCCCGTAGGCATGGGACCGATAAGATCGACCCCCCATTTTGCGAAAGGCCACGATGCCATTACATAATTCAGTTCTCCAGGGGGGAGTTTGATGTTAGGTGCGAACCGTTGGCATTTGTCACATTTCATGGTGAACTCCAGCGTATCCTTTTTCATGGTCGGCCAGAAGTACCCTTGGCGCATGATTTTGTGGGACAATGACCGTCCTCCCGCGTGATTTCCGCATATCCCCTCGTGTATTTCTTTCATAGCGCGAAGGGCTTCTTCCTCATCCAGGCACCTTAACAGTGGTGCAGCATATCCTCGCTTATATAGGATGCCGTCGATCAACGTGTACCTTGCTGACCTTACCCTCAGCTTTCTTGCCGAGGTGGGATCCTCTGGGCATATACCCGTTTGGAGGTACGTAACGAGTTCTTCCATCCATGAGTGTCTGGGCTCCGTCGCCATGTGGATTTTTTTAGCTTCTTCAATTGCAGGGCGGTGGATTCTCCCAACAGGTATGCTATCAAACCTCTCAATTCCTTCACTGGTTGCCAACCGAGCTAGTGCATCAGCGTGACTGTTCTGAGTTCGTGGGACCTGTCTGATACGGACATCTTTAAACTTCTGGAGTTCGCTTCTGACGATCTGGAGATATTTGCCCATTCTTTCCTCTTTGGCTTGATAGGTTTTGTTGACTTGGTTTACTATCAGTTGGGAGTCACTGTACGCCATCAGCCAATCAATTTTCATTTCGCTTGCCATCCGGAGGCCGGCTATCAGGGCCTCGTACTCGGCTTCGTTGTTAGAAGCGCTGAAGCCGAAAGGTAACGCTTCGCAGAACAGTTGTTGGTTTGGGCTTATTAGAACTATCCCAGCTCCTGCTCTTTCATCCGTGGAGGATCCGTCAACGAACAGTTTCCAAGGGGAACGGGGAGGTGATTGTCTCATAGGGTCTGAACTGAACTCAAGAATGAAATCGGCTAGCGCTTGAGATTTTATCGAGGTGCGTGGTTTGTACCTTACATCGAATTGGCCGAGCTCAATTGACCATTTTACCAATCTCCCTGAAGTGTCCGGTTTTTGCAGTACATGCCTCAAAGGTTGATTTGTCAGGATTTCAATGGAATGTTCCAAGAAGTATGGCCTCAGTTTCCGAGCAGCGATTATCACAGCATAGGCCAACTTCTCCAGTGGGGAGTAGCGAACTTCGGCGTCGTGCAGGGCCTTAGAAACATAGTAAACTGGGTGCTGTACTCCGTCCTCCTCCCTGGCCAACACCGCGCTGACGGCATGCTCCGAGACTGCCAAGTATAGCATGAGCGTTTCCCCTTCTCTAGGTTTGGACAGCATCGGTGGTTGTGATAGGTGTGATTTTAGTTGGTCGAAAGCGACCTGACATTCCGGCGTCCATTCAAACTTCTTTCCTCCTCTCAGTATGTCAAAGAAGGGCTTACACTTGTCTGTTGATTTCGACATGAATCTGCTGAGGGCGGCTATTCGTCCTGTTAAACTTTGAACTTCCTTAGGTCTGGATGGAGGACGCATCTCAATGATGGCCCTTATCTTATCTGGGTTAGCTTCAATTCCTCTGCGGTTTACTAAATATCCCAGAAATTTCCCTGAGCTTACTCCAAATGCGCATTTACGGGGGTTTAGCTTCATTCCGTATGTTCTTAGGATCTCGAACATTTCGGCGAGATGTTGCCGATGTTCCCAAGCCTCTGCACTTTTAACCAACATGTCATCCACGTAGACCTCCATGGTTTTCCCAATTTGTTTGGCAAACATGGAGTTGACCAGACGTTGGTAGGTCGCTCCTGCATTCTTGAGACCAAACGGCATAACTTTATAGCAGTACAGACCTCTGTCGGTGACGAATGCCGTGTGTTCTTGGTCCGGTTCATGCATGAGAATCTGATTGTAGCCTGAATATGCGTCCATGAAGCTGAGCAAATCGTGCCCAGCAGTGGCGTCCACCATTTGGTCAATCCTTGGTAGAGGGAATCCGTCTTTAGGGCATGCTTTATTCAGGTCGGTGAAATCTATGCATACCCTCCAATCCCCATTGCTCTTTTTCACTAGTACAGGGTTGGCGATCCATTTTGGATATTTCGCTTCGCGAATGAATCCGTTCTCGAGCGGCTTTTGCACTTCCTTATTGAGGGCCTCATATCGTTCTGGGTTAAGAGGCCTTCTTCGTTGCTGTTTTGGCCGTGCGGAGGGATCAACTCCTAACTTGTGGCACATGACTTTTGGATTGATTCCCTTCATGTCCGCGTGTTCCCAGGCGAATACATCGAGGTTTTCCTGGAGGAAACTGATAATTTGATCCCTCACTGGGAGGCTGGAGGTCATGACCTATTTTCAGCTCCTTGGGCGGGACGCCTAGACCAACTCGGATGACGTCCAGCTCTTCCACAGGTTCTCCACCTCGTGTTTTTACTCTTGGATCCAACGTGTCTGGGAGGAGCTCTTTTGTGCATGTCATACCGACCTCGTTTAGTTCGGTTATCATTGGATCCTCGTGTTCCGATGTCTCAGCTTGTTGGCAGCTCCGGCCATCCAGCATTCCAACCAGGGGCTTAGGTAAGTCTACGTTGCAGGCTCTCGCTTCAACTTGGTTCCCACGTATTACTCCTGGTCCGTTCGGAGTGGGGAACTTTAGACAGTAATGATACATTGAGGTTGCCGCCTGCAGTTCGTGCAATAAAGGTCTCCCCAATATGGCATTGTAGTTTGAAGGGATATCGACCACGACAAAATCCGCCAGGATTTTTCTGTAGCATGGGGGTTCACCGAACTCGACACTGAGTACAATCTGTCCCCGAGCTTCGACCGGATTGCCGGAAAATCCTTGAAGTTTACGGGGGTACGGTTGAAGGTATTGATCCTGTATGGCCATTTGCCTCAACGTTCGGTAGTAAAGCACATTGACCGAGCTCCCGTTGTCTACTAGAGTTCGGTGTATTCGGACTCCTGTCACATCCATTGCGATAACCAGCGCATCACTTTGGTCTTGCAGAACTCCTTGTGCATCTTTCTCCGAAAACCCGAACCACTCGGGGCCCGAATGAGCAGCGGGTTCCGATGCGGGGTATCTTACACTAAAGTTTTGGTGTACGTGAGCATCACGCGCCAGCTTGCGCCTAGTTCTTCTTGAACCCTCTAAATATTGGTTTCCGCTTACCAACATTCGAATCTCAGCACGGGGCTGGGGGTCGCGAGCTGAGGGTTCAGGTCGTGCTGGTTGGTTTTCTCCCCGCTGGTCAGGCTGCTGAAGCCTGGACGGACCCGCTATTCTTGGCCTTGCTACGAACTCCCGTAAATGGCCTCTCTGAATGAGGGCTTCCACCTCTTCCTTTAGGTCTCGGCAGTTGTCAGTTTCATGTCCCACTGTCTTATGATATCGGCAGTACTTCGCTTGGTTCTTCCCGGCTGTTTCTGTGTCTCCAGGCAGGGGTCGGCGAAAAGACTTCTTCGCTTCGGTTTGAAGAAAGACCTCCTTCAGACTAGCATCCAAAGGGTGGTAGCCGCGGAATTTATCGGGATACGGTCTAGAGCGGCTTTGATCCCTTTTATCTTTCCTTCTCTCCTGACCTCCGTCTCTTTCCGTTTGTTTCCCCTTGGCTTGCCGCGGGGAACGGGGGTTCTGTTTAACGTCCTCGTGGTCCGAAGTGGCCTCTTCTGCACTGATGTACTTCTCAGCTCGGCCTAAGAGTCCATGGTACGTTTGCGGGCCATCTTCATGGACTGACCACCAGAATCGTGTCTTGGGTCTCAGTCCTGACAAGACTGCCATGAGCGCAGCGTCGTCAGAAATTTTCTCAACTTCCATGGATTGTTTGTTGAATCTGTCCAGGTAGCTTTTAAGGGATTCTGTTTTCCCTTGCTTTACGCTTACCAACCTTTCTTTGGGAGTGGTCCTTGCCTTTGAACCCATGAACTGGGCGAGGAATGCTGTGGCAAGATCGTCCCAGCATTTTATTGATCTTTGGTGTAATCTCCTGAACCACCTTTGAGCCTTGTCTCCCAAAGTTAATGGGAAGGCGCGGCACATGATGGCTTCTCCGGCTCCCTGAAGCTCCATCCAAGAAGAGTATTTGTCAAGATGACTGAGGGGGTCTCTTTCCCCGTCATATCCGGCCAGCTGAGGCATTTTCATCTTTTCGGGTAATGGTTCTGCTAGGATAACTTCGGTAAATGGTGAGTGGCGTTTGGTGAAATATTCATCCGGGCTCCCCTTGCTTTTCGCCTCCAGATCGGCAATGCGTTTCTTTAGGGCGTTCACCTCGTTTTCTGGTTGCTCTCCAGGATGATTCCTTTGGCGTTCAGCGTGCTTCCTGGCGGGAGTTGAGGAACGCTGGGGGCCCAATTTGTCGAATGCACTGTTCGTCCTCCTAATTTTCGATTTGGTCGCCACAGGGGAGCTTCCAACTTCCTCAGTTTGGTCCCTGGAAGATCCTTCGTCTGAAAAATGCAGGGTCCGCCTAGTGGGGAGTCGTTCAGTCCTTTCCTGGCGAAGAGATTCCCCTCTGTTTTCCCGTGGCAGGTATTGGGCTTGGTTTTGTTCCAACCTGTTGACAATATTCGTTAGTTTCTCAATGGCTTCCCTCATCGTCGCCATTTGTGGGTCAGCGGTTTCGTCCCGACCCCCTTTCTCCGAGTTCATGGGGTCACGGCTTCGCCCGGGGTGGGTATGGCCCGCGTGGGACTGGTTCCCTGATGCTGACAATTCGTCCATGGGGTTACTTTTATGAATTGTGTGTGGAGATGGGGCTACTATCAAGTAGGGGGCCCTCCTTCTAGCGCCAAACTGTTGACGTTCAAAATTGCATGAACAAGATTAAGGCCAACTAAGAGTGCAGAAAGTAGTCTAAAGGATGCGATGAAGAAGAATGCTCGATTGTCTCTGAAAAGATTACTTCTTTCTTTACAAATAATCTACAATAGTCAAAGGGCTCATTGGGGTTTTTATCCTTAGTGTATTCCTTTAGATTTTCTGTCTGCCTCTCCCGCCATCTTTGTTTTCTGAGCCTTTTATAGTAGAAACATAACAACGTCTAATCCTCCTGTCTTATCAACCCAGAGACTGAGCCGAGCTGATTGGGGTGTTGTCCTAACGGGATTGGCGCCCGACCTTAACGTTGTACTGTTGACTGAGGACGATGGGACTTGTTGATCCCGGCAGTAAATGCATTGTCTACTAAAGCAGGCTAAAGCTTCTGATTGGAGGAATAGGTTGGCGCTGACACAGGACCTTTCCACGTGTATCTCTTTGGTTTGATGCCCAAAGATCTTGTCAGTGATCCGTAATCATTAGCCACTGTAGCGTCTTGGAAGACTACAATGGCTTGTTGGGGAAGCTATGCTCCTGCCGACCTGATCTCGCATAACCGAACTCCCATTTCCTCGTCCTTATTGGGACATGACAGTCCGAGCTCAACGACCTCGGAGGTCGGTGTCAACAGTTATTTTTGAGTATTTCATGGATAACTAAATATATTTGTAATTAGGAGTGATTTCAAACCCAAATTATGATTTTCAATTAATTTGTGCTTTATAGTTCTCTTGATTAATGTGTTTAATTCATTGTTTTAAATGTTGATTTTGTTATTCTTGATTGTTTAGGTGTACAACTAAATGATTGAGTTGTTTCAATGAATGTTATTTTGTGATATATATAGTACATAATAGCTATTTATTCTAAAATCTTATAGCAATTACATTTCAATAGACTATGAGGAATTTTCAATTGATTGTATGTTGATTAACACATAAGTGAGTAAACCGAGCTTGTGAGTTTACCATTAATTCAATTCATCTCTTTTGTTGTAATGCTTTTGTTAAATTAAATCTAGGGAGCTTGTTCTAAGTTGTTTAATGAATAGGGTTGAGTAAAGAGCTTGTTTTATTCAACTAATATATAAGAAGAGGTTGAGATAATTGAGCTTGTATTTATTCTCGAATTGTTGTTAATCTAGAGAACGAGAATTTATTGTGGTAATTGATAGAAAAATCATTCTCGTGGTAACGAAATACCCCTTAATCACATTTTCACATCTTTAATCAAAAACTACTTTGTTTATTTCAAAACTCAAGTATTTTCTATTTTGAATTTATTGCTTTCTTTAGTTCAACGAACCAAACCCTCCATTTAATCAATTTAGTATATAACCGTTAATTTCACTTTTTAGTGTGCAATTGATTAAATTGAGTCAATCCTTTACGAGAAATGACCTTACTTGCCACATTCCTATTTAAGACACGTATAAACTAAATAAGGAAAATTAACTGGTATGTCATTTGGACGATATCAATTTTGGCGCCGTGTCACCGGGATTGTTATATCAATTTGTCAATTGCACTATTTTCTTTTTGTTGTTGTTTTCTTTACTTTTGTTATTTTCTTTGTCGTATAGGTTGTGAATGAACAAAAATCCTACAACACACCACAACCTAAGATCAAGAAAAGAAGCCGACACATCGAAAAGTGGAGAAGACATTTCTCCAACTAAACTTCTAAAGTGATTGAGTATTGAATCCTCAAGTGAGTCCGAACACATAGAGTCCGAAATGACGGATGTAAATTGAACATTAAAGGAACTTGCAGCTCCAACTTTTGTTCAGCAACCTTTATACATTCAATATGCTCAATTAGACGTGGGATTTAAACTAAAGTCTGGAATGATTCATCTACTCCCCACATTTCATGGATTTGCCGGGGAGGATTCCAATAAACATTTGAAGGAGTTTCATGTGGTTTGCTCAAGCATGAAACTGATGAGTATATCGGAAGAGCAAGTGAAATTGCGGGCATTTCCTTTCTCTTACAGATACGGCTAAAGAGTGACTTTATTATTTGCCTTCCGGTGTTATTACCACGTGGAATAAAATGCATTATTCTTTGAGAGGTATTTCCCAGCTTCAAAAGCTACAAACATCAGGAACGAAATCTGTAGCATTAGACAATTTCAGGAGAAAAATCTCTATGAATTTTGGGAGAGATTCAAAAGACTTTGTGCTAGTTGCTCAAACCACCAAATCAGTAAGCAATTACTTCTACGAAGGATTACTCTCAATGGAGAAAAAGTATGATTGATGCAGTTAGTGGATGAGCTTTAATGAATAAAACACCAGCAGTTGCTAAGGACTTGATAGCCAACATGACCACCAACTCATAACAATTTGGTAGTAAAGAAGAGACACCGGTTAAACAAATGAGATAGGAGTAATCTCTCAAATTGAACGACAATTGGCCGATCTTACATCTCTTGTACAACAAATGGCACTTGGGACAATTCAACAAGCAAAAATGTGCGGAATCTTTTCTATTGTGGGACATCCTACTGATGCATGCCCTACACTACAAGAAGGAGCCTCAGAGCAAGTGAATGCCATTGTGGGATTTCCAATGCAACAGAGATAACATGGGTTTGTGTACACGTACATAATTCTATGTACATGATGGTGTCCACACTCTCACATCATGGTGGAGGAGAGGACTCCATATGAGGGTGGGAACAGCATTATCTACATATAATTATGTACAAGTAGCATAATTCTTATAACAAAAGGGCAAATGGTCGAGTTCCATTATAATCAGGTCATCTTTCCCCAAGAAATTACTAGCACCAAGAAATTTCAGCATAATAATGCAGATGAAAGTACCAAGCAAAAAGATGTGCAATTCATATTCTCTTCCAACAAGCTGAAATAATTTTTTTTTTTTTTTCTTTGGTGGGAGGTGGTGTAGGGTGTTAAAACCACTTGAGTATTTATTGATTTTAAATAGAAGTACAACGAAAGGAGGGGACTTGGCCAAGACCTCGTAGAAAAGAAAACAATGCAAACACAAAATTTGCCTAGTTAATTACATTTAGAGGTTACAAAAGAACATGCGTTACTTATTAATCTTCGAGCGCAATTCCACTTAACTTCCAAAATGTGACCGAAGAAGTGTCTGTGTCATAAAATCATGAACCGACTTTAGCATATCATAAGATCTTTAAGAACCAATCAAGCAATTCCATTTTATGCTATAAATCTCCAACCTTGAGAAATTTTATGGAATATAATTATGTTTAAACTATCAAAATTAATGATTACAATGTTTTAAGCTGCTTTGTCCTGATCAAAGTAAACAGATGTAAAACTAGAAAACAATGACTCAGTTACCCATGCTATCTTGAATATAAAAAGTTACACAACTTATATTAATGACCATATGTAAAACAGAGAAAGAAAGATCTTAAACAATACACACATGCATTCCATTGTTTGAAAGTTAAACAAATCTTTTATAAATATGAATCTTCTTGGTACAAGGAAGAACAACCTTTTCGGGAAAGCGAAACCTGGGGCAACTTTACATGGATTGCATGTCATGTGCTTGTAAGGAATCTAGCAGGCACTTTACCGCACCATCATAACTCAAAAAACCCATGTACCAAAATTCATGGTTATCAACAGATATAAGCTGGACATACTTTTCAGCTGTATTAGTTCTGCTTGCTGAAGGGTTAACAGCTTTGAGTTGATGTAATGGGATAACTACCTGTTCACAATGTTAGAAAACATGAAACTAATATCAGTAACTATGACACAATTTAACCAATCAATAATTATCTGAAGGCAACAGATATGTACAACAGATGAATCCAGGTAACTCGGTGATGAGATGATGAGAGGTTCAAGAACAAAATCTCTCTCCACAACAACAAATATAATCTCAAATATTCATCAATCTACTCAACGTTTTGATAGTGGTTGCAACAATTTTTTCCTGTCTTCTACCATAGAATATATATTTACATTGAAGTTGAATTTATCAAATTGAAGATCTAAACTTCAGAATTGAAGTTCACTACTCTCGCCATATACAGAGATCATTAACAGGTATATATACTCAAAACAATACTTGCGCAGAAGGCTCCTTCCCTCCCCATGTTCATGTTCACTAAAGCAATACTTGTGCACTAAATAAATCAAAAGAGAAATTAAGAGAGCATGCAATCAAACAAATGTATTAATGTGAAAAAAAATGCAATTAAAACAATGAGCTTTTTAGCTTAAATAAAAGAAACCATAAATCTAGATATCTTGATTGAGTCAGACAGGCAAAGATTCTAATATCCTCAAATGTTTTTAGGAAGATTTGCCCCTTCTACAACATATACTTCACCCTTACATAAGGAAAGGAGAAGAAGAAGGAGGAGAGACAATATTATTGAGAATATTATCACATCTAACACCTCTTCTCCACATAACTTTTGTAATCAGCTCATCCCTCCCATTTATGCCATGGAGAAAGAGAGAGATGCGAATAGTGTTCAAGATGAGAACAAAAGGGTATGTATTATAGAAATTGACAGCCATGGAGTAAAACATTTTTAGTACTTGATGACTCCTGGTTTGATATATCAATCGTATGATCTGAGTGCAAGCAATGTTTTATAACATGCAATTCCATAACGGTAAAACAAAGTAGATTAAACAATTTTTCCATCTTCCAACGAGAAAAAATTAACCAAGTAATAAAGGCATTAGCACCTGTATCAACATCATCTAAATACAAACGAAGCAAGAAATTCGTGTAAGTTTCTAATTCAAATTTTAAATTCATATGCAGGTACAATTTATTGAAATTATTCACTTGAACATATATTACTCGAGTACTGATCCAAGAGAACTGACACGATGCTTATAAGTAAGTTATATGGTGAATTTTGAAAAGTAGGTAGACCTATACTATTTCAAAACCCATCTTATAATTTACTTACATGCTCCACCCAAACATGCTCATATCAGATCACATAATCCAAAGCAACCAAAAATACCTTATAATAGCTCCATTCTGTCTTGTCGCTGGCTTTGTATGAAAGTGGATTATCACTACAAAATGCGAGCTTTGCAGTTGAGACATATAAAACACCCATGACTGGACCCGCCGACGTGGATAAGTAACACGCAAATGAATTACGGAGTTGCTCCTCAGGAACAGTCTCAAATGTTTGCCGAAATATTTTCTCATATCCACCTTCTGCTAGAACCTTTGATCCCTGTGCAATTCTTCCCAGAGCAGCATCAGCTAGAGTAGGGCTTGTTTTCACTAAGAACACAAAAGGATATTTAGCGACTTCTATGCACATAGATTCACCAGAAGGAGAGGAACAGAGAGCCTATGGAATATTGGAAAATGTTGAAAATCAAGAGCTCGGTAATGCTTTTATCTGGGTTGTTGAAATTAAATCCATTCCAAATTTCCAACATGTATAGACAACAAGCACTTTTAATGATCTGAGATTAGTTTTCTCTTCTTCCTTAAATCTTTCTTTTGAACAACTTGTATTGTATCTGAAGCAGGGATTGTTAATACTTACATGGTGATGTTTTGAAACAAATCAAAACAAATATGCCATTATTACCATGATCAGTGAAAGATTCTTAGACTTATACACATAAATGATTCAATCTGTCTAAGCAAAACATTATCTAACATTTGCCTTCTACCACATGGCTTCTCATATTTTTTACTTTAATTATCTACTATCTACTGTCTAAACAAAACATTCAAGATCACTTTGACTTCACCCATAACTAGGTAACCCATTGACCCCTCCCCTTTTCCAAAATCAAGGACCAACTGTACTGGTCATGATGATATCGTCCATAAAATATGAAGATTGCCCTTGAGAAGAAGAAACTGCAGTTGACCAAATAGGAGAAAGTAAAACATATTTGAAAATCAACCTACTATTTATTAAGAACATCCTGTTCACCGTTTTCATTCAATGTGCTTGAAAATCAAATAATAACAAACTACAATATAGGAAAACTTACGGTGCTGCCAAGTATTCCCGGCAAGATCCTCAGCCTTCCTTGTTGCTTCCCCCACCTTCTTTCCCCATCTTCCTAACACATCCTTCACATTTGCCATTGTACCTAAAAGAAAAAAACAAACATTCAACTTTTTACATAAGTTTTCTTGTGCCATTAACATAACAGCTTTGTTGTCAATCAATTCCATCAAAATCCACTTCATAAATCCTTTTTTAATAACATCAAATTCAAGACAAATTTAAAATAAAAATTATAATAAAAAAATTACCAACTAAATTAACAAAAAATAACATAAGCAAAAAATAAATAACAATTAAAACAATGCAAGCTAGATTTCCTGAATACCGTGTAATTAAAAAGAAGAAGAAAAAAAAAGTACCAACTCCTGAGCAAATTTAACTCTAGTTCAATAAATATGGACTTCAAAATTTCAAATACTGTGCATGGAACTTAACAATTGAGAGTCAGTATTCATACTAAATTCATACAAATAACATTCATTTTTATGCACACACAAAGGACACGCAAATAGAGTAAAACCTACCTCAATCCAATCGTAAAATACATAAATCTCGACAAAAATCCAATCTTTAATAGCATAAGCAGTTCAACAAATAACAGTAGCCAAAAACTTTCATAACAAATAAACAAAAATACACAATATATGTATGTATTATGAATGCTGACTTTTAAAATTGAAGGAGGAAGAATCACTGGAAGCCGCTGGCGAGTAAGCAACGTAAGGATTGGATCCACGATCGTTGTCCCTCGACACCGGCGAATCCGTCACCAATTCCTCGCTCCACCTCACCGATTTTTTTGATTTCAATTCTTTATTATCGTGATTACTCTCCTCCTCTATATTCACATTAAGATTGGCCTTATCTCCTTGTTTTACTGCCTCCACTTTTGCTTCGCCCTTAGGCTTGGGATCCGGGTTGGGTCCGGGAACCGGATTCGTATCTTTAACCGATAGAGTCTGATGCGATTCCAATGGTACCGCTTCCATTTCACCATTATCGTCTTTATCGGTCGGGTTCGGACGCTCCATCCCTTTCAAGAATTTGGAAATTTCAAGAACTCGGAGAAAATTTGGAAATTGATTTTTATGAACCGAGGCGCGTGACTTGGCACGTGGAATTTAAAGATTTGGCTGCTGGAATGGGGACGGGAGTACCGGTAATGATGGTGATTGTAGTAAAGTGAGGAGTGACGAGGTGACCGGCTAATTTAACGGAGGAAGTGACGTCAACTATTGGACAAGCTATTATAGGATTCCTAGAAAACTTTCCTTGGACAAAATTGAATAATTGGTCCGCATATATAGTTTTTTGAACAATTTGGTCACTGATCGTTTTTTAGGACAAAATCCTCCCTCCAAAGAGCCTCATGTGTACTTCACTTTTCAAGTGATCATTCTTATTTTATTATTTTTTTCAACCTCGCTACAAGCAAAACAACGTCGTTTTGCTTTTAGTGATGTTGGAACGGTGTCGACTTGCTTTGTGAAAAAAAAAAAAGTGATTCTTCTTTTTGTTATCTTTATTTTCATTGTCATTTTTCACTCTATACATGTCTACGATTATTATGATCTTTTCTCCCTTCTTCTACCTTTAAAATTTTTAGATTTTTCTTGTTATTCAAGATTGTTAGTGGATGAGCTCTCTTATATATATTTTTTCAAATTTCTTATCTTTTTCGATGGGTAATTAGCGCAAAACGTCCCTACCTTTACACGGTTTTGTGCAAAACGTTCTTACCTTTCATTTCTTGGTGCAGAACGTCCTTACCTTTTCAATTTTTGGTATGAAACGTCTTTTTGACAATTTTACCCTTCTATTGAAATAAAACAAACACAAAAGAAAAGAAAAATAAAGAATAAATTGCAATTATGGGTTCAAACTTTTAAAAAGGTGCAAATTAGTCACAAATATGAAAAAATCATCAACCTCTAAGCCACCACATTTGAAGGTAAAATCTCTAATATTCGATCACCTTGGCCGTCGGACCAACATACCACTTTGAAGCCCTCATTTCCCTCTTCACAACGCACCCAACCGCCAGCCCTTACTCCGACAGATTTGACCGGAATCGAGCTACAAACTTCACCGCATGAAATGCGGTCAAACACTGGAATCACGCCGTCCGGCCACTTTCCTGGCCTGAAAATACCACCGGCCAACTCCTCTACTCAAGACGATCTCGACCATGCAAACAATTTAGCCCAAACATCAAGGGAAAGATCTGAATTTCAAATTGAAAGCTGTTCGTCGCGACTATCACGACACCGCACCAATTTTCCTCCAATTTCGAAGCCACCATGATGACCTATGGTGGCAGACCACCTGGGTTGGGTGCTCCATCACCTGACGCACCTAGTCCAACCATGGGTCCCCTTCAATTTGGCTCCAATCATCTTCAATTTGGGTCTGAAATGTTCGCTGGTGCGAACTCGCGAGCGCAACGATTGGACTGTTTTTCTTTGAAATTGGTGATTGTTTGTTGCTTGTTGGAGGAAATTGTTTATATAAGTAGCTTCGACTTTATGAGAGAGTCGACCAGTGGTGGATTCCGGCCGGTTGGGCGGCCGGACGGCGAGTTGTGGGTGTTTAACCGATTTCAGGCTGTGATTTTTGAATTTGATTTCCGACCAAATTACAACAAGTTATGAGGATTTTTTGGTATGTAGTTGTAGAGGGTAATGAAAAGAACATGTTGGGACCAATATCTGACGGTTTGGACGGCCGGGAGTCGTCGAAAAAATGAGCTCATGTATTCGGCTAAAAAGGGGCAAAATAGATTTTTTTTTTTTGTTCTTTTTAATATTTTTATAAGTTTTGGATTGATTTGCATTTTTTTAGAAGTTTAGGAATAAGATTGAAAATTATTCTTTATTTTTCTTTTCTTTTGTGTTTGTTTTATTTCAATAAAAGGGTAAAATTGTCAAAAAGGACGTTTTGCTCCAAAAATTGGAAATGTAAGGACTTTCTGTACCAAGAAACGAAAGGTATGGACGTTTTGCACAAAATCGTGTAAAGGTAAGGACGTTTTGCGCTAATTACCCCTTTTTCGATTATTCGATCACGTTAGTGGATTCCCATTTAATTCCTAGTGCAGTGGCTTGAGCCTAGATGACAATGGCGGATACAAATAAGATAACTCGAGTGTCAATGGCCATTGGATCCATAGGCGCTGAAAGTGGCACATGTCATTAGTCATATTGATACTTGAGATCCTTAGGGGGATTCATGATCAAAGAGGTAAAAATGAATTAAGTTGAGATAGTGAGGTAATACGTGAATTTCGAGAATGAGATCAAGTCGTGCATGTACATATGATCATGCATGTCGTTACATCCTAAGCATTTGTTTATATGCCAAGTTTTAAACTATGATTTTTTGTAATTAAATAGAATAAAACAAGGAATTTAAAAGTTGAATACCTACTTTTTGTATATCTATACCATATATTTGAAAATCATTTTATGAATGAAATCAGAACATTTGATATAATATTATTTTATTGTTCCAAATAAATTTAATGAATGAATAAAAATCAATGTATAATTTAGAGCATCATAAAATTGTATTAGATTTGAATTAAACGAGTTTATCATAAAAAAAATTTGACATACTTTTTGACATCCTCTCGCATGGGATGAAATCCACGCGGGACCCATATAAATTAAAAAAGACAAAAAAAATTCCCTCCCCAATCCCAATTGTGAGGGGCGGTTAGGCTGAAGCCTAGCATGGTTCATTAGATTTTTTATTTGGATGATTATGGGGCTGTTTGTTTCTGATTAATTAGATTTTAATCTAAATCAAAGTCAAACAATCCATATTAACGACCAATTTCATGGGTCCCACAACTTTTCAACCACACATTTCAAAAACTTTTATACAATCTACTAAAAATCTAATTTTAGTCCCACCGAACACCCCCTATACAGATTATCCAGTTTACAAATGTCAGACAATCGTTTGGGGCTATGCCAATCAAGTAAGCTATCATTTTATTAAATTCTGAATTTGCAAAGAAAAGAAATCCCAATTTAGATAAAAAGTTGAATCTTGCCATATGTACATAAAAATTTACACAAGAGATTACATAATACCACATGTCAATATACTATTTGTCAGTTTAAAATACAGTCAATTTTTTCCCTCCACATCATACTATGTAATCCCTTATTTACCATTTTTATGTACAAGTAGCATAATCTAAGCCAAGTCATGAATTGGACCAGCGAATGCCTAAAACCAAGTCATGCATCTAAGCGGACATTCACGTGATTTTGGAAAAAGTATGAACCAACTGATCCGCCAAACTACGTGGATCGTCCTTTAGAATCTGTATAAAAGAGTGGACTACTCGTCGTTCCTTCTCAGTTGATCTCAAGCTGAACCACGTCAGAAACTTCTTTCTGAATTCCGTCTTAACATGGCCCTCGCATTCCAGCCAACGAATGGTTTTAAGACAGTATTCAAAGTTCTCACCCAAGCTTCCGGCCATATTCCCGACTTGGTATGGTGATGCATTGCTCATATTGCTACCGGAATCCTGCATCTCCACGGTGTTATGGGTAGTCTTTGGGCAAGCTTCCACCTCAGAGTCAACTGGTGCTTCATCGGTTTTTGTGTGGTTCCAGTTGTCTCTAGGTGGCTCGACTGGAGGCATAAACTCTACATTCAGATCAGGCACTGGAGAAACATTCAAGTCAATGTCCCTTGGAATGGATTGCAACCTGTCTTCAAGTACAGCGTCTGGTTTAAGAAAACTACGATTCCCTTGCTCTTGACCCCATGCCAGCCTTGAGATCTTCCCTAGGTCTTGAACCCTGAATGAGGATTTGGGCTCAATGTCTGTTGCAGTCTTGGCACGCTTAGCACCAGATCTTCCCCCATCTTCTGAATTCTCCTTTTGTAGACTTGCTGCTAAGGTACTAAAAGTGTTTACTCATACGACCGCAAAATTTCATATTTCAAGAGAATAAAAAGTAAAATCTCAGAAAAGCATTACCAATGCTATTTAGGCTTGTGCTACACTTTAATGCCAGCCATCTATCAGCTTTCTCAATAGCAAGAGAACAGAGATTCTGCACATCACTGGCTATTGAGAGTGTGCTGACAATTCCCCGCGCCATTTTGGCTGAATCATTCATAGGACCTAACTCTGTCTCCAATTTGGCCTTAGCTTCTTTGACAATTTGATGGAGTTCTTTAAATGTGGAAGTCCCTTCCAAGAGCCTGTAACTCAGAAATATCCTATAACAGAGAATATCTACACGACGAGCATCCTTAGCTATAGTTAACTGCTTCTTCCAGCATCTGTAAACAATATTCATGTCAAATAGCCTCTCTCAAACCCCGATAAAATGAAATCACAATTACTTCCAGGTGGACCTCTTCTTTTCTATGTTATATCTTAGCTTAATTCACAGTATGGAACAATATTCCCATCACTTGAAAACTTAATGGCAAGGCCATCTGCTATCCTAAGTACCATTGGAAAAAGGCGCACAAGCTTGTAATTGTAAGTGACTATTACGAGATAAATGAATTTCAAGACATTCAAGCACGTCCAGAGGATGACTGCCGCAAGACAACCTCACCCCAAATCTAGTGATGATGATCCTGGGAAACTTGTCTCAAAAGGAGTTAATTGGTGATTGCACTGAAAATATAATTATCTACAAGTGCAAACAACCCCCCCCCCCCCCCCCCTCCCAACCATTGTACTTAAAAAGACACCAGGTCTTCATTGTTGCACTTAAATTGTTAATATTTGAGTGATATTCCTCCAATTTTACCAACTTGTCGCCATATTCCTCAAAGTTCAAAAAATATAATTATATAATTACAATATTTTGCTAAAGGTTATTTCATTGATCTGGACAAAGAAGAGGAGTGGGGTTGTAATAGAGAAAACACGTTAAAAGAGAATAGCTTACCCAAGTATCCCAGAAACATTACCACAGGAAGCACAGCAATAGCTTCCATCCAGCTGCATCATCCGCCCAAGAGTAACAACTCCCACCCTCCCGCATTGGAGGGCACATTCAATGTGGCAAGATAAGCCACAAGAGTCCCGAGAACCAGATCCAGACATGCATTCCAACCAGAGACTTGGATCCTTATTGTCGTCAAATGAATGACAAATGCAACAAGAGCACCTCTTGCAAAATTTGTCATCTGTTGAATTAGTGGCTCGACATGCAGAATTTATACAGATACATGAATTAGGACATTTAGTATTAGCATATGGCTCTGTGGCTTGCAGAATTCGAACTGGGTTTTCCCCCTTCCGTTGTTTCCTAGAAGGCTGATCCTTTTTACTAGAAGACGCTCTCTTGGGATCCTGAACTTTTGATGTATTCTTACTAGCCATTGGAGTATTCATTTTCCTCCAAACTTCTTTGCACGCAAGATGAAAGAGTTGACCACCAAAAACTGCAAAAAAAATTAATGGCATTACCATATGGAAGTACCAATAGCAATTTCAATAGTAAATGATAAAGATAAAGTTGGATACCCACATACACAGACAGAAACACACGCTTGGAGGCAAAGTAACTCAGCAGGTCAAGAAGATCATCTAATAATGTTCAATTGATAACAACCAAGCAAGAAGAGAAGAAAAGGATATCAAGAATCAACACATTCCAAATATACTAAGAAACAGATTTTTACTAGACCCATATAACTTATTCCTGCACTTGCCAAGAAAATTGGGGAATGTATTGTTTTTAGGCTAAATTTTGAGTTGTGGCTATGATTATTTAACATGATTTTTGCTAGAGGTTTTTTATTTGATTATGGCTTCATACCACTATATCCCCCATTGAATGCTTCATTTTCTTTCCAGGATGTCCATAAATAGTACTCCATTTTCAAAATAATTACTTTCCGAAACTATGTTTACTTATAGGATGGAAAGGTAGAAAGAAAACGATTTCTGGCCATTAGATTAAATTAAATATTAACATATTTAATTCACACCTATAGCACCATGCCAATTCATTAATGAACAAGGTAAGTAGCAGATACAACAATAAAGATGTATTCCATCATAGCTAGAGTGACCGTGTTTGAAACACATCCGAAATGGACACATGCCAGGCACATGTTAGACACAATGGTGAAATGTCCAATCACGTGTTTACAGAACAGAACTCGTCTCTGATGGGCGAAGGTAAATACAGTTAAAATAATCAAAACAAAAAAGGAAAAGGAGAAACTAACCTGAACAGGAAATGGCAAATGGGCACAGCGAGGAGGCAACTGGGAAGAAGAGGAGATATTGCTAGATGGAAGAGGAAACCTTGGTGCAGCGCCGCAGGTGCTAGGGAGGAAAGAGGGCGGCGCCGAATAAAGAGAAACCCTAATCAGGGTCTTTTAAACAATGAAGAAGCATGTTTTGATTACGGAAGTGACACACAATTTTTAGGTAAAAGAAAAACACGCCCAAAACTTCACTTAAAACAAGCACACAATTCATCAAACAAGATTTTATTAGTAAAAAATCAGAGTAGAAAAACCAAATGAAACTTAACTATTTAAACCTTCCAGCCTTAAATTGAAAAGAATGAATAGAACATCTATAGAAGCTGTCTTGAACCCAACTACCCTTCCTCAATTCCTATTCTGCTTGTTTTGCATTCACTTCGGCTTCCTCAAAATGTTCCATCTCCATTTCAAGAACTTGTTAGCAAGCAGATGATAACATATCTAAGCCTCCTTGGAAATACGTGACAACATATAATAGACTCAATGAAGGTGGTGGAAACATTACCTTCAATATTTGCAATGCAACTAAGAAAGGTCGTATACAAGAGTCAGGGAACGTTTCTTTAAATTATCGGGTTATGTTATTGCGTTTGTCCAGAAGCAACCAAGAAAGATACAAGTAAAATGCAAAATTCAGAAGATGCAGCCAAGTTGAGAATGATAAATAATGGGCCAAAAGAAGTGCCATTGTCAACAGGAAGAATTTCTATTGGGAGTAAAACTCATACTGAATTAGTGATAAATAGGTGTGTACATGGATTAGTGACAAACAGGTAGAATTTCTATTGTTAGTCAAGGATTTTTGTATACCCATAAGAGCTCAATGTTGTCACATGCTTGCCAAAATTCTGTGTTGCATTAGTGATAAATAGGTGTGTATATGGATCTTTTTGGATAGTTCAACAGTTTCTCAATCTAATCAAATGTAGTCAATTGTAATATAAAGACAAAACAAAGCCAACACCAATTCATGAAGTTCAGTTGGAATTATCTCATCTGGGTGCATTCAATATTATAAGGAAGTTAGCTAGTGTAAGTAAAATATAAAATGACAATAAGCATTGTTAGCAATTCCAGTAATACATCCGACAAGACTCCAACCAACAAGAAATTAAGTACAGGTAAAAGTCATAAGTCAGCAACAACAATTTCTTCTGCAAATGAGCAGTCAAAACAACCCCTTGTCTCATACAACATGAAAGAACCAAGAAAACAAAATCAAAATATAAAACAAAAACTTGGCTTTGCAGAGAAAGAATCGGCAATCATTTGTGTCATAGAAATCCAAAACATAAACAAAATAATAAATCTTCAGGAATGAAAAAGTTCCCATAAAGCAAGAATAATGACGGATGGCAGGAGTGCCAAATGTGTTAGGATAATGCTTAGTAGCAGAGTCTGGTAAGAAAAGACCCCCTTAAAATGTTATAGGCTATGCCAAATCTGGTAAAAAAAAAAAAAAAAAGCTTAGAAACGGCAAGCATAAGGACATCAGAACTCAATCACCTAGCGGCTTATATTCTGAGGCATGTGTTCCACAAGGTGAAGGCTCAAGTCTTAAGAAATATTACTCAAAATTGAGCTCTAAGACTCTTGGTGAAGTCCTCACATGAGGATGCTGCAAAGACGTAATTCTAAGGCATTATAGAAAACCCTGTAAATGTGCAGCCAGTTATTAAAAAGCTATGTTGGTCATCAAAGTATTTTATCTATGTGAGGCGAAGGGTACGCCTAGACACACTTTCATAAATAAAAATACACAACTATACATATAACAAACAACATACCATCAAAATATTTCATTAAAAAAAAACAACAAAAATTGAAATCTAATTTGCAACTCAGAACCTAAAATATATCAAGAAAGTAACACAAAAAAATATGGTTATCACATGACAAGAAATAAATAACTAAAATAAAAATTTATAACAAATGCAACAATGTACCAACTATTTAGAATCTTGCTTGCTTTGACTCTAAAAGAAAATTATCCAAACAACAGCAAACAAAAAACTACACCTAATTTTTAAAAACAAAGTGTCAAATTCAATAATCCTTTTTAGCCACTGTGTTCAGTTCAGAAATTCGGAGCAAAGAAAACAAAAATGGATATAATAATAATAACAAGAAAAGTATAAAAATAATAATAGAATTTACATATCCAAGGTCTCTAGTTATCAATTGTCTGCTACTGAAAAGTTACACCTTCACTTGGGTGGTGGTTACCGTATTATAGTGTTATGAGGCTAGGGTATACCTCTTCACTTGTTCTTCATCTAATTTTCACATCTATTTTTCTAGTTGTGTTGTCTTTAAAATAAGCTCACACCCCCTTATCATGTTCAAGCCTATATAAAAACCATTTGTAAAGGTTGATGCAAACAAAAGTGTGAGGCACTAAAAAACATATACTTTGAGGCTCTTTATGGAGATTAAAGATCAGGTGCACCTCAAGGTGTAAGCCTCGTACACTTTTGAAAACAATGTACCCAACCCCTTTTTATGTCTTTTAATTTTTTGTCCATCTAAGAATGTATCAATAAATACAACATCGACTTGTAATCCTAATTAAAAAAAGTAACTCTAACTAAACAAATGACACCCTTCTCAATTTAGCTTCTCTTTTCAAATTACGAAAAATACAAAATAACTCTAAATCGAAATAACCAACAAATTTCCATTTAAACAACAAAGTAAAAATAATTGTTGCATCATAAAAATCATAGGTAGATAACAAATAAAATTATCCATCTAAAAGTACTCCACCCATGAACAAAATTCTAAGTCTCTATATGCATTTAAATCCCAATGCTAGCCTCCAAATTTCAAAAATGGGTCTAGAATACAACATTTATCAGTTTGGTGTCATAATCAACACAGAGAAAGAACTTGACCTCATCGATAGTTTTTCTCATTTCAAATCTCCTACAATTCACTTATTGAGTTCCATTATTACATATTATCTTCAAAAAGATTTAGTTTCATGATTCACGGAGTACATATAGAAAGGAATCCGAATTGGAAAGGCGAAAAAAAACAATTTCACACCACGGGGGCGGAGCCAAGTAATTATTCCAATGTGGGCAGTATTTAATAAAGGTAAAAATATAAAAACAATGTAAATGTACAATCCTATGTTATTTTATTATTTCCAAATAGAAATGCCATATTTTGGACATTCACTTACAAGTTACTGCTATTTTACAAAAGCCAGTGGCAAAATGACAATCTACATTCATAAACGAAAATTTCAAATTCGAACATAGTTATTTCTACTCCGGTTCCGAGGCCCCAATTCTATATAGTTATTAAACGAACAACAATTCCCAAACAACATTCCGACTAGAAAATTATTGCTACAAAACTTTAAAGAAACACAACTTACAAAGATAAAAGGCTAAATCTTAGGCTTAAAGTAATATTTAGCACAATTCAAGATTATAAGAAATAGTGAAGTAAAAATTCACATTTAAAATTGCCAAAATCCAAGAAAAATATTTGAGAGAGAGAAAGAGAGAAGGATTAAAGGATTTATTTACCTAACTAAATAGCTTGGACTTAGTCACTTTGGAGTTGGAGACTTCGAGGGACTGGAGTGATGCGAGGGAAGTCGGAAGTCAGTGCTACTTGCCCTGTCGCTAGCCGGAGTTTCTAGTTGGAGTCATCGACAGGAGGTTTCGCCAAGTATTGAGAATTTGAGATGATATGCGAATAGGTTGATTTTTATGTTCTTCACGTTTGTTTGGTTTTGTTCTTCTGGGGTTGATTTGGGGGTTAGGGTTATTATTTGGGTTTAGTTTTGGTTTAGGCATTTAGTTGGCCTATTTTAGGAGACATCAGTTTAATATTTTTTTATGATTTTAAGCTAGCTGGCATTTTTACCTAGCCCAGTTATGAACAATTGTAAGAGGGGTGGCCATAAAGTTCAGTGCAGGCATACGCCACTAATGGACCTTAATGGGCTCTGCCCCTGTCACACCATACGGATTATAGTGGCAAAAGTTTTCACCAAGAAAATCACGATATTCAAGTTCCATGCTATGTCCATGAATAACTTGGAACTTCTATGAGATTAGCTAGCTGAGAAAGTAAAGTATTAGTGCATACCCATAAGAGCTCAATGTTTGGATCAGCGTCGTAACAATCACAGCTTGCCAAAATCTTGTAGTGGACGAGTGATATGTACATGGATTTTTTTGAACAGTTCAACAGTTTCTCAATCTAATCCAAACTAGTCAACCCCATTCTGAAGACAAACAAAGCCAACCCCAATGCATGAAGTTCAGGCATTATCTCAGTTGGGTGCATTCAAAATTATAAGATGCGTGCTTATCTAAGTAAAAGATGAAATGACAATGAGCACTGATAGAAATTCCAGTAATTAAAGTCCACCAAGACTCCAACCTAAGGCTAATTAACAAGAAAGTAATAGTACAGGCAAAAGACAATGAAACAGCAACATCATTTTCTTCTGCAAATTAGCAGTCAAAACAACCCCTTGCGTCACACAACACAGAACCAAAAAAACCAAAAAAAATCTCAACTTTACAGTGAAAAAATCAGTAATCATACATGTCATAGAAATCAAAAACATGAACAAAATAATAAAGCTTCGTGAATGAAAAAGTTACCATAAAGAAAGAATACGGATGGATGGCAGGAGCGCCCAATGTGTTAGGATAATGGCTAGTAGCAGAGTCCCTAATCCATCCCAAAACCCTATACCAAAACCTAAACTTTGAATCAGAAAACCAAAATCAAGAACACTATGCCCTTGTTTGAGCATCATTCTCAAAAAATTCATTTTTCCCCAAATTCGTTTTCAATCACACATTCTCCCAATAAAATAATTTTCCACGTAAATTCAAAACTTTTCCTTACTTTTTAGCTACACGTTCTCCAAAAATCACTATTATAAAACTCATTTTTAACCAAAAAAAAAAATGGAGCTCAAACAGGGGCTGTATAATACTATAAAACAATTAAAGTAAAATGCAATAACACTGCATAGGTACAGGGTACATGGTCATATGACACTTTCCTGGAAATATGCATCACTTCAGATTCTGGGGCAGGCCCAGCCTCGAAAACAAAATCTAATTTCATAAAGTTGGACATGGGAGAGTCACGTGACAATTTAACGAAGAAGCGAACAATTCTGGTATTGGAGACTGATTTGTAATTATAATGGAAGCTCGAGGATTCAATGGTTGGTGATTAACTAGCTTTAACTCCAAGTTTCCATCTATAAGGATCCTCTCCCTTAAAAAGGTAATGGAGTCATCACGCGGCACATAAAAAGGAACTTCAAGATCACAGTATTGATTCAATACACTTAAAAGATGAAATAAAAACAAACAAAAAGGGCAAAAAACTTAGTGCTGCCAAATAATCCCAGCAAGATCCTCAGCCTTCCATGTTGCTTCTCCCACCTTCTTTCTACGTCTCCCTAGCACATCCTTCACATTTTCCATAGTACCTGAAAAACGAAAACAAAAATGCAATTTTTTATCGATACTTCTTCTAAGAATCAACCAATTAACAGCTGTGATGTCACTTAATTCCATCAAAATCAACTTCAGGAATCCTGTTTCTAACACATTAAATTCAACCAAAAAAGAACCTATAAAAAATGTAACGACTCAATTACCAAACATATCATAAGCAAAAAATAAGAAGCAAAGAAATAATCCATGCTAGATTTCCTGAATTCCATGGAATTGCAAGATAAAGTTACCATCTCATGAGATAATTCAGCTCTAATTCAATAAATAAGAACTTCAAAGTTCAAATACTGTACATAGAACTTAAAAATTCACTGTCAGTATGGATACTATATCCAAACAAATTCATACAAATACACGAATATCTGCATACGAAAAAAACGACCCAAATAAATAAAGCCCGCCTTTATTTAATCGAAACACATATATAATCCCAACAACAAAAATCCAATAAGGATTGGGTCCGCGATCGTAATCCCTATGCACGGAGATTCCGCACCAATTCCTCTCCACCTCACCGATCTTTTCGCTGGGAATTTGGGGAATTGTTTTTAGAATAGTTATCAACATGGCAGGTCCAAAGTTCATTGCAGGGTCTGAATGTTAAACAATACATAGATTTAAGGTAGATTCTAAATTAGAAATTCATTTATTAGTTAAATTTTTTAGATTAATATAAAATTTAATTGCTTTTCATATTACTTTGTTTTTCCATTTCTTTTTATAAGGCTATTGAGCTCATTTTTTTTTTTAAAAAAAATAATATAAATTTTGTAGTAGTGATTTTTTGAAAAGACGAATAAAAGTGTTTGAGGTTGTCATCCTTAAATACCCCTAGATGAAGCCCATAAGGAATACTCATTGTCCCAAAAGATCAAAGGGAAAAAAAATTTAACTCGATCAATTGTCACATCATTCGAAACATCATTATTCTTATCCTGACTACATGATGCCATCGCCACTCTCTGACTCTCATTACCTCTCCCAAATCGATGCATAGCAATCAGTGACATAAGCATCTCGTGATGAACAAATCAAACATTAGTAATGACGTCTTACAAGAACATGCAATCATGATCTAAGTTTCAGGTATAACATGGACAAAATAATGACCTTGAAAACCGACCTGAACAGCTACTAAAAATCCTCAACTGAAGGCGATGACACGCCTCAAAAAGAAGCAATGTTGACGATGTGAAGAGGGTAGCCAAGTTACTCGATTTAGATATGAACAAATGGTCCCCTCCAAAGGCGGACAATATGTACTCTCCAAACCGCATTGAAAACTTCATCAAATCAAGAAAAGCATGTTTTCTAACTTCATAAAAATATGTACCACGTATGGTTCTTACTCCAAGGGGAGAAATTTCATAGTAATATGTGGATGATAATACTTGTTTATAAAGGACTTACCACTGCAATTCGTGTGATTTATGAGGATATAAAATCTTGTGAAAACATGTTTTTTTATTCATGTATTTACCTTGTATGTTAAAAACGTGTATATTATTAAATATTTAATAAATAAACTAATGTGACCCATTAATAGTAACACATTAATAACATTCGGACCATAAAATTGTCCTTTTGGAACATTTTCGTCTGTCCAAGGGTCATAACTTTTCATAAAAAAATTGTTTCAAAAATATAAAAGCTATTAGATGAAAAAAAAAAAAAAATACAATTGTGCTACACAAACAGACTCAATGATAGGTTCAACAACAAGGAAACATGTGTCGATAAATGATTGCTCCCAAGTCAATCAGTCAGTCCATCTATTTCTCTATCTTTGAACATGTTCAATCATCATTATTAAAAAAAAATATAAAAGGGTACAATACAACCATTAGAAGCAGAAATACTTCTTTTGCCAAAAATCAAATTACAAAAACCAATTACACTCAAAATGTTAAGTTCTTGAGCCTCTCAAACAGGTCCTATGAATATATCAACACCCCCACCCACCGTCACAGCCCCACCCCACGAATGAAGTATTGGGTTAAAAAACTTCCATTTCGGCCAAAACATGAATAAATAATTGAAAACAAGGATGTTAGCTTTTGTGGCGGACAGACACATTCATTGATAACAATTAGTACTCCATTAAATGTGGTTCATATTTTCAAGGATTTTGTATTGTATAAAAGAGATTTCTGCAGAAAGGTAGAGGAGAAATGGAAGCACCGTTATTGAGATCCATTGCAATTCATCATCCAAATGTGAGCTTGTTGCTCATCTAAAAACACGATATCTTCACGTGGAGACTCGGTAATTATTATGGCATTCGATCACCATCATTTGAGTAACCTAGTATATGGACTTAAAAAGGGTCTTGTTGCACCCAACAATTCCTCTCTTAACATGATGCTCTTATGACTCTAACTTAGATACTAATTGAAATGATGGGATTTCGATTTGAAAACCAATTAGTGTCCAGTGAGAGTAAGCTAAGCCTTTTTTATGGCATTCGATCATCATCATTGAAGTTATCCAACCATGGGTTTAAAGACAGCCTTGTTGCTTACCAATATAGCTAATTACATTTACATCTAATTTCCCAGCTTCCCTTGCTCAAATATTCTAGCATTCTCAACTTGCTAGGTACTGGCAACCCTTTCTGTCAGCTAATTGTTTGATGCTGGAAACAAGTGAAGTACAGATCTGTCAAATCAATCATCTCTTTGATAAATTCATATCAACTTCAACATATTTGGTCTTACCATTATTAACAGGATTCTGAGTAATGTTAATTGCAAACTTTATTATCATAGTAGAGCTTCAAAGTATCCTCTTAAATAACTCGCAGCTTCTTTAACAAGATCTTTTACCACAGTAACTCAAAACATTTCTTGAGCATTGCTTTGAAATCAGCTTCAACTCTTGATCTCGAAACCACATTTTGCTTCTTATTTCAAGAACACAAGTACCTATTGTGGATATCGTGAGATCACCGTTTCATTGTGCACCAAACGAAAGTAAACATCACAGGGAGGATAGAAAGATCAGTGATATTTCCTACATATCCATTGGATGAATAGTGATAAGAGTGGCTAACGAGCTTGGCTGCTTGGAGCAGGAAATGCAAAAGGAGCCAGATTTGCTGCTATAATCTCTGTTATAACAAAGATATTGGGAGTTTATTCTGTCTATTAGTAATGCAATTGGGAGCATTTTCTCTTCCTGCAAGCCTGATCTCGATGTAGTTAGTAAAACAACCTCGCTGTCCTCTCATCTATCACTATTCTTTCCAACAGTGTTTGCCCAGTTCTTTCTGGTACTACATCACTTTTCTTCTGAACATTTAAGTAAAAAATTACTTATTTTGAAAGTAATTATTACCTTACTATTATATTTTTGCATGCGGGAGTGGCCTTTGGATCGGGACTCAAGCAATTTGTGACATACACTAATGTGGCTTGCATTAAATTTTATCAACTAATTTCTAACTCGTTAGGGTATATGTGCTAGCATGATATTTGGAGGAACTGCACTATAAACATGACTCTAGCCATAATGACCAGGAGATATGACTGGGAAAAAGAGGCAAACTTTCCTTTCCTTTGAGCAAAATAAAACTTTTATAGTAAATTCAACCGTTACAAATAGATAAGTTAAACTTTATTTATTATACTATCTTTGCCGTGTTCATGGTGTGTAGCATACGTGTAACTTGTTCTTCCGAATTGTAAGGAAGTTGGCAGCAATTCGAGTTAAATGGGTTGCGAGATTTTGTTCATTATGCTTTATGCACTCTATGAGAGGAAACTCAAGAACAACTTCCAAGTGCATATGCATAATGATAATGATCAATAAGAACCAACTTCATTCTCGTAGAAAATCTTAGTTTTACTACTGAGAATATAAAAATATAAAAATACAATCTTAAGAGGGGGACACACGACTGGACATCTAGTCAATGAATTGATGCAACTAAATACCACCATATCACTAGATCATAGAAAGATGTATACAACTAATCAGTAATCAAATATTTAAAGAGTAAATTGTTACTCAAGCTTTGATAACCTAATTTTTCCATAGTAACTAGTTATAAAATGTCATTTTTCTTGTAGTGGTGGTGCCCTTGACTATAACAAACACACCCCTTCTTTTTATGGTCGAATAGTCTGACATGTGTTGATGTCCAAAATGGATAGTATTCTTGCTTCAAGCAGTTAGCAAAATAATCCAAATAGAAATTTTACATCAGAATTGAACCACACAATTAACAAACTTTATCACATCTCTCTTCCTTAATCGTGCATGTATGATAATCATTAATCATGTCCACAATTATCAAGACTACAATCAAATGTAGCTCAACCTAACCTACTTGGCTAGCTACTGACCTAATTAGGTGTTTTTCAGTCAAGGTCATCGGTTTAGAGGTTCTTATTTCCTACTTCCAACTGAATGAGAGCCACACACTTCCCGTAGCTATGTACTTCAATCTTATGCACTTGTATAATCCAATGTACTAATTGAAGATTGAGAAAAGAAATTCAAGAATACAACAGATCGCTGTAAATATCATGACTGCAACATAAATATGAACAATGATTCAGAAACAAATTGCATTAATGTTGAATTTGCATAAAAAGAAACCCCAAAAGGGAAATAATGTAATAGTTCAGGACTGATTTAACAGCTACAAAAAGCTAAGCCATGTCCATGAATTGGATAAACAAATGCCTAAAAACCAAGTCAAGCATCTACCCTTCTATCATCAATAAAAAGAAATACTACCAATTCCAAATAGAATCTAAAATACAGTTTTTCTGCCACCACAAAAGCAATTGAGAAATTTCTGAGAATGAAAAATACTTCATTCGCAGTTTTCACTACAGTAATGATCATTTCAGAAGAGACTTAGAAAATACCTGTATGAAGAATTGATGTAATGATCAGCAATATCTATTGACATTTGGATGGTAAGTCTTGGAGTTAACTGGCAGTACTGTCTTTCCAAAATCCGGATAAATTAATGCCAAAGTTCTCCACAGAAACCATTTCTAGGCATCTTGTCAGACACAGTTATGATTTCTGAAAAAGAATCAACCAACTGTTCCGCCAAACTACTTGGATCTTCCATTAGAGTCTTTATAAAAGTCTGGACTACTCGGCGTTCCTGCTTAGATGATCTCAAGCAGAACCACGTCAGAAACTTCTTTCTGAATTCCTCCTTAATATGGCCCCCACATTCCAGCCAACGAATAATTTTGACACAGTATTCGAAGTTTTCATCCAAGCTTCCCGACACATTCCCGGCTTGGGATGGCGATCCATTGGTCAGATTGCTAACAGAATCTTGCATCTCCACATGGGTGTTATGTGTCATCTTCGGGCAAACTTCCACCCGGGAGTCAACAGCTGGTCCATTATTGGTTTTCGTATGGTTCCAGTTGTCTCTAGATGACTCAACTGGAGGGGTAAACTCTTCATTTAGATCAGGCACTGACGAAACATTCAAGTCAATTTTCCTTGGAATGGATTGTAACCTGTCTTCAATTACAGTTTCTGGATTAATAAAACTATGATCCCCGGAACATATTTTAACATCTGCACCATGAAGCCCCTTAAGAAAGCCTTGTTCTTGGGCCCATGCTAGCCTCAAGATCTTTCCAAGGTCTTGAACCTTGAATTCGGAGTTGGTTCCAGTGTCTGTTAGAGTCTTGTGGTCTTGCTTGGCATCAGATCTTCCTCCATCTTCTGAATTCTCCTTTTGCAGATTTGCAGAGAGAGAGTTCAAGTTCTTGTGAATTATCTCTATGCTCTTTGTAAAACATTTTGCCTCAGAATGTCCCAAGTCACCAGCCTCGGCGAAGGATACTATTCGGAAGGAATACTCCGTGCAGGGCTGCAGATTTGATATCCAAATCCTCCTTTGAGATCTTGGAAAGACTTTAATAGGCTCTTTGGTGTAAGTCTCTTCTCTAGTCTTACAATACCACAGCTTGTACCCTTCAATACCACCATACGGTGCAGTAGATATTTCTATCAATTTAACTAAAACTGAAGAAGATGCAATTTCCTCAAAGACAAACTTGCAAGCTGCGGGAAGGGAACTTTCTGCAAAGGTACAAACAAAGTTTATTCGTACGAACCTGAAATTTCATATTTTCAAGAGAAGAATAGCAAAATCTCAGAAAAGAAGTACTGATATTATTTAGGCTTGTGCTGCACTTTGAGGCCAGCAATCCATCAGCTTTCTCAATAGCAAGCGAACAGAGAGTCTGCACATCCCCGGCTACTGAGAGTCTGCTGACAATTCCCCTAGCCATTTTCGTAGAATCATTCAGAGGACCTACCTCTGTTTCCAATTTGTCCTTAGCTTCTTTGATATATTGATGGAGTTCTTTAAATCTGGAAGTCCCTTCCAAGAGCCTGTAACTCAGGAATATCCTATAACAGAGGATATCTACACGACGAGCATCCTTAGCTATAGTTAACTGCTTCTTCCAGTATCTGCAAAATCAATATTCATGTCATATTGCCTCAAAACCTGATACAATGAAGTAAAAATTACTTCTAAGGGGCCCTCTTCCTTTCTATGTTATATCTTAGCTTAAATCTGAAATTAAGTCATTCTATGCAAAAATACACCCGTCACTTGGAACATAATGGCAAGGCCATCTGCCATGCTAAGAAGCATTGAGCAAAGACCACAGAGGCTTTTTATAGCAAGTATATAGCTGCTGCCAATTTGTGGTTCTTTTTGTGAATGAACATTATAGAATCTGTGGAAAGATTTCCACAGAAACTGCTCTGAGATAATAGAAGAAGTGGGAGGGAGGGTATACAGAACCAAATACACTCTTAAAACATCAAAATGAAAAATGTCTAATATGCAATCACACTTGAACAGCGTAGAGGAGGTATGAGGATTAAATTTCTTTGTAATGAAGAATATCAGGAACAGAAAAATGCATTTCAAGATATGCATGCACATCCAGACATTGACTGCCATGGCAGATCTTACCCCCAATCTAATGATGATGATCATGGCAACTCATCTCAAAAGGAGTTATTCGGTGTTTGCACTTAAAATGTTATTATATACAAGTGCAAGTCCCCCCAATATTGCACTTAAAAAGATACCTGGTCTTTATAGTTGCAATTAAAATGCTAATATTTGAGACCAAAAGACATGGTATGGCATGAGAAGAGAGAGTTTTCCTCCAATTTTACCAAGTTACCAACTTGTCGCTATCATCCTCCTCAAGTTCAAAAAATATAATTATACTCGACAATATTTTGATAAAGCCTATTTCAAGGATCTGACTAAAGAAGAGAGGTGGGGTTTATGTAATAGAAAAAACATGCCAAAAGTGAACAACTTGCCCCAATATCCCGGAAACCTTGCCACATGAAGCACAGCAATAGCTTCCATCCAGCTGCATCAACTGACCAAGATCAACAACTCCCACCTTCCAGCGTTGGAAGGCACACTCAATATGACAAGATAAGCCACAAGAATCCCCCAAACCTGATTCAGACGTGCATTCCAACCAGAGACTTGGATCCTTATTGTCATCAAATAAATGACAAATGTAACAAGAGCACCTCTTGCAAAATGTGTCATCTGTTGAAATAGTGGCTCGACATGCAGAATTTTTACAGATCCGTGAATTAGGACATTTAGTATCAGCATATGGCTCTGTGGCTGGTGGAATTCGAACATGGATTTCCCGCTTCCGTTGTTTCCTAGAAGGCTGATCCTCAGGACTTGAAGATGCTCTCTTGGATTCCAGATTCTTCGATGTTTTCTTACTAGCCATTGGCGTGTCCATTTTCCTCCAAACTTCTTTGCACACAAGATAAAAGAGTTGATCACCAGAAACTGCCAAAACAAATTGCATTACCATATGGAAGTATCGATAGCATTTTCAGTAATAAAGGATAAAAATAAAGTTGGATATCCACACACACACAAGAGACAGACATACACACACAGTAACTCAATGGGTCAAGTGGATCATCTAACAACATTCAGTTGATAACAACCAAGCAAAAAGAGAAGAAAGGGAGTGAAAGAAACAATATGTTTTCAAATATATTAAGACTCAGATTTTTACCTGTGCCTATCTAACTAACCTTCAGCAATTAACTTGTTATGAGTCATGGACTTCATGACAATTTTAATCATGATAAGCACTAAGCACTTAATCCATATAGCTTATTGCTGCAATTGCCAAGAAGATTGGGAGGATTCATCTTTTTTAAGCTAAATTTTGAGTAGTGGCTACGATCATCTAACAAAATTTTGGCTACAGGGTTTAGATTTGACTATGGCTTCATATTTCGTAAACTTATAATCCCTCTATCCCCCATTGAATGCTTCATTTCCCTTCCAGGATGTCCATAAATAATTTTCCATTTCCAAAAATAACTACTTTCCAAAAACTACGTTTACTTATAGAATCATGTAACATGATTCCTGGCCATTAGTTTCGATGGTAAAAATGAAAGCTTCAGTCAAATATCAACTTATTCAAGTCTCACCTGGAACAGCATGCCAATTTGATTAGAAAATTCAAATGTGGACATATTAGAGCATTCGAGTCCTTGTCAGACAAATACCTGATACGGACACATACCATGTATCTGTCCGACACATGGATGGGCATGTCATGTTTCATTATTTTTTAGAACCAGACACCACAGATTGGTGATGGTAAATGCATTTCTCAAACAATCAAAAACAAAATAGGAAAAGGGGATACTAACCTGAAGAGGAAATGGCAAATGATCAGAGCAAGGAGGCAGCTGGGCGGAAGAGGAGACGCTGCTAGGTGGAAGAGGGAACCTTGAATTAGCGCCAAAGGTGCTAGGGAGGAAAGAGGTTGGCGCATTAAGAAGCGTAGTTTGATAATAGAAGACATAAGGTAAATGAAAAACAGGCACAAAACTTTACTTAAAAGAACAGGCACAATTGAACAAACAACAATTTCAAGAGTCAAAAATCGTGAAAGATAATAAATTTAGTTCATGAATACAAGAAACGACTTATTAAAATCTAAAATAAAGAACATGGAGAAGAAAAGAATAAGAAAAACTTTTTTGCCGCTTGAATTCTCCTTCGAATTGCTGTTGTTTTTGTTCTCAATGATTCATTTTCTTCCTTGCCTCCTAATTCGTCTTCTTCAAGTTTGTATTTATAGTCTCTTAAAGTATGAAGAAGAATTGAAGTTGGACCGGGCCGAAAAATTTACAAAAAACACTCATTGAACTAATATCTTTAAAACATAGTTTTCGCCTTGTTCTTAAGCACTTTTGAGCGTTTTGATGTGTTTGATCATGTTGTTTTGTAGTTTATGTAAATTGGAGAAAATTGCGTGTTATGGAGCTTGGGATGGAGCTAAGTGTTCATCATAGAAGTGGGCTTGAAAAGGAGATTAAAGAAAAAAAAAATGAAGTTGAAAAGAGGCAAAAACGGAAGCAAATAAATAAAGGAATTAACGGGCGCCGCATGTGGGCACATAGACCAAGAATCAGTAGAGAGCTGGGCGCTGGAGCGCCTAACCAGAAAAAAAAAGTAGTAGAATTCGCGACGCTGCGGCGTCGGTCCTGGGCGCTGCCACCCGAGAAGGAAAGAAGCGTGTTTTTTTGTTAATTTTTCGGCCCGGTCCAACTCCAATTCGCCTTCATACTTTGAGAAACTATAAATACAAGCTTGAAGAAGATGAATTAGGAGGCAAGGAAGAAAAGGAATCATTGAGAACAAAAATGACAACAATTCGGACGAGAATTCAAGCGGCAATTGTTGTATTCATGAACTAAATTTATTATATAGGGTTTGATGTAACTAAACTTGAGACATGTTCGGATTTTGTAGATTTCGAGAGAAAATATAAAATCTTTGAGGCTTATACCATTTAAGAACCATATGCATGATAATTTCTATAGTTTTAATCCGGAATAGAGATATTGAAATTAAGATGGAGAAATAAGTTTTATTCAACACTCCAAAGAGGAAATATAATAAATCTAAGGTTCTTGCTATAACTTCAGGAAAAATTGATAGAACTATAGTAGTTGAAAAACATTGTTGATAGTGAGGTGAAATTAATCATTAGGTCATCTCACATTGATAACTCTCCTATAATTTGCCTTATTTTACTTGAAATATCACACATCCACGTTAATTTAGTATAGAAACATTGACTTTAGATTCGATTTTCTAGATAAAGTAAAAGTTGAAATAATTATAGTACTTAGTAGGAATTAAATTACAATCTCTATGGATTTGACATTTTGATTCCATTACTATATTACAAAATTTGACACCGTACACTTGCAGTATAAAACACGTTATAGAAAACGCTTGACATATATGAACAAAGGATTCGGGGACTGCCAAATTTCGAAACTTTTGGTCCATAGAAAACTTTATCACTTGTTGTTCTTGTTCAATTATGTTCTTTATCAGTCCTGCTTTTACTTCTTCAAAAGGAGGATGTGATGGAGTGAAATATCATTATGAAATACCATTAATATCTTACAAACCTAGAACTAACAAAAAGCTCATGAGCCTACGAATCGGTGCTTTTGTCCAATGGTCCACTCCAATTCAACTAAGCTTAAGTCAAGCTCCTAAAGCTAGCTTGCAGCCCTAAATTTCTTAAATGTTTGAACACAGGGTTGTTCCTAGACGGAACTAGGTTAAATAGTCAACAAACTCCAAGCCTCTTCCCAAATTTACAAAAACTTTATTAGCCATTTACCAAGCACCCAAATTTATTAAATGTCTGGTTGTATTTGATTTATTAAACTTTATTTCCCAAATTCGATATCTTTGCAAAGAATATATGATTTATATATTCATGGTATTCTTTGTTAATCAATGTATTTTTATGCTCTTCTTTTTGTACTTCCCTTAATTCACACTACATCATGCAGTATTAGAGCCCAACCATGATCTTGATAGAGGCGAGTTGGTGTTCGTAAAATCCAATGGCATAAGTTCTATCTTGGGACAAAACTCTTTTTGTCACTTTTAATCTAAATGTGGAAAGATCTTTGAATTTTAGTTAAGTTAGTCCCTCGGTCTTTGATGAAGAAATTGAAGAATGCATGGATATGTATGATTGAAAGTTATATCGGTCCACCTATTTTCTATGAAGAGCTTGGTATCAATGTCTCTGATAGGTGTCTAAAGAAAAATCAAGGTTGGTGTTAAGTGCCAGACACGAGTCTGCAGATCTTGAGATATTTGTTATAGTTCAACCTTTGTTCGAAGAGTTTTCTATTGTATGCCATGCAAGGTTTTAAAAGGCGAAACTAAGTACTGAATTGTTTTTTCTTTATGAGGCGAGGCGTAAGCCTCGAGGCGGTTTGAGGAGTAAGCCTCACAAAAAACAAAAAATATAAGTGAAAAAATTATAAAATAATACAAAAAATCAGCTGCACTGGAAGCAATTGTCTAGAAGTAACACGTCTAAAACATCCTAAATAAATTAATGATAGCTTCCATGTCTTTGTCAGTAGTGGAAGTCTGGGAGAGCATAAATCGAATGTGGTTATTGCAATTTGCATACAAGATTTGTTCTTAATTACTGGTGAATTTAATACATGATTATAGTCATGTGATTTCGGATAGATATACATGGTAAATGGAGGAAGACGAGTACTGTATTGGAGTAGTAGCAAGCAGTCTGTAAATCAATTCTATAAATTATTCAGCTATATATTCAGAATATTTTCCCTCTCTGTTAAATAGTTGCAGAGGGTAGAAGAGGGTTGCATATGCTTAAGCTTCTCCTTTATCTTATAGAGGTCTTTGAAAATTTGAGGATATTTGAAGAAGATGAGAAGGTTGCCGAGATTTGCTACACTACTTCATAGATAACAAATGGTTTGCTAACACCAGAAAATTTACTTTATTTTGTCTGAACCCTAAGAAGAAGAAGTAGGAGAAGCAGAAGAATACCTGATGAAGCCGACCAGAAGAATGGAGGATGAAGAAGACGGTAATCTGACTTTTCAGTTCTCTTGATTTTCTGTCAGCATATATGATATATCATTTCGTTTTTAGGTTTTTTTTGGGCCTACAAAAGCCTTTTTAATGGGCCCTTTTTTTTAAGAGGTGGCAAGTCAAATTTTTACTAATAATTTTGAAAACAAAAAAAAAAATATCAAGTGAGGTGCACGCCTCATGCACCATGAGACGCATGCGTTGAGGCGTGCGCCTCAGTTATAGAGGCGTTTGCCTCACACATTTGGCCTCAACAAAACCGCCTCGAGGCAGTAAATATACGCCTCATGGTGAGGTGCGCCTCACGGACGCCTTTTCATACCATGGTGCCATGTAAATTTACGAAGTAAATTATCATCATTATAAGACTTTGGATGATAACATGGTATAAAATTAGAGGACGAATCTTTGCCTATCAGAGGAGAAAGATCAAGATCGAAAGTATGTATAGTTCAAATTAACTTATGCAATTTTTTATTTATGTTTTTATATTTTATGTACAATTTGAAATTTTTTATTATCTTTTAGTTAGTATTTTTTCAGTGAATAAATTCAGAATTAATTCGATTAGGACTTTTAATATTTGTCATTATCTAGAATTTAGTCATTATTTACATTTTAAAGTTTTTGGTATTCTTTACAAAGAATCAACGAATATTTGATTTCTAAATTCGCGGTATTCTTTGTGAATCAACATGATTTAGGCTCGTTCTTCGATCATATTTATTTAACACTTTATGGTGCATCAACATACCTCTTTACTTGTTCTATCTAATTTTCTGGCTCTTAATGGAGGTTTAAGATCAAGAGCGCCTCAAGGTACAAGTCTAGTTCACTTTTGAAAACAATGTAGCCAACCCATTTTTATTTCTCTTTCCAAATTTTTAAAATTCATATGTCCAGCTTAGAGTGTGGCAATTATTACAATATTTGCTTGTAATTCTAAAAAGCCGAAGCAACTCTTAAGTAAACAATTATGCCAATCTCAACTTAGCTTCTCTCTTCTAATTATGCAAACAACAAAATAACTCTAAATCCAAACAACTGACAAATCTCCATCAAAACAAAAAAAAAGTCAAAATAATTGTACGCCATGAAAATCATAGGTAGATAACAAATACAACGATTCATCTAATAACAGCCCTATCATGAGCAAAAACCCAACCTTTATATGCAGCAACCACCAAATTCAGCCTGCAAATTAAGAAATGCGTCTAGAATACCACATTTATCAGGTTGATGCCATAATCAACACGGACTAATAATCTGACCTGATATCGATATCTTGTCATTTCTCATCTCCTATGATTCTCTATTTCAGTTCTATTATTACACAATATCCTCGAGAAAATTTCAGTTTCATGAGTCACAGAGTACATATCGAAAGGCATCTGATAGAACAAAATGGAAAAAGAACAATTTCACACCATACAGATTCTGGTGGCATAAGTTTTGACAAAGAAAATCAGGCCATTCAAGTTTCATGCTATGTCCACGAATTACATGGAACTTCTATGAAGATTAGCTAGCTGAGAAAGAACTGAAAGAAAATGTTTGTCAAACATTCGTGCATACCCATCGAAGTTTGGATCAGTACTGTCACATCCTGTGGTGGAAGAGTAAATGCATGCGATTCAGCCAGCATTATCTTTGGGCTCGTTTAAATTTCAAGTAAAAGTTAAAATGACAATAAGCATTGATCACAATTCTAGTAGTAAGTCTGTCAAGACTCCAACTAAGGCTAATCAACAAAAAATTCAGTACAGGCAAAAAATCTTTGAAGTCAGTAACATCAATTTCTTCAGCCAATGAGCACAGTCAAAACAACCCCTTGCATCATACAACACGAAAGAACCAAGAAAACAAAATCAAAGTAAATTTTTTTAGCTTTACAGTGAAAGAATCAAATATCATACGAGTCATATAAAAACCCAAAACATGAACAAAATAATAATGCTTCATAAATGAAAAAGTTACCATATAGCAAGAATAATGACTGGTAGCAGGAGCACCCGGCGTGTCGGGATGATGGCCAGTAGCAGAGTCCCTGAGAGGCCCCCAAACCCTATACCAAAACCCAAAATCAGATTCAGAAAACCAAAATCTAGAACATAACATGATACTATAAAACAATTAAACAAATATTATACCTCTGCGAGGGTACGGGGACCCAATGAATAGAGGAGATGAACAACGCCTTGGGTTTTACTGAAAACTTGATCAAACAGAGTAACTGAACTAAAGGAATTGAGGGAAGATGACTAACGTCTACGGTGATTTGAGGGATTTTCCAGATGGGAAATTTGGCAGAATAGTCTGGTTCGCCAATGAGTTTGGACAAATGGCTTTGACCAACGTTAAAACAAAATAAAAAAACTTTAAATGTTTTAATTGATAGAATGACAAAGTTGACCTTTAATTTAGGGTAAATAGTACATAACATTCTTACTTTTCAATGTTATTACGCAAAACGTCTCTACCTTTCATTTTTTGACATTTTCACCTCAATTTTTCACATTTTATTGCGCAAAAATTCATTTTCAACCTTTTTTTTTCAATAAAATGACAAAAATACCCCATATTCAAATTAAAAAAAAAAAAAAAAAAGGTGGTGGTGGAGTCCGACGAACGTGGTGGCCAAAAGGTAGTGCTATGTGGATCTATAGGCGGTGGCTTGATGGGACTGTGAAAGTGGTGGTGGTGGAGAATTTAGGATTTATCTGTAATATATTGAAAATTTTAGCACTATAATTGCAATTAGTTATTTTTTTTTTTTTCTTTTCTTTTCTTTTCGTTTCATTTGAATATAAGGGTAAAATCGTCATTTTATTGAAAAAATGATTGAAAATGACATTTTACGCAATAAAAGATGAAAGGTATGGGTGAAAATGCCAAAAAAAATGAAAGATAAGAACGTTTTGCACAGTGACATTGAAAAATAGAAACGTTTTATGCTATTTAACCTTCAATTTATATTAAAATATTCACCCAACTTCTTTCATTTCACCTTATTTTTTCTTCTTCATTTTCACTATGAAACCATATTCCCCAAATTTGAATTTTGACATCGTCTTCTTCGCTTTAATTTTCAGTACATTTCAAGATTACCAAAATCCTTTTCTTTAATTCTAGTTTATTTCACATTACTTCATCTCTCTTTGGTAAGAGCTAGTACAACAAAAGAAGTAATTATTTCCTTCAAAAAAAATTATTATTTTTTCATTTTGAAATGTGATTTTGTGCTTCCGGTGGTATAGGATTAGAATGAAACAATGTAAAATAGCATTTTTTTTTTATTTATGATTTCATAGTTTACTTGTATATTTAATTTAGTTTTAGTTGAGGTTTTTTTAATATGGATGGATTTTTTATATATTTGGGGTTTTGAAGATGATGGATTAAAAGGAAATTCATTTATTAGCATTATTATAAATGAAAATTGTGATATGCAATTTTGCTTGTTATTTTATATTCCTTGAGACTTAGAGAGCTACACTATGGGTAATTTTAAGTAATTGTGTGTTTTTTAGTAAAATTCTTCATATTATGCTTTATTGTATTTCATGATTTTCTGTGAGTCCCATTATTGAACTTTACACTTGTTGATTTCAGAATTTCTAGACAAAAATGCATCGTATAATGTGCTCTCATGGTTACAGATTGAATGAAATTCTTTAAAATGACATTATTATGGAGCAATACAACTCTTAGTATTGATGTCGTTGACATAGTTTTTGCATGTGTTGCTATGTGGATCCTTGTCTATTATATACCCCTATTTGGTTTATTTAAAACCCAAATTTTTATTAGATTTTAATAAAAACTTAATGAAATGCGTGGTTAAGAAATTAATAAAAGTTATGAATCACATAAAGAGGATCAAACAAAGGTTATATTTCATTATTTTTACTACAATACCCTTGTTTATAGAATTGATCTTAATTTACTAAACAATGTATATAAGTTGGCAACTTGAAATGTTGTGTATCCCCTTGAATTTATTGAATCCTTTTATTCTTTAGTTTTGTTATTGTTGTTTCATTACGTCTACATTGATTATTACTTGATTTGAATTTGATTAAGTTGTTGTTCTAGCAAAACGAACTAGCATTAAGATCGTTTAAGAGTGAAAACACAATGATTTTGGCTGCGACAGATGTGGTAGCTTGTAGTCTTGATATTACTTACGTTTCTCACGTTACCAACTTTGATCTCTCTAATGATATTGATAATTATGTATACCGAATTAGATGTACATATCATGCTAGGAAAATGGGACTGGCTACCATTTTCTTTGACAAAGAACAATTCATCACTAGCAAAGTCACTAGCTGATTTGATCCATGAAGCCAAATAAGAGGTATCCGTTGGTTGATTAGATTTGCAAGTTGAGCTCCATATGAAGGTGAAAGTATGCATGGTGGTGGGTATTTTGGTGGTCGTGATTTTAGAAGAGAAAACTCTTATAATCGGAGTGGGAGAAGCACATATTAGTATAGTGATGGTGGTGGGATTAATGATAATTATATGATTCTAGGGTGACCAGAGGTTAAGATTAGTATTTTAGAGTACCTCAAAATTCTTTTGTTTCAAGGTATATAAGTTTTTCACTAGAATCCGAGGATTTTGATGTTTTGGACAAGGCAAAAAAGTTGTAGACTACGTTTGAAAATGTACATATCAATAGGATGACTTTATTCTAGGAGTTGGATTTTTTCTATTGTACATGTTTGTCTTTAGTTAAATATTAGTGTGAATCTATACAGTTTTATGTCTAAAAAAAATAGTGAAGTGTCATTATTGAGGTCGTTGCGTTGGAAAAGAAACAAAATATAGGAAAAAATAAACTGAATGACGCAAGAGCCGTTACTGAAATGAAAACGACCATCGTGCCATTTTATCTATAAACACGAGTATAAGTATCCACGACTCGTCCGTGCTCCGAGAACCAATAAGTTGAACTCATTTCAGTTGCAAGATGAACATGCCGTTTACAAAAGTTACGAAATGTGTTTTAATTATATTTTCTAACGAATCAATAAAATGACTTGTGATTTCGCCAACTCGATATCATATAATTTATTTCAATTCAATAGTTATTTGTCACATGATCAACATTTTTGACATTCGTAAGTTAGAGAGTTCAATGCATGAGGACGTTGCGTTGGAAAGAAGCAAGATATTGGAGAGATCAACATAACGACACAAGTGTCGTTACTGATAATGAAACGACACTTATGTCGTTATGTACATAAAAAGAGTATAAGCAGCCACAACCCGTTCTGCCCTGATAATCAATTAGTTGAACTCATTTAAGTTGCAAGATAAACACGTCGTTTACAAAAGTTGAGAAATGTGCTCATTAATTATATTTTCTAACGAATTAATACAATGACTTGTAATTTCACTAACTTGATATCATATAATTTATGTCAATTCAATCGTTATTTGTCACATGATCAATCTTTTTGACATTCTTAAATTAGAAAATTCAATGTCTGATGTTGTTACGTTGGAAAAGAACGACAATATTAAAGAAATTAACAAAAGTTACTAGTGTCGTTCTGTCTATAAATACAAGTCTAAACAGCCACAACATATCCATGCCTTGAGAACCTATAAGTCGAACTCATGTTAGTCGCAAGATGGACAAGCTATTTACAAAAGTTGAGAGTTGTGCTCATTAATTATATTTTCTAACAAATCAATGCAATAACTTGTAATGTCACCAACTCGATATCATATAATCTATATCAACTCAATTGTTCTTTCTTACATGATCAATCTTTCTGACTTTGTTAAGTTAGGGGATCCAATGTTTGAGGTTTTTGCATTGGAAAAGAAGGAAAATATTGAAGAAATCAACAAAATGATACTAGTATTGTTAAACGACTCGTGTACCGTACGAGTATAAGCAGCAACGACCCGCTCGAGCCCCGATAATTGATAAGTTGAACTCATTTAAGTTGTTGGATGGGCAAGTCGTTTACAAAACTCGAGTGATATACTCATTACTTATATTTTCTAACTAATGTAGATCATGACTTGTGATTTCACTACTGGTTATCATACAATCTACATCAATTCTATGTTATTTGTTATATAATCAACATTTCTAACTTTCTTAAGTTAAGAAGTCCAATGCTTGAGTTCATTGTACTGGAAAAGAAGCAAAATATTAGAGAAATCAACAAAATGGCACAAGTGCCATTAAACGATATTTGTGTCGTTATGTCTATAAACATGAGTATAAACAACCACGACTCATCCAAGCCTCGATAATCGATAAGTTGAACCCATTAAAGTTGCAGGATGGACATGTCATTTACAACATTTGAGAGATATGTACATTACTTATATTCTAACGAATGTAGATCATGACTTGTGATTTTACCACTGGATATCATATAATCTACATCAATTCTACCGTTATTTGTCACATAATCAACATTTCTGACTTCTTTAAAACATGGATCCAATGCTTGAGTTCGTTGCGTTGAAAAATAAGCAAAATATTGGAGAAATCAATAGAACGGCACAAGTGCCGTTAAACGATATTTGTGTCGTTCTATCTATAAACACAAGTATAAGTAGTCAAGACCTATCCGAAAACTCATTAAAGTTGTAAGATGGACATGCCGTTTACAACATTCGAGAGACATTCCCATTACTTATATTTTCTAATGAATGTAGATTATGAATTGTGATTTCGCCATTGGATATCATATAATCTATGTCAATGCTTGAGTTCGTTACGTTGAAAAAGAAGCACAATACTTATGTCGTTCTGTCTATAAACATGAGTATAAGTAGTCATGACCCGTTCGAGCCCCAATAATCGATAAGGTGGACTCATTTAAATTGCAGAATGAACATGTAGTTTACAAAATTCGAGACATATGCTCATTACTTAATCAATATGGAAAAAACCTACAAGTGCCATTACTGTTTTGAAAACAGCTCAAGTGTTGTTACGTTTGTAAACACGACATGAATAATTGATGTGATGTATATTTTGAAATTAATTTACTATTAAATCAATAATATTTGATTTTAAACAACATTTCTATATTTTCTAGGTAAAATACTCAAAACGACACCAGTGATGTTTTATTGTAACAAAAAAAGTATATTTACCTTTATGGCTTCATCGATTTGAAGACAATGACAAAATCAATCGTTCCAAATATTATAAATAATTGTATCTCAAAATGACAAAAGTAGTGCATCATAACACCACCATAAGCAGTACATCATAACACCACATAAACCAGCATATGTGTCGTTTTGTCTTCATCGTTTTTGCGCTGAATTGTTTCCTTTTTTTGGTGGACGTCCACTTCCTCTTTGTGTCAACGGTCGTATCACCTTTCTTGATCGAACATAATTGGAAATTCTTGAGTTCGCCTCGTTTGGCAGTGGATATATATATTCAGAATAAGGTTGTTTCCAGCAAAAATTGCAATTAAATGGAGAGCAAAACATGTAACAGTTATCTCCAACATCCCTTACGCTACAAGTAACGGTTGAAGTGTCGTTCTACACTACATATTGTCTAATAGTTGCGTATAGCATAGAAATACACCAAATGCAAAAATAAAATCAACTAAAGTATCATTTCATACTATATTCAATAATAAAAGTACCAATGTACATGAGATTTCTAAAAATACATTTCTTTTTTCTTCAAATATAGTAGAGATTTCAATATAAATAATATAGAAATCAAAACTCTTGTTCAAATGCTCAAAATATTGGAGAAGATAGGTGAAAAGCATAACGAATAACAAGATTTTAGGGTAGCAAGCACAGAGAGAACACGTTGATGTGATTTTGAGAAGGATTGAGGAATTTGATTGGATTGAAGGGGGTGTTTGAGTCTTTTCCATGGTGAGGGTGTTTTGAACATTTGATATTATTTGTTTATTGTATTTTGTAATTGAAGGTTATTTGACCAACAAACATTGGAAGAATGTTATTTAATTAAATACATTGTTTGACTGGGTTATTTAACAAACTCTCCCTTTTCAAATAAAGAGGAGATTTGTTGAGCATATTAAAATGGAAAAATATTAGTTTAAGATTTTTTATTGTTAAACTTTCTATTATTTCTTTATTTATTATTATTTGAATTCTTTTCTAAGAATTACTAAGAACTTTTTTGTTCAAATCGATTAGAGTTTAATGTGCATTACACGTTATTCTAAAATATTTTTTAAGTATTGTGAAAATAATATTTGATTCTCCATTTATTCTTTTGTTCTAAATATGTGAGAAATGCAAATATTGAAAATAAATATTAATTATTATACATGTATATAAATAGTGAAATGCATACTTAAATGTGAGTAATAGAATTATAAATAAATGTATAAATGAAAATGAATGACAAATATTGTTATGCCTCGCCTCCAAAACTCAAGTCAAAGTGCCACGTAGCAAACTACATGGGCAGAAAAGTCAACAAAGACCCAATAGTCAAAAATGAAGAAATTATATGAATGGCTGAAACTCTTAAGTCGAAATACCATGTAACGGTTGAAGTGCGTAATCTAAAGCACTGTATAAAAAATGGAAGAAGTTGAAGCTCTTCACGAGAAGAATCGTCATCCGAGGCCCCTAATCCACCTGAAGCTCATGAAACTAAAGTTGTCTCTTACAAGATCCTTAGACAATCTTTAAAAATGATTGATGTAACGTTTGTACTAAAGAATGTCAGGTGTGTCAGCCTATTGTTTAAGGCGTCTGACTCATTGTCAATGTATTTATTGTATGACAGACAATTATGTGAAGCCTCAACCAAGGGGATAAAGCCACGTTGTTTTGATCCAATGGACACCATGTCGGCCAAAGTACTATAAATAGAATCTATTTGTAATTGAAAAAAGGGTTGGATTCTTAGATTTTAGACTCTTGAACCCTTGATAATAAATGATCTTGCAAAATTCTATATATGTCTTCTAGTTTTTACTCCATATACATTATTTGATCTTTTTATGGGTTGCTTTGGTATTCAATCGATGATTGTTTTTAGCACAATCATCTTCATTCCACCCGTCGGTGCTTGAACACTTTTGTTTCACGCAGTGAAACATCTCCCGTGTTCATATTCATACCGCTTCTCACAAGTGCTTTATCAAAATGCGTCAAAATTTGCTTGAGTTAGCATGAGTGGGCCGGACATTTGTTATCCACGTAAGTGTCATATTTTTCGGGGTCAATATATTGGCACCATATGTGGGAAGCCATACATTTAAACAACGAGAGTTCCGTGGAAAAAAGCCAGTTGTGAGCGAATTGATATGAATTTTGTCAACTGCTTGAAAAAGGGGTATTCCTTACTAAAGAACTGTTGGAAATCTAGAAGGAAAAATAGTTTGGTTCAAGATCAATTTGATCCTTGAAAAATGGACTCTAGCCAAAAAAAAAGCTTGTTGATATAAGTTCAAGCAGTGAAGAGGATGCACCTTGGAGGACGAGGGAACACCTTGAAAAGGGGAACCATCGCGTGTCGTCCCACCCGCTCACCTTCGACCACTCCAACAGCATAGGCAAGGCAAGTCTAGGGGCGGGTCAAAACTTACTAGGGAGGTAGCTACAATGGCTATGAATATAAAGAACATAACCCAGCAAAACATGGTCATGCATGAAGTGCTGATGAGCATGTGGTGCTAAGGAGGATACCCAATTCTTCCGCATGCAACCCCCGGATCACAAAGGTGCTACCACGAGGAAAATGAGGTTCAAAGCCAAATGGCTAAACACCAACATCACGTAGTGATGGAAGCCTCCCAGGAAAAGGAGGTTGATGTTGATAATCCACTAATTATGCATGTGAACAACCTAGTAAGGCTCCATTCAATTTTTGCCAAACTATAAACCGGATGACCTGCCTTAGAGATCCATAAGCATCTTAGACAGGCTAAGACCGAGGGCACCTAGAAATAGGCAGGTTCCACCTCCTCATGCGCCTAGAAATAGGAAGAATCGACCTCTTCATATGCCTAGAAATATGCAACAGGATATTAAAGGATATTTAATATTCAATTATTAGTTTCCATTTATAAGTCGCATAAAATCAGGGATATTATTGAGTGTATATAATCTTTCCTAGTATAACTTTGTAATATTCTATATATTGGATGTAATACATAATAAGAAATTATTCAGCAAAATCGTGACATGGTATCAGAGCCCTAACCTTCTCTATTACGAATGTCTGAGTTCACCTTGTTGTTATTGACAATCAATTTTCCTCCTCAATCAAAATCTTAAGATCTGATTATGGCGGTGAATATATGTCAAATGCATTTCAATCTTTTTTACAATTCAAATGTATTATCTTTCAGCGATCTTGTCCTTCTACTCCTTAACAAAATGAGGTAGCAGAACGAAAAAATTACCACCTTCTTAATATGGTTCGAGCTCTTCTAATTGACTTTTCTATTCCATCTTGTTTCTGGTGTTAAGCATTATCTACTGCAGTGCATCTCATCAATCGGTTATTTTCTCCCATCCTTGATAATGTTTCTCCATTTTATCAGCTCTTTGGTCATCATCCCACATATTTCCATCAGCCCCTTTTGGCGGTGTGTGTTTTGTTCATTTACAATCTCATGAAAGGACTAAACTCACTCATCAATCTGTCAAGTGTGTATTTTTAGGATATGGTCGAATCCAAAAAGGGTATATTTGTTAGATACTACAACACAACGATTCCGTATTTCTCGTAATGTAATTTTCTTTGAAAAACAATTATTCTTCAATTTTGAGGTTGTGGTTTCTCCCATGTTTTCTGTTTTACCTGAATTTCCTACAGAATTCTCGCGATAAAAGCCGGGGTATGTTTACACTCACAAGGAGGTTGCACCAGCCACTGGTTCTAAGTTTCCTTCTCGGACGACTCCTCTCCCAAGCCCCTCTGATTCTCCACCAATGATATGAGATCCTTCACCGGATGACATGTCCCTTCCTCTTCGTCGTACTTCTCGTGTGCCTCGACTACCAGATAGGTATGGTTTTTCCTCACATAGTTCTATGTCTGCTACACTTGCTTCAATTTTCATTCATTCCTCCTACAGACAAACGATGGAGCAAGAGTGTTGGCAACAGGTGATGAAAGCAGAACTTGAGGCTCTTGAGGCCAACCAAACTTTGGGTTGTTGTACCTTGTCCGCCGACATTGAAACTCATTGGGAATAAATGGGTATACTCTATCAAACTTCATTATGATGGTTATCTTGAATGCTATAAGGCTTGATAGTTGCTTTGGGTAACTTCCAAGAATATGGAATAGACTATGATTAGACTTTTACTCCAGTTTCTAAAATGACTATTGTACGTCTTCTGTTGTCTCTTGCCACTTCCCAATTATGGTCTTTACATCAAATGGATGTGAAGAATGCATTCCTACACTGAGATCTTAAGGAAGACACTTATATGAAACTTACATCACATATGCCTTTTCCATCAACATATTCTATTTGTAAACTAAAACGCTCTTTGTATGGTCTTAAGCAGGCTCCTAGAGCATGGTTTGAAAAGTTCTATCGCACTCTTTTGGATTTTTCATTTACTCAGAGTCAGTATGACCCATCCCCATTCCTTCACAAGAGTACAGATGGGATCGTTTGTTTGTTGGTATATGTGGATGATATTATTATTTATGGATTTGATCACGTGAAGCATATTCACTCGATTTTTCATATGAAAGATTTGGGTCATCTCACTTATTTCCTTGGATTGGGAGTCCACACAACGCCGCATGGTATCTTCTTGAATCAACATAAGTATATTCAAGATTTGATTGGATTGGCTAATTTATCTGAAGTCTCCTATGTTGATACTCCGTTAGAGCTTAATGTCAAATATCGTAAAGATAAAGTCGACATTCTTCCGGACCCTACTCTATCACACGTCATGATATTTCCTTCGCCGTTCATACCGTCAGCAAATTTATGGATGGTCATCGTCATCTACATTTGGGAGCTATTCGTCACATTATTCGGTACCTTACTGGGACTCCTCGTTGTGGTCTGTTCTTTCTTGGAGGGACATCTCTTGAGCTCACTGTTTATAGTGATGCTGATCGGGCTGGGTGTCCTGATTCTCGTCATTCTACTACTGGGTGGTGTATTTTTCTAGATAATGCTCTCATTTCTTGGAAATGTAAGAAGCATGAATGTGTTTCTAAGTCTTCTATTAAGGCTAAATATCGTGCTATGTCAGCTGTCTGTTTTTATATTGTGTGGTTGCTGGGTCTTCTTGCAGAACTTGGAGTTCCTCAGCCCCGGCCTACCCCACTCCATGGTGACAACACTGGTGCTATTTAGATTGCGGCTAATCTCGTGTTTCACGAATGGACCAAACATATTGAAGTGGACTGTCACTACATCCGGGATGCCTATGATTCCAAAGTCATTGCTCTTCCCCATGTTTCTACTGCTCACCATGCCACAAATATCTTCACAAAATCCTTGACTCGCCATCATCATAACTTTCTTGTCAGCAAATTAACGCTTGTGGACTCACATCATCAATTTGAGAAGGGTTGGTGTAAATGGATATTCACTATTCAATTATTAGTTTTCATTTATAAGTCATATAAAATTAGGGATATTATTGAGTGTATAGTATAGAATCTTTTCTTGTATAACTTTGTAATATTCTATAAATTGGATGTAATACATACTGAGAAATTATTCAGTAAAATTGTGACACAGAAGCCTCTTCAGTTTGAAAGACGAAATGAACATGTCTATAATGAAGCACCTCATATCCATCCGCCTAGAAATAGGCAAGAAAATCGAGAGAAGGCTAGAAGTGAAGTAGGACATTCTCATCCGTCCCCAGAGACCCAATTTAGGGAAGATGAGGATTCCAATTAACTACAAAGGTCATGTGATCTTGATGATGATGATGATGATGATTCACCATTCTAGCAGGCCATTAGGAATGCCCCTATGCTGAGCCAGTTCACACTCTCCAAGATTCCCAAGTATAACGAAAAGGTGATCCCACGAAACATTTCAATAGCTTCAAGTCTCATATGAATATAAAGGGAGCCGGCCCAGCTATGACATGTAGAGCCTTCCACTTGACCCTAAGTAGAATGGTCGAAATCTGGTACACCCCCTAAGTGGAATGGTCAAAATCTGGTAGACCACACGATTAGAAGGAAGCATTTGGAACTGGTCGGATCTCAAAAAGACATTCCTTAAGTGCTTCACCACAAGAAAAGAAGGAAAATGACATATCCAACGCTTGCAAGATATGCAGAAACAGTAGGGCGAGTCCCTGAAAAGTTTCTTATTCCACTTCATGGATGAGATGACCCACTGTGTACAAGTAAGAGATAGGATGAGGCTCTAACGGCCCTAAGGAGAGGATTGGACATGAACTCCCTCTTTTGAAGAGATGTACAAGACAAAGACCCTACCAGTTATGAAACCTTACTAGAAATGATAAGGCATGAGATCCTTAATGAAGAATTGAGAGATCATAGGAACAGGGCTAACCAGGGACTCCCACATTCGTAAATGCAAAGAGGAAGAGGCCCAACTTCACATTTGATGGACCATCAAGAAAGACAATCGACTCTTCTCAACCCTAGGCAAGCATTGGCTATAGTGACACTAAATGAAGTGCCCACTTTAGCCTACAAAAAATTAAACCCTGGTGCTACGACATACCAAAACAGACTCTTTCAAAGAATTTTCCAAACAATGAGGGATAGAGTGAGAAATGCTGAGGTATATAGCCACACGCTGAAAGTAGGTACATTGCGAGGCACCTTCAGAGTGCCAGTCAAGAGATGAACATGCACCTTCGAAGAGATCTTCTCCTAGGCAAACCCAACAGCTTGGGAATGTTGAGTCAAGGCATCCCAACAGAAACGACGTTCCTAGGAAGAGAGATATTAACGCAGAACGAGCTAGGAAAGGTCAAAGACAAAGAAGAAGTCCCCCAAGAGCTCATTAGAGAAATTGATACGATCTTCGGAGGCCCGTATGTTGGGGAAGAATCTAGGAACTCCTAGAGAAATTACGCCAGGGAAGTAACGGCCCCCAATGATAAATTTCTTAGTCAACCGGCCCTCTCTTAAAAGAAAATCTCAACCTATCACCTTCACCCAAGATGATGTAGCAGGTATACATTATCCACATTGTGACACCCCAGTGATGAGGGTCGTTGTAGCACACAATGGCCTAAAAAGAATGCTAGTAGATAATGGAAGCTCTGCCAACATCATATTTGGAACCACTTTTGATAAGATGAAAGTTGATCACGGGCTAACCCCAGTGAGTTCCCCATTGTATGGCTTCATAGGCAATAACATCATCCCAATAGGTACAATCACTCTAGCAATAAAGATGGGGACCGCACCCTTGACTGCTCACCATTTATTGGAATTCTTGGTGGTAGATAATCGATCTGCTTATCACGAAGTGATGGAGAGACCGACATTGAAGGAACTATGGGCCATCACTTCCACCCACCACCTATGTATAAATTTCCCAACCGAGAACGGTATAGCTACAATTAGAGGAGATTAAAGGAGTGCAAGGGAATGTTACTTGAATTCCTTAAGGAAATTCGAACCAATAAGCGTCAATGTAATTACTATAGACATTAATATGGACAACGTCCTTGGACAAGAGGAAAGACATCGAAATGATGGATGCCTCTGAAAAAAGGGGCATCATTGGAGTCATATGTACTTCTAAAAAAGAAGCTATTTATGAAGAACAGAAACCCCTGAAAAAGGAAGAGATGCTAAACGAGTAACTAGTTTGGAGGAGTTGGACCCTTTTATCATTGATTACGAACCTTAAACAGTCTATATGGAAGAACTGAAGAGCTTCCTAGTCGACCTGCATAACCCTTCCAAACATTTGCAAATTGGAAAAAATCTGCCAATGGAAGCCAAGGAGAAGCTAAAAAGCTTTTTGTTGACAAATCTTGACGTCTTAACTTAGAAGCACGGAGACATGATCGGCATGACCTAAAGTTCAGTTGACATTGCTTGAACATTGATCAGAAGGCCACAGCACACAGGCAGAAGAGAAAATCTCTCAATCCGGTGATATATGAAGCTCTAAAAGATAAAATTAAAATGATGATCGATAATCATTTCATCCGGGAGTCTGTGTATCCGAAGTAAGTCTCTAACCTAGTGTTGGTCAAGAAACACAATGGCAGGTGGAGAGTTTGTGTGGATTTTTCAAACTTGAATCAAGTATGTTCTATGGACAGTTTTCCACTTCCCCGGATAGACCAACTTGTGGATCCAACCGCTAGACATGAACTTCTTAGCTTCATGGATGCATATTCCAGGTAAAATCAGATCATAATGTACCTAATAGATAAAGAACACACATCCGTTTTAAAAGACAAGAGTTTGTATTTCTACAAGGTCATGCCCTTCAGGTTGAAAAACACCGAAGCCACCTACCAAGACTTGCCAATAAAACTTTTGCTGACTTTATTCGAAAATCATGGAAGTTTATGTGGACGACATGCTGGTAAAGAGCTTAATTGCAAGGGAACATAGTCTCGAATATCTCGTTATTGATTATCATTTGCTGCCTTGTCTTCATGCTTTGTCATTGCTTCACGCTCGTCCCTTTGTATACCCCTTAGAAAGTGGAATGTGCATTCCAATTCAGAATCAATAGGTAATAATTCCAGATTCCTTACTCTTCAGATATACGGCTGAAATTAACAAACTAAGAACTATCAGAGATATAAATAAAATAAATAAAAACAAAATTAAAAATCTAAATTAAAATAAAGGCTAATTGGTAATAATATTAGTAAAAACCAAATAAAACAATCACCAGCAACGACACAAAAAAACTTGTCGTGCATTTTGTAAAATTCTGTAATATAGTAATAGAGTTAAAGTGTCGAACCCACAAGGATTGTAATTTAAATTTCTACCAAGTACTATAATTATGTAGCATCTATTTTATCTAGATAAATGAATTTTATAATCAATATTTTTTTAAGCTAATATGGTGACGAATTCAACAAATAAGTGCAAGCTAGAAGAATAATCAAGTAAGGAAGTCTAGGGTTATGATTTCACATAACTATCAAATATGATTCTCAAAAACTTATTTATCTCTAATCATTTTTCTATGTTTATAAGCAAGAATCCTAATGTAATTCTACACACTCTCGAGTGACGGATAAAAATTAATCTTAGAAATTAATTTCAATATCTTTAATTGGAATTTAAATCTAGAAATTCTCAAGTTCACGATTCTTTTATAGAGTAAACTTTATAGATCCTATACTTTCTCTTGAAACCTATAAAATTTGTTGTGTTAATCTTATGATCGTGCCTAAATTCTCCTCACTCGAGTGCCAGAATTGACTAGCATCTACTCATTCAACTAGTGGTCAATTAATTGAAAGCACTAAAATCGTAACACAAATAAATGGAATGAAAAATTTCATAGAAATAACTAAAATAAATTCAAATCATACTCTCAAGTTTTGGTTACAATCAAACCCTAGGAGAATAGTTTAGTTCATGATAAGAAACGTGAAATCTATATAATTCAAAATAAACAATATAAAGAAGAGAATAAAAAAAAACTAGTTTTTGTATAAATCTTCAATCTCCTTTCTTAATGTTGTTCTTGCCTCCCTTTGATATCTTGAATTATGCCCACTTTGCCTCCTTTAATTGTGTGTTGAATTCCCCTCTCAAAAGTGGTCTTTAGGGTTGTATTTATATCATCATGAAATCTTGGAAGGATTGGAATTGTATTGGGCCAAGAAAAGAGTTCAAAAGTATCAAAAACACATTTCTTGCACAGGAGGCGCCTCGATGCCCATGATACTGTTTTTCAGTAATGTGGGCAGTGCCCATATTCAGGTAGAAAAACTGCACTATGCGTCTTTCAGTATTTTATCATAATTTTTTCTCCCAATGTGATTGAGGTGATTAAAGATTTTTTGGAAAGATGACTCAAAGGGCCAAAACTTTGATTCAGATATCATTTTCCAATTCAAATGTTTTCTATGTCAAAAATGATTCTCAATATGAGACTACAAATGTGGAGCATAACATTTTTGGTTGGAAATTGATGTTTGATCATACTTTGATTGTATTTGATCCTTTTAACTTCTTTATTCATCCAATTGACTCCAAGTACTCTAAGTTTTCATTTTAAGGTCCGACATAACTTTTGATTATTTGCACTTTAATTCTCGAACTTTGGATCTCTTACAATTTAATCATTTTCTCCAATTTTTGTCTACTCTTACTTATTTCCTTCAATTTCATCAACATATATCATAACATCAAAACACAAATTAAAACTTTCTAAAACTTGTAGAAATAAGTTGAATATCAAGTTTGGATGATATCTAAAGTATGAGTGAAATACACTCATCACTCTACTTTGACTTTGCTGGCAACCTCCTCAGTCTATGAGGCTTTATTGACAAATTCACAATTTTTACTTTGAAATTTTTTAAAGAGGGCTTCAGCCTCGATGGCGACAAAAAAGACCCTTCTCACATAGCTCACCATTGTGGAAAACAAGTCTGCGGTGTTGCTAGTCTCAACAAAGTTTTGCCACTTCTCCGTCCCGTACTTGTAAAAAGTGGATATTATTGTTTGGACGTCTAGAGGAAGTAGGTCAAGAGCTTTAGAAGCCAGTTCATTGCTCCTCTTCTTTATAGAGAGCTTGGTTCATAAAGGAGCCTCGGAAGAGGTGGAATCACTTGTAGACCTCGCATCCTTGGAAGATTCCCGCCTTTGAGGCTCCACGACAGTTGACCTTTTCTGTCCTCTAGAGGTCACAACTATGGATGCTGCCAACAACTTCTCTCCGACAGGGACATTAGAGTGAGGATGAGGAACATCGTTTGAACTACCCACCTCGGTGGTAGAGAATCCGTGTTTCTTTTAGGGGCATCCTCAATGATTTTCTTTCCATTTTCCTTTAGGGGAGGTCGTCCCTCATATTAACTACAAGTCTCCCAGCTAACCTTTTTATTTGGTCTTCACCTACTTGGCCCAGCAGATGAAGGCTTCAGATCCCTTCATCCGGAGGTGGAGATAGCAGCGAGTATAGTGGCCATGTCCGGAGTGAAGTGCTTCCAATCCGAGTAAGAGGTTATCCGAGTAAGAGGTTAGAGCTTTCACACAAGGGACGATATCATCCTCACATTCCTGCCACTTCCCCATTACCCAATATCATGTCTCCTTCCATCCTTTGATGGAGAAGCGAAGACCTAGGATAAAGAGAGAATGTGACCTCTACGGACAAAGGGAGTACCACTCTTTCGAGTTCCCTTTCCCTAGGACCCGGGATAGGAAAATGGATTGAAAAATGTAGAGATGCATGTACTCTCCGATGAAAGTTTCCTTCTAGAGGAAGAGGTCCTAACTAATTGGGCCCAAGCATTGGGGATAAGTTGGGTGGAGGCCAACATGTACAACTTAAGTACGACTCTAAAGAAGGGACGTAAAGGTAGGGAAAGCCCAGCCTTTAGGAGGAACTCGCTGATGGCGACGTAGCCCTGCTTCGGAAAGTAGGCTCGCTCATTAGGAATGGGGAAGATGAGTTCTATGTTGTATAGAATCCAGTATTTTCTCCTAAGCTTGGCTAGGTGGGTTGGATTTACTGATTATGGGATTTTGGCTGCCCCAAGCTATTTCATTGTCTCTCCTACCCCTAGAAGGTAGTACACTTTGTCCAGCCTAAATGGCTCGGACCGGTATGTCGTGTTAGTAATTCCAACTCCCATTTCAACTGCTACCTCACTAATGTCAACAGTTTTTCCCAGTAAAGTTTGGAGATACCATTGATTTAGATTTTAAAGTTAAAAAATTGAGAATACTTACGAGTTGGATGAAGAATGGTGGAGTATATCTGGAAAGTGAAAATGCGAAAGAGAAGAGAAGGAAAACTTGGAAATTTTGAGAAATTCGAATAAGGAATGCGTTAAAGGCAAAATGATTTTTTGCCATAAATCTTCCCCTCTTATAGGCATTGGTCTCAAATCCCAGTTGTTGGATGTCGATCCGGATCATCCAACCGTTCATTTAAATTTTAATCTAAACCACTCAATGCATCAACCGCTTCATCTTCTACGGCCCAAATAAGAGCGTCTAGCCCACGCGCTCTCATGCCCCTGAACTTTGCAAGACGTATGCAAAATAGTCATGATTGTACAATAATATGGTGACGGTTGTGTGCGTAGGAAGTTGAACTATTTCAAACTGTTTTTTTCTTGGAAACAAACAAATACAGCAAATCATTTGGGCGTAATAATTTAGGACATCTCGTGTCTCCCGAACATTTTAAAATCAGGCTCATCGTAATTAGCAAGTGAAGACCTAGCAAGGGTCGAAGCCACTTCTCATCAACCAGTTCAGATAAGGCTTTAGGTATGGAAAGGCTTTTCGAACGATACAGCCTCGAACTTGATTCGCTTCGCTGACACTCCTTAGGATTACTACAAAAAGAGAATTATCTCGAAGTATACAACTTCGGACAACACTAGCAGGCAGTTTACACAAGTCAAGTACATTTAAATTCTAAGTATAAATACTGTGATATAGTAAAAACTATCCCCCAACAAAATCTTGTATATATATACACAAGTCCATGCATTATATAAACAATCATGCTTAGACTTGGGGGACTATTATTACACCTCGCCTTTGAGGCTCAAGTCAAAGTGTCACATAGTAAACCATGTAGGTAAAAAAGTCAACAAAGACCCAACGGTCAAAAGTGAAGAAATCATATGAATGGCTGAATTTTTTAAGCCGAAACTCTGTATAAGAAGTTGAAGTTTGTAACCCGAAGTGCTGTATAAAAGATGGAAGAAGTCGAAGCTCTTCAAGAGAATAACCTTCCTCTGAGGCCCATTATCTATCGATAGCTCATGAAGCTGAAGTTGTCTATTACAAGATCCTTAGGCAATCGTTAGAAATGATTGATGTAACGTTTGTAATAAAGAATGTCAGGTGTGTAGGAACTGACCCATTGTCAGTATCTTTATTGTATGATAAACAGTAATGTGAAGCCTCGGTCAAAGAGATGAGGCCACGTGATTCTGATACAACGGACACTACGTCGACCAAAGCACTATAAATACTTACTCTTTGTAACTGAAAAGGAGTTGGATTCTTGGATTTTAGACTCTTGAACCCTTGATAATAAATGTTCTTGCAAAATTCTATACATATCATCTAGTTTTTACTCCATATACATTTTTTTATCTTTTTATGAGTTACTCTGGTATTCAATCGATGATTGTTATTAGCGTAATCATTTTCATTCCACCACCGATACTTGAATACTTTTGTCTTACGCCGTAAAACATCTCCTGCATTCACATTCATCCCGCTTTCACCGGCGCTCCGATCAAAACGCATTAAAATTTGCCTGAGTTGGCGTGAGGGGGCTCGACATCTATGAATTAACGTGAATGTTAATTTATTCAAAATTGATACTAAAGAATATATATGTGATGATAAATGTTAAATCATTTATACTAAATGAATATAATTTAATTTTCCATTAAGTGAGAATTGGATGCTAATTAGTATACTTGGACGTAAATAATGAACTGTATTGTTGAATGTGGAATTCTAATTAATATTAATTAAATTAATATAAATGTTAATTAATTGAGAATTAATAATAAAAGCGTGAACATGAATGTGAAAATTATAATTAATATTAATTAAATTAATATGAATGTTAATTAATTGAGAATTAATAACGGGCATGCATGAACAAGAATTTTGTAATATTTATTACACTTTGTAAATTAAATACATAATGAAAAATGAAAAAATGAGGTACTTTGGAAATAATTTAATTGCATTTGGACTATAATCGTTCAAAAATTATTCTTATTTAATATATTATAGATTATGCATGCCAAAATACATAGCACCTCATCCAAAAAAAGTGTAAATAATTTCGGTGCAAGTAGCTTAATTGGTGGATAATTCACATAGTTAGAAATGCTAAAATAGGAAGGCCGGTCCCTAAATTGTAAAGGGTGGCCAATAGACATGGTGGGATTTAGCATGTTTTATCTAGGCTTGGATTAGACCGCCAACAACCTTTCACAAAAAGTAGCAAGTCTGATTGGACTTCAGACTAACTAATGTCTTTGATTTTCTTTTAACTAAATTGTTGGAAAAATTATTAAAAAAATTGTCTTTTTAATGCGGTTTCGATTTGTGTGTGGTGGCAACAACAATATGCAGGAACTATGAGAGAATGATTATGAATGCGATGGTGGCAGTGAAAAGGAATGGAGGTGGCAACCTGCATGTTGGTTATGGAAGATAAACACGATGGTGGTTGTTGGTGTTGCTAGGGTTTGAGGTTGGGTGGGTCATGGGTAATCAGTCTTTCGTGGTAGTAGTGGTCATGAGATGAGGTGGTCATGGTAGAGATGGTTGACGATGGTGTCTATTTGCTCGGATTTGCTTGTAGGATTTATGTCAACTTGATTTAGTTGAGTCGGCGGTTGAATTGGTCAAATAAGTCTTGTTTCAATAAATAAAAAGAAGTTTGACTCTCACTGATGAAACTTGCATTGTAACTCACAAAAGATAAATGTAAAAATTCCACCTCAAGTCAAGTGTTTCTCACGCTACAGGGAGCTCTCACAAAAAATTGGTTACAACTAGTTGAAAAATTATATATGAAGATATAACAATTTGTCTTGGAAATCTTCAACAAATCTTGATCCGAGCTCAATTTAATCAACCAAACAAACACCAACCGAAGAGGTTCGGCCTACAACATTACCCACTTGATTGCCACAATTTTACTCACCCACAAAGGGTACACTTGGTGATTGGTTTGCAAGCCACAAAGGACGAGGAAATATAGTAGCAATCGAAACCTCAAGGAAGAGGAAGAAGAACCAAAATAGGCCAAACCTTACGTTTTTCTCTCTTTCTCACAAATCAACACAATGGAATGGTTGTACCATGAAGCCAAATATATATTACTTAGGTAATCACAAGTTGGGCTAAGAATTTGAAGCTAATGAGCCAACAAACAAAAAAGCAATCCAATAGGCCAACAAGTCTAATACCCAATATATCACCACCAATGTAAAGCCACAACTTGGGCCATCAAAAAGTGTAGAACACGAGCAACATTAACTTAATTAAGTTGCTTCTAGTGGCCCCAAGTTATTTTCGGTTCGAGTCATCACCAAGGTGTCGATATAAGTTATCCAACATTGATTTAACATCATCGGCCGAAATTTATTAGGTATCAAAACCCAACAAATCTCCACCTTGATACCCAATCAACCTTCAAGCAACCAAGACATAAAGTTGACGCTTACATAATCAAAGCAACCAATAAAATTGGAATCACAGACCTTACATCGTGTTTACAGTAATCGAGAGTAAATAAATATGCGATAAAGATATCATATAGGATAACACAACTCTTTTAAAAAAAGACACGTTCACATAGAACAACATATTAACAACAAGTTAATCAATCAAACGGCCAATACGTATGCAACAAATGCATAAATGATGCCACAAAAAGATCTCACCACACTTATCATATCACATTCTGTGTTGCTCACACCTCGAGAACATAACATCACTTCTCCCAACCTAAGTGGATAATGGGTTTCTACCTAACAGAAGTAATGGAAGTGTATCTATCACACTCCACCTGATCGGGGTCTCTTCACAGATAAATGATTCCAACATTTAATCACCTCTCAACTCGTGATCCAAATGTCACAATCTACATCCCTAATACAAACCACCAGTATACCTCTAGGCATCTATACTACACATCACCAATAGACACATATTGTTAATGTGTCACAAACCCACTATCGCAAATCAACACCTTGGTGACCGCAAAGGTTATAGCTCAATTTAAATCAACTCACACACCACAAGGTTACTCCAACACCAATACTCAAAAAATCCATAGAGAAATTGCGTGAAGTTGGCACTCACAAAAAGAATAGAAGAAAGAGTTGGCTACTTCAATACACTCACAAAAAAGGCTCACAAAGAGAAAAAAGACAACCCACATTTGACTGTCTTACATAATCTCACAAACTATATAGGCTCACAAAAATGGTCGCACCTCTTTCTTCTCACTACTACTCTCTCTCTCACCACTCACATAGTAAAAGGAGTACGTCATAGATTTCAACATACTATGCATGCAAACATATTACATAAAGTAATCAGATTGGTCTCAAATTTATGCAAATGCACATATCAAACATATTGAAATGTGGCATATAACCATGCAACAGAATTAAGCAATCACACAAATGCATATATAGTAACCAAGTTTACTTTCAATAAACCTCATTCATGTCATAACTCAACACAATATCAACATTCGCCTCACCTCTCTCATTATCTTTCCTTTTATTATCATTTCTTGGGCAACCTATTTCATCATGTCCAAATTACCACAGTTAAAACACATTTTACTTTTCGCACTTACCTTAGACCTACATTCGCCATCAAAAGTTTTATGAAAAAAAAAAAAATCTTTTCCTTTCGTCAAATTGAAAAATCATATTTTTCATTAAAAAAACACAACTCAAAACGCATTGTCATTTTTACCAAAATGCACAAAACATAAAATACAACAACGACGACTACAAGCAAAGTATGGACACAATTCACACAAAATGGTTTAATAAAAACTTTTCTAAGGTCACGTGCAACACTAACAATGAGAAATAATTGGTGACAAATTCACAAAATTTAAAGCCAAAAATTAACAAGATATTATTAGGTCTAGCAATAAGCAATTGTTACCCCTACATGATAACCCAAACCTAAGTCAACCTCACACGATGACTTCTAATGCGAAAAATAAATGACTAAACTACACAAGTGTCTCAACTGCAATAATAAAGGAAAAGAACACGATACCAAGCGAACCACATCTGAAGGTCCGTAAATATCAAGAGATGCAATTTCACCACTTTAGGGTCATCCCTATTCGCCCTAAAGTCTACAGCAACTATAGCAACCAATCAAGCAAAAAATAACCTGAACGCAAAAGGGGTAAAACTACCGAGAACCACAATTTTGCCCAAAATTGAAATTGAACACCACCACAGAGTTTGTCATGCTACTAGAAACATTCTGCATGAAGATGTCGTCACCGAGAAACTTTCCATGAGCCACCACCATCGCTGCGTGTGGGCTTCGCCCATCGGCGACACGCGCCACCACCTACCAGGTGTACTTCCACCTGCACGGTCCACCGATGTTCACTGTTTCTCTAAAGGATGAGCGATTTCGCCGAAAAACGCAAAAAATAGGTTCGATAATTTTTTTTAAAACTAGGCAGTTTCTATACCAATTTTCTCCTTCGGTTCTTCCATTTTTCAGCCAATTTTGGTCGATTTTTCACAGATTTCTCAATACAACATGCTCTGAAACCATTTATCGCGGAAATCTTTGAGAAATCATGATTCGGGGTCAATTTAATCAACCAAACAAACACCAACCGGGAGGCTCGACCGACAACTTTACCCACTTGGTTGCCACAAGTTTACTCACCCACAAAAGAGTGCACTTGGTGATTGGTTTGCAAGTCACAAATGAATAAGAGATAGAGTAGCAATTGGAACCTCGAGAAAGAGGAAGAAGAACAAAACCGGTCAAACCTCACGTTTTTCTCTCTTTCTCACAAACCAACACACTAGAATAGTTAGAGCAAGAAGCCGGATATATATTAGGTTATCACAAGTTGGGCCAAGAATTTGGAGCTAATGTGCCAACAAACAAAAAGGCAATACAATGGGCCAACAAGCCTGATAACCAATATGTCACCTCCAATGTAAAGTCACAACTCGAGCCATTCAAAAGTGTTGGATCGCGAGCAACAGTAACTCAATTAAATTGCATCTAGTGGCAACAATTTATTTATGGGTCGAGCCATTATTAAGGTGTCGATATAAGTTATCCAACATCCGTTTAATATCATCGTCTTAGATTTATTAGGTATCAAAACCTAACAAAATCTTTAATTTTTCTAATTTGTACCATCTAAAACACTTTCAACCGTTTTATGTAGAAATTTTTAACCATTGGACTCACTTTCTTAGTCGATAGGAGAAAAAATTGAGGTCATGTGTACGTTTTGAAATGGCTAATTTCGATAACCTATTTCTTAGATTGAAACTTCTAAAAATCCCCATCTCAAATAATCGAATGTAAGTATTATACGCAATTACTGCAAAATATTCTTTTGGAGAAGAACAAAAAACTGAACTGTGTAAATAATTCAAAAGAGAGAAATTGACAAGAAGTGCGACAACACTAATCTTTACCTTTAGCACTCTTTCAAACATTGCCAGTGTAATTTCAAAATCCTACCTTATTAAGAATGTTACATCAAGATTTGTTTTTTCATTAAAATGTTTATAAATAATTCAAAAGCTATAATTAAAAAGTGTAGTGTACAAATGTTTTGTTGAACATAAATTAAGGTATTTTTCATAAATGCAGTCGGTCTCATAATATAATTGGAGATTTTGTCACATGAATTATTTCCACTTCCAATGACATTTTCACTTAATCAATCTGTACCTTTCACTTTCCCTCTTAGTTTTCTCTTTTCCTCCATGGGTCAAGCACTTAAGGTAAAAAAGCTCCCTTTTAAAAAAATTATTAATCATACTCGTTAAGACCGTATTGAAGAGTACAACGAATAAGTGTTTTCTTTTACTCCTTTTATTTATTAGCATTATCAAGTATTATGTAATAAATCGTACTAGACATGCTATATGTGAGTTTTGAGATTAATTGTGATTAGCGTGTTTGCGTGTACTGTACTGCAATTATAAAAACACAGAACGATAAATGAAATTTGACACAAATGGGTTGGAATGCGAAAAAGTCATTGTTAAAAGGGTTGTATCCAGGGGCGGACCTAGATTAAATTTGAGTGGGGGCGAGATTAGGGGCGAAGTCAGCTCGTCGAAGTAGAAGGGTCCAAAGTTGAAGGGGTGGGGGGTCTACGGGGGTTCGGGGGCAGCGCCCTCGAAATTATTTTTTTTGAAAATTGTTGAATAGTTTAGATTTAGTTGCATTTTCCCAACTAGTTCATGCTATATAGGCTATGAACGAAGCCTCTCACCCTACATCAAACCCACAAATATATCCACTCTGACCATGCAACAGTTTTTGCAATCACAGGTGGTCAAAATGAGATTTGCATAACATACCAATTCTTCAGCAATATTAGCCACCTGAACTACTACGTGGCCAAAATACTTTCCTTTCGAATCGTGGGACTTCAATTGTCAAATCATCTCCAAACTCTTCTGGCAAGCTGTATTCAAGTGGGAAGGAAATTTAACTATCAAACTCTATGAGATTGAAGAATATGTAACAAGATTAAAGAGAAAAATATTACATACAAAACATGAGTTTCACTAGATCCTGACTGCATTCGAAATAGAAAATAAACAAAAAAAATTGTAAAAATAAATAAATAAATAAATTTTTTTTTTTTTGGTTTTTTTTTTCAGTGGGGGCGGCCACCCCCGCTGGGCCCTTCGTGGGTCCGCCCCTGGTTGTATCGAGCCTTGCTCAGCCCAAAGAGGGTTGAGTCGCAAGAATTCTTACTGATTGTTGTAATATGAGGTGATGATCTGGTGCCTCAGGTTAATCAACTTGATCTAGGCTTTACTGTGCTTATATCATGTTTGTCTGCAAAAATTTACTTTTGAGTAACTTTTAATTCCAAAGAAAAAACTTACTTATGGAACTTCTACTTATTTACCTATAAGTAAATATTTAAGCTTAGCCAAACATACAAGAGTTTGAAATTGGAGATCTTAAACTGAGACATTCTAAAATCTAAATGAAACAAACACCTTGAGGTATGTTAATAAGTTGGCGAAGCTACTCAAGGAACATGGATGACAATCGCTCTGACAACATTTAAATTTATTTGTTTCTTTTCTAAATTTATGTAAAAAAATTATTCTTCTTTATTTTTTTGTATATATTAATAATACTAGTGAGACGCACGTGCCGTAGTATAGTTGACTACGTAATAGCGTGACTGATTTTTTATTATTTTTGGAGATATCACTAATTAAATCTTATTTAGCAAAACCTCTTCAATAAAAAATTTGAAAGTTACAACGAAATATACGCAAATAAAAAAAAAAAGAAGCTAGAAACAAAAGAGGAAATTATAAATCAATTCAAATTTAAATACACACATACACTAACAAACTACCAAGATATTGTTGTTTCTTTTTTTTTTTCTTTAATTTTCTTGAAGTACAAACCTTTAGAGTCTTACATATCATTGCATTAGGTTAATAGTCAACACCAAACTTCATATAATCTGAATCCTTATATGCACATAGTTAGGTTTCTCCAGTAGACATAGCAATGAAATGAACTCAGAATTCATATAGCCCACTCAAATTTACAGAGTGTGGGGCTTAATTTTTTATTGTTTAAGTCTTAACTTGCCTACCTAATTTTGGACATTATCTATTGCACTTTCAACGAAGTGAACCATGTCGCAAATTGCTTATCACTTGATAGGCAGCATAACCCCCATCTGAAGAATCTAAAAGTTCAAACCAATGAAATTCGATTGCTTGCTCAATTTCAAAGTCAACCAATGCACATATTATATATTAACTACATGATAATCGTCATTCCAAATTCAACCGCAACTCATCGTAGTCAACATTTATCTCATGGGTTCGGGGCAACGCCCCCAACTTTGATCGACCTGACCGGTCGGTCGAGGCGGTTGAGGGAGCAGCGCCCCTCGTGGGGTCCAAGGGCAACGCCCATGTCGGTGACCAATCGCGGGGTCGAGGGGCAGTGCCCCTCTTGGCAAAAAAATAATAATAATAATTAAGTAGTAATTCCAGAAATCGCGACATGTGCTACAAAGTGTTTTGCCCATTTTATATTGTAGTGGTGAAATATAGAAAAATAATTTTACATACATTTTATTACAATATAATTATCAATTAGCACATTGCAATAAATTTATAGTTATAACCTAATCTGATTAAAAAAACAAAGAAAAAAAAAGTGTAGATGCCCTCTTAAATTTACTCATCTTATTTTCGAGGCAATTTTAGGCTAATAAAAGCATATGTATTATGTATCTCAATGTATAAAAAAAATTGTGTACCTCACAGAGACAGGACGAGTTTTTTTTTTCTTTTTACATTTTGAGTCAAAACCAACCCAAACATATGGTTTCCATACAATCCATTCCCATTTAAATTCACAAAATTCGCAACAACTCATTGAAAATTCATCATTAATTTCATTATTCATTCATAGCAATTCACATTAGGGCTGGGCAAAATGTCCAAATCGAACCGGAACCGAACGGATTTTCTTAAATTAAAAACCCGAACAGGTATCCGAATTGAGAACCGACGAGTTTGGTTCAGTTCTCGGTTCTAGACCAAGAACCAAAGAACCGAATAAGAACCAAATTTTTTTTTTTTGACAATTGGATATTTGGGTTTCAAGTATATTGACCAAAATAAAAAAAATTTGAAAAAAACCCACTAAATATAAAAGGGACAGAGCCCTAGAATTTTCGGTCTTCTCTTTTTCAAAACCGACCAACATAAAAAAAATTGAAAAAAAAGCCACTAAATATAAAAGGGAAAGAACCCTAAAATTTTCGGTCTTCTTTTCTTCTTCTCTCTCCAGTCCATTCCCGCAGCACAACATGTTTCTCGTCCAGTCATGAATCATTTTTTCTTAACTTGAAGAAGTTCTCCTCCTTCTAGTTCACACACTAAGTTGGAGTACTCTCGTATTTATTCTTTTCATATTTAAGAGACGTGAGATTTTACTCTCTTAACGCTGACAGTGCTTTCGTTCTTTTATCGTGTTTACAATGACAGGTTTTTTAAGCCTTTTAAGAGCTTTGCACAGAAATTTCCAGCTACAGTTATTGGATTCCTTTTCTTTACATGATACTCAAGAAATTGTTAACATTTTAATGGTACATGGCAAGTCAAGCAATCGATGATTACATTACATAGTTGGTAAGTATTTTTAATACTTTAAAATATTACGTTCATTTGTAAAAGCTAAGATTGAACCTGGTCAATATTCACACACAGATTCACTCGATGAAAGTACTGAGCACGTTGGGATTGCCTCACTTCTCACAATGTTTTCAGAAAACATGAATGATTTTGGTACCACTTCTCAAAATGGAGAACATAGTTAGATGTTTTTATATGTTACCTTTGGTGGGTAAGTAGTGGAGCAGTAACTGTTTGAGGGAAGTAGCAAAGACAATTGTGATCTATATTGTCTAATACTAAAGTGTTAGCATTTTGTGAAAACTTTCTAATATGTTATAGATTAATTATTCAAGACGCACCGACAAAGTTTTCTAAATATATTTATATGGTGTTATTATAAATGTTAAAAAATTAATTATAGTAGGAACCGAATAGAACCGAATGGAACCGAACCGAACCCGAACGGTTCCAAAATTATATCTGGAACCGACGGTTCCATTTACTAAATACCTGAAAATTTCTGAAACCGAAAAAACCAAACCGACCCGCGCCCACCCCTAATTCACATATCACAATACTAAATTTGTAACTCACAAATCAATCTGTAAAAATATACTAAAAGCTCAAAAGTTAGAAATTTCGAATTCAAATATACCTGGGCACTGCATTACAAAGCTCCTACCCCCATTGCACACTCATTTTAAATTATCACATAAAAAGCAAAACACATCAGTAAAATTAACAAGAAATTAAAATTAGAACGATTCAAAATAACGAGCCAAAGAGGGCACATAGACAAAACCAAATTAATATAATACAATAAAAAAACATCCATCCTTAACAACAGTGTCGCGTCATCTCTAGTGGCTGAAATTTCTGATTCTTTATTGTTCTTCTACTTCTGGCGTCTCCATTGCTGCTTTTTTTCCTGCGATTTCTCGACAATTGTATTGAATTTCGGGATTCTTTTACTTTATCATAAATCTCTCTGTGACACTTTTTTAGCAGTTCATAACTTACATCACTACTCTCGACAGCATCTATAATAAAAATAACTAAATACATAGCAAAGTGAAAATAAAAGAAATCGTTAAAAATGAGTACAAAACAAAAGAAAACATAAACCAGTACAAACAACTCTGTCATGTCCTGCATATATGCCAAACCAAAACCCACAGCAACTTTCATCAATATCTCGTGCTTTAGCTGTCTCTATGAAATCACACAGTAGACATTTAACACTTACATAGATACACCTAATAAATTTGGGGAGCCAAAGTTGGGGAAACATGATTTAAGCTTGATATCCGTGCGCTAGAGATAGGAATACAAAATAAAACTCGAAATAATAACTAGATAGGATGGTAATGACTTAGGATTACAAAGGGCACATAAGGAGAAAGGAGCAGCCAATGCCAAAGAAGGAAGAGCAGTAAAAACCCACTTCAAAAGAGTCCAAAAAAAAAAAAAAACCACCGGAAACTCCAAAATCAGATGCTGCAGCTCCACCACCTCCTGCAGCGACGGAAGACAAAATCCACCATTCGCTCAATAGGAAAACACCCAGAAACAAGAAAAGTGAATTGTTGCCGAATATTTGAAGAATATTGACGTTGCATCAAAATTTCGTTGTTTTGTCATATGATAAGCAGAGGTCACCTTCCCAACAATGTTTCTTACACTACTTTAATAAATGGGCATTTTAAAGTTGATGATGTAAGTGTTATGCCCTAAGTCCAATCAACTTTGGACATAAGCACTTTTAATGTATATATAACCGATGCATATTTATGGCAAGATTTATTATTGAATTAATATTCTAATTAATTAAATAATAGAATCCGTAGATTTAAGTTTTGGTGATTTGTTAATCACAAAGAGTTGTGATTGTGAGATACAAATTATATATGACTTAATCTTAAATCGTCTGTGGTTGTATGTAATAACGAGATACGGATATCGTTATTACGGATAGACCATCACGTGTGGCATTTCTTACTTATAAAGTAAGTAGTTGATCTCACAAGCTAAAGTGTGGAGACACTTGAATGAACACGTGAATATTTTGTTATAGAACAAAACATTGGAGACCCGCTAAGAGATTCCACATGGAAAACTATCTGAGTGTCAGTGGTTAATCTCTAACATTCGGTAGTGGAATTGGTCCTTTGACTTGAGGTCATCATAGTGCCTTATGTGAGGACAGTCATGCTTTGGTGATGTCGAATGTTGCTCTGTCAAGGGTCGCTAATACGACATCGTTCGGGTATGTCAAGAATCATATGAAGGTTGTGAATGATCAATAGAGGATTCGTCACTCTTAGATAGTAAGAGATTATGATCTACATTTCATCCAGTTAAGTTGATAATGAAATCCTTGGCCAAAGTGAACTCATAAGTCGGAAAAGATTTTTCGACTTACATTGACTTAACAGTAGGATAAAAGATATGATCGATAATTGAGATTGACATACGTTCATATCTCGTAATTGATCAGATCATATTGACGAAAGGATTATAGTTTCACGGTAAACGAACAAGTTTGGTTTTGTCACGCCACGTGACATTTCCTGTCACATGTGTTGCCCTGACACATTGCTAGATGTCAATCTGGGACAACGAATGTAAATTGATGATAAATTAAAAGGGTATTTTAATTTATCGGTTTTGATTAGATCAAAATAATAATTTATGTCGTTAGGCATCGTGATCGGGAACCTAATGGATCACACACAAAAGAGAATCAGAATAATGAGATTTATCAATTAATTAATTAACAAGTGTTGGATAATTAATTAATTGGGTTGCTTATTAATATGCCCGAATTAATTAATTGGATTAATTAATTCATGGACCGGATTTAATTAATTTGATTAATTAAAGTTGGACCGGGCTAAGTTAATAGATGGGCCAGCCCGTTTGGACTTGTTTTAATAGGCTGTTAGGGTTTGAAAACTAGAATGGAATTTTCATTATTCTTGCTAGCACGAGAAAAGAAAACCCTAGCCGTCATTCTTATTCTCTGTGTGGATCACCATTGGAGGCTGGACAATTGGACAGCTTGGATTGTAGATCGTGATCATTGGAGTTCGTGAATCAGCAAAAGAGTTTGCGGAATTCATCAAGGTATTATTTCTATCACAGTTTCTATCTAAACATAAAGCAGATCATTGTTTGGGAATCGAAATTGCTTTACTTCCGCTGCGCATGATTAAGTAGGTTCCCAACAAGTGGTATCAGAGCCTACTTTGTGTTTGTTAGAAATTGTTTTGCGTGATTGAACAGTCAAAAGTTGATAGTTTATATTTGTTTCTTGAATCTGGCGATTTAGATAATTAATTTTATATTCAAAATCTGATTTTGAAAAAGAAAATAATTATAGGGTCGAAAATCGAATCTGAACAAGGTTGGCAGCAGTGTTCATGGCGGCAACACCGCCGCCGGAGAAATGGCAGCGACTGCTTACGCTCAAGGCAACGTGCGACAGCACGCTGCTGCTAGCAGATCGCCGCTGCCTACGCTCAAGGCAGCGTGTTGTCGCATGCTGTTGCTAGCAGAAGCAGCGGCGATTGTCGCCGCTGCACAGAAAACTGCAGCGTTCGCGCTGCAGTCTAGCAGCAGCGCGAACGCTACCTGCGTGCGGCAGATGTCGCCGCTATAGGACAGCGGCGACGATCTGCCGCAGGTGGTTATTGTGGCGCCATCACGGCACCGCCAATTAAAAAAAGGGGTAAAATTTTAGGGTTCCAGTCGATTTTTTGGGTGAGTGGAGGCGGGGGCCTCTCCTGCAATTTGTAAGATTGCAAGCCCCCGCCTGCAATTATGGAAAAGGGGTCATTTTGCAATATTTGAATTGAGTCCCTGTCATGCAATTTTCGAAATTGAAGGGCTTGTATTTAATTCTAAACTTGGGTCAATTTGCAATTTTCAAAAGGGTTTTGAATTTAAATAAAATGGTTTTAAATTAATTTTTAAAATGGTTTGACCTTAAAGTTTTCAATTTTGACCCATTTAAAATTTTATTTAAAATTGACGACCTTTTTATATTTTCGATAAAATTAGATTTTAACTTAAATATTAAATTTTGACCCTAAATTGAATTTTATTTTATTTAGGAGTTTTATCCTAAATTGAAATGTTAATTCAATTAAATTAGAGTTGGACTCTAATTTAGTGTTTAATTAAAATTTGATTTTAATTAAATTATTCACCCTAATATATTTTTGAAATTAGAGTTGGACTCTATTTTGACATTTCAATTGAAATTTGATTTTAATTAAATTGTCTCGCCCTAAAAATTTTCTTAGAATAAGAGTTGGACTCTAATTTTGTATTTAATTAAAATTTGATTTTAATTAAATAAGTTCGCCCTAATATCTTGGAATTGGAGTTTGACTCTAATTTTATATTTAATTAAAATTTGATTTTAAATTAAATTTAACCGCCTTAAGTTTTGAAATTAGAGTTAGACTCTTATTTGATATTTAATTAGAATTCGATTTTAATTAAATTATCTTATTTTAAAACTTTGAAATTAGAGTTGGACTCTAATTTTATATTTAATTAAAATTTGATTTTAATTAAATAGTTCCGCCCTGTAATAGTGGAATTAGAATGAGATTCTAATTTGGTATATAAAATTAAAATTTGATTTTAATTAAATATACCCGCTAATTAAATTAATTGATTAATTTGATTAATTGATTATTTAATTGTTCTGATCCATTTGTCTAAATTAGTTTAGACGATTTTAATTGCTAGAAACTTGAAACATGTTTGCATATAATATTAGATATTATATAGGAATGTATTTATATGATGAATGTTTTATTAGTGGATGATTATGGACTCGACCATATGGATGTGTTGAATGGTTAGTTTTATTCTTGTTGTTTTATGAGCCTGCGAGCTCTAATCTATTTTGGACCTGCGAGTCCGTTATTATTATGGGCCTGCGCGTCCAATATTATTTAGGCCTGCGTGCCAACTAGTATAGGATACAAGTTGCAGCTGGACTAATTGAAAATACAAGAAGAGGAGGAGACCATAGAGATGGAGCATTGTATGAATCAATGATATACCCCCTAGGAACTGACCAACTAGTCTTCCTTATGGCTCGGAAGGACTAGAAAGTATAAGTCCATAATCATCCACACTATTATATGTATGTTTATTTGCATGTTAGATGTATAATAAAATATATATAATTATTACGATGAGACATTTGTATGCAAAACCCCTCGCTAAAAATATTAAGTCAGTTTCTTATTCGCCTTCCATCATTATAGTGAAAAACGAGAATCCTAAATCGATCTCAGCTTGTTGAGTACACTCAAGGCTGGTCTATTATGGATATGTTTGACACTATGAAATATTAGATATTTTTGAATGATGAGTTTGACTTAACTAAAATTTATCTTTTGTTGAGTACACTCAAGGAGATGAATTTTAGAGGCATGTTAAAATATTAAGTCATATTTATATTAGCCTTCCATCATTATAGTGAAAAACGAGAGTCCGAAATCGATCTCAGCTTGTTGAGTACACTCAAGGCTGGTCTATTAGGGATATGTTTGACACTATGAAATATTAGATATTTCTGAATGATGGGTTTGACTTAACTAAAATTTATCTTTTGTTGAGTACACTCAAGGAGATGAATTTTAGAGGCATGTTAAGATAATACATAAGATGTGTGAAGACAAAGAGTTGTCGCTTAATGATCTGGGAGTTGTATGGAGATACAATTGATAATAGTATCTACCCAAATGTTTTATTAAGATTTGTTGAGTACACTCAAGGTTTTAATAAAATAAATGGGATTCCAGCCCACTGGGAATCAAGTATGGATTTCATAAATTTATGTGAGAGGGTCATAAATTTGAGTTAAACAGTGGGAGCGAAATTAATTTAATAAAAGACCATGTTAAATTAATCGATGCATTTTATATATTATTCTTTTACTTTTCGTCATTTACATTTATTGAATCTTGAGTAACCATATGTATTTGAGCGGCATACTGTATGCCAACAACCAAACCAAATTTTCTTGATTGGCACGGCAATCTGAGAATTGTTCTCATGCATGAAAATTGATTATGTCCTTAAGTAGCCCTTTCCAGATACACTCGTTGATGACTCGATAAAGGAAGATGTAGCTGCTATAATAAACACAGTGATGACGATAGTACTGCAACATGTGTGATGTTTGCGACTATGTCACCTGAGTTACAAAAGCAACATAAGAGTATAGATGCTAACACATGATTTTCATCTAAAAGTGTTGAATGATAAATAATCACGTGTGGAAATATATGAGATTTCTATACCAGTGTATAATGGCAAAAGAGTCTCCGGCCAGTTCTGATGTGCTAAAGACGTTGACTACTTTGAGAAGTTGTCTCAATTGAGTTCAATTATGAACAATGAACTAAGTATGACTTGGTTCTACAATCTTTGCCAGTAGGTTATTCATGACTAATTATAAATTTAACATGGATAAATTTAAATGCACACTTATTGAGTTGTTGAACATGCTTAAGACTGTTAAGCCCGATATCTATGTTTATAATGGGCAAATGTTAGTCATAGATTCATCCAGTGAAGTCTAAAGGATGTTTTAAGAAAACATCTAAGATGACTAAGACTGTTAAAGCAAATAAGGACAATACCAAATCTAATGACCATTATTATCATTTTGGAATGACAGGTCATTCGAAAGAAAATTGCAAGGCTTATATCCACTTCATTAGTTTCATGGGTATTGGATACTAGATGTGGATCTCATATTTGTATAAATATGCAGAAACTAAACAGAAGTAGATCACTGCAAAAAGGGAGAAGTTGACATGTACGTTGAATATGAGCAAAAGTTGCTGCATTGCTTATAGGAGCTACTTCTTGCTTTTGCCTTAGGCTCAATATTAGAATTAGAGAAATATTGTTTTGTTCTTTCCATTACCAAGAGCATTAAATAAATTTCATGTTTGGACATGAATTATTTTAACGTTAAGGACAATTGTTGTTCCTTTTATCTTGATAAGATCTTAATGGTTATGGTAAATTACAAAATGACATTTATATTCTAAATATTGAGTATTCTATAATGAGTATAGATAAATAAAGGCACAAAAAATGATAATCTGAATAACACCTATATCTGGCATTGCGGATTTGGTCATATAAATGAAAATGCAATTCCAAAATTACATGGAGATGTACACTTGGGTCAAATGATTTTGAATCATTTGACAAATGCAAAATATGTCTGTTAGGCATAATGACCATATCTCCTTTTACTTGAAAAGGAGAAAGATCTGCATAATTACTGAGTCTAATACATAGTGATGTATGTGGACACATATCAATCAATGCTAGATAAAGTTTCTCTTATCTCATCACATTTACTAGACGGCTATTTCAGAAATGGTCATGTATATTTGATGAAATTCAAGTATGAAACTTTTGAAATGTTCAAGGAATTCAAACTAGAAATTGAGAAACAAATGGGAAAATAAATTCTCACACTAAGATTTGATCGATGTGGAGAATATCTAAAATGTAGAATTTTAGATTATCTAAAAGAGAATGTGATTCTCTCGCAGTGGATTCCTCTACATGCATTGCAATATAATGGTGTATTTGCAATGAGGAATCATGTACTATTAGATATAGTGCAATAAGGACAAGCCATGCAAACATTTCAAAATTGTTTTGAGATCATGCACTGATTGCCACGTGTTGCGCACTAAACATGTCACATCTAAATCGGTTAACAAAACTCCATACGAGTTATGGAAAGACAGAATGCCCCACTTTTCTCATATGAAAGATTGGGGTTGTGACGCTTATGTGAAGCGCACTGAATCGGATACGTTTGAAACTAAATCCGATAAATATATATTTGTGTGATATTCAAAGAAACAATTGGATATCAATTCTATTATCCCGTTGAGAAAAAGGTGTTCATCTCAAGATATGTCACACTTCTAGAGAAATTGTTTATTCTAGAAGAGGATAATGGGAGTAGAATAAATCTTGAAGGAGTTCAAGGATTCACAGATATAGTTAACCAAGTAGATAAACTTGAGTCTGATCTCAAACCTGTTGAGAAACGTACTCTTGATCAGGAAGTGGAGACTCCTGAGGACACGACAGCTCCATGTAAATCTTGTAGGATTATTTGACCTTCTGGAAGGTAAGAATCCATGATTACTAATCTAGCATTACTAATCGAGGATGATGGACCTATTAATTATGCATAAGCAAAGTCAAGTGTTGACTCGCTGACATGGCATAAGGCTATAATATCCGATATGAATTTAATGTTGCCAAGGTTTTGACCTTGGTCAACCCGCCTAATGGATTAGAACCCATAGGTTGTAAATGAGTTTACAAGAAAAGTTCAATATGGATTAAAATAAGCATTTTGGAGCTGAAATATTCGATTTAATATAAAAGTCAAAATGTTTGATTTTATCAAAAATGAATTGTGTGTTTAAAAGAAGATAGTGGGAGCATTGTCGCATTCCTAATATTATATGTATGAGACATATTAATAGGAAACGACGTCTTTATATTTCAATTGTTGAAATTATGGTTGTTAAATAATTTCTTCATAATAGATATGCGAGAAATAGCTTGATCTATAGAGATAGATTTATAATATTGCTTAACTCATCCAGATCTATATAGATAAAATTCTAAGAAGATTTTATATGGAGAAAATGAACTAGGAGTTCATGGATACATTGATGCTAACTTCTAGTCGGACTATAATGATAGCATATTTCAATTAGGATATTGGTTTACTCTTAAGCGATGTGTTGAAAAGGTTCCAAATAGAAAATCATCGTTGATTCAATAATAGAAGCCTTATACATCACTGCTTTAGAAAGCAACAAAAGTTGTTGTCTGGGTCAAAGTGTTCATTAATGAACTTGGAGTAGTTCCTAACATTGTTGATCACATGCTTCTGCATTGTGATAATAGTGGAACCATCGTGCAAACGAGGGAACTAAGGTCTCATCGATGATCCAAACATGTGTTAAGGCAGTATTATCTCATTGAAAAAATAATATAATGAAATGACGTAAAGAAAGAACGAATTCCCACAAGTTATTAAATTGCAGATCCATTGACAAAGAGTTGTCGCAGCATAAACATGATTGTCGTGTGAGCTCTTATGGTATAAGACACATAAGGGATTGGATCTAGTGCAAGTGGGAGTTTGTAAGTGTTATACCCTAGGTCCAATCAACTTTGGACATAAGCACTTTTAATGTATATATAATCGATGCATATTTATGGCAAGATTTATTATTGAATTAATATTCTAATTAATTAAATAATAGAATCCGTAGATTTAAGTTTTGGTGATTTGTTAATCACAAAGAGTTGTGATTGTGAGATACAAATTACATATGACTTAATCTTAAATCGTCTGTGGTTGTATGTAATAACGAGATACGGATATCGTTATTACGGATAGACCATCACGTGTGGCATTTCTTACTTATAAAGTAAGTAGTTGATCTCACAAGCTAAAGTGTGGAGACACTTGAATGAACACGTGAATATTTTGTTATAGAACAAAACATTGGAGACCCGCTAAGAGATTCCACATGGAAAACTATCTGAGTGTCAGTGGTTAATCTCTAACATTCGGTAGTGGAATTGGTCCTTTGACTTGAGGTCATCATAGTGCCTTATGTGAGGACAGTCATGCTTTGGTGATGTCGAATGTTGCTCTGTCAAGGGTCGCTAATACGACATCGTTCGGGTATGTCAAGAATCATATGAAGGTTGTGAATGATCAATAGAGGATTCGTCACTCTTAGATAGTAAGAGATTATGATCTACATTTCATCCAGTTAAGTTGATAATGAAATCCTTGGCCAAAGTGAACTCATAAGTCGGAAAAGATTTTTCGACTTACATTGACTTAACAGTAGGATAAAAGATATGATCGATAATTGAGATTGACATACGTCCATATCTCGTAATTGATCAGATCATATTGACGAAAGGATTATAGTTTCACGGTAAACGAACAAGTTTGGTTTTGTCACGCCACGTGACATTTCCTGTCACATGTGTTGCACTGACACATTGCTAGATGTCAATCTGGGACAACGAATGTAAATTGATGATAAATTAAAAGGGTATTTTAATTTATCGGTTTTGATTAGATCAAAATAATAATTTACGTCGTTAGGCATCGTGATCGGGAACCTAATGGATCACAGACAAAAGAGAATCAGAATAATGAGATTTATCAATTAATTAATTAACAAGTGTTGGATAATTAATTAATTGGGTTGCTTATTAATATGCCCGAATTAATTAATTGGATTAATTAATTCATGGACCGGATTTAATTAATTTGATTAATTAAAGTTGGACCGGGCTAAGTTAATAGATGGGCCAGCCCGTTTGGACTTGTTTTAATAGGCTGTTAGGGTTTGAAAACTAGAATGGAATTTTCATTATTCTTGCTAGCACGAGAAAAGAAAACCCTAGCCGTCATTCTTATTCTCTGTGTGGATCACCATTGGAGGCTGGACAATTGGACAGCTTGGATTGTAGATCGTGATCATTGGAGTTCGTGAATCAGCAAAAGAGTTTGCGGAATTCATCAAGGTATTATTTCTATCACAGTTTCTATCTAAACATAAAGCAGATCATTGTTTGGGAATCGAAATTACTTTACTTCCGCTGCGCATGATTAAGTAGGTTCCCAACAGATGACATGGGTGTTGCTCAGAAGCTGTTCAATGAAATATCCCAGTATGCAGTGAAGTGCAATGCACTCACTTACAGAATTTTGTGGAAAAGAGACGTTTGTAGCAGAAGCGAAAATCTTGAAGCCTAAAATCCTAAAAGAGAGAGAAGAAATGGCTTACAAGCACCGACGACGCTCAATACAACGCAAATCTGTCTAAAAGAGACAGAAGAAAGGGCTTACAGGCGTCGACAGCACTTAGTACGAAGGTAGTGGCGGACATACAACGATAGAAAGCAGAACTGCTGATAGCACCACAAAATCAGGGATTAGAGATTTCTTGCCTAGAGAGCTACTAGAGCGGACATTGGATGCTTAAGCCCGAGAAATCTAAGGAATGCAAGTTATGAAAACAAATGGGAAAATGCTTAAACGACATAGTTTTGGTTGATGATAGGAGAATTCAACACCCGTTCAAAAAAAAAAAAATGCATCTTTTATATTGTTAGGACAAGTAGATTTTGCCTCCTCAACAATTTTTTTTTTTTTTTTTTAATCCCTGACGGAAGATTCTGACTGTGCCACTAGATGAAGTAATACAGGTATGTGATAAAGTTTGTTAATAATTTTCTTTATACCAACTTTCTGAAAGGGAATAAGGCGTGACTTAAATGGGTCTAAGTCTGAGGAAGGTATTGAAAAAGATGGTAAACTCTGACTTGATCGCCTAATGTGGGGCCTATGAGCCAAAATACGTGACTAATGTGGGTTTAAGTACCAAATGGCACGCCTATTATTTTCTATTTTTTATTTTCTTTTTAGTCAAATAAACTAATTATATTAAAATTAACCGTTATTGTTGACTTTTATTAAGCGAGTGAGATTCAATAACGACTAAATTTTCAATTTTAATTGATTTTTAAATCATACCGAACAGGCATTTAATTAGATGATGAGGCTTGATTTTGCGACCTTGCTGCCGGAGACGGAGGCACATGGGTGACGGAGGAGCGACCTCCATGGCAGCATTTGAAAAAAAAAAATCTAGAATTTTTTAATATATAAAAACGATATTAATCTCCACCCATGATATTATTAACACCCCCACCCCCCCCTCCGGTGAAAAAATTGTGCATAATTAATATTTATAGCAAATACATCCTCAACCTTTAATATTGGATTTTAAATCTCTCAAACTTAAGTACTACGTGCATAATTCGTCCTTTTTATATAATTATATCTCTCTCTCTCTCTCTTTTTTCGCCCTCTCCCCTAACTCAAGGCTCAAGCTTTGGCTCTAGCTCATTGTCGTCTCGCATCCTCTGGAAGTTTGCTCTAAGCTATTCGATTCAATAAATCAGAAGTCATCGATAATTCAAAATTAAATTAAAGATGTACATAGAAAATACGAGGTGGCCAATTATTTGTGTCAGCTTGTTAGGGATGCCAATGTTTTCAAATCTTAAACGGTAAAAAAGTACCCACAAAATTAGTTGCCAAGGAGGATGAAGAGGACAGTTTATCTACAATGACTACTTTTATTACAACTCTCAAATTAATAAGAATTTAGGTTATGTGTGTTGTAACATTTTTTAAAATTTTTAAACTTCCGCAACAAATATTAATTATTAGTTTTGATTTTTAATATTAACTTTTAATATAAAATGATATCTCATAATGTTAAAAGTGTAATGTGCATTTTAAGGTCCCATTCGGTATGGATTAAAATACAATTAAACTTGAAAATATGGTCGTTATTGGGTCTCACCCGTCTAATAAAAGTTAACAATAACGCAATTTTTCAATTTTAATCTGATTTTAATCCCTACCGAACGGGCCCTAATTGGTATAATTCTCTTTATTTGGGGGGTTAAATTTTACACTATAAAAGGGATGAGGTTTTATAATTTGCACACAACTTGAGATACAACTAGAAAATACAAGTTAAAGAATTACCCTCCCATATAAATTTCATATTATATTCTTATATTTTGACAACTCGATAAAGACTCGTTCTTTATCTTCCTATGGTCATGTCCATATAAAGAGAACCATCTGCGAGTCATATGAGTTTTATCTTGAAGTCGTGTAGTGCCGAAAATACTCGGACAACACGACTTTAGAACAGCATTCTTGACGTGACTCCCCAAAGCTTGCATTCTAATTATCTTCTTGTTGAATTATAATATTCTTATGTTTATATAATTATTGAATTAGGGTATTTATACTTATTAGTTGATATGTTTATTTACCCACAAATCACCCATTTTTTTAACAAAATATGTCAAATACTTCCATTAATTTTATATTTTATCAAAGTCTTAACAGGTAAATGGATAACACCGAAACTTGAATAAAAAGTAGCATAGTTTATTCTACGCTTCATCAGGCATTGTATCAGAAGTCTGACATAAGAACATGAACAAAACATATTTACATTTCATTATTCTGTATGCAATTGGGAATTCGAAATTCCATGGTAAACCTGGTGAAGCAATATTCAGTAATTAGCTGCAACAATTTAAAAAAAAAAAAACTCAAATTTTAGTCCTAAGTGTTCGGGTTAAATGAAAAGGACCTCTTCATTGATATCGGCGCTTTTTGAATGGAACGTCCATGTGAACGACTCTTTATCAGCCTATATATGCTCGAAGCCGCATAAGGATTTTGTTCTTCTTTCTTTCCACGAACATTAGCAGCATTACAGATCACAGAAGTAGATGAAAAATCCATAGAAATCGATCTTCTAACTGTTTGTTGCAACGCCCTGTCCACTTTTGCACGATGATCAGCCAAATCACTTTGCACTCGATACTTACCATCATTGAGACTAACGCCAATATTTTCTGCGCCAATTCTCGTTTCACCAGTTAAATTCGTCTCTACTTCGCGGTCTTCTAATATTTGTTCTTCCTCTTGCGAACCCAAATTACTCGAATGAGTGTCCACTTCACTCGTCTGATCAGCAGCATTCGTATTGCTGACAATCGGGGCACGACAAAGGGGACAATGTTTGTTTGACCTTAACCAGGTATCGATACATGAGACATGAAAAGCATGGCTACATTTGGGCAACAACCTAAGACTCTCATTTTCTTGAAATCCACTCAAGCAAACAGAACAATCAGTACCTTCAATCAAACCTTCCCCACTTTTGTACTTAAAAACTGCTATAGAATCGATTATCGACTGATGTAACCCAACTGTACGTATATACCATATAGGATGGTCCACCACAGGCCATTGATTTTCATCGATAAAATCCTCTCGGGCACTATTCTCCAATGGTACTGAATTTCTCCTCTGGGAATTCCTTGACCGATACCTCCTTATAGAAAGATAGGACATAACCATAAAAGTAGCACCAAGAACACAAATGATGAGGATCCAAATTGTTGACATATGATGTTTCGGGCCAGCCAGAGGCGGAGACTGTGGTGGTGGCGGCGGCGGGCACGGCAACAATGGCGGTTGAGGTGGTGGTGGTGAAGTATAAGAAAAAACTTCATTCTCAGGCTTCTTCTCTACTAACAAAAACTTTCTATGATGAAATGCCATCAAGAAATGCTTTAGATTCAAGAAATAGGAGAGGATCAAATAAGGAATTGATTGTTTATGCTTTAATTTTGTTGAATATTGACTGGGGAAGATTACTTGTAATTTCAATATTGGTTTAGTTTGTCAAAAATTGATTGACTTGCAAAGTTAGTGGTTGGGTAGGCTATTTGTTAGTGACATTTCAATGCACATTCACTTGTTTTAATATTTATTTAATTATATTATCTATATTTCCTTTTCAAGTTGTTTTCGTCAATTATCTTTATCACTAAATAGAAAACTTTAAAATTGACACGGTACCTAATTTTCCAAATTTTTAAAGGAAAAACGAACTTTTTTTCGTACTTGTCAAAGCGTATCAAATCAATTAGAAGCTTGGGGACTCCTCATTCCACACGGAATCATGTGTAAAAGATAGACCATCAGGTAGATATTACTATATTTCGGTCTTGTATGATATTGAACCACACATTTTGTGCATATAAAAATAGACATAGTTGAAAGATAATTGAAGCTATTTGTTTGTATGGTTCTTATCTTGTCAAACTATGTTCAGTTTTATGGAAGGAAATATGTCGATATTGTTACCTAACATATTTTCTTGTAAAATCAAACGTGACAGTAGAATTGGCTCAACTTTTATCCTTCGTCAACCCTAAGTCTAAAAGATTTATGGAGATTTTGTTGATCGACTTGTAATAGCGTGTTCAATACTCTATTGATCAACAAAGTCTTGTTGACAACGATGACAATTGCAACATAAAGTGAAACATCGACCCATGTAACAAGCTACACCAAATAATAAGGGTATGTTTGGATCACATTATTTTGGAAAAATGTATATTGAAATAGTAGATTGATGGAGAATGTGTGGTTGAAAAAGAAGGAAAAGTTATTGACGTGATGAAAAATATTATTTTATTGAAGAATGTGTGGTTGAAAATGAGTAGAAGAATGAGAACGAAAATGAAAATTTTAATGTGTACCAAACATGGGCTAAATTTAAAAAGTTAATTTATAAAGACCACAATTTTATATTGTAAATCGTGCGGTGGGTTGATTGGCGGTGCTTCGCTATGCTGAAGATAATAAATCAAATTTGTTTGTTTGAAAAATTAAAGTCAATATTATATTGTTAAGAAAATCTATGTCAATAGTTTGAGGGTAATTTGTAAAAATGGTTCCTAATCTCTATGCCTTGTGCGAATAAAGTCCTGATTCTTTCATTCTTGGCACCGAAGTCCTGAACTTAAGGTTTTGGTGCAAAAATAGTCCAACAATCAAGAAAGATTAGGGTTTGGACTAGTGATGAAAACAAATAATGGAAGCGAACACTATGATAATCACATTTCAAAAATAACAATTTTATCAAATTATTTCGAAATTCATGCGTTAATTCCAATTAATAATATAACTAATATACATTCATTATATTTTTCTAATTAAGATATATATAATCGACATATATATATAATTAAGATATACATAATTAATACATTCGGTCACGATAAAAACATACTTAGTCACAGAGGATCACCACAGACAAATTCGACACAACGCAAACCAGCACCACAATCCGCTACCAGTCATCGCCATCAATGCACCACCTTCTACTCAAATTCACAGCCATAAATAACACGTTCACCCCCAAATTCACACCAACAATCACCCCATCATCATTTCCACCAACACCTTCAATAATGTTTTTCATTTCGCAAAGTCGCTCACTGCCTCACCCTTCTTCTAGAATTTGCAAGTTGCAAGCTGTTGGGAACCTACTTAATCAATGCGCAGCGGAAGTAAAGCAATTTCGATTCCCAAACAAGAATCTGCTTTATGTTTAGATAGAAACTGTGATAGAAATAATACCTTGATGAATTCTGCAAACTCTTTTGCTGATTCACGAATTCCAATTATCACGATCTACAATCAAAACTGTCCAATTGTCCAGCCTCCAATGGTGATCCACACAGAGAATAAGAATGACGGCTAGGGTTTTCTTTTCTCGTGCTAGCAAGAATAATGAAAATTCTATTATATTTTTCAAACCCTAACAGCCTATTAATATGAGTCCAAACGGGCTGGCCCATCTCTTAACTTAACACGGTCCAACATTTAATTAATCAAATTAATTAAATACGGTCCATGAATTAATTAATCCAATTAATTAATTCGAGTATATTAATAAGCAACCCAATTAATTAATTATCCAACATTTGTCAATTAATTAATTGGTAAATCTTATTCTTCTGATTCTCTTTTGTGTGTAACCCATTAGGTTCCCGATCACGATGTCTAACGACGTGAATTATTATTTTGATCTAATCAAAACTGATAAATTAAAATACCCATTTTAATTTATCATCAATTTACATTCGTTGTCCCAGATTGACATCTAGCAATGTGTCAGGGCAATACATGTGACGGGAAATGTCACGTGACATGACAAAACCAAACTTGTTCGTTTATCGTGAAACTATAATCCCTTCGTCAATATGATCCGATCATTACGAGATATGGACGTGTGTCATCTCAATTATCGATCATATCTTTTATCCTACTGTTAAGTCAATTAAGTCGAAAACTCTTTTCCGACTTATGAGTTCACCTTGGCCAAGGATTTCATTATCAACTTAACTTGATGAAATGTAGATCATAATCTCTTACTATCTAAGAGTGACGAATCCTCTATTGATCATTCACAACCTTCATATGATTCTTGACATACCCGAACGATGTCGTATTAGCGACCCTTGACAGAGCAACATTCGACATCACCAAAGCATGACTGTCCTCACATAAGGCACTATGATGACCTCAAGTCAAAGGACCAATTCCACTACCGAATGTTAGAGATTAACCACTGACACTCAGATAGTTTTCCATGTGGAATCTCTTAGCGGGTCTCCAATGTTTTGTTCTATAACAAAATATTCACGTGTTCATTCAAGTGTCTCCACACTTTAGCTTGTGAGATCAACTACTTACTTTATAAGTAAGAAATGCCACACGTGATGGTCTATCCGTAATAACGATATCCGTATCTCGTTATTACATACAACCACAGACGATTTAAGATTAAGTCATATGTAATTTGTATCTCACAATCACAACTCTTTGTGATTAACAAATCACCAAAACTTAAATCTACGGATTCTATTATTTAATTAATTAGAATATTAATTCAATAATAAATCTTGCCATAAATGTGCATCAGTTATATATACATTAAAAGTGCTTATGTCCAAAGTTGATTGGACCTAGGGCATAACACTTACACAAACCAATTCAACACAACAGAAAAATGATTAACTGGATAATACATGTGACAAGGAATAAATTTCACAACCTTTATTTCTGGAACTATTTCTGGCAGTGGAACAAATCAACCTATTCATCAAAAGAACGTGATCAAATATATGAGCTTATCAATAGTTTGATATTAATTTGCACAGAAGAATAGTGAATCCAGATGGGGCCAGGGGTTCATCGCCACCACAACATTTTTTTTTTTTTTTTTTTCTCAATTTATACTGAATTCAAATACAGTTTGGCCTCGCCGCTGCTTGGAGAAGTAGGCCAGTGATACTTCACCGCGCCGTAAAGGGAGATGGTCGGGTGGGTGGGGTATGGGTGGTAGAAATGGTTGGTTTGGATTTGGCTGGGTACGTAGATTAGATAATTAATTTTTTATTAATTATAATTATTAAAATCTAATTACTACCTGACTTGTGAAATGAAAATTAATCCCCATTGTTTTGAAATTTAGTCTTTCAATATAGGTTTTTAGATAATTTTTCCAATTTTTTTTTTTTTTTTTTTCCTCTGAACTTTTAGTAAAATCTCCATTAAGTCAACTAACTTTGGTTTATAGAAATCAGATAACTAAAGTTGAATTTATTGTCAATGTTAATTACTCCGTTAGCTCCATGGACCAAACTTAACCACCTAATCCTCCATTAGCCTCGTTTCTAGGTAAATACGCCACCTTATCATGATGTGACTGCAAGTTTTTGAAATTGGGGGATGATTAGAGCTTTGAATATGCTCAATCGAATGAATTACTATCGATTTTTAAATCAATTACTTATAAAAACTCGTACTTTAATAGACGGTGTTGTTTTATTTGAACAACCAAGCTTCAGAAATAGGGTCGGGAACAGGGTCAAAAACAGGGGGCCGAGGCCCTTGATTTCAATTCATATGGGGCCCTTTTTTTCAAATCAGGGGACGCCTCAGCCCCCTGTTTTTGAGTTGGTCACCGAGTCAGGCAGAGCAACATTATTCTTATTTGAAATATTGTGTCTGCTTTGCTCGTTTTATTGAACAGAAAAGTATTTGGTATTGGCTTGAATGAAGTTCATGAATCACGATAGTTTAAGAGTAGAGACGAAAAACTTGTCAAAATAATTGGCCAAGAGGCACTCCCTTAGACTATCATTAAACAACTCTTAATTGAGGGACAAGCTAACAAAGTTTAATTTTGGTCTACAAACTTGATATCTATAAGTAAAAAATTGTATTCGCGTTCATCAACGTATTGATACTGATGGTTCAATCAATTCATTAAATTTTTGAATTAGGTCAAATTAATGGGCTAGAACATGCCCATTCTAAATTGTGGTAATTATATACAACCAGAATTTTAGAGATCACAATTCAAAAATTAAATTTTAAATTTGTTTATACAAAAAATCAGATCTTAATTCAAACTTTTAATATTAATAATAATATTATAAAATTAATTAATTTACCCTACACAATTTCAATCACAAATCCTAATTATACCTCGCCCTTCTTTTTCTTTCCAAACCTCTTACCACTCTATTTTCTCCTCTCACCCTCTTTTGTCAGCGATGTGTAGCCCATTGCACGGGACGGGCAAGCGCGCCATGCATCAAATCTGAGCCAAGCTCAGCGACTACACTATGCGAGTCACAAGTGTTGCTGATTTGAAATGGCGATTAGCACAGTGGCCACTCTGTGTGGTTCTCAACGGTCCCTTATGAAGAAATCAAAATCAAAAAATGGAGGCAGAGTTAGGGTTGTTGCATGTTGTTCTCTCCATAACCATCTCATTCTCTTCTCTTTCTTTATTTGTTGCCCGACGCATCTGAGCACTGCTGCGAACTTATAGTGATGCCTAGTTGCTGCAAAGTCACGACGACGTCGCGGTTAGGTTGTGGCGATTGTGATGGCGCGGTGGCGAAGTGGTGGTGATGTTGGCGGCCTGGTGAGTTGGCGGTAATCGTGGCGTGGCGCCGTGGTTGCTGTGAAGTCATGTCCCGATTGTGCAATAAATTATTTTGGATATGATTTTTTGGTAGTTTTGGGGTAGTGGTGGTTGCGATGTTGGCTATGGTGGTGAGGTGGAGGTGATGTGGCGGTCTGGTGAGATGGTTGTGATGGTTGTTTGGGTGGTCATGTGTGGGATGGGATGGAATGGGATGGAGGGGTGACCAATAAATTGGTTAATTGTAATCAATAAATAATATATGAACTAAAATTTGTGGTTGTAACGCACAATTTATTAAGTTGTGAACAAGAACTAACTTATGACCAATTAATTTGAAAATTTATGATCGTCAAAAAAATTGTGACTTATAAAATTTGTGATCGATAAATAAATTGTGACATATAATTTTTTTTATTTTTTTATTTTTTTGCAATCGATGAATAGTTTGTGACCTATAATTTTTTTATTTGTGATCGGTAAATAATTTGTAAAACAAAATTGTGATCTTAATATATTTAATTAATAAAATATATTTTAAATTAATTATTTCATAAATAAGATTTAATTAATATTTGATTTTTGAAGTTTTAAACTTTGTTTCTTAATTAAAATGGGTCCTACTTAATCTTTTATAATTGAAATTCTCCCTTAATTCAATTAATTGGCTTCGTAAAAATATGATACTTTCCTTGAGACCGAGGGTGGACTAGAAATAAAGAATTGGAAGTGTAAAAATGATCTTCATTATGGGCTTGGTCCAACCTAAAAGAGGTCGTGCCACAACTCACCCATTTAAAAACTTAAATTGAGATCTACTAGGGTTTTAGTAGGCACGCTACTCCATGAGCCACTTTTTATTTCGTTTTCCATTATAAAATAAACATGAACAAAAAATATAAAAAACAACAAAGTTATAAAGCACTATCTTGAATTTTTCTTGCCCCTTCAAACAAATCTCAACAACCCAAAAAACGTGGTCGAGTCTATTGACAACCTACATCGGGCAATCTAAAATGCAAGTCAAGCATGCTAATACAACCCATTTTACAAGTTACAACTCTACTCAAAAGCTTGAGATCGTTTATACTTATGAATTGTTCTAATTTTTAATTCAATTTTCCAACTTTCATATTGATAACTCCTATTGATCAAAATACACAAGATCTGGATAAAACGATTCAGAGTTTAAACTCAAAAATGCAAACTCTTTACAACCCAAGTATCAAAGATCTCATCGAACGTTGTTTTATTTTTTTACCATATTGGAGATTATGTTCTTTTTTGCCTTTTTTGGGCTTCTTTGTTTTAGTTTATTCACTTCCCTTGTTTTGTTCACAGAAATTTTATATTTAAATTCTTTTTGAAATACGATTTTTCTTTTTTTTTTTTTCTTTTTGATTTTAAGTGACCTTAGCACCTGCTTCTTCAAGTGGAGCTTCAGGTTGAAGAGTTACTTGAAATGCTGTCAAGATATCAATATATTTGAAAGAGCTTCAGGTTGAGCAACTTAGCAAGTTAAATGGAACCTAAAGTCGTGCAACTTAAACACGCTTTTCATCTGTTTGAAATTAGGTCTGGGTTATTGGGTCTTACATTTGAAGTTATTGGACAATAGATTTCCAGTTGGGCCAAACCCATTTCATCAGTCTTCAGTTGAGCTGGACTTGGCATTACAATCCAACAACTCTAAATACTTTTTAATCCTATATATATAATACCCTAAATCAAAGTTCTAAAAGGCATAATGCGTGGCGATGCGTGGAGGTCGAACTATGGGCTAGACGAGCTTAGAAGAAATGTATTTTCTTATTTTAATATTATTTTAATTTTTAATCAATTAAAAATAATATTTATTAAACATTTAAAACAAATTTATAGGAACTTTATACTTTTTTTTTTCAAAGTTTCCAACAAAAATATAAGTTTCAAATTTAAATACAAAATAGTAAGTAAATAGCATAGGAACTTAAATTTGATCTAACTCTTTATCGAACTCCAATTCAATAACCTCTTCTTCATCTAATTCATTATCCGTGTCTTCTGATACAAAATCTTCTTCGTCGGACTCATTTATATCATTTTCTTTCCACCCCCATCATACTCCTCATCATCACAACATTCTTAAGAAATTATCTACAGTAAATAAGATTCATTGGTCACTTCAAATGGATATTTTGATTTTAAATAAGGACAAATTGAAGAAATTAACATTTAATAATTTTTAATTTCAAATAATTGTAAAATAAAAAAGGGCAAGGCGCCCATAATTGTGCATGGGCGCGTTTTAGCGGTCAACAATTGTAGTTGACGGCTAATATAAGAAATTAACCAACTTAGTTTAGCGTTTTGGCCACGCCTCACGTCAATGCGCGCTTTTTAGAACACTGCCCTAAATAATCACTTGGTTTGTACACTTATCGTGGAAAAGCGCCATAAAACGACCTGCACTGCACACGTGTAGCATTGATTAACCATAAATGGGCTTTTCAAGAATATAATCTTAATGACAAATTTTAATTAATTATTAAATCACATCAATTAGGAATATTATTAGATTTAAAGTAGTGGGATCACTAAGGAAAATTAATGAGGACCGTTGGTTTGTAATTTTATTAATTAATTTGTGGTTTAAGGATGAAATAAAAGGGCTTTATTTTTTGGACATGTTTAAACGGTTTAGAAAGATGTGAAAACTTACTGATCAAAGATTGATCGATTAAAATGTCATAACGGCGGTTTCGAAGGGTTCTTAATCTTCTATTCTTGGGATCGAGATTTCAAATCTTTCGCTCTTTCTAGCACTTCGATACTAAATAGACGGAAATTATCCGCTTAACAATTGAAAAAGATGCAGCATGTGGAGCACACTTTTCAAGTACAAAATAGATTGATACCAAATAATTATAATCTATACATAGACTACACTTGTTATTTTGATTTTGGATGTACATAAATTTGCAATAATAACTTAAGACTTTTGATTATGGAACTCAACCAAATCAAATCAAACTTAATCATTTGGTTCAGTCCATAATTACACAATGAACCAATGGTTCCATTATAAGATAACTATTGGTTCTTAGTTCAATTCGATTTTCTTTGAAATTGAACCAAAAAACATGCACCCCCTAGATTTAAGTAAATATCTAATAATTACCCTATTATTTTTCTTGTTCCCTTAACAATTTGATTTTGTAATAAATGTAGAATTTTTCTTTTTACTGATATTTCTAACCCCATGTAGATAAGTGACTTTTTTTTGTAATATATACAAATTCTATGTCATTTTTGTTTATTTTCTTGTTCTGAATTATATTTACATTAGTAATTCCTAATATGGCATTAGAGTAGATAGATGTTCTTAAGTTCGAGTCTAGATGATACTTCCACTACCAACCCCTCGTAGCACCTACTCCCATCCAGCCTAGTCTCGTCCCACCTAGTATCGCACCTCTCATTACTCTACCCTAAAAAAAGGCTTTTATTTGTCAATTCAATAGAAACTATCTACCAAAAAATCAAGTTCAACATACTTGAAATGTTGCTGGTATAAATATCAAGAATTAGGAGCCTATTTGACAGAGATTAAAATCATATTAAAATTGAAAAAATGATCGTTATTGTTGACTTTTATTAGACGAGTGAGACTCAATAACTGTCATATTTTTAATTTTAATTGTTACCAAACAGACTCTAGAGGAGGACAAACTTTGATGCAATTGTTGTAAGTTGGAAATATTAATAAAAAAAAATTCATAAAATATGCATATATGTGTCAAACCATTTGGAAAAAATTAATGTTATGGCATCTACCTTTAATGTGGTTGCCAAGTTGATGATCGGCTTCTCCCTGTCATTATTTTGCAACTTTAAATGGTTCGTGTATTCAATTGTTCATCATATTTAATAATAAAATAAAATAAACAGTCCAAAAAAGTTATGTAGCTAGGTCGTTTGTCAGAAACACAAATTAGAGGGGGTTTGGTGAGGATTAAAATTAGATTTTTAGTAAATTGTGATAAAAGTTTTTGAAATATGTGGTTGAAAAGTTGTGGGACCCATAAAAAATGTAGTTAATATTGATTGTTTGACTTCGACTTGAATTAAAATCAGATTTTAATCCGGCACAAACATGCCCTTAATGTCCCATACTGGATCGACTATGCATGCATGCAGTCGGAAGAGAAGATCCTTGGTTTATTTATATAGCCAAAAAAAAAAAAAAACATGCTCTTATAGTATAATTGTGTTTATTAACTTAGGCAAATTGAAAATTTAGTCTCCTACCTTTGGCCAAAGTCACGATCCTTGACACAACCAATTTTTCGTGTGGTTTTGTTCTCAACCTGTGAGAAATTAGCAAATTAAGAACATTTTCAAGATTTTTGTCCGGGCATTAAATGCAGTAAGCTAAGCTGACCTACATGTTTGGTTTGTTCAAATGTTGTTTTTAAATAATTGTTTATTATTCTTTTTAATGGATTAAGTGGCGTGGCATTTTTACCATTTATATAAATGATGCGCTCAACTTACATGCCAGAAGAATTTATAGAAACCATGATGAGGTCCTTATTTACTAACTTTTCAAAGGTTGAGGGATAAAAAGCATACGAAAATTAGTTGATGACGAGTTCACAACTTTGACCAAAGGTTAGGGACCCGTTAACGGTTATTATTAAATATTATGTATAAACCCAAAAATTTTCCTTACTTTTTAACTGCAAATTCTCCTAAAATACAATTCAAAGCTTTTTCTTTTTAAATAATGGGCACCAAACATGTGCATAATTCACAATTTTTATCAACTTTTTTAATTATACATTTTATCAATTTTTATCAAAATTTAATAAAAATTTAATTTTTATCTAAATCAAATTGGACTAAGCCCTGGTTTGACAACAATATTTTTCAAACTCTTTTTTCTACCTACTCATTTTCAACCACACATTTACATAATAAAATATTTTGCACGTAAATCCAATTTTTTTTTTATTTTTTAACAATATATTCTCCTAAAAATTACTATCTAAAATCATATTTTTAAAAAGAAAAATGCTAGATGTACATCAAAAAGTGTACATCAAGGTCTACATCCCCTCACATGGAGGGGTCCACTCGAATATTTTATTCGAGTGGGCCCCCTACCCATGTGAGGGGGGTGTACACCGTGATGTACACCCCGATGTACCGCTAGCATGATTCTTTTAAAAAATATGGTTATCAAATAGGGGGTTAAATCTCGTCTTTCTAAGCCCCCGTTTGACAACCATATTTTTAAATTTTTTTTCCTACATATTTTAAATTATATATTTACACGATAAAATTCTTTATATGTAAATTCAAAATCTTTCATACTTTTAAATACACATTATTTTAAAAATCACTATTCAAAATATTGTTTCCTCATATCATACTCACGATGAGGAGAAGCCTAGAAGGGGTGGATTTTTTAAACCTTTTTTATTCACATAGGTCTCACATGGAACTCATTTCCTATGGCTACGAGTATAAGCATAGGGATGACAACAGTTCGATTCGAGGTCGGTTCGATCAAAATCATAACCGCACCACCAAATTTTTGGTCATACCATAACCGCACCATAACTACGAAAGTCGATTCGGCTGGGTTAATAACCACGAAAATAATTTATTTTATATAAGCCCAAACTTCAATCGTCAAATTTTTAAAAAAATATATATTATGAAGAAAAGTCAATAAAAACAAAAATACAATACTAAGCCAATTTAGCAAACAATATACCAAATGAAAATGCAAACAATATCCCAACTTCCAAATGTAAAATTCGAATTTAACAAACAATATTATCAACATAGGTCAAAACTCTTGCTAGCATAGATCAATCTTCATTATTCCCCACAACTTTTTACCATGAATATCAGTTCAAAACCAATCCAGAGCACACATTAAAGCATTTAAAGTCTTCGGGTGAAGCATATTTTATGTGGACTCACAAATCTAACACTTTTACTAAACGCTGACTCATTTGAGGTTCTATTTGCCTTAGACGAGGAAAAAGTTCTTTGTAATTTTGTAACTATCAACAATAATTAAGTCAAACGAAAGCAAGGTCGACACTTGCTGATTCGGCCATGAAGCTGGTTCTACAGTAATTAGTTCTCGAAATTAATCTATTTAACCTAGGAAAAATAACAACTATGTACGTCTTCAAAATCGAAATTGGTTAACCTAAACCCTGAAAAAGCATTCAAGTCTTTCTTCTTTGCCTGTATCATATGAGCAATTAAGCAAATAAGAAAGGGTTAAGATTTAGTTTTTACCTGCACTACAATTCAACAATTTATGCTAATTTATGATTTGGATCAATATATTAAGGAAATGCAAGAATTGTTTCTTCTTCAATGCACATATTTACTAAAATTAAATTAAACAACATGTCATCACCAAAAAATCACAACTTTATGAAGCGCTTCTACTTTCTTTTTAAGATTAAACAAACATCAAGTTGTAGATTAAAACAAACAGAATTCTAATAAACTAATCATTGATACGATGAACAGAAAATACAATTTATGAACAGAAAGTAATATTGATTTGATTTAAGAATTGAATGGTTTGAATTCAAGAGAAAACTAATTTGTGAAACTTTCGGATCTAGAATTGCTGGAGACAACTCGATCACATAAATAATAGTGTCAATTAAATCGCTTGATTCTGCACGATTTCGTTTTTACAATGGTCTATTTTTCTCGAGCAGTGACAATTGCACTGAGTTCTTGAAATAAGAATTCAATGAACAAATATTTACCAAAACTTAAGGCAAAATACAAGCACTCAAGAACACATGAAACTATACCATACTCGAGGGCGACGCGGATTTGAGTGGAGAAGTGTAGTCTGGAGACAGTAAACCTAAATTTTAATTTAACGTATAGGGTATATTGAAATTGGGTTACCTTGGAAGTGGGTTGAGTTATTGGGTTAATGTTTACCTAATGTTAATTGTGCCAGAATTTTGGAAAGCTCAATTGTCAAAATTATCCAATTAATTTTGAGAAAGAATAATGAAAAGTCCAATTGTCCAATTTTTTTTTTTTTTTAACAGGTAATCGGTTCGGGGTGGGGCATCATCGCTAAATACCATACCCGCCCCTAAATGTAGCAGTTCATTAAAATCAAAATCATAACCGCCCAATTACACCATCAGTTCGATTTTTTTCGTTACATTCGGTTCAATTAACCATAATTTTTTATTTGAACAGTTCGAATTGTCATCGCTATATAAGCAACAAGGGTGTCAACTTCACTCGGACAGAGAAATTTAATTCTATTTGAAAATAATGGCCACCAACCAATCAGAGGCTAAATCACCTCACCATCCACTGACCCCACCAAAATCTGAAACAGCTCGACTCAAGCCAAGCCGCACAAGACATCCCAAAAATTTCAACTTATCACAGCTCATCAAAACCTCTTATCACGGTAGCACCGCCAAAAATAAAATATCTTCCACAAAACGGTCGAAAACCACCGGCTATTGGCTATTGCCGGTGGACAAGAAATTTAAATTTAAGTTTCATTTCATTTTCATTTGTACCCAAACCATATTGCACAAATATACCTAACCCAAGTCAGATTTTAACCTTACATGTGACCCCATTAGGTTTTATTTAAAGACAAAATTTGGGATGTCAGCTGGGTACTGAATTGGTCTACTGATCTCTTCCATCCTTCTTCCCCCCCCCCCCCCCCCCCAACCCCCCAACACTCGCCACCCCATATTTGTTCAATATATGGTTCTTGAATTGATTGAAGTAATGATCATGTAAAGAAAGAGTGCAGCTTTTGATTACTCATATTTTTTGTTTTGGGTCTTGTTTGCTTTTTCTTTTTGGTGAATTCAGTGGTAAAGAAAGTGGTAAAAAAGGAGAAAAATGGAGTACCCAAGGAAGAGAAAAAGCTCTATACTGAATTTACATGTATACAAAACTATGCCTCTTGGGATTCTCTGGTTATGACTTTTGTGAATTTGGATTCCACCTTTTCTTGAAAATGAAGAGACTTGTATGTTCTTGATGGCTCTCTAAGAACAGATTTTGCTAGTTCTGATCTAAATTCTGTAGATTTTAATACAGTTATAACTTGTCAAACATGAAGAGACCTGGCAGTAGTGATTCATTGGGTGCTTTGGTGTCCATCTGTCATAATACTAAAGGTGAAAATATGTTTTCTTGTCCCACTGTACTTTTCTTATATTACTCACTTTTACTTAATTTCTAATAATTATAAGTTGTTTTGTTTGGTGTAGATGAACGTGAGCAAGGGAACAATCATGTTTACACAAGGGAGTTTCAAAGCATGTTTGAAGGGTTAGATGAGGAAGGTTGTGTTGAAGAATTTGGCCAAAAGAAGAGGAGATTAAACGTCGATCAAGTTAAGGCATTAGAGAAGAATTTTGAAGTCGAAAATAAGCTCGAACCTGATAGAAAGGTGAAGTTGGCAAAAGAACTTGGGCTGCAACCACGACAGGTGGCGGTTTGGTTCCAAAACCGCCGAGCACGGTGGAAAACTAAGCAATTGGAAAGAGATTATGGCCTTCTCAAAGCCAATTATGATGCCCTTAAACTCAACTATGAAACTCTTCAAAGTGATAATGAAGCTCTACTTGGAGAGGTATGCTACGAATTCTTTAATTAGTTTGTTTATAAAGATCATTAAAAGGCGGATAAGTTCTACCCCGATTAAATATCAAAATTTAAACATCGTTAATAAAGTTACCCCATACGGTAAAGAACAGAACTCATCAAGCCCAAACGAGCAAAGATTCAGTCGAGCACACTATAAAATCTTTTAATTTTCTGCATGTTTTTCCAGATTCTGGACCTGAAATCAAAGCTAGACGAAGGTGCTGAAATCAAGATTTCTGTCAAGAAAGAGGCAGTAAAGTCAGAAACTTGTGAAAAAGGCGATGCTAAATCAGATTCTGATGCAAACTTTGAGAATTTCAAAGAAAACAGATCATCTGATAGCACTGATTATTCAAGTGCAATCTTGAATGAAGAAACTAACAATAGCCCAACTGCAGCTATTTCATCTTTCACCAAGAATGTGATTCTTCATCAGAGCCCACACGAAGAATTCTTGGATATCGTTGAGAATATGAATTGCAGTTTCCAGTTTTCAGACACTAAAGCAAGTATTCTTAAAGATGTCCACAAAGCATATATGCCACAGTTTGTGAAAATTGAAGAGCACAACTTTTTCTTCAGTGAGGAATCATGCAGTACTTTCTTTTCCGATGATCAAGCTCCAACCCTCCATTGGAACTGTTCTGATTAATGGAATTGAGAAAGGGGGGAAAAAAATCTTTACCAAAAATTATCAGAAAATGATGAAAATTTGAAGCCAAATCACTCCAAGAAAAATTTGTACTGTCAAGAAGATGACTAAGAGGGGAGGGGTGGGTAGGGTAAGGTGATAATGTGGTGAAGTGATGTATCAGTAAGTATTTCAGTGTATGCTTTTTAGTGTTAAGCTTCAACTATTATCCACAGTAGGAAAATTCCTGCAATGGTAGAACTAGTTTGAAGTAGTAATGAAGATGGCAAATAAATATGTACATGCAATAGGGTTTCAGTCTCCTTAATGCAAGATCAAGACATTGAGTAATTCTTATTTTAAATATAATAAATTTAAAAATTTCTTTTGATTTTAGGCTACAAGCCTACAACTCTCCTGTAAACTGCAATAGTTAATAATTTTCAGTCAGTCGACTTGGTCCATGCTCGAAGTACTTATCTTGACCGCAAGGAGAAGGGGGATAGATGTCTTTTCCCTCCCCACATGAGAAGAAAGTAAACATCTATCCATCTTCTGTGTTTGCATCGACCTATTCACTGTATTGTGTAAATTCATTCAAACAATGAAACTCTTTTTGAATTTTTTATTTGTGAATAAAATCGTTATGAAATACAAGTAAAAAACCAATTTAATTTTTAAAAATTATATCTAATATTTGAATAGAACAATATATATTCAATCATGCTAGATTAACATCAGCACGTGAGTTGGTAAATTTTTTATACATTGATTTCAAAAATACTTTTTTCATTCAACGGCTAGAATTTACACACATAGAGGGTGTAAAAATTGATGTCAACCCACTTATGTGCAAGAAGCATAGTTGATATATATTCTCCATTTGACTACTTTTCGGGTTTTTTTTTATCAAGAGAAAAATTTGCTAATTACCCGCAAACCACTTACTAGAAAATGGTTTATTTGAAGGCTGTTTCCTTATGTTTATTTTTTGTAAATGGCTAATTTTCTAAGGTTTTTATATTACATGTAACTAGGTAATTTGAGTTTATTAGATTGGACTGGAAGTCCATCAAACCAACTTCTATTTTCTTGTCCTATTTTTCACTTTTGGTTAGACCGTACCGTTTCAAAAGCTTTGTTTATAGGATTAATCCATTTGTACATAATGAATTACCCCTTCTCACATAATGCGCGAGCCCTGGTTTGTTTAAAAATTCCGACAATGTGGTCCACATCCCCATTATGAGTAGTAGGTAAAAGATTCGGTAAAAAAATTCGGTACATGTAACATGATCCTTATTTATATTAGAGCTCAAGGTACCCAATTGTCGTGAGGATGGTTAAAAAATGTCCTCGCGCAATTTATTAAAAAAAAGTATACAAGATACCACACATATTAGAATAATTGGGCCAATGGAACGTGGATCGCCCTAATGGAGTGATATGAGGTCTCGCGACTACTCGTAAATCAAAGTAAAGTAACTCGTTAGCACCAAATTGAAGTTCAGTGACTCAATAGCAAGTATGGTGAAAGTTTAGTAAGCTTCAATGCAATTCACCCAAAATGAAATTGATTATAATAGTTGTAGAGCGCCACATGGGCATATACTACTCGGGAACCCTGTACAGCTAGCATGATTCAAATGAAATCAAAGGATCGAGTAAATAGTTAATATTACATGAGAGGTTGATTCATGAAAGTACACTTCTTGATTATAAAATTAATTATGCAATTAAGTAGCGGAATTTGAATCTATTGATAAGAGTACTTGAACTCCAATATTGTTTGCATCGGACCAACCTATTTCTATGAATTGACACACACTTTATTACACATAATCTAACTTCTAAAAATATATAATAGCAACTCTCAACATATTGTACTACCATAAAATTGATCTCTTGTCCCCATGGACAAGAGTTGTCTTGTCTACTTGCTAAAGTGGCATTTTCACATCAAGAAGTTAATTTTTTTTCTTTACTAGTAAAAAAAAAAAAATGCGGCTTGAACGGTAAAAAAAAAAAAAAAAAACTCGAATTGCCACGTCAGCAATGAACATTTATTATCTTGAACTGCTTCCAACTTTCATTATTATTAACTTTCAATAATTGAAGTTACTAACTTACGTCTCAAGTTATGTAACAATTTATTAAAACTCTTTTTTGCATACTCATCTTCAACTACACGTTCAGATAATAAAATATTTTGCACATAGATTCAAAATTTTTACCTACTTTTTAATCATATGTTCTCAGAAAAACCCACTACTTAAAACTTCATTTTACTCAAATAATAGTTGCCAAACAGGACAAACTTATGTTTGTACTTATTAGCAATTTAATCGTCCGCAAAAGTCATTATCTTGTATGACAAGGATTTTTTTGTAATTTTTTAATTATCGATAGCACAAAAAAATTATTTTTATTAAAAAAAATATTTTAGATATATAGATCTTATGATAATAAGGCCAATGTCTTAGGCTTCATTAACTCGAGCTCCTAGAAGGAGTGCATCATATATCAATATCATAATATTCAAATTTATAAAATATTTAAATGTCTGGGGTATTCAAAGTTAAGTCCATCCCACTTTAAAATACGGGACGTGATCACTTTATTTAACTCAAGAGTTTGGGATTTTGGTTTTTGGCAACCAATCTTTTATGTAGGTCGATATTATTTATCATTAATTCGTGTACACGATGCTATTGTTCACACATAATTCAATATTAACGGTGTGACTCTGTCATTAATTTTAAAAGTACATTTGATACACCATATTAATATATGATTAAAAAAGATAAGACTTCGAGATGTTAGGGTCGGTTATGGTTTGTTTGACATTTTTTTTTTGTTGGGAACATTTGAATTAGAATATCAATCGTTCATCAATTTAAGGACATGTTAGGCAGAGATTTTTAAAAAATAACAAAAAGAAGTTCTTTGAGATTGATAAATTTATTATAGATATATGATTTAAAAAGATAGACTTAGAGATGATATGATGAGTTATGATTTTTTTTCTGCTTCTATTATTTGTAAGAGAACTCTTTTAAAACTTCTTTTGAAATCAAAAAATTATTCAAATATGCTCAAAACGAATTTATTAATGTCAAAGATAATTTTTTATTTTTTAAAATCACTGCAAAACATGTCCTTAAATTGATAAACAACTGATATTCTAATTCAAATGTTCAAAAAAAATAATAAATAAATAAATAAAAAGAGGGAAATGTAGTAAAAGGTGATAAGAACCCTATCTAAAGGTTGAATCCCCCCTAAATATACGTCAGTTTATAGCCACACCTTTGGGCGCACAGTTTTATACTTCAACTTTTCTGTATTCAATCTTTAATACTGACCCAATTCCCTAATATAAAACAACAAAACATAACTACATAAAGCTGAAAAAGCCCCCACCTCTCACTCTCTTCTTTATAAAAAAGAGAGTTTTATGTTTTTTTTTTTTAACTTTTGGGTGTGTAATGTTTTTGGGTACAAAGAAGAAATCTCTTCCTTCTGATATCACTTTGCAGATGGGCATATAGAACTTTGCATCAGCCTATACTCTACATTCATTCAAGGGGCACTGAAAATAGCACCTTCAGCAATAATATTCTGCTCAAAATGAAAGCTTATAAAAGATTTGAATGTATTGGAAATAGTTTGTTCTTTGATGAGTGAATGTTATAAATTTCGATGATTGTTGTGATCGACAAAATGGACTAAAAGTCCATTTAGGACGCTACGCCAGTATTTATGTATTGGACAAAACATGTTGTATGAGCCAAGTAATATTCTCGAAAAAGGAAAATTAATTCTGACCGTAAAAACGTTGCTCGAGCGAGAAGGCTACTTCGCTCAAGCGAGGGGCAAGTCGCTCGAGCGATAGTAGGGCGAAGGTCAAGCAAAGCAGTCTCTGATTCCTCTGCTCGAGCAGCACTCGGCAAGCAGCTAGCGAAAAATCAGCGTGATTCTTTCTTGTTCCAAAACATTGAACCCTGAACCCTACGCTATCCTACTAACTATGAAACTTTACAATTCAGTCTCTAAACTTTTATAATTGTTCAAGTTGATCATTTTGTTCACAGAATCGTCAATATAAAATATAAACCTAACAGTCCTTGACACTTTGCTGGCTACCACACGAAATATTGTATATAGACACATGGAAGTTAAAACTAGAAATGCAATGTGAAACGGCACAAAATCTGAAATATCATTTTGAAAGAGTAAGGCACGATATGCTAAAAGAAATATTTTATAAAAAAATGTAATTTTGTAATTATAATATAATCATTCAATATTTAATTTTCTCAAAAACTATGTAACATTAATTAAGCCATTGTTTGATGTCCATTATTTCATTAAAATGGGTTTTATAATAGTGGATTTCTGAAAAATGTGTGGTTAAAAAGTAAAAAAAATTAGGTGTGAGTGCTAAATATTTTATTATGAGAATATGTGATTGTAAATGAGTTTAAGAAAAATGAATTTTGAAAAAATGGAAATCAAACAAAGGCTAAATATTAAAAAATAATACATAAAATCAAATTAAATTTTCAACGGTCGAGGTATGCCATGTAGAAGAAATATTCATTATCATTGGCAAAAAATCTTAAGTACTTGCTCATAATTAAAAAATAAAAATGAAATATATTGAAACCTAGAGTCCATAATAGAGTCCACCGCTGACCCCATTTTTCGTAAGGCCAATGCAGACCACAAATGTCTGGCCAACTCACGTCAATTCAAACAAGTTCTGGTGTTTTTTGATCGTAGAACCATACGTAAAAGGGGAGGGCGTGAACACGGAATATTATTTAAGGCACTAGACAAAAATGTTTGAACATCAAAGATAGTGACTAAGATGATTGCTAAACAATCACCAACAAAGTGTCAATAACCTAAAATCAAACTAACAAATGTAGGACAAACGAGAAGATATAATGAGAGTATTTTTTTTTTCTAGAGTTTATTGTTGTATATTAGAATCAATATTTAAAAGAACATCCTTTACAAATTTAGAAATACCACCTATTTATAGATTTGTGGCAGACGTGGTGATCGTTGGATCATAATCACGTGACCTCATCATTTTCTTGACTGAAGCCTCACATCACTAAGTCCATCATACATTAAATACATTGACAACTAGTCATCCACCTTATATATTAGGTTAACACACTTGACATTCTTTATTACAAATGTTACATCAACCGTTTATTAAGATTGCGTACAAATCTTGTAAGAGATAGTTTCAACTCCAAGAATTTAAGATGAATTGAGGGCTTTGGTTGGAGAGAGCTTCGTATTGATGGTCTTCCATGTGAAGAGTTTCGACTTCTTCTTTGATTTCTTACGTGGTGTTTCGACTTAAAAGGTTCAGCCACTTAGGCAGTGTTTTGGTAAAGGAGTTTAGGCATTTGACGAATTTATTCTTTGTCGACTTTTCTTTTCACATGAACTGCGACGTGGGCGCTTTGACTAAAACGTCGATTGATTTTATTCCTCTATTTAAAGTTTCACTTTTCATTTTGTAAAGCTCTCCCCGAATTTTCAAAATGCTTCCTAAATTTCTCGAAGAGTAGCATTTGTTAAAACTTATTTTTCAACTAAAACGATAATCCCTTTTAAGTTTCCATTTTCCATGCATCTTATAAAAATTCAAAATCGATGAGTTGTGCCATGTAGAAGAATTATTTATAATCATTGGCAAAAATCTTAAGAGCTTATTAATTAAGTTTTTTATAGCTCATGCCCGTGCCTAGTTAAAGTCCATAATAGAAACGACAATTTCAGATTATATTCTTTTTATTAAAAGTCTCGCTTATATATTATTTCATAAAGCTTTCTCCGAATTTTTCATATTAAATAATATATTTTAAAATAGGGTTAAGCCACTCCAAACAATTAATTATAGCGTAGCTCATTTTAATTATTTGTAAGCCTTAATTAAAAAATATAATTAATAATCTGCTTGTTGGTAAAAAAAAAAAAAAAACAAATTAAAAAGGGATTCCAATTTGGTTTACTTTTTCCCTATCTTGAGCACCTAATTGTAGAGTTGTTGAGTCATGAAAGTGGGTCCCAGCATCTCTTTTAAATAGCAGGTGGGGCCGTGGGCACATGTACTGTGGGTCCACCAATATATCAAACAAAATCGTCATTCGTCACATCACTAATTAAAACTCGTGAAATTGCACCATTAGGCTCAAACTATTCTGCAAATAGCAAAGCAGTCTTCAATATTATATTATCTCACAATTTTTTAACTACACATCTCATCAACTTTTATCAAAATCTACTAAAAAAATTGATTTTAATCTCTATCAAACTGGGGCTTCGAAAATGAACCGAATCAACCTAGGCTATGTGGACTCAACACTGATGACACTCCTAAATTTTATTTTAATTTTCAAATTTATAAAGAAAGCCATATTTTTAGGAAGAAACGATTGTTGTAATTATAATGAAAGGTAGAAGATGAACTTACTTTTTCTAAAGGTTTAAGACTAACTTATGAGCCAACAAGAAGTCCTCGTTTGATAATCGTACTTTTCAAATTTTTTCAAATTTATTTTTAGCCACACATTTATAAAATAAAATATTCTACACATAAACATAAGACTTTTCTCTATTTTTTTAAACGCGTATTTTCCTAAAAATTCCTTTTTTTTTTTTTAATAGTATGGGTTGTCAAACAGGCTAAGTTGGGACAATAATGCAATTTTCGCTTAAAAATTCAAAGTTGCGTACAGTTTCTTGTATACACACTTTGATTTGTGACACTTATCTGCTACAATTGATCCTGGTTGTACAGTAATTTGTAGCTATCACACTACGGTACAATGTCGAGTTTAATTATCTCATTGACAATTGACACACACACATAGTCACATTGTGACCTTTGGGTGATAAAGACATGTCTGGTTTCCCAGCTCTTTGAGGGTAACATGCCACTAATATAAATCAATTTCATCACTCTTAGTATTTGACAAATGGAGATGGTACTCTAACGATGTATGGTCGTGATTACGCGTGATGTAAGTTGAGTCGTAAGTACATAATCCTGGTGAATTTTTTTTATTTTTTATCGTTTTAAAGTGTCTTAAAATAGATAAATATCAAGGTGACCTTCAATTTGTCGATCAAAATGGATTTCAAGACAAAAAAACACCTCCTCGCTAAAGATTGTAGGGGTACCACAACTCTTTTTGATGAATCAATTCAATTAAAAGTAACACAATCGCGAGTAAGTGTGATGAATGTACATCGGCGAAGCTAGAAAATAACGTTGAGTGGACTAAATCATATCTTGGGCCGAGTTGATAAACAAAATACAAAATCTATGGGATTGTATCCTAGGGGACCCCCTAAACCTGAACTCGATTCTTACGAACATTTTCGACAACATCTAACATGATTGTTACGCTCGAATGTCATGTTGGGTCATGAAATTTTTTTCGATCCCGCATTAAAAATGTTAGATTGTATCCAATTTAATCTAGACTTTCAATAAGCAGATGCCAAAACGAAGCATTTTTTTTGTTATGGAAGTACAAAATTGTGGTCACAACTCCATCAATTAAATGGACAACCTGCCATTACCATTTAATGATTTTACATCAGAAAAGATGGCTCAATTAAGCCATAATAATAACTATGATTAAGACCTTCATGAATTTGATGTGTTAATTTATTCTTTTAAGGAGGAAAATCGAGACTTTAATGTCTCTTTCATTAGGTAAGCACCCACTTAATATGCCTTTAATACTAACGGAGCAGTTTAAATTCGTTTGTTCCGTTAGCTTAGCTTCTAGAAGATTTGACATTCCGAAAATTGCAGCCGAGGTCCCCCAATTTATAATTCTTTTGAAATAAATCTAGATATTTAACATCTTAACTTTTCAATTTTGTTGTAGCACTCGTCTTTAGGGACGGAAAAATCTAACTATTTCCCTCTCCATCCTCTTCTCCAAACCTTTTGGGGTGTTTAGATTTTTTATGGTAAGGAGCTCGAGTTGATGGTGGCACCCAAAAGGTTTGGAGTTGATGCGATGGGAGCTCGAGTTGATGATGGTAAGGTACGATTATGGGCGATTTTGTCTACTCATTTTACCCTATGCAAAATTAGACGCGTGCATGTTATGTTGTATTTTTTTATTTTTTTTTGATACCCAGGAACTCGCAGCCGCTCTTGGCGGAGCCCCGACCACTCTTAGAGCGGAGACCCGACCACCAGTGCGCACTGGGTAAACCTGGAGGCTGGCACAAGACCCGCAACCACACCAACCGAGTAAATCTCCCCAAAGGGGAGGCGGATGTCTCAAGCGGGGGTTGAATCCTCGTCGAAGCAAACCTGGTTTCCCAGGCCATGCTTTTTTGCCAACTCGGCCACACGCTCTTGACTATGTTATGTTGTATTTTGATGGCAAGTGGGAGGTTTTTGGCTTGTGAAGACTACTACAACGAATAATTTCATACAAAATGTCTAGATTTATGGTTTGGATAAACTTGGGTCTTGTTTGTTTCGGATTAAAATCAGATTTTAGTATAAGTCAAAGTCAAACAATCAATATTAATCACATTTTTTATGGGTCCTACAACTTTTCAACAACACATTTCAAAAATTTCTATCACAGTCTATTAAAAATCTAATTTTAATCTCCACCAAATAGATAAATAATAATTTGGGAGCAAAGTTACACGACAATATGTTAATATACTTTCTTTTCTTTACTACAATACATTTTTTTTTAAAAGAGAGAGAGAGAGAGAGAGAGAGAGAGAAAGAGAAAGAACTCTTGAAACGGGTTATATTACGACAGTTTGATTTTCTTAGTAAGTTACTTATAATTCAAAAGGAAGTGACGCGTATGAAATATATGATGAATAAGCAGTAAGTAAATACGAACGTGTGGTTAAAATTTAAATTTGATTTTGACATTTTTTTATAAGTAACTTATAAAGAAAGACAATAACACACATTGTAGTCTAACGTCTTCTTTTCGACTCTACGTAATTAATTGTCAATATTTCACGACGCGTCAAAGTTAAGGTTATTCTAAGCAATTACTTCGTAGTATGGGTTGAACTGCTGAAGTGGTAAAAAAAATATATATAATCAATCAAACAAATCAACGGTCTCTATCCAATAGTGAATTAATTGCTTGAAAGAAAATTCAACATCCGATTGTGACACTAAAGCGGTGAGATTCCAATTAAGAAAACGACGTCGCCGTGTACAACAAAGACTCGAAAGCGACAATTAAGTTCATTTTTAAGTTAGCGTGTCTATGGCATATGTTTGAAATTGTTTTCCAAACTTTAGCTAATTCGACTTCTCGACCTCTTGTATGAAAATTATAATCCCAACCTTTCTTGGAAAGTTCATTCGGCCGCTTGTAAGAAAATCGAGCCTCGTAGAAAAATTTTCTCGCTCCTTGTAGTAAAATTTTCTTGATCTCGTACGAGAGAACTTTAATCACGATCCTTGACGGAATTTTTTTCCTATTTTGGGGTATTCATGACACTTGGGGGGTGAAGATTTAATCAAATACAATTACAAAGTTGGCATTTCTTTTTCAACTTTTTTAATGTAAAGTCTATTACCTTTTCTTGATGCCCTCTAAACCGATAACCTTTGCACAATATTTGGGAAAATATTGAACTAGATAAGACTAGAATATATTACGTAAGAATTGCACGCATCACCCCCCATTTTATCATGTTTAGTTCAATTTAACGTATTAGATATTTTCAAGAATATAGATCAGACATAAATACGAGATAATTTAGATTTGCTTTAAAGATAAAAAAGGAAAAATGAATCATTAATTTAACTTGTTATTCTGGTAGTTAGTCGTATATCAATTCTCAATGACAAAAACTCTTCAAATCTGTTTTAATTGTTAGTTTTTACTTCACAAGTTGGGTTGACGCTTAGAAATAAAACTAACACGTGTTTTCATTAGGGCCGCTTGACAAAGAGTTGGATAGTTTTGAGTCTTTCGAGTTTCGACGCTTGAAGGTTAATTGTACAACTAAAGTCAAAGATTGTGAATCAACTTGTTCTTTTTTAAACATTGAGACCCAACTTGCTATTAAAGAAATAGGTGAGGACCAGTATTGTAATATCAGTGGAGACCCCTAACCCATTACCTATGTAACAAGTTGGCCCCTAACTTTTAAGTATTACCGTTTTAATCCCGTCATTTATTAGAAAAACTTCAGTAATGTAATAATTATAAAAATGGGTTCCCTCTTAAAAATAATGCACTATTATAATACATATATCAATCTTTTTTCTTTTCAAATTAATTAATGCAGACTTCAACAAACACGACATCTTTCCTCGAGAAAACCCCTAATAATTTTGTCAGATTATGAATATAAAATCACACTTTGATATAAATCCATATTCGATTTCCTAAATAAATGATATTCTAAAACAAACACATCTTAGTTTTTAATTAGCAGCTGATCCTAGGTTTATTCCAATGAACTTGGCCTCAAAACAGACATCCCATGTGAAGTCAAGGTACCAAAAAAAAAACACTCCAAATTTTTGTGTGTTAATTTATTTGGATTCACTGACATCAGGTTGTACGTTGTGCATTAAATATTTTGTGGGAAAGTTGATGGAAATTCTCTTTGGTCAGCTCTACTATTCATAAGTCAACGAAAAATGTTTGAACCGGCAAGCCATATGTCTTAAGTCGCCATTTCTGCAGAAATGGAGGTATGAACTGTGGTGGTAGGTGTACCTAGTTCATAACTTAGATTCTATTAGAAGTTCTGTAAATCGTAAAGAATATTGATCCTTTATGCATCACAAAACGCACTCTTCCCTCCGACGGTAGTCTTTTTCGTCCCACTCTTTCGCTAATCAAAACTCTATAACACCGTTGATCGAAATTAGATCGTCACTATTCTCTTCTGGTGGGGAGGGGACATCATCAATTTCTCTGAATTTACAAGCAAAAATTCTTGGACTGATAGCAACATTTCATGTTTGAGAGCATGTCATACCCATTTGGATGTGTGCAAAAGAAATCAAAATTCAAACCTTTAGTTTATGTGAAAACTAACTTCATTTCTTGTGCAACAAAACGGAGTAGTTCAAGAGTAACATTTTATTTGGACACAAATCGAAGTCTCGATGATTCAAAAAGATTTGCAGTTCGTTAACTTTACCTTAATTTTTTAAAATGAAAGTCGAAGATAAAATCTTTTCAAAAAATAAAAAATCGTCTTTTAACGATCAAACATACAGAAACGTGTCAACGGATAGAGTTGAGTTGATTCGATCCTCAGATGCTCGGTTTTGCCCACTCAGCTCGACCCCTAAAACACTCGAGCTCGGCTCGTATGGTAAAAGACTCGTATCAATGCGATTGACTTAAGCCAGACAAAGAGCCCACCAAGTTGGAGCTTTCATGGGCCACTCTTGGTAGAGTGTATTTACATGGGCACACCAAGTTGGAAATTTCTTTGTGGGGTCCATACTAACACCCTGTAAGTCTGAACAAACGAGCCCATGAAAAAGAACAATCAATAAGCCACTATCCTTCATCAGAGGTAAACTCAAATTTCCCCATCTGAAAATGAAAGAGCCTAGAAAAATTGAAAGCAAAAGGATCCACTTTCAAATTTCTGAATCGAATAGGGTCAAGAATCAAAGAGTTGGACAATTTGTATAATTTGAAAAATAAAAAAATGAACCGGACCATTACGAAGGTGAACGAAATAGTTTTTGACGGCATGTGTATTTTGAATGTAACTATGCATACTTTGAAGCGAGAACGAATAACTCTTTTAAGTTCAATTCAAACTTTTGCCTTCTTATAAATATAAGTTCCAGTTTGGTACATATTAAAATTTCTATTCTCATTCTTCTACTCATTTTCAATCACGTATTTTTCAATAAAATAATATTTTCCATCACATCAATAACTTTTCATTTTTTTGAATCATACATTTTCCATCAATCTACTATTCCAAAATATATTCTTCCAACATAATGTGGCTCAAACTCATCTTAAATACATAAATTGGGCTTCGAAATATAAGAGGCTGAGCAGTTGTATGTACCGAATATTGGAAGCGAGAGCACAGTGTTGAGCTCGGATCAACAGATTGGTAATCGCGCTATCAACAATCACCAAACCAAGATAATCAAGAATATTTCACTCTCTTTGTTTGAAGGAATGTATCGAAGGCTATATTGAATGAATAATTTATAGAAAATTCACAATTTGTTTTCAACACGCGGTATCATCAAGTATTTGAATGCACATACAGACCATTTTTTCCGTAGAACAGATGAAATCCGATTCTTGAAATACTAGTGTAGGTGGTGAGAGTTGGGCCAGAGCTGGGCCCATTAGATGTCAGAAATGGGTCCCACTCGCTCTTTCCCTCTCTCTTCCTCTTGCTGGTAAGTTGTCAGCCATATTTGACTGACGCGTCTCAGTGTTCATATGCTGGCTCGGATCCCAAGGTTTTGTTATCTACTTAATTTTTTTTTATTTTAAATCATGATACAAGATTCGCTGTACGAGCCGCGTGATTGTGTGCGGCTTGAGCCGTTTGGTTTATTAATGATTTGATGAATTGCAATTTACATAACTTAAAATCATATTTAGAGAATTGCAATCTAAATAATTTTTTAAATTTTTTATATTGAAATAATTAAATTATTTTAATTTTTTCTCAACAAATTAGTAAATTAATTAGATAAATTTAGTTTTTTGTTTGAATTTTCTAGCCCAATTAATATTTAGTATTAATATCTATTTTTTGGTATTTGTATATATTGAATTAATCTTATTGGACAACTTGTTATTTATATGTTTTTAAATTGAGCTACGTTAATTTGTAATAGTTACGAATGAACATGTTATTAGTTATATTTATGTAGTATTGTTGTAAATGTTAAAAAAAATTAATTATGGTATAGAACCGAACAGAATTGACGGTCCGAACCCGAACGGTTCCATAATTAAATTTGAATCCGACGATTCTTTTTATTAAATATCCGAAAGTTTTGGATCGATTCGGTTCTGAAGAGAACCGAATCGAACCGGAGCATGTCCAGTCCTAAATATAACATTTGAGTCCCCATTACCACTCATCACCACTTGTGATGTGGACACTGAGCAGTGACAGAATCACAATTTTCACAATCGGAGATGAAGAATCTTGAAGAAACAAAATATACATGTAACTTGCATATTCCACTAATCACTATTCAATTTCGTACTTATGGTGTGTTTGAGCCACATTATTTTGGATTAATGTATTCTGAAATAGTAGATTGATGAAAAATGTGCAGTTGAAAAAGAAGAAAAAATTATTGATGTAATAGAAAATATTATTTTATTGAAGAATGTGTGTTGAAAATGAGTAGAAGAAAAAGTTATTGATGTGATGGAAAATATTATTTTATTGAAGAACGTGTGGTTAAAATGAGTAGAAGAATGAGAATAAAAATTTTAATGTGTACCAAATAGGGGCTTAGTGTCATATTGGTCATCAAATTTGATTTTGTTTTACCATGACCACCTAATTTTATACTTAGTGGCACATTAGTCACCCAATTTTATACTTAGTGCAGCATTGGTCACTCAATTTGATTATGTTAAAATAAAGTTATTGGATAGTTTGACTGAAACTAAGTATGAAGTTGGATAATCATGGTGAAACAAAATCAAATTTAATGGTCAATGTGACACTAAGTATAAATTTGGGTAGCAATTAGTGAATTTAACCCTGCATATAATTTTAAAAATAAATCCAAAATTTCTATATAGAAAAAGAATGTAAAAATATTACAGGGCAGTTGCCACCACAGCTCCACTATTGACGATAAGCCGGAGGCAGGACGAAGATGAGATAGGAGAAGAACTTACCAGTCAATTTTCAGATTATAATTTATTAATTTATCGTATTTAAAAATACAGTAACGCCTCAGAAGACAACATTTTTGTAAATTACTGGGCTTTTTAAGACCCATAATAATGTCAAACAAAACATAAACACAATGCTCATACTTCACCTTGAGATCCAAACATGAACAAAATCCTCATGGAAGTGAAAATATTTTCAATAGAAATACTTGGGTATTTAGCGATCCCAATAGATCCAATGCCAGATAGCTACCGAAAAACATAAGCACAAAAACAAAACAAATCAAATACGATCATGCCAATCTACATAAAACATTATATTGTTTCTTTACTGTAACATAATTCTTGTTTCAGATCATCTACATTCTGTTATTGGTGATAATTTGTCTTTGAATATTTACCCCTCTTCCCGTTTTTCTCCCCCGGGGCTCCCTCCATCTATATAGGACAACTGCAAAAGAATGGGCTAGAACTTGCTATCAAGCATCAACCCTTTTCCGGGACCTGCACACGTGAATTGGATCGAATTCCCCATCTAACAAACGTGACAATTGCATTTCATTTGAACGTATTGACAATGCTATCTGCGTGGACCAGAAACTCTGATACCATGTTCATCTTCGTCGTCATCACTAGAGTGGCCATGTCCTGCAGCGGGTCTTTTCAATTTCTGAAATATCTCGTCCAGGGATTCAGAGGATGAACCCCGAGATAAGAGTTTTGTGTCCTCAACTTGACGTAAAGGTGAAAATTTCTTTGCTTCAATGTTCGTTTTAAAAGTTTGAAAACCTGCCTTCATTGATGCCCATTTTGAGGCTAAACCAGATGGAATTCCAGAGCTGTTACTAGATTGAGAGTTGCCAGCATTGAGCAAGGAGACCTTAGCTGCAGCAATATTTTCGACTGGTTTCGTGTTAGATGCTTGTTTGTTCTGTTCTCTCATGGCAGCATATTTGCTGCTTATGGCTTCTTTGCTCTCGGCATATCTACTGGCCTCGTCTTTTAAAGGTTTTGATGAACTTCCTTTTATATCATCCTTGCTCAAGTCTGGTGCCACCTTCATTTCAACTGGACGTCTATCCTGGACATATTAACACCATGTTCAGAAATTAATTATTACAAAGTAATTGGGACTTCAAGAAAGAGGTTGAAAAACAAAGTAAACAATTCTTGTAGAAGAGAGACAGAACTAATGAATGCAATCGGATTTTATGGACTTGGTTTCCAAAATGAAAATCACATCCAATAGAATTAATATGAGAGAGGTTATATAGATTCTTATAAGGATTTAAATTTTTCCACCCCAAAATAATAAATGCAAAACGCATCGATGCAGAGAACAGAACATACAGTGTCATTGTCACCAGACTCCAGGTCCATGTTCACACCATTGAAATTCCTAGCCAATGGGATAACATGTTCTCCAACTTTACGACCTTGTTCCAGCCACATTCTTTCTGCAAAAATAAATTGGTCAGTTTTACATAATACTATATGAATTGTCTAGCATCACATAGGACTTCAATAATGAAATGCAAATATTTAATGATAGAAATCTCATGACTTCCATCAGTCAAGGACCATATAAAATATGCAGCCCAGACGCATCATTTACCTTTTTGTAGTATAAGCATTCCAGATGGATCAAAACCATCCGCATCTTCTGCTTCTGTTTGAAGTCTAAATATCTTCCAGTTCCCAAAGAAACTGATGATCCGGTTAAAGAAATTGCTCGCAACCATGATTGTGTAGATGACCATAATAAGTGGATAAATTCTGTTAAATCCTTGCCCAAAAAAAGGTACGGCTTTATCGATGTTCCCCATTCGCTGCAACCATGTGTTCATTCCAAATAAAAAAGGTAACCAAAAATTCTACGGCATAACATTGTTTGAAAACCCAACAAGGATCATTTGCTTAGAGAGAGAGAGAGAGCAGAAAAAAATAAAAATCTAGCAAGTGACCAGAAAGTGAGGAACCAGTAAACAGCTCGGCAATATGAAGGAAGCACTCATCATTTTTGTTAATATTAAGTGTGCGTAGCTAAAGTACATCACAGTGAGATTAAGTGATAAAGGCGGTTCTGAATGCATGCAACCAGGAGAAAGAAAATGTGATCAGTAAGAGGGAAGAAATTTTGCAATATCAATGGCTGAAAATAGATAGATTTGACAAAGAAATAGCCTTTCAGCTTAGGGAGGGATGTCCTTAAAAATTAGAAATTCAACCCTGCTCCCAAATAAAATCAAATGCATTTACGTTTCCTTACAGAGCTAACTTTAATTCCATCATATGGACAAAAATTACAGAGATCGGTTACACAATGAGATAGAAAGCTCACCGCCTCAAAAATAGTTTCCTTGCCATTTCCAAGACTAATGAGATTAAGAAAGTTGTACGAAATTGGAGGCGCATAACGAGCAACCATCCTGGCACCCAGATTGAAGTAAATTATAGATTAGTTCGAAGAATATCAGAACATCATATATCCAATTTGTGCAATCAAAACCAAAAGAACTCACGAGCATATCATTAGCAAACTGACTGAGCTTGTTTGTCTTGGAGTCAATGAATAGAACATCAGCATTCCAACTTTGAACAGAGAATAATATGTGCAAACACACATGTACATCAGAGGAACAAATGAAACAACCTGAGCCAAAGAGATTAAATAATTCGACTCAATTAATGGGTAAGAGAAATAAACGATGAACCATGCACTAAATATCTCAAGTCGAAGGCTAAGCCTTCACCAGCAAAGGGGGATACCCTGGTTCCCTTGGACCAATGCCATGATGCTCATGGGCAGCTTATCTAATTGAATTTCTTTTCTGGACCAATGCCATGATGCTCATGGGCAGCTTATCTAATTGAATTTCTTTTCTAACGGGATTTTATTCAAAGATGTGATCTTAGAGCTTGCTATAAATGAAGGAAACAAACCCACATAATAAATTACTCCATAAGACACAAGAAAGCAACTGATTTGACAAGATGCCACAATAGCTCATAAAGTGCAACTCCAGAAGATAAAAGAACAATAACAAACTAAGCTTTTTTCCCCAATAATTTGGAGTTGGTCACATTAATCATTTTCTGCCACTCTGTTTGCTTCATTGTTGGATTTACACGAAGACCTAAAACAACTAGATTCTTATTAAGTAACACAGCTCAAAAAATAAAACAAATGTATTACATGAACAACTAATCCAAGGCAGGGCAAATGCAGAGGATTTTAGATGCCATCTTACCCTATACAGATTATTGAACCCCCCTTCTGAAAGAGCAATATGCATACAGCAGCTAACAAAACCTAAGATAAGACAGATTTTATATACCTGCACGACAACCTCTTCATTTCCTACGGATTTTACGAGGATAGAAAATAGAGATAAATCAACTCCTCCTAGCAATAACGTAGCCTCAGCCAGGAGAATCGCGACTGACATGCAACCAAGAATAACAGCAAAGACTTTCTTCAATTGCTTCCATAAAATACATCGCCATACTAATTCTGGAAAAAATATATATATTACCAGTGTACGATTAGATTGGAAGGCTCCCCATAGACAGGAGTAAGGAATAATTATTGAATAGTGCTCATATTGAATAACAATATTAATCCACGTGCCATCTGATACTGAAGCAGGGGGGAATGATGACACAAGAACATTACTGCCTTTATTAATCAGCACCAAATATAAAATGCGCATATCATCAATATTCAATCCCATTTTCTTCTGCTCCCGATGTTGAAAAAGATTTTGCGGTACCAAGCGATTCTGATTCGAATATAAAATTAATGGGATAAGTTATTACCTATTGTATCAATGAAAAGCCCTAATTTACCAGTCCGTTCAGTTCTAAAGCTTGAGACGAATTTCCTGCATTACAACAAAGTGCAAAATCAAACAAGCAAGAAGATAAAGGTTTTACAGTGACGAAATATCTGCTAGCTTCTGCAGTAGATTTCTAAAAATATTTCCAGCTCAGATGAGAAGTAGCATTGTATAGAATTCCCAAGTATTCTTTCCTACTCTTAACATTGTTGACTTTTTCTATCTTTAATAGCAGAATCGTAAGCATTATTTCCTAGACTATTCTACACACTTGTTCTGCATAATAAATTCGGATGTATTGCCATGCAATAGATAGAGCAATTTTTTTTTATAAATTCTTGTATATCTAAATGAAAACTCATTATCAGAGCTAGAATTTTTTATGTTCTAAACAGATTATCTTTCTCAGTGTCCTATGCTTTCATTGTCAGGGACCTTTTTCCAGAATGTATTTGTTACGAAAAGGGAGAATAATATCTTGTTTATTACATAGGAGAAGATTCGTATATATACAAATTGATGAGAAATCTAAATAAGGAAAGAATCCCTAATTACGCTAATCCCCATAATTAAGCTATATTATTTACACTAACACTCCCCCTCAAGTTGGAGCATAGATATTAATCATGTCCAGCTTGTTACAGAGATAATCAACCCGAACTCCTAGAGCTTTCTTGAAGATATCCCCTAATTGTTCTCCAATCTTCACATACCCTATAGAAATCAAACATTGTTGAATTTTCTCGCGAACAAAATAACAATCAATTTCAATATACTTAGTTCGCTCATGAAACACAGGATTGGATGCAATATGAAGGGCAACTTGATTATCACACCACAATTTTGCTGGTACTGAAATTTTAAGACCTATTTCGTGCAATAGCTGACATATCCACATTATCTCACACACATACTGTGTCACAGCCCTATATTCTGCCTCTGCACTTGATCTTGGCACAACCTTCTTATTCTTCCATGAAACCAAATTTCCTCCGACGAAAACACAATAACCTGATGTGGATCTTCTATCCACTTTGGAACCTGCCCAATCTGCATCTGAAAACATTCAACACGAGTGTGCCCATGATTTGTACACAAAATACCTCGTCCGAGTGCTCCTTTCAAGTAGCACAAAATCTGTTCTAGTGCTGCCCAATGATGAACTGTTGGGGAAGACATGTATTAACTTACAATGCTGACAGAGTATGCAATATCTGGACGAGTCACCGTAAGATAATTGAGCTTTCCAACCAACCTTCTATATCTCTCAGGATCTTTAATTTGTTCTTCATCTCCTGTAAGATGCATATTTGGAGTCATTGGAGCACTACAAAGCTTTGCCCCCAATTTTCACGTCTCAATCAATAAGTCGATGACATATTTTCTCTGAGATAAGATCCTATTTTTACTTCTTGTGACTTCAATACCCAAGAAATACTTTAGCATCCCTAAGTCCTTTGTGTGAAATTGAGTATGAAGGAAAGATTTAAGAGATGAGATTCCCGTAGTATCACTTCCAGTAATGACAATGTTATCCACATACACAACTAAAAGAATGATGCCAGCTGTCGATTATTTGTAGAACACAGAATGGTCAGACTTGTTTTTCATTATACCAAATTTTTCAACAACCTGACTAAATTTTCCAAACCAAGCACGAGGACTCTGTTTCAAATCATACAGAGATTTTGGAAGACGACAAACTCGCCTAGACTCCCCATGAGCAACAAAACCAGGAGGTTGCTCCATATACACTTCCTCCTGAAGATCACCATGAAGAAAAGCATTATTAATATCAAGTTGATGCAAAGGCCAACGATGAGTAGCTGCCATAGAAATAAACAACCGAATAGATGTCAATTTAGCAACAGGCGAAAAAGTGTCGGAATAGTCCACTCCGTAGGTTTGAGTATATCCTTTAGCGACAAGACGGGCCTTCAATCAAGCAACAGACCCATCCGGATTGACCTTAACCGTGAACACCCATTTACACCCTATAGGCCATTTCCCTACAGGTAAGTTTACTAAATCCCACGTACCATTAGCATCTAAAGCATTCATCTCCTCTATCATAGCGTCATGCCAGCCAAAATGGGATAAGGCTTCGTGAACAGTTTTCGGAAGAGCCACAGAATCAAGAGAAGCAACAAAAGAACAAGATGGGAAAGACAAGTGATCATAAGAAAAGAAAGAGGAAATAGGATAAGTGCATGGACGTTTACCTTTGCGGAGAGCAATAGGTAGATGATCACTGGACACTGGATCCGATGTCGAAGAAGAGATAGGTGCCGAACATGCATTAGAAGGGTGACATCGTCTGGAATAGACCTGGCAAATGAGCGGTGGTGGTGTGGGAACCATATGTGTAGAAGGAAGATCAGTTGGCTGGCTGTGAAAGTACCTGATAAACTAATAGATCATCATCCTCCCCCTTATTGAAAGAAGTAGGAAAGAAGGGAATATGTTCCAGGAAAGTAACATCAGCCGACACAAGATACTTGTTAAGATTCTGACAAAAGCATCGATACCCCTTTTGTAGACGAGAGTAATCTAAAAAAATACAGTTTAAGGATTTCAGATCTAATTTAGTGACCTGGGGACAAACATCACGAGCAAAACAAGTACTATCAAATATCCTAGGCTCAATAGAAAACAATGGTTTGGTAGGGAAAATGACACTATAAGGAGTCTCACCATGAATAACAGATGAAGACATCCGATTAATCAAAAAACAGGCCGTGGAGACCGCATCAGCCCAAAATTGTTTAGGAACATGCATTTGGAACAAAAGTGCCCGTGCGGTCTCAAGAAGATGTCTATTTTTTCTTTCAGCCATACCATTCTGAGAGGGTGTGTCAACACACGAGGATTGGTGAGAAATACCATTTTGAAGCATGCAAGTCCGAAAAGAATTAGAAAAATATTCTTTGCCATTATCACTTTACAGCATTTGTACATAAACGTTAAACTGGGTCTTAATCTCAGCACAAAATGCACTAAAATGAGAGAATAATTCAGAACGACGTTTCATTAAATAAAGCCAAGTCACACGAAAGAAATCATCAACAAATGTAACAAAATACCGAAAACCAGTTTTGGACATTACAAGACAAGGACCCCAAACATCTGAATGAACTAACTCAAAAGGAAAACTGGCTCTCTTATTGACTCGAGGAAATGAGGACAAACGATGATGTTTTGCAAACTGACACGACTCGCAATCTAAAGGCGACAAACTCTGAAACTGAGGACATAATTTCTTCAACAAAGATAAAGATGGATGACCCAACCGACAATGTGCTTCAAACGGAGTTAAGACACTTGAACAAGCAATGAGTTTGGGCACCTGGGAATCCAGAACATAGAGACCGCCTGATACATGTCCTTTACCAATAATTTTCTTCGTCATAAGATCCTGAAAAAGACAAAAATCAGGGAAAAATGAAATGCAACAGTTTAGGGTCCGAGTTAGTTTGCTCGCTGACATTAAATTGAAAGAAAATTGTGGGAGACTCAAGACAGAAGATAACGAAAGTAAAGGAGTCGGATTAATAGTGTCGAACCAAGAACATAAGAAGTAGAACCATAGCTAAAGTAACATTGGAAGGAGACTTATGTGACTGAAAAGTGGAGAAGAGACTAGGATTACCTGTCATATGATCCGTGGCACCAAAATCAATGACCTATTTTGAGGAAGAAGAAAGAAGACATGTATCGGGTTTACCTGTCTCAGCAATGGCAGAGATAAATTGAGACGAATTCTTCAATGCTTCTTGGTATTGAGTGAATTGAGCAAACTTATCTACAGAAATCATTATGGTCTGCTCAGAGGATGAAATGGGTGTAGCACTAGTAGCAGCAACATGAGCAGAGCGTGGCTTCAGTGATTTATTGTGCAATTTTCGGCACGTGTGTTTGGTTTGGCCCGGCTCATGACAGTAATAGCATACAAAGTCCCGACTACCTGTACCTCCGCCTTTTGTATGACCACGACAACTGATAAGAGCACTCGAAGACAATGAGCTGGGAAGCAAATGAGACACGATGATGCTTGCCCAATTGACAAGACTCGCACTCTAATGAAAACAAATGACCTAAACTAGGAATAAGTAACTTGAGGTCGCCAAGACAGGGATGACCAAGGCGACAATGGATTTGGTGAGCGGATGCAACAGCAGGACATGCAGTAGGTGGGTGTGCAAGACTCTCATCACGATCAAGGTAATAAAGGCCATTTTCCTCACGCCCGGTGTCAATCGTCTTCCGCGTCCTCAAATCCTGGAAAACGACAGAATCAGAAAAAAATGAGACAGAACAATTAAGATGTTTGGTGAGCTTACTAACGGACGTCAAATTAAAGGAGAACGAAGAAATATACAAGACATGGGAAAGAGATAAGGAGGGTGAGGGTTCCGCTGTACCAATGCCACGGATAGGGATAGCGGAACCATCAGCAACTGCAACAGGGGACAACGAAGAAGATGACTGAATATGCGTAAATAAAGATGTACCTGACATGTGATTTGTGGCAGCAGAATCTATGACCCAAGGTGTGGGAGGGGATGGGCGAATGGAAAGACAAGCAGAAGAAGTACCTCGTTGAGCTAAAGAAGCAATGGGAAGAGATGCCTGCTGAGATGCCCTATACTGAAGGACCTGAGCATATTCCTCATCAGATATGTTCTTGGCCGCCTGAGATTCTAGAATGGTACGATTATCTCGATCAGATGTCACTACATTGGCAAATTTGGGTGGACGGCCAACTAAATCCCAACATGTGTCTCTATTATGATTCTCTAAACCACAAAAGGAGCACTGACGAACGGAGCCACGACCACGGCCACGTCCACCCCGACGACCACGGCTACCACGAGAGAAATCACCACGAGCACCACTAAGTTGATCACCTCGATTTCGTGTAGGAATCTATGTAACAAGTGCCGAATGCTCAGATGAAGTAGACGAACTCGAGCCATAAATATTGTCCTTGGTAGTGCTACGTGAGACACGAGAATACATTTCAGTGATGGTGGGGAGAGTAGCACCGAAAAGAAATCTGAGATCGAACTGGTTCAAATTCTGGACGTAATCCAGCCAAGAACTTTATGACACTCATCTGCTCACGTTGCTTTTGCATTTCTTTCAGATGGATAGTCATTGGTAGGATAGTATTCATCTTCTCATAGAGGCGGTTGAATGTGGCAAACTAATCTGTAACGGATTGCGTGCCTTGCTGAAGTTGGAAGTACTCTACCGATAAATCATACATCCTGGTGAGATTACTCGAATATAATACACAAAGATACTCCCATATATCTTTACACGTATCTAAATGAGTACAGAAATCAACCACCTGAGGTTCCATCGAATTCCACAATAATGTTACAATCTGCGCATCATCCTGAATCCAGTCGTCATACTTTTTATCATATGTTGCCGGGACGGATTCCGTAAGGTGACGGTGTTTTCTTGTCTAGTTAGGGTTATTTTCACAGTCTTAGACCAATTTAAATAATTAGTTCCGTTCAACTTACGGGTCGTTGATGGTTGAGGTGTAGTCATCAACATTAGTACCCTCCAATTCAACAAGTAATAAACAGCTCGCACAAGGGAAACAAACCAACAATACAAACAACTATAGGGCTTAAACGAAGAACATGAGAGTCATAACCAGACTTACAAACATTTGTAGTACTTTCATACGAACAATAACTTATAACCAGAAGCAGATCTGAAATTAGCAAATTGAACACTGACCAAAAACCAACAGGATGAACAGTACCAACGGATGAACAGTAACATCGGATGAATAGTAACATCGGATGAATAGTAACCGAATTTTTTTTTTCAAAGCAGAAAGGAAAAAAAATGTTTGAACAAAGCTTATGGAATTAATCTTCCATAACCTGGCTTTGATACCATGTTAGAGTAAAAGAATAAAAAGGCTTACCACATGTTGTGTTAGCCTCCCACTATTTATAATAAGAACTTAGGAAACCCTAGGTATTACATAAAAGATTTAAATATCCTTTAACAGGATGCAACCCAAAGCTTTGAAATAATGACAAAGATTCACAACGCTAAATAATAGTAACCTTTCTGTAATTGAGCACTACAGTGCTATTAATGGTCTTCAGCTCAAATCGATCGATATCAGAGTTTAAGAATGACATCCAAACATAGGTGCAAGAGTGCATAGAGTACATTAAATGAGAAAATGTGTTTGATTTCTAGGCCTGAATCAATATGTAAATGGATCGAGCATAGATCCATGTCCTTGGGAAAGAGCAACTGGAATTAGTGAAGGTTCGTCATGAACAATAAGGAAAAGAAATGTTATGCTAGAGAAAGAAAGCACAGTAGAATTATCTGTAGTTGATGTATCTAAGCCAAGTGAAAGAAAATAAGGACAACGATAATACTGTAAACTCCAGCACAAAGGTAAGAAAACAAGTGACAACAAATCTTTCTGGTGCAACCATTACAGGTATGCAAAGGAGGATTGTTGAAAGCCCCATGATAAGCCCCCAAGTGCCAAGGGAACTAGGGGCAGGGAAGCTCTGGACCTCTGATCACAAGTCACAAGCCAACCTTGCAGAAAAATGGAGCCAAACAACAAGGAGAAATCTCGAATCAACAAAATGTTGTTCAAAAAGAAGGAAAGAGAAACTCGAGTAGTTCATATTCAGGTTGGAAAAATGTAAATGATGTAGTCCTTTTGCCCAAATCAGATCATTGACTTTTCTTTGGTTAATATACGAGTATATCATAAACCTAGGCCTTAAGTGCCTCCCAAAAATATTTTCTAGCACCTGGATCATTGATTCAGGATTTTAGACCACAAGACCAACTCTAGTGGCAGATCGAGGGGATATCTTCCTAGCATCTTCTGATCTTTTCTAACTCTAGAAAATGCTAGCACATTCTAAGATTATCAGCGAACCTGTATATTCTTAAAATAGGACATTACTAAATCCCCATGTTTCTTTACGATTTTATGGGGAGAATGATTAGACATGTTAGAAAAGAAGGGGAAAATATCTCCTTGATGCTGTAAGTGGCATGGCAGATCCTACTCATACATGTATGTCCAAAATCCTACTTTCAGATAGGGAACAACTTTGGTTATCCCATTTTGGTCTTGGTCATCCATCTTGGTTTTAGCCGACTTTCCCCAGCAATATTTGGGCGTGTAACCTTTGTGCATATATTTGCCCATCAAAGGAGTAAACTTGACCAGGAGCCCTTAAGTTCATGTTGGGCATTCTCCTACAAGAAAAGCGTATATACGCTATCATCCAGCTTTTAGGATTTTCTGTAACCATAGATGTATCATTCAATATAAAATAGCCTTCTTCCCTAGTCCTTATCTTCAGGGGGACCTTCTGCAATAGATAAGAAATTATTTCCTAACCTATCTACTATTCCTTACCTAGACAACTTCACCAAAACTGTCTAGCCTAAGGGCCCAGATTCTATGCCTCAAATTATACCAGCGAACTCAACAACAGTTTCTCTTAAAAAAATTCATCATAAAAGGCCACATATTTGTACCAACAACTCAGAATTAATTCTTATCAGCATAGGTCAGAGCCTAAGGATTTTGAAGTTCCATCAAGGTCTATTGAAGGAAGTAACTGGCCCCAGAAACTGCATATTTTCTCGTCAAAAATTTATAGGAAAGGAAAAGTAAGCCTAGAGCTAAGCCTAAGAAACAAAAAGATTATCATGAGAAGTAGGTTAGTTGCCAGTACAAACAGTGCCTAATAGAGGCACCATTTAGTAGACTAACAGAAAGCACAGAATAATCAATGTTATTTTCTATGTTACTTCAATTAAAACTCAGTAAACTACACTAAGTTAAAAAATTTAATGTGTCGAACAATTTAATTGAATATGTATGGCTCCTCTCTAGCAGCTTAAACTTTTAGATGGGATAATTCACATGGTTACACAAAAGAACGGGGTTCAAGTCCCGTCTCCACCCAATTATTAAGAAATAGCTAATGTGTTAGGCCTTGGACGAGAAAGAATGAACCCAACCAACACATGAGGGGGCATGCATGTTGAAGACTTGAAATGAATAAATATGGTCCATCTATAACAACTTAAGCTTTTATATGAGATGGTTAACATAATGATATAGGCTAAACACTACGGATGGAAGCATTTTGTACTTTGCGTAAATTGCATATTCGTGCATACTTTGATCACCACCAAAAGATATGATCAGCAATGGATTTAGAATAGTGTCGTGTTAATATGATTAAGCCTCTGTTTGATACCAATTCTTGCCAATTTCTAGACATTTTCCGACCGTTGCAACAGTACCCGTCTGACAGAACATGTGCCCTCACTTTGAATAATTTTGTAAACATTCTCCATTTTATCCTCAATCAATTCTTACCCACTCACTTGCCAAATTTCACAAAAGGGCATTATAGTAATTCAGCAGAGAAATTGATTAGCCAGGGAACAAAGTAGCCAGCGGTGGAGCCCACTTGATTTGACAAAAAAATGCATTCTTGCCATAGATAATGCCTACCTAACGGAGGCTAAGGCTCTAAATTTGAAGACGTTTTACTTTTTGACCTCTAGAAATTTGGGTTAAGACTGTATCAGAGGATGAATATCATATCTGTTAAGAATATGTATCAGAGGATAAATGTGACACTAAATTCAGCTCAAATTGCATTGCCTCATGTCCCAGTTAGACATCTACAAGAGAAACGTCATATGAGTATTGAATATAGCTTGTTCAAATGCAAATTTTCAAGAAAAGAATTTTTGGTAACATCCAAACAAAGGAAACAAGCTTCAATAAGGAAATAGAGAAAATGCAAACCATCCAGTTGTATTGCGTCGTTCATAATTCTTTATAGTATCTTCTAATTCAAGCGCCTGTGTAACATATGTCAGGTACTCACTGCCAAAAAATAATAAAAAATAACATAAGAGAGTATAAAATATTTTAGTAAGATGATCATCACAGACGCACAGTTACTGAGTGATACATGGTATTTGTTGGAGACAATGTTTAAATGATATCCATGTGCCCTCTCTAACAGCTTAAACTTCTAGTTTTTAGATCAAGCGGTTCTTCAACATTTTTTCTACATAGATTGCTAAAATAGACGATAAGTTGGTTCCTATGTTGACAATTGCCATGAAATGAAAACTGATGCAGGTAACAACGATATTTTGTCCAAGTTTCCTACCATGTGAGTGTTAAACAAAACTTCTAATAGTCCAAGGAAGAAGGATCTAAATTCAAAAAGGTTGAAATCGGGGAGGAAATAAACAAGGTAATATCTTTGGTGCCATCCACCAAATCATGAAAAAACTGTGAAGCAGTAAGTGATCTTACGTGTAGAAATACAGGTAGAGTATGACTAAAAAAGGGGGACAAGAATAAGAATAAAAACACAAAATAAACATAACACTTAGCAACAACCTGGGCAAAGAACTAGAACTACATGAAATAACAAAATAAGGAGCAAAGAAATTGATAAGCAGGGGAAAAAAAATTGAAGTGTTCACAGACAGATATAGACACGTGCAAGAAGTATATTGAGAATGCAGAACATAAATAATTCATCCAGGAGAATGCAAATAGTTAACTTAATAACTATACCTTTTGCATCGATAATACTCTTCACGAGCTTGCCGAAGATGACGTCTGAGAGTTGCCATTGATTTCTCATCTGTATCGTAATCCATATCATTTTCTCCCAACCGACCACCTTGTGGCTTGAAGGAAGGATCGTCTTTGAACTAGGAAATAGAAAACAAAAATTGAACTGCAAAAATAATAACCATATGCAGTGATTTCAACACATGGAAATGTTTAAGAACCAGAAGTACCATTTGCACTAGCATATTGTCAATGACCTCCATAAGAGGTCTCAGTGGATCACGCTTGGACATCTGTTTAGATGTTGCCTGAGCAATCTAAAGTAGATACCAAAAAATAGAAGGAAAGGAAAAAGTTATACATGTAATGAATCAGCCAAAACATAAAAACTGGAAAATATTCATGCATGGGCAGTAATTTTTTGTTGTTAAACGTACCAGCCACGTAGTTTTAAATATATGCATGTTTGCCTCATCAAGGGGTAAAGAGAAAATAAACTGTATCACTCCCAAGTATATATCCATATTCCAAAATATATGGTGTAAAGTGATAATGCCACAAAGCGGTAGTCTGTGCTATAATTTTATTATTTTCATTTCTTGCATCCTATTTTACTTATGTACGATACTTAGGCAGATATCATATCATTTATGAACTCTTTAGATCATGTCCCTGGCATGACTAATTAAAAGACCAGGCTGATAAGAAGCATAAAACGCTGATACATAGCTGGTGGAGATGCAACAGACTACACTAAAGCTTAAAATCAGACTGTAAGATGCAGAAAAATGACATCTGCAAACCCTTTGCTTTCCTTTTCTACAACCCATTATGACCTCGATCCTTTTAATTAACGAATCCTACTTTATCATCACCTCCATCCTTGCTTCTTTTCATCTCGCCCCCTTGTAGCTCTGTTGCTTTATATTTTTATTTTCTTTGGTTTCAGAGAGAGAGTGTGTGTGCGCGCAACATTAGAGAACAACCAGTACTCCAATTTCTTATAGAAAGGACAAATAAATTTGGAAGATACTATATAATTAGTTTGCAGTATTGAACCCCTAGAAAATTATAGGGTGCATAAAACCTCACTTTGCAGATATTTATGCTGTCATCAACCCTCATTCATGCTTATTTACTATCAGCATTCAACTAAATCAGTTAGAGGTGACAATTATTCTTTGTATTAGCTTCTAGCATATCCACATTCATAATCTAGCACAACAACCACAGTATTATCAATGCAGCCTCTACATCTTCCATTATTCCCCAATAGTTTGAACACTTACTGATTGTCCAATTATCCCATATTATGTGAACAATTTTCCATTTTTAGGAAACCCTTTTCTCGAAGCAATACTTGAGTACATAATTTAGTTAACATTCCAAAACAAAACATCTAACTATACATGATAGATGGTCCAATCCTAGAGATGTAACATGTAAGCATTCAAGCTAAGGTATGAGATTCAAGAAAGGTCGAAATTTGACAAGTTTATATATCAAGTCGATCTTGAACAAGCTTTTGTTGAACTACCGTAAAATTGAGCTACGACTGGTTAGGTGCTATTTTGACAATTGATGCAAGCTTAAGTAAGGTTCCTATCTATCAAGAGCTTAAAGTGTGTCCAAATTGGGCATGCTTGCATAAAGGAGTGAATGAGGATTCCACAACCCAGCATCAGAGGCATGAATTAGTAACATTTTCCAGCTGTTATATTATTTTCATGTTTAAAAATAAGCAAATTGCATGGAACACTTTGAGAAATTGAGTTTTCAAGCAAAAACCATTTTCTGTGATATATAATGTAGAATGAAGGGAGCAAATGAATAACAGCATGGTTCCAAATACAGCAGGCTTAAAGCAAAATGCAACCTTACAAATTTTTTATCGAACATGTAGCGGAGAAAATCTATGCTCCAAAGTGAAATGAATCCATGAAAATTGTGATTATATAATAAGAATTGCAGCAATGATTTAAACTCGACAACTGGAATAACTAGAATACAAATCCCTGGTAAATAGAGTACAGATAGAAGTCCAGAAAAGAAGGAAAATAGATGCTCCTACAACAGAGTTTTCATATTACGATTTTTGTTAGACCAGTTTATAAGCATGTCATCAGAACACTTACCACTATGGTGTTTGATAGTTCTTTGTGAGCATCATCAAGTTTCACAGCCATTTTGGCAATTTTGTGCGACAGAACCTTCTGACGGGTAGTCCAGTCAGCATTTCTCCAAATGCTCTTTGGAATTTCACTTAAACCAAAACCAAGAAGAAATGCACCAGTCACAAGCCCGAATGTATTTGAGCCTGCCATTGCCAAAGCCAGTATATCTCTAATCCTGCCAGTGAACGTATAAATGATAAATGGAAACGACATTAAGCATATAAGAACAAGAGAATCAGTACAGATATGCATGTTATAGTAAGAGGATTGCGATCCATCAACTGCAGTATTAAAGAATGATATTTTACCAGTATACTCGACATTAGTTTTTCTCATTCATTTATTTATTTAATGTTATTGTTATGTTTTCATTTCTCTTGTTTCGTGCATGTTTTAGGGGGAGTTGGAATATGTACATGGCCTTATCTTGAGTTTATCAAGGATCCAGGTATCTAGTGTAATATGTATCGAGTTTGTCAAGCTACTGTTCCAAATTCTAGTACTAAACATGATGCATGGGACCCTCACTTTCAATTATCCGTAACAATAAAGCAATCGTTTGCAAAGGCTTATATATCATGTAACTGTTCTAAGATCCATTTCTTTCGATCCAATCATTCCATCATTGACAAAGATGCATGAAAAATCAAAAGTAAAGAACATAATCATGTATCCAGGACCTAAAAATCACCCACTGAAGACACCAGCCTTCTCTCACAATGGCAACCAACAGTTAACAAGGCAGAGAACATATGTATAGAGCCACACGATCTACACTCACTCATCAACAAAACATTTAAGCCCTCATGTGAAAGTAAGAATTTCCAACTTCAATTGATCCAGCTGGTCCACATGGAATAGAACAGTGCTGCATCATTGGTTGGTTATGGACAATACATTTTCACTCTCCCACTTCCCAATTAACTTCATAAGGTTGCCCCCACAAATATGTCACATGTCTAGGAACAGCCAAATAACGTAACAAGAACGGAAGATTACCAGACCAATAATGTACACCCATAAGACATATTTAGTGCATTCTATGCAGCAGGTTTCCCTTGCCACTGATACTGGATCGAAAACAACTAAAAATTTACAGACACCTAATTGTGCCAGAAAATAAATACAATGAAGCGAAAGTAGTATAAGAGAAGAAACTAACCCAATTTTGCCCATAATAATGAGGAGAATAAGTCCGAAAAGACCAATGGAACCCACAATTAAATAGAAGACTAAGTTGACATGTATGCTAGTCTTTAGTCTTTCCTTTACTGTAAAATCTCCAGCATCTTCGTAACCTTGTATCAAGGGCACAACAAGCCTGCTCAAAGTGACAAATACAAAATAATAATCTCAAGATACGCATATCTCCATAAATATGTCTGAGCTATCTTCAGAAAACATTAAAATAGAACTTCTAGAATGTTATGGCACTCAATAATTCTTCTCAGGAAGTAAAAGAAGAACAAAAATAGTTTTAGTGATATGAAATCCAAGATATGTAAGTTACCACCGTCAGCATGCATGGCATGAAGTTATTAAATAGGATACCTAAATAAAGCAAATGAACGAACTCGAACAGACACTACTGTCAAAAGAGGATCTTCACATCTTTCTCTCATTCAAAACCGTTGTATAAATGATTTATTAAGGACAATGTATTTATACAGATGTCAATATTTTATCTTAATGATCATAGAATGCTAGCAAGCAGCATCCACAAAACAATCAACAGTATTCTAGAGAATAAAGGATAGAACATATCAATGTTGAAGGGGAATAAAAAACCATGTATGGTGTATTAGAGTGAAATCTAACCATGTGCAGCTACCCTATGTAGTAAATAGGGCATTAAGTAGCTACAAATCCATAGTTTTAGAAAAGGCATACCAAGTAAGCAAAAATGTACTCCAGTATGACCAACTCCAAAAGAAAGAGATGCCTCCATTAAATTGACCAATTATTGTCTGCATCACAAAGAAAGAAAATCCTTGAGATTTATCGGAATTCATCAAATTATATTGGTGAAGGGATATTATCAATCATAAATCTGAGGAATTTTTAGCATAGTAAGTAAAAAAAAATCCATAGGAAAAGGCTGCATGGCCTGTGAGAGAGAAGATTGAGGAAGGAAGCTGATGTTACAAGACATAGCCGAGTCATTAGGTTCGGATGACTAGTGTTTGTTTGGCAAAGCTTTCAAGTGCTTATAAGCTGATTAATCATCATTTTTAAACACGTATTCCTTTGGACCCAATACTTTTATTTACTTTTGAACTATACATTCCTTGGGACTCGGTGTTTATAAGCACTCGAAAGCTTAGCCAAGCAAGCAAATCAACTCGGATTAGTTCGTCTACAGCTTGCTCAAGATCGCTTGCTAGTTCCACTAAATTGGACTTGAGCTCAAGCTTCTGAAGTTCTGGCGATATTTGACCTCATCTAGCTATGCAAAAAACACTAATTGCTATGCAGATTATCAACCTGTTTCAAAGCTCGACTCTTGGTCCAACAAAACCTCATTCAACCTCTCTGGAGCTCTAAAAATAAATGACAAGCTACACATTTTCCAATCCCATTGTGATATTGAGTTGAGCTTCAACAGCTTGGATCAAACTGGCTCATTGACACCCTAAAACTAAACATGCACTATATAGATTACTTTAACCAAATGTATACCTTTAAATGAAGGGGGTATTGTAGAAATGTTCAAGCACGAGCTCATTTAATTTTTCTACGTGAGTTGAAAACTTCAATCAAAATTATTCAAAGGGGCATCAATTTCAAGTAAGGTACCAATATAAGCCCATATGAAAGAAATTTATTCTGCAATCATAGACGTTAAATTTGATAACTTAAATCCATAAGGATAACTCTAGAATCTACATCTATAAACATTATGTAAATGCAAATTAGAAATGAACTACACAAAATGCAACCAAAACTATTATCAGTACATATCTTATTCATGTAAAAGTGGACAATATTCTTAAAAGATATTACATCTGTTAAGGGATTGAATCCCACGTCGAATAAATATGAAAACAAAGACCAACTCATAAAGGATTGAGTCACTCCTCTTAATAAGATTGACCTTTTAAGATAGAACACCAAATCTTAACATAGTATCAGAGCTCATTAAACTCCAATGAGCGATTTGATCCGATTAAGACTCAAAAAAAAAATTGAGCACGCGGATTTCAAGATTGGTCAGCTCAAACGAGTCACCATCTTACGGGGGCATGTTAAGGGATAGAATCTCACATCGAATAAAGATGAAAACATAGACCAACTTATAAATGATTGAATTACTCATCTTAATAAGGTTGACCTTTTAAGATGAAACCCCAAATCTTAACAATATCAAAGTCCAAAATGTAGATGAATTTTCTCAACTACTACCATGGAGCAAAAGTATCTCGAGATAAGAAATAAGAAACCATGATTTTACTCATAATCCCTAATACTTCATTTCGATATATAGATTTGAGATGAATGAATTTGAGATTCATTGCACAATTCCTTAAATCTAGTTGAGTGACCTAAAGTGCCTAAATTCAAATCTATCCTCGAAACCAATAGTGGATAGCCAAATTCAGTAGATTCCAAATCTACCAGTTTTTGTGCATCAATTCATACATTGCTCACAATTGTGATAGTTCGCCCTTGGTCGCCTAAGAAGCATAGATTTGGATACAATGATTGGTCCCCTAAGAAGCATGAATTCAAATACGATGACATGATAAGGGTACGCAAAAAATAGCTTTTTTAAAGAAAATTAGGACACACTAATAAGTGAATTAATTTATGAATGTTCATTATTACAAAAAAATAAAGACATAAGCTTTACAATAAAAATAAAATAAAATACAGAAACATTATCTATAAAAAAAAATGCAGAAACCTTATATAAGTTAGCTTTTTTAATAATTTTTAATTACATTTTTCAAAGATATTAAATATATAGTAAAATTTGATTATATTAACATATAAATCATTAACACAGTTTCATGTGTATTAAAAATTTTAATATTATGGTTGACCCACTTTTAAATAAGAAACAAACAATTGACCCCACTTAAAAAAATTTGACCACTTGACCCACTTAAAAAAATGTTCAGCATACTTAGTATTTGGCTTTTAACTTTCAACTGACGTCTTTGTCTGTGTACAATTAATGCTTAGGATTAGGTTTTCTCCCTCTCCATCTCTCTCCCACTACACTCATCGGTATTAACCTCTTCCACTTCACTCGCCAACAATGGCCTTTCTCATTGCACTCGTTGGCAGGTTAGTTTTTCTCTATTTTTCATAGCACTTGCCGCGGTTTGCCGTGTTCAAGAATGCATGACATCCAAAAGAAAATAAACTAAAAAGGAACACATGCCATGTGACATTTTCAAAATGTGTCAGAGCATGTCCAACACATATGAGATCCAATATGTGTCGAACACCGACAAACCGACTCCAACAACGTATTAGTACAACATAGTTAGTCCCTCTCCCCTGACTCTTTGTCGCTTACTACTTTCTCCCAATTGGACCTTGCTTCCCCCTACCCACCACATACAATAAAAAACATAAGAGGAAAAATCATATGTGTACACACAATCACACATGAAACTACCAATTTCACTCTCTCTTCTTGGCAAATACACATGTATATAAATGAGTGCACTAGCATGTATATAACTGCATTGTTTGTATTTTTGATTTGGCCAAATAATCTTTATATGGTTGGATAATCATAGTTCTTGAAGTTCATATGATGTTTTGTGTTCTATGCTTACTAATATGATCTCTATTTACTCTAGGATGTTTGGTTTGGCTAGTCATAATAAGACATAATCACCTTAACAAAAATATTTTCCCATGGTTTAAAATACTTTCTATGAATCCATCATCTTTCAAATAAAATATCGAAAAATGCGGATTTCAAAACAATGGATTCTAAATCAGTTCATTTAAAATCCAAATGACCCTATGTCTTTCCTTATTGTGGTTTATAAATATTGCGTACAAATAAATATGTGGTTCATAAACCCTCAAGAATTTCATATACCTATAAATAACTTGAATGTAGTCATTTGAGCTTAAATGGACTTAACTTCCCTAATAGTGCTGAGTCGATTAGTATTATTTTTCTTATTCGAGCTCTATCAGCCAAATCACAATCAAGAACGCACCTAACCAGAAGCAAGTTAAACAATTAGCCATCAAGCTAGTCAAAGCTACCTGCCAGTCTTACTCGTATTCATGTACCCAAGACAAATATTCCCAATAATAGAACAATTAAAAAATAATATAGAAAAAGGAACCCATATCTATTAATAATAATTCTACTAAATGAGTAATCAAATTCTTAAGGGCAGTAAAATCCATTTTAGAGCCTGTTTTACAACCATTATGGTAGAAAAAAGAGTTTTGAATAGTGATTTTCAAGAGAATGTGTGATTAAAAAGTAGGAATAAGTTTTTGGTATATATGTAAAATATTTTATTATGTGAATGTGTGGTTGAAAATGATCATGTAACAAATCATAAAATAAATTAATTGTTAGTCAAACAGGCTCTTACCTAGGACGGTACATTTTGAAACAATAATTGGTCAAACTCACAAAATTTCCCATTCCTGAAACCTATATCTAATAAGCTACCTACTTCCTAAACCCTAGGAGGTACACAATGGGAGACAAAACTTACTTCCCAAAGCCTACCAACTTCTTTTGGAGGATTCAATACCTACACGGGCATGATAAATACCACTATAGCAACAAGTAATATCAATCTACATCATCCTATACATTGTGGGAAAACCAAGTTCCCCTAAAGAAAAACTAAAAGAATATTTTGAGTGATTCACAAAAATAAGTTGTAAGTTCATTAACAACCTAGCTATTATTTAGCAGAAAGCTATGCATTTAACATATATGTTCTTGAACAAGAACTCGTGCAGATTTTATGTTAAAAATAAAACAAGATCAAGAATAGTTCAAAACTAAAACAAAAACAGAGGAAAGGAGATTAGGAAGAATATTATGGGAAATTATCGATGAAAATAACATGATACATTTACCTATCAAAAAAAGAAAATAACATGATACATTCATAATAAAAAGTTACAGCCAAAGTGAAAGCATTGGGGACCCAGAATTAACTTCCAAACACAAACCGGGATTCAATGGGGTAGTACCCCAAATATAGAAATAATGCCTACACACATGTAATGTAACTTCTTGAAAACGGGGCACACCAATAACCCAAAAGAAAACCATTTCATCGCCATCCAAATAAACTCTAAATCTGATTAAGTGTCTCTCCTGTAAAAAAGTATATAAGTCGTCATTAAATAGACATGTTAGACATAATTAATCCCAACATGAAACTGGATTACTTATGAACAATAACCTGTTCCTTCGGGATTCTATCCACTTATATTGAGAATACCAGCTATATTAACACTCGAAAACAAAACCATTGCACAAACCAAAACTCAATCAAACAGGATTAATAAAAACTCAACCAAATCAAAATTCAACGAAGTAAATTAAGCTCATAAGAGCTAATTAAATTATTTGAAGCAATCCATAAACTGAAATCCAAAATAACAGCGTGCTACTCAAAATATTTAGCTGCAGAATCAGAATTTACCGTCCAAATGTCGGCAGGGACAAGGCTGATGATTGAAATGGAGCAGAACCAAGTGTAGCCCACCGTTAGAAACACGTAACGCGGCACTTCTGGACCGGCAAAGTATTTTAGAGTCAAAATCACCATGCCCAGGGTTAGCGGCAGAGAGATCAAGTAAAAAACCCACATCTTCGATCAATTTCCCTTTTTGTGTATGATCCAATATATGTACAAATCAAATTTAGAATGATATCAATTGTTTGGATCGGAATTCAAAAATATAAAAAGGGGAGTTTTGATCGAAATTCTGAAATATATAGATTGTTACGGAAGGGATTGTGCACCAAAATTCTGACTATTCCAGGTTTCTTTGTCTTTCCTCCTTGTTTGGAACATTGATTATAATTTGTTTATGATATTGATTATAGCATGTTTCATCCCAATTAATTTCAAAATACATTTCTTGATCTCCCATTCAAATTTTTTCCTTATTTGTTATTTTTTAATTACACATTTTTTGTCAAATCATCGTTCCAAAATACATTTCAACGACAAATCATTATTCCAAAATACGTTTCAACAAGTAATAGAGCTCAAGCAGGTAAATTTGCTTAGACCTTGTTTGGCTTTCATTAAAATCATATTTTGAAAAAAAGAAAAAAAAACATTGAAATAGTGATTTTTTTTACGTGATTTATAAGAAGAAAAAATAAATAAGTTTATGTGTAATGTTATTTTATTGAAAAATGTGTGATAAAAAAGAATAGAAAGAAAAATTATTTTTAATAAAATGGAGCCTAAACGGTGGCTTAATCTTGAAATTTACAAATACTACTTAGGGTGTGTTTGAACCACATTATTTTGGAAGAATGTATTTTCGAATAGTAGATTGATGAAGAATGTGTGGTTGAAAAAGAAGAAAACGTTATTGATGTAATAGAAAATATTATTTTATTGAAGAATGTGTGGTTGAAAATTAATAGAAAAATGAGAACGAAAATTTTAATGTGTACCAAACAGGTACTTATAATACTATTAAATCTCCATAAACATATTTTAATTAGGAAGTTTAATCAAGATCAAGATGAGAAGGAAATGAAGAGCTCTTTACAAGAGAGTTGGGGCGAGTTTTTGGTTGAGGACCATGTTTCTTTTACGTCCAAATTTTTTCACTAGATAAGGCAATGCAAGTTCAATTCGCACTATAGTTTTTAATAAAGATTTGTTTCGAATTTTTTTTTTAAAATTATTTGCAATCAGACATTTTACGTTAATCATAATTTTTTCTTACTTTTTAATCACACATTTAAAAGAAAAAAAAACAATTATTTTCGCTTGGAAACAACGTTAAATTGGATTTCATTTTGAATTTTCTTTTGGATCCATTTGATTGTAAGGGTGGAAAAAAAATGAATTCCAGAGAAAATAATTTTCTAGAAATTGTTTTTCAGAAAATTGTTAATTAAGTGTGTTTAATTAATATAATTTTTCACCTAGAAAATTTTATAATTTTGGATATTTTTGTGTTCGTTTAACTTTGTTTTATATAGAAATTGTCCATTAAAGTGATATTTTTTCCACAATTGGTTATAAAATTTGTTTCCATTGTCAAAAAGTAAAAAACAAAAAACAAATATTTCTAAGAAAATCATTTTATATGTTCGTTTTGGCTTTATTTTATATGAAAATTGTTTATGAAAATTGATTTTTTTATTTTTATTTTACTATTGGTTATAAAATTTGTTTCAATTAAAAAATAATAATAATAATAATAAATAAAAAATAATTGGACTTCCAATTTCCCACCAAAATGGTGGAAAAATCAATTCAATGATTTCCTAGAAAATGTGCATGTGGGAGCCATTTTGAGAAAATCAATTCCATAGCAAATTTATGGTATCAAAAAGGCAAAAGTTGGAAAATGGAAATTTCAAAGGAAATTTTTTTATTTCAAACAGGCCTTAGTGAAAAACAACATGGTTTCCTTTGAGGGAAAAAATCATGGATTAGGTATTAACTTTGACATTTGCAAAAATCAGGTGCTAAAATTTTAAATTGCAAAAATCAGGTTTTTACTTTTTATTAATTAATTAAATATTTAATTGTGTAATTTGGTCATAGATATCTTATTAATTAGTTTAGAAATTAATTTCAGGTCACAGCTTATCAAATTAATTGGTCACACATTATTTCGAGGTCACAAATCAAAAAATATTTAGGTCACATTTGACTTCGGTCACAGATCAAAAAATTTATAGGTCACAATTGACTTTGTTGGTCACAGATCAAGAATTTTATGGTCACAAATTATTTCTCAACCACGAATTAAATTTTTTTATAGGTCACGGATTGAAAAAAAAATCAAATCTTTTACTAGTCACAATTCTATTTCAGTAAGTCACAGTCACAATTTCTTTAGGTCACAGACACCCACCCCCAACTCATTTCATCCCACCCACGACCGCCGTCGCGACCATCCCCACAGCCACAGCCATTGCACACAACCAACAACAAAATCGCCGCCAGATCCAATCGACCGCAAACAAAAACCACGACAATTAAGATCTCCAGCACCAACAATATCGCCGCACCACCACAGCCAGATCCCAACCACTACCAAAATATTAGATCCACAAAACCTCAAGCAGAGTGGAGAAAACAACCACCACCAAAATATTAGATCCACACGTCCATCATCAATAACAGCCAACGAACGCCAGCATCCTATACCACCAGTACCCTACACCATCTCCAGCATCACACTCCACCACCACCACATGACATCCCACCACCATTGCCACCACGACCACCACCCATATCCACCAACTTTATTATCACAGCCATGATGGAGCAGAACCAAAAGCTTCATTCAAACCAAAAAAACGAATATCGAATGATTTCAGTAATTGACCAGCTAATCACCAGTGAACTCACGAGAAAATGAGTTCTTATTTCAAGAAAACTCCACAAAATCCCCCCACGCCACGTACAATCTGGAGCTAATTTGGGGCAGCGTAGCACTTACTAGAGAAAAAATGGAGGAAAGAACCCCAATCTGCAGTGCCCCATGATCTGCGATGGCGATGATGTTCTCACCGGCACAGCGACGCCAGTAGTCGCGCGCGACACTACTATCACATCAGCGTTGCTGGGTGGAAACGAGAGGGAGGGGGAGGAGAGGAGGGAGAACGCCTGCAGTCGGCAGTCGCTGGGTGGAGAGGGAGGGAGAGGCGGAGAAGGTGAGGAGACGGGAATGATAAATTAGGGTGGAGACGGGATTGATAAATTAAGTTTTAATATGGCACCTGAATTTTGCAAAAATAAACTTCAAACCTGATTTTTAAAAAGGTATATCTGATTTTTAAAAATGTCAAACTAAACCCCTGGTTTTATGTAATTTTCCCTTCCTGTGAAAGAAATCAAAAGGCCGGCCCATTCTTCATTTCTGCCAAGCCCATCAGCAAGTGGTGCTCCATGGGAGTGTGCTTCAATAAAGCCCATGAGAAATGTCTTTCCATTGGGCTACCGCGATAGTTGAGACCACCTTCCAAGAAGGTTTGGGCTTTCAGGTTAATTAACTATCGTACTTTAAGAATACAATTTCAAAAATATTAAATTTGTAGAATTCTTTCAGAAATTAGGTCATAAATCAATATTATCTTTTTAAAAATAATAAATTTATGGTTTAAATAAGAGAATAATGTACTTAAATTGAGGATTAATAAAGGACTCAGAAACAAACAATTATTTGTAAACTATTTTTCTGATCAAGGCATCGACCACAATATTTTCAATCATTTTATGCGAAAATTGTGGCAGCGACCTAATACGTTGTATGATTGTGACATGTAGAGCCTGCTTGAGCCCCATTTTTTTTTTTTACTATAAATGTATTTTGGAATAGTGTTTTGATAGAAAATGTGTGCTTAAAAAATAAGAAAAAAGTTTTAGGTTTGCGTGTAATATTATTTTATTGAAAAATATGTGTTTGAAAATAAAATGAAGAAAAATGTATTTTAAAAATAATGAGACCAAACAAAGACGTAGGTTGTGTAGCTATGATTCCCAGTAACAAAAATGTGAGAATCTATAGTTTCAATTATACATATACAATTTAAGAACGAGACATAAGACGTGTCTTTGAAAAATTGCCATTACATTGTGCACTTGTGACCTATGGAATTATGTGATTGTGACGTCAAACATTTGTAATAAATTATATGATTATGACTTACTATTTTTTTTATTTTTTAAAAATTACTTATAAGGTTGTGTGTCGTGACAGTCATTTACAAATATGTGACATTATTTTGTGGTTTAGTGTCTCTTTGAACTTGAATATTCAATATCGATCTTAATCTTCAAACTTCCAACCTTCAAATTTTGTTCAGTATTCTCCCAAAGTATAAATTACAGTTGGTAAATTGACAAATCAAGAAACATAACAAGAAAACAATATATATGTTTCTCTCTATACTTTGGGATGAAGTAACCATTTTTCCCTTCTAATTATTTTTGCACTATCTGCTTACATTTTCTTAAAACAACTTTTTTTTCATAATACGATCATGGAATTAATGATTTAGGCATCCTCGGATACTGAGCTTACATTTAGCCCATGTTTGAAACCCATTGGAAGAAAATAGAAATTTTGGAATAGTGATTGATGTGGGAATGTGTAGTGGAAAAGTGATGAATTTTTTTTTATTTGTGCATAATATTATTTTATTTGGAGAATGTGTGGTGGAAATGAATAATGAGAATGAGAAATTAATGGGTGTCAAACAGGGGCTTAAAATGTTCTTGACAAAATATAAAAGTTAACTCATTTACGTGTCTAACTAGGTAATGGATTGCGAACGCGAATATGTGTTTATTACTTCAATTCCTATCAATTTTTCAACACATCGAGATGATGATCCTAATTGAATGATCTCACTTATTGGCACATTAAAGAACATCAAGTTCACGAATAGCAACTGCGATCACGTAATGAATTTAGGTCATCCATAAAATCTTCACATGTGATTAATTTCTTAACTCGGTCCATTATAAATTGATCAACGCTTTACATGGTCCAATTCCATACACATCCAGGCGTATCAATATGATTACTCCTGAAGGGACAATTGCAACGATCAAGACAAGCCGCCTAGCCCAATTGATAGAGTAACTAACCTTTCAACTCAAATAAAGTGTCAACCTATATAAACCAATCTAGGAGAGATCCTTTCTTGATGGAAATAAAAGTTACATAAATTATGTACTTCTCTATGCAATTACATAACTTATATTATCACAAAGCAATTGATGATCCTTAGTCTCTCACTCAATTATGCAAAGAATAATTTACTCAAAATATATAGGTAAAAATTTATTTATGGACAAAACAAAATATCATAAATTACAGCTATGTCCTCACACTATTGGGTACCAATCCCAACAATCTCAAATTTCTATTTTTTATTTTTTTATTTTTTGCTCCCGTCAAAGTTTTATATTTTAAGATTTTCAATATGAATAAAATTAAAACTTAATCAGCTTTTAAGCAATTATAAATTTTGTCAAACAAGTACTATGTACAAAAATCACACAAAAGAGGAGTGTAGAATGGATTAGATCAAAACCTCCTAGACAGAAACTTAAAATGACAAGCCCAATCGACATGATTTGTGGGCACAACTCGTGTTGGACTTAAATCATGACGATCACGTCTTGTTGGCTTGAGTCAGTGATCGTCTTGTTGACTTGAGTCATGACCTAACTCGCGTTGTATGGATTTGTGTGCAAGTTGTTGTAGGGTTTATGGACACCACATATCTCCACATTGGTATGATATTGTCCACTTTGGGCCTAAACCCTTATAGATTTGTTTTTGGGCTTTACCCCAAAAGGCCCCATATCAATGGAGATATTGTCTTATACTTATAAATCCATTATATTTCTCATGTCTAGCCGATGTGGGACTTCTTTTGCTCCCAACAGTCCTCCCCTCAAAAGAAGGACAACATCATTGTGGTCTCCCCTCAAACGATAATATATCCGCCAATCATCTTGTACTGCCGTCATTGTCGTCAGCCTCGACCAAACGGAACCCGCCGCCTGATCACCACATTTTTTATGTCAGAAAGACTTTCGACACAATGCACCTCAAACGCGGATATTTTTAGTCAGATCGTGAGACTAATTAGGGGACCTCCACCACGCTTTCCACTGCGTTCCTCCGGCTAAGTTTGGGCCCTGAGCTCTGATACCACATGTAGGGTTTATGGATACCACATATCTCCACATTGATATGATATTGTTCACTTGGACCTAAGCCCTCATGGATTTGTTTTTTGGCTTTACCCTAAAAGACCTCATACCAATGGAGATATTGTCACACTTATAAATCCATTATATTTCTCATGTCTAGCCGATGTGGGACTTCTTTTGCTCCCAACAGTTGTAGACTAGAAAAGTCATGTTAAGCGCAACAATTATACTAGTTATACATTCTTAGAGTGCATTCATTTTGACATTGTGTGATGTGTAGAAAATTGTTTCATTGATTTGAATAAGTGTGATTAAAATCAATGTCTATAATTGTTGTTATATCAAATAATGTCAAATTTAATGTCAACCACAATATACATATAGCAGTACTGCAAACACAATCCATCCACTTAGAAGAGTGATTTTGTCCAGAAAGGAACAACTCGACCCACATTTACATTTATGGAATTGGACATAAAAAATGGCTCTTCCAAATAAAGGAGCTGCCAAATTTTGAAGCTTCTTTCTTAAAGTATCATCATTATATGCATACTTTCTATCCTTCATTCTCTTGCTTTTGACATTGCTTTAGAAGATTCCATGTGAACCCATGAAAAGCTCTTCCACTTATTTTGCTTGGATTTCTTTATTGCTTTTTATTAACACTTGATGAGGCTCCCTTTTTAAAAATCAAAGTCACATTCATTAAGATTTTTACCACACTTGATATTATCAGACCGCGGGTATCCAAGACTTTTGCTAACGATTGATGTCTTGCCAATAAAAATTGTTCAGCTGAATATTATTATACATTGTACAGACAAGTTATATTATTCAGTGGACATAATCGGCATGACTCAAATTATGTTTGAACATCTTGAAAAGTCGAACGTGACAAATGTCTTATCAATGACAAGCTTCGAATATGGTGTTTAAGGTTAATCAAGAAGTTCTCAGTTACATATGTTGGGACCATAATAACACACATTTTTAATGGTAAGTAAAAGAGCTTATGTCTAAGCTTAGAGAATCTCTCCCAACTTGAGAGAAAAGTATGTTCACCTTAACTTTGGAACATGTGAGAAGTGTTGGAAAAAATAAATAAATTGAAGCGCTGATTTTGAAATAAATTTTGAATGGGACTCGTTTGTTTATTTTGGAAAATCACGATTGATTTGTGTTCTCCTCCGTGAGAACATCGAAATCATATATTTACTTACCAAAAATGGTGTTCGGGTGAATAAAAAATTTGAGCTCAAAGTGATGAATTGGAAGAGGCTTTGTATTGAAGGGAAACTAGTTAAAGGTATCTCACACAAGAAAATGGATAAAGGCAATGACCACTTTAAATATAATTATACTGTAGAAGGGTGTAATCGCGTGTAGAATAGATGCTCTCTTCACGTACGCGCGTAGGGGGGTGCAAATCACGGACTGACCCTTAAGAAGGTCCACATTTTGTCTTTATTTTATTATTTTTTCAAATAAAAAATCTTTCAAATTCTTTTAACTCCTGAAACTCATATGAATATGTCCATGTTAATGGAGATATTAATAGCCAAGTTAATAATGGTCAATGACATAACTCATTGGCTGCTAATTCTTCATTACAACCTATTTATTTAGACATCTTTATCCCTTACAAATACTCGAAAAAATCTCATTTTCTCTTTGTCTGCATCCGTAATTTTCATTTTCTATCAAAGTCTTGGTGGTGATACTGTTTAGATGTTAAGTCAGTTCGCCGAAGTAGCATATGCTCTACTGATTTTTCGTTGTATACTAGAAAACGGACACTCGAACTAAACCTCAAACACCTACGGTGATGGGGCGAATTTGTATTAAGGAAACTGTGTTCACACATGCCTCAATTTCAAAGTTCATTAAATTTGTATTTCCTGCAATTTATATTACTTGTTCAGTTCTTTTTTATTGTGATTAATAAAATTATTTAATATGTAATGTCTTGACTAACATTCGGTTAGTTAGCTGTCCAACAGGTATTTGTTTATATGGTATTTGTTCAACTGTTATGTGTGTCCATCCGATATTTCTGTTCATACGGTAAGTTAGTTGTCCATCCAGTATTTGTTAAGCCGATATTTATTCACTATTATTTTGTAACAAACTTAAAATAGATTCATAATAGACAAGTTCATTTTGGTTTTATTGAAAACTAATATTCGATTAATTTTCAGAAATGAAAATCGAACTAATCAATATGGATGTGGCCAAGTTCTGCTGTAGGTAAATTGCCAAACTATACTATGAGCCAGACTGTGATTCAACCAACTGGTCATGTCGTTACCGTTTCGGTTAATCATAGAGAATTATCGGAGAAATTCAGTGGCTTAAATTTCAAAATGTGGCAACAGAAAATGTTGTCTTACTTGACCACCTTGAATTTTGCAAGGTTCTTAACTGAAATTGCTCCAAAAATCAAAGGAGGTAAGGAAGATTTTCAAGCGTCATCGCACTTGATGCGTGGAAACATTCAGATTTTTGTGTGCCGAAACTACATCATGAACAACTTAGCAGATTCGCTATACAACATGTATAGTACTATAAAAACTTTTAAGGAGTTGTGGGAGTTATTGAATTGAAAATATAAGACTAGGGATGTCGGGGGTCAGGAAATTCATTGTTGGTCGATTCTTGGACTATAAGAAGGTGAACTCTAAAACAGTAATCAGTGACAAAGTAGGCCACAAGGTGGCAAATGTGCTAAGCTGGAATCAAAAGAGGGCATTTCTAAGAAGAAATTTCAAGGAAAATATTTCAATCGTAACAAAGTAGGCAACAAGTTTTTGGAGTGCAAATTGCCAAAGAAGAAGAAGAAGAATAATAATAATAATAATAATAATAATAATAATAAAGCAAATGTGATTGATTATATGACACATGATGTATTAGAGATGAACCTCGTAGCCATCACTTCTGAAGTGAACATGATAGATTCTAACCCAAAAGAATGGTGGATTAACACCGGTACTACGGGGCATGTGTGCTCCGATAAAAAGTTATTTGCTGCGTTCGAAACAATTTAAATTTGAGAGAAGTTGTTCGTGGGCAATTCAACAACTTATGAAATCAAGGAAATATGGTTTTGAAGATGATTTCGGAAAAAGAGCGACTCTTAATAATGTGTTGTATGTGTCGAAAATCCATAAAAACCTAGTGTCCGATTCGCTTTTGAATTAGCATGATTTTCATATTGTATTTGAGTCGGACAAAGTTATTTTTTCAAAAAGTGGAATGTTTTTTGGAAAAAGTTATGTTTCCGATGGTATATTTAAACTGAATGTAATTATTGTGAAGTCGAAAATTAATAAAATTAATTCTTCTACTTACTTGATTGAGTCTTCCAATTTGTGGCGTGATATATTAGGACATGTTAATTATGATCCATTTTGTAGATTAATTAACTTCGAGTTGTATACCCATGTTCTATATTAATTCGAAATACAAGTGTGAAATTTAAGTTGAGACAAAATTGACAATGTCATCATTTAAATCAATTGAACGAAAAACAAAACCACTTGATTTAATTCATAGCGACGTATGTGATTTAAAATTTGTACAAATAAGATGTGGCAACAAGTACTCATTACTTTTGTCGACGATAGTACAAAATATTGTTACTTGTATCTACTTAAAAGTAAGAATGAAACTATAGAGAAATTTATTTTCCACAAGAATAGCGTTGAAAAATCAACTTAATAAGAAAATAACAGTGTTGATAAGTTATCGAGAGGTGAGTATGAAGCACAATTTGTTGAATTATGTGCACAACATGAAATCATACAAGGATGAGGCAATACTTGACAACATCAAGACTCATATTACCAACATGGGGGTCACGGTGAAGAATTCGAAGGTGCAAATTGGTTAGATAGCAACTGCATTACAGTCCCAACAGAAAGGAACATTCCCTAGTGACACCAAGGTTAACCCAATGGAGCACTGCAATGCCATCACATTGAGAAATGGAATTGTGTGGGCTTAATTTTTAGGAACTCTAGAAGAACCAGGCATATATTCATGACAAAAAACGAACATAACAATGAAAACTAAATTATGTTAGGAAAAATCTTGTGTGGAGTATATCATCTTATACATAAAAGGCCGAACAATTCAAAGACATCATGTCTACTGTTCAGCCAGTAAAATAAATATATTTTCACAAGGGAATGTATAAAGGTTATGTATAAAGGGTAATACCTACATATCACATGCAAGTTTCAATAGTTAAACTATATCACCAAGTCTTTATGTCTTCCGTTTATAGGTCTCTCTCAATTTTCATTCATGTGGGGGTTGTTGGAAAAAATAAATAAATTGAAGGGCTGACTTTGACATAAATTTTGAGCAGGACGCGTTTATTTATTTTGGAAGATCGTGATTGATTTGTGTTCTCCTCCATGAGAATATCGAAATCATATATTTACTTGTCAAAAATGGTGCTCGAGTGAATGAAAAATTGGAGTTCAAAGTGATGAATTGGAAGCCGTTTTGTGTTGAAGGGAAACTAGTTAAAGTTATCCCACACAAGAAAATGGATAAATGCAATGACCATTTTAAATATGATTACACTTTAAAAGGGTGTAATCACGTGTAGAATATAGATACTATCCACGTGCGCGTGCAGGAGATACAAATCATGCATCGAAAAAGGTTTTGGAACTTGAACTTTGTGTGCAGACGCGACCTGTATACATGAATGTCAGACAGAATGAACAAAAAATTAGCCATTAAGAATGTCCACATTTTGCCTTTATTTTATTATTTTCCAAATAAAAAAGCATTTCAAATTCTTTTAACTCTTGAAACTCATGTGATTATGTCTATGTTAATGGAGAGATTAACAGCCGGGTTAATGGTGGTCAATGTCATAACTCATTGGCTGTTAATTCTCCATTACAGCCTATTTATTTAGGCATCTTCATCCCTTACAAAAACACAAAAAATCTCATTTTCTCTCGTCTCCACTTGTAATTTTCATTTTCTGTCAAAGTCTTGGTGGTGATATTGTTTAGATGTTAAGTCAATTCGCCAGAGTAGCATTTGTAATACTCAGACTCTACTGATTTTTCTGTTGTATACTGAAAAATGGACGCTCGAACTAAACTTCAAAAACCTACGATGAGGGGGCGAATTTTTTTTAAGGAAACTGTGTTCACACATGCCTCGATTTCAAAGTTCATTAAATTTGTATTTCCTGCAATTTATATTACTTGTTCTGTTTTTTTTTATTGTGATTAATAAAATTATTTAATTTGTAATATCTTGGCTAACATTCGGTTAGTTAGCTGTCCAACCGGTATTTGTTTATACGGTATTTGTTCAACCGGTATGTGTCCATCATACGGTAAGTTAGTTGTCCATTCGGTGTTAATTCACTATTATTTTGCAACAAGAAGTATGTTAGAGAAGTTATAATCTCAGTGTGCATACTAATTAGACCATCAAAGCTGAATCTGTTGCCACCAATACAAGAATATGAATTAACAACGATAAAATAATTTCAACAGATATAAATCTATCGTTGTTTTTGATAACTTAGCGAGGTTTTCGAACGCTTCTTTACTTAGGCTGTCCATCGGAACTTGGTTAAATTTTAAGAATATCAAAAAGGCAATTTTTCAATGGGCAACTAAAGATTGTCCAAAAATACCGAAGTGGCACTAGTACCATTAGAAAGACGTATAACTTTGAGAAACACCAAAACAACATTTTAAAAAAATGGTGCAAAGTCCATCCAATGTGACATCATACTTTGCACCATTTTACATCGAAATGGTTAAGTACAATTTTGCTCCTCTTTCACTTTGTAAAAAAAAAAAAATTGGTTAGGACATTTGTGTCTATGTTTATTATACATTTTTAATACAATAATTTATTATTATTATTATTATTATTATTATTATTATTATCGAGATGTATTAATTGATCATTTGTGTGATGAATATAAAAAATTTGAGACTTAAATTGCAATACTATTTCGATTTCATAATATCATGATATCGGGATTCGAAACGCATTGCACTATTTTTTAAGGACGTGATTTAATATTTTCTTATTTGTGGTGTTTTTATTAATTGTACTACAATTTTTAATTTTTTAAATAAATTTAACATGCTCTTTAATTTAACGTTATTATTTATTTAGTAGTTTGTGTAGTTGTAAAATAAATGAATAAATAATTTTTCAAATAGTGGTTTAAGAATAAAAAAATGAAGAAAATAATTAAACACTATTCATTTATTAGTTAATGTTTGGCGTAAGTTTTGGTATAATGAGTTGGAGATAATTTTTAATTTAGTGCACGATTTGATGCAAAATGATGTAAAATTTATCTCAAATTTTGGTGCAGGACTACTAAAAATTTGAAGATTTCTAAACACGAGCTGCTTAATTTTGTGAATGCCAAATAATTCAAGTGCTTGGATACATGTAAGTTGTTGACTTGACTATGTAAAAGTTATTATCACATGTGGTGATGAATATTCAAATTTGGAGTAACATAATTTTCAGACATGTTTATGGTTGTACATTAAAATGTTACCTAAGAGGTCATGTGAAATGATGTCGATGAAAATATTATGGAAACACAAAATTTTTCCAAGTTAAAGCACAAAAGATGAGACATTAGACAAAGTTTTCACCAAATAAAGCAAAAGAAAAGGACTTTCATTGGAATTTGGGAAAGGATATATGGCCATAAAGTTACTCTTAAGAATTAGGACAAGAAATTTCATATTATTTGTTTGTCACATTATAGAAAAATGGTACATTGTGAGCCATAATTCAAGACATTGGATGTCAAACTTTAGACATTTAACTACTCTTTCACCTTTTTGCCATTCAAGACAAAGTTTTGGGAAAACTATTATTTTCCTTTGCAAGAATTTTTTTTTTAAAAAAAACAGTAATTTTAGTGAAACAAATGCTTAGGGAGGTCAATGAGTCGAGCCGAGCCCGAGTCGAAAAAAAAAGCTCGGATTCGGCTCGAGCTTTTTTTGGCCCGAGCCGAGCCCGGTCAAAAAAAAAATTAAGGCTCGGCCCGAGCTTTTGGTCCGGCTCAATTTTTTTATTTTTTTTAATGTCAAATCTACATTTTTTACTTAAAAATTTAAAATTTGTACGGTTTATACGTATTATAAATTAAAGAAAAAAGCTCGGGCTCAACTCGAGCTTTTTTGTGTCGAACTTTTTTGTGCCGAGCTTTTTTGGGCCCGAGCCGAGCAAAGCTGGCCAAAAAAATGAGACTCGAGCTTTTTTGTCATCCCTACAAATGCTGCACTTCATTTCATTTTTATAGAATTTTTGTGTGTGTGTGTACAGTGTACTCGCATAATGTCAGGCTTGGTACAACATCGACCTCAAACTGTCATTTAGAAAAAAAATAAAAAAAGAATTAAAATGAAGTTGAAACTTGATATAGATCGGCATCTTTTTTACTTTTCCAAATGAGTGGTGAAGTATTCAACGTACGATTTCAAATCTTCAACCAAAAAGGAGGAAAGTTAGATTTACCAATTAGGGTTAAGGACACAAATTGTCACTCAACTTTACACCTCATCCTTATTTGATTTGACTAAAAGTCATATTTTTTTTATAAAAATTGATGAAACGTGTAATTGAAAAGTTGATAAAAGTTATTAATTCTATAAAATTTATGAATGAAAATAATTTTAGAGAAAAAATGAGTTTTGAAAAATTGGATCAAACTAGGTCCTAGGATTTAACCCCTGTTACCAACATATTAAAATTTTTATTTTCATTATTTTATTCATTTTCAATCACACAATTTTCAATAAAATAATATTTTACATCATATTAATAACATTTCCTTCTTTTTCAACCACACATTCTCCATCAATCTAACATTCCAGAATACATTCTTTCAAAATATTGTGGCTCAAACACACTCTTAGCCCCCGTTTGTTTCTCTTTCAATCCATAAAAATGAAAAATATGACCGTTATCTATCCCATCAAGTCATCAATTTTGAATTTCTATCTCTTATGTGGGACCCAATAACGACTATATTTTTCATTCTCATTCTACAAAAATGTGACTCAAACAGGGCCTTAGTGTCATTTATATTACTGAAATTTGAATCTTTTCATTTTAGTTATACCATCATGTTAGACGATCAATAAAATTTTATGTAGTGGCTTAACATTTTGTTAGTTTGTTGATGTTACCATGAGATTGGATAATTACACCAATTGCGATCGACTTTTACTTTAGACGTAACTTATATCACTATATTCTTGAATTGTCGCATTTACATTATCAAACTTGAGAACTCGTTTCAATTATGTTATCACTTTATTCGACCAACTATAAAAAAACTTCTTCAACATGAATTTCGGCCCTTTATGGCAATCTTCCCAGGCACAAAAAAGTGGATTCTTATGAGAGAGACGAGGGTGTGGAAATTATATGCAAAGGAATGGGGACTCAATAATCAAAATGTCTATCACGTTCACACACACGCACACACATCGCCCTCATTACAGTTTACGAAGTCAAACATTAAAAAAGAACATGCATTATGCAAGACATCCGATAATAGAACATCAATAATGGACTGGCTGGATTTAATTTTCTGGTTTATTTTGAATAATTGTAGCTTATAAATTATGTTGTAGGTGATAGATACAAATACATCAATATGTAGGGTCGTGTAATAGTATGATATGTGCAGAGGATTTGTTACGACGACAATAGCAACTGTATTGGTTTGACGAATCAGAGCCCGTCTGATATGACTTAAGAGAAGTCAAACTGAGCGTTTGAAACCCAGAACTTGATTCTTGGACTTGCTTTGTTAATGTTATAAAAAGTCGACACAACGAGACTTTTTATACTTCTGGAAGAGAGAAAAAATTTGTTTTCAAACACTTATTAAGATAAATTTCTTAGAAAATTCGCTTACAAGAAGCAGAAAGTAGAAATCCTATCGAACGAAGTCTGAGACAATTATTTTTCTTTCTTTTTTTTTGGTCACAAGAAGGTAGAATAATAAAGAATAGAATGTTGCATAGTATTAAATATTTTTTTATTTGTAGGTAGGTACCATCTTTTTCTGCATTAAATAAGAATGCCATTATTGTAGATAGGAAAAATAAATAGGTTGTACGATATACTCCATAGAAATAATGACATTTTCGGTTCATAAATGATGAGTCATGACCACAAGCATAGTAATTATATGAAAATAATTTTTCATGATGAATCAAATCATAGAGGCATAGGGACAACACCTTAATTATTAAGCAAAAATTAAGCAATTATTCAGGTGATTAGGTGAGATGGTCACCAGTTAAGCAGACAGTTGTAAATTATTTATTAATACAAAATGAACAGAAGAATACTGCTATTTTATGCATTGTTAATTGTTAAAATATTCTTCTAAAAGTAGAAGAATATTGCTTTAAAAAGTTTATGAAAAAGATTATGTAATCTATTTAAAAATCGAGCTGCGTTTTTCACAAAAGCTTTAAGGCAAATTGTATCGTATTCGATGAGATTTCGATCCAAAGTACTTGGTGTCATTTAAGATTGAACAGATTAATCTAATAAGTTAAAAGGATAAATTTAAGATTGAACAGATTTAACTAGTAAGTTTTTACATAATCGATAAGATTTCGACCCAAAAGTACTTTTGTATAGTGCCATTTGAGATTGGCTGATAAATTATTATTGATTCCAAGCTTGTCTACATACATATTGAAGGATCTTGAAGTGAAAGAAGTCTTTAATATTTAAGTAATAGAAGATTGAGTATTAGGTTGAATAATAAAGTCCACGACCCCACCCCCATGGAGTAGGTTTGATTTTTTTTTTTTGGTTCAAAAAAGATGAAGAACTTTTTTATATTGTTTTTAATTTATCATTAAAATTTCCGTTCGAGAGTTTCGATAGGGATGGCAAAATGTCATTCCCCCATCACGACTCTTATTTTTTATTTATTTTAATTTTTTAAATTAAATCATATTTAAAGTAAATATAAATTAGTAAACGAGGCGAAAGTTGGAATATTATAATTCTCGTCCATACCTCCTAAAAATCCCCTACAACGCCCAATCGCCCTCCCTAAATTTCAAAAGGTGTTTATAATAAAATATTGAAGTTGTCAAAAATAGAAAAATGAATTTTATATATTACTCTCTTTCTACCATCAATAGGTTTAGACATGGCATTTATAACACGACCCAAATATGTCTTGCTCACTGGTATTTGAGAAAACGTGTAATTATACAATTGTGTCACGTTCGATGAGATAAATAAATGTATTATTATGAAAATGTGTAATTTATCCTATATGCAGAGTTTTTAATTGTTCCAACAACCTAGCGAGTTATGTCGTTCAATTGACTTAATGTTCTGGTATTTTTTTTTTTTGAAACTTTTTGTAATGTGTGAAAGGTTGATGGAGCAATGCTACATATGCATACATTCAAGAGAGGGGATTTTGATGTGACCTTGGAAGAGGTATTTGGAAATCTCTCGTTTTTCTTTGGGATAATATGGTATAAGATTGTTCATAATTAAATCTTTATGCACCATGGATGTTGTATGATTGGTTGGGCAGAGGTGGCGGAGAAGGAAGAAGAAGATTAGGGCCGACAAATAATACAACAATTGAGAAACTTATGAAAATATGCAATAACACATTCACGCAATGATGATGTATGAGAGAATCCTCTTCTTATGCTGAATGAAATGGAGGAAAACTTTTTCAATACACATAAAATTGACATAACAATTAACATAGCAATGCTGCGTTTTTCCCTTTAAAATTAGACATTATCATAGGGGTGGCAAACGAGCAGAGCAGAGCCGCTCGACTCGTTGCCCACGAACTCGGATCGTTACACATGAGCTCGAGCTTGTGGCTCGTTATAAAACGAGCCGAGCTTCTGCTTGGCTCGTTGCTCGTGGGTGAATTCGGCTCGACCCACGAGCTCGTCTTTCGCGAGCTGAGCCGAGCTGCTCGGCTTGTGACTCGCATTTTTTGAATTTTTGAATTTTTTTTAACTATCATTCTCTAAAAAAAGCCGCTCGTAAAAAACGAGCCAAGCAGGCTCGGCTCGTACTCGAACTTGTTTTTTGACCCGTCCGAGTGGCTCGTGGATCGCTACAGTACGAGTTGAGCTGACTAGCCGCTCGGCTCAGGCTCGGGCTCGTCGGCTCAATTGCCACCACTGTATTATCATGCTAAAACAATTTAAACAATTCTTAAAATCACAATTAGCAAATTTCATAAAACAACCTTTTTTTTTCTCTTTCCTACTTCGACACGTGCGGGAGGCTCCAATGCCTGCTTGAATGGAAAAAAAAAAAAGGTCAAAAACCGACGCATGACGTGTTATTCACACAATCACATTCGCTCTCTCCTCTCTCTCTATCTCTCACTTTCACACACAAAACACACACCGGAATTGCACTGTCACGTCACGGTCACAGCCTAAAAAACAACTGTACACAATCCCCCACCACCTCGCACGTTGCCCAAAATCAAATCCAATGTCATCTCCCCAATCCCCTCTGCACCGCCGCCGTTGTTAATCGAAGAACCCACCCTTTAAACTCATAAAGAAAAACGAACAAAAAAGAATATTTTCCTCAATTTCCCAGCTTACACTTCACGCCCCTTAAAACCCATATTCTATTCGACAAACAAATTCACCTTCCGTTGATAGATTAGAATCATTAATTTGCAATTTACAGCAACTGGGCATCCCAGCTTGAACCCAAAAAAAAAAAAAAATGAGAAACCGGATGAAAAATCAACTGGTTTGAGTTTTTTCTTCGGGTTCGTTTCAATATGTCAAAGGAGGATAACATAGTTACGACGACGTTTCGGACTCTGGTGGAGACTGCTGAACGGAAATTCGTGCGTGTGCGTGACGTGCCGCTGCATCCGTACGGCGGGGGAAGCGGCCAGCAAAATGGGCACTTCTCCCATAAGGTATTCAAGGCTTACATGCGGCTCTGGAAGTATCAGCAGGAGAATCGAGCTAAATTGGTTAATTCGGGCCTGCAACGCTGGGAAATTGGGGATATCGCATCCCGAATTGGCCAGCTTTATTTTAACCAGTACTTGAGGACTAGTGAAGCCCGTTTCCTGCTCGAAGCGTATATATTTTACGAGGCTATAATTAAAAGGAATTATTTTGAAGGTTCGAGTGAGGATCGTGGGGTTAGATTCAAGGAATTGAGGTTTTACGCGAGGTTTCTGATGGTTTCGTTGATTTTGAGGCGTGCGGAGATGGTGAAGTTCCTTGTCGAGAAGTTTAAGGATCTGGTCGAGGATAGTAAGGCCAAATTTCGGGTACGTATTGCCAGTACATTTTGTTTTCTTATCTATGGGATTGGTTGAAGTTTTAATTGAGATTCAAATTGAAGTAAATTTGTGGCTGATGTGTTGAAAATAGAAAGAATAAACAAGTATTAAATTGCCTTCAAAATTGGATAAATTTAGTTCGATTTATGATGTTTTCTCAATCTCTTTCTTATTCATCGTTAATGTTTACATCAAATTGCCAAATGTCGATTTGCCGCAAGAATCTCCAAATAGGATAAATTCAGTATGTTTTATGATATTTTGTCGATTTGCAGTTTATGACTTTAAAAATGGCCAATGTGTAGAATCTTCAAATCCTATTGATGCCTTTTTCCTACTTGCAGTCACTCCCCAAGCAGTGGAGACGATTGACGTTAATTCTCTGTGTTCATTGAACCAAAGAATCGCAATGATTATTGTTTCTTTCGTCTTTGTACAAGAGATTACCTATTTATAGCTTATTCTTATAGATTTGAAGTTTTTCTCTCTCTTTTATCCACTTTAATGATTTGAAATCATAATAACTGTTTGGGACAAATTTTGATACTCTTTTGTTTCTTTTTCCATTAACACATTGAGCTTCGAAGTTTGATTGGAAATGAGAGCATTAAAAGTTAGTTAAATCTCAAGAATGGAGGAACTGGGGATGATAATCACTGAATATGGTCCGAAAGGTCTACGATGAGTGACACTTGAGAGGACTAAGGCAAATGCTGTGATGATTATGCAATTATACTCTGCTTTTTAGGGTCACGTGTAGAATGGATTACATGAGTGATATAGAAAGTTACAAGAAATAGAAAAGAGAAAAATATTCAATCAATAAGTCTATCTGCTTTTAAAAACTGATAATATTGTTAAAAGTAAACGTGCATGTGAATAAAGAAAACAATGTATTGACTGATGATTATCATGGATTGCAAGGTTATGTCTCGATTTGTAATTTATCAGTCTCTGAAGGTTAAATTGAATTCAATATTCATTATAAGACTAATATTTGAACTCACTTCAGCATACTACTTTCACAAAGTTTTCTTGCGGTGGTCTCCGCACATTATGTACACAGCTCCTTTTAATCTGAATATCCTCTTATTATTTTTTGATCAAGCTTTATTGTCAGTTTTTATTTGTCACGTGTAACTGTGTACTGAAATCAAAAGCATATAGCAAGTCTCATCCATACAGAATCACAACATGCTCTAAGTGGGTGTCTATTATGAAACAATGGGAATTCATTTAATTTGTTTTTCTCATTTCCTTAGTTATTTCAAATTCTCATTTTTCCTGCATCTGTAATTTGACTCAAGAACGTAATAATAGGTTTCCATTGTGAATATTAATCCACTTTGTCGCAGTTAGTTATATAACCAATTAATATAGACTCCCCCCACCCCCAGGGTACCAATTTCAAAGAATGGAGGCTGGTGGTGCAAGAAATTATTCGATTTACAAAAGTTGATACAGCCACAGTGCACGCTTGGCCTTTACGTTATTGTGCCATGTTTGATTCGCATCCAACCTCACTCCCATACGTTTCCAGATTCCATGCCAAGAGACTTCTAAAGTTCCAAGATGCGGTTCTGACAAGCTATCACAAAAATGAGGTAACTGATTTGGCATTTAGATGGTTTTGCATTGATTCTGACGGGGCTCTATTAACTCCATGAAAAATTTGCCCTATATGACATTTCAGGTCAAATTTGCAGAATTGACTCTAGACAATTTCAGAATGCTGCAATGTTTGGAATGGGAACCTAGTGGCTCTTTCTATCAGAAACAGTCCGTTGAATTAACCGAAGCACGTACTCTCACCGATCATTCTGTTACTTCTGGATTGATTGATATAAATTTGGTGGCAGGCATGACGGATCCAAACTTGCCTCCAAATCCTAAAAAGGCTGTTCTGTATCGTCCATCTGTGACACAGTTATTGGCTGTGAGTGCTCAAAATCTTGGCATTATTATTTACTTCTTTATTTCATAATTTCTGCCGAAAATCAGGTCTTGGGAGAAAGTTTAGATGCATATTGCAACATTTAAAGAAAGAACTTATTCTTTCTCATTTTGAATAAATTTCTTGAGTTCTAACTACTTGTGTTTCCTTGGTTGCTTATGTATTTTCAGGTGATTGCTACAGTTTGTGATGAACTTCCTACAGATAGTGTTATGTTAATATACCTATCTGCTGCAGGTTGACTTGACTAAATTTAATACTCAAAATGAGCTAGATATTTGCATAATTGCATATCTCACTTGTCAACTGATATGATGGATGCAGGGAATTCTGGTCGTGTTAGTACTTCGGAAATTGAAAGCTCTGCAATTTCAAGAAAGTTTTCTAAGCCCTACGCTCAATCTCTCAATCATCACGAACAGAACAAATGTCAGCATGAAAATCATGTTACTCCTAAGGGAGACTTAAGTCAATATTTTGAGGAGTATTTGTGGTTAGGTCCAGGCAGAAATGGAGGTAAGGGATATATAATTGGAACCTATCCTATACTAATTCCTCCTTATTATGAGATACCATTCTCCACAAAAAATGTTGGTGTCACCATCGCTTACAACTAATGTTTGTGTTGCAGGTTCAAATCTACTATACCCATGTGATATAATTCCTTTTACAAGAAGACCACTTTTCTTAATAATAGATAGTGATAATAGTCTTGCATTCAAGGCAGGTTTGTCAAAACTTGGTAGAGTAAATTTTTCCCGAGGCTTTAGACTTAATGCTTGACTGTGTCCTCTGGCATTGACTATGAATCCATGATAATAATGTGTTAATTTGGCTATCGTGCATTGAGCATCTACTTCACATTTTCCTACCTTTTTTCTTAGTGAGTAAATATAGTTTCATTTCTTTAACGCCAAGGGGTGCCTTACATATATCTTGAATTTTGAACCACTACATACTTCTGAACGTTTTCCGAAATCCAGAAAAGAACCCCGCTCAGGTTGCATATTAAGTTTCCATCATTAATGAGGAAGGAGTATGTGAAGAGGATATAATGCGTAGGAATGAGCGGGTTTGAATGAAATGGATAAATATCATAAAGGTTCTATGTAACTGAAAGATTACTAAAGCTTGAAAGAGAAGTTCTATAAGACGGCTATTTAGTCGGCTATACTTTATGACACAGAGTGTTGGGCCGTAAAAACTAAAATTCTCTAGAAGAAATCAATATGTTAAGAGATACGGATGGTCACACTTGAATGGATAAATTAAGAATTGAGGATGGATGCTAATAATTATCGATAATATCTACTGAGAATGCATTGGGGAAATGGCAAGTTAGATGGTTAGAACTTGTCCTGCATAAAAGGTAAAGAAGTTTCCATTCATAATCGTTATACAGTTCTATTAGAACACTCCATGAAAGAGTGAACTGGAACAAAATTAGCATGGTTCGAGGTGGTGGTAAAAGATAAAGTTTATTTCCAAAAGAGATGACTTTAGATTGATGCATAACGGCACAAAAGAATTCATTTAATCAACTCCAAGTTTAAAGGTAGCAAGGCTTAGCTTGTCATTATGCTGTACATGTTTGGTTTAAAAGGGGAAGGCGTTACTAGAGTTTATTTTTCCCTTCTCAAATTCTGGCAACTGAATGACTTCCTCAGCTTGAAAAGTGGGACTTATTCGTGAGGAAACAAAAGGTTGACTAATATGGAGTCAAATCCGACCTTCTGAAATTGAGACTAATAGGCATATACCCTGGTTGCTATCCGCATGCCTCGGGTGTGAAAAGAACAATCCAAGAGCCCCAAGTGTGTGCCTCATCCAATAAGGAGCCTCCACATAATTCTTTTTAAAACAGTGATACAGAGTCTTGCTAACTTTGCAAGATTATTTAACGTACTATTTTCATCTTTCTGTTTTGTCTTCTCATGAAATAGTGAGTGCCCAGTGAACTGATAGAAATTACTAATAGTTTGATACTTCCTTCCTGCGTCCAAAACATGTACTCGATGTATATGTTTGATTTGATTGTTAAAATATTCTTTTAATTGTCACTCTATCTAGTTACATCACACAAGAAATTATCGCAACTACACTAAACCACGTCCAATGTTATACCAAAAAAGTTCTAGTTTATAAGGTTTACCCTGGTGAGCTTTTTTTAGCTTTTTAGAACTTGTTTTTTTCCCAATCTCAAGTAGTGTAATTAGTTGGCTCTTTGCTTTCCTCTATCTACATCCTCAGCAATTTTTATAGTAAAGTTATCCACAACATTTTCCGTGAAGCTATTGAAAATTTTTACAAAGCAGAAAGTTTCTGCTCTTGAATGTCAGTTCAAATATGGCATTTAGAGAAAGTGTTCTCTAGGCTTGTTGCTGATATGTAGACCTCTCTCAGATTCTACATGGAGCTGAAAGGGGTGAACCTGCTGCTTTATTTCTTTCTCCTACAAAACCTTCATTCAAGAACCCAAGTGGAAACGATATGGCACGAAATGGGAGTCAGTTCACCTTTTTCTTAACCGCTCCTTTGCAAGCTTTCTGCCATTTGGTTGATTACAACTTATCTACTGATGATGCGGTGAGTGATATGTGTAAATGATAGACTTCTTCAGTGGTATGTCCAACGTCACTACGTATTATTTGTTAATAGATTTTCTTTCAGGACACGTACAAAGATGCGCAGAGCGTTATCTCAGCTGCCTTCACTGAATGGGAGGTGATACTCTGTACTTCAACTAGTCTGGATCTGGTGTGGGCACAACTTCTGTCAGATCCATTTCTTCGGCGGCTTATTCTTAGGTAACTTATATCGTGTCCCCGATTGCCTTCATGTAATGGTCTCGGAGACATGATTGGGCCATAATTGAAAATTCACGTCTAACTCAAGTTTTTTCACTGATGATATGTGGACTTTGCATGTATCATAACTCTAGAAACAAATAGTCAAAATGAAAATGATGTGATATCCAAATGAGAATTTTCAAGTTTCTAGGTACTAAATTACGTTAAACTTAAACCCTGCATCTCTTTCTTTAAAGCAAAAAATTACGGATAATGTCAACATAACTTCTTGGTTTTAGACAGATAACATTTGGTCCCTTAATTGGCTGCATATTGACGTCATCATACTCTCATGTCTAAATTCTAAGAATGCCCCCTATTTCAGTTGAAAAATGGAGCACGGTAAACAGAAGGTCGCACTTCATGTGTTATAGATTCACTTTTATGCAATTTATAAAGAATCTAGTGCCGTGGTTTTACGAGTTTTCAATGAAATAATAATGAATAGATAATTTATTGTCTATTTTAGTCCTGGAAACACTTCATATTGCAAGAATACACAAAAATGGCTTGATCATCTTCTATGATGATATCTCTCCAGATTCATTTTCTGCCGTGCCGTGCTTGCTCTATTTTGCTTACGAGAAAGTGGCGATCAATATTTGCCTGTTTGTGTACCTGAACTTCCTGATTCCGTGGCATCCTTCTCCAAAGCTGTGCAACCTTCTATCAAACGACTTGCAAATCAGCTTAAAGTTGCAGACTGTTTCAACTTTCATGACGACTAGTGGAAAAATACCCGATATTGTTGAGTTATGATGCTGGTTTGATGTTAATTAAAGGTTTCAAGATCATTACTCAAGTGACAAAAAGATTTATGATAGTAGATGGTTATCGAGAGGCGATACAGGGAAACTTTAGCAATAATTGAATTTGCTTTTTCGAGCCCTTCTCGATACTCAGTCTCTTCAATTCTTGTGCAAAATTCATTCTCTTTGTGGGATAGACGACGATGTTGAAGCTCGGTTTTTGTTGCACAGTGCCTTTCGCAGCTAGATTAATTGGTTTACAGTTTACTCTTTCTGGTTCTTATAGTTGTTTCAAATCTTTATTGTGTCTGTAATATAAAATCAGGTAGTTTCCTTTTTGTATTTTCTTGTAACATCTTGTGGATTCGAACTTCGAATGTCAAGCCATATATCAAGTATATAGATTTGGTTTCTTCCAAGTATGAGCTTGTCTCGCCCTATTAGTTCACTTTGAGTCGACCTATGGCTTGCCAATTTTTTCTTAAGAGAAATTTGTATTTCACGCACAATTTACGAGTTGACTCGTTCGATACTTGGATGAGTCGAATCGAGTTGATGATCAGTTCATCCCATTTAAACCCTTACATCACCACGAGTCATTAATACTCAATAATAAGCATATGAACAATCAAATATTGATAGTTAGATATCACAAAGCTCCTATTTGAGTTACATTATTTTTCTTATTACTATTCTTCTATTCATTTTCAACCACACATTCTTCAATAAAATAATATTTTTCATCACATCAATAATTTTTCATTCTTTTTCAATCACATATTTCTCGTCACATCAACAGTAAAAATACATTCTTATCTCCAAAATGTGCACCAGACATGGGCTAAATAGAGAAATGAGAAACGAAAATTGATCTGATCCGATCCAATCCAATCCGACTTTACTTCAAAGTTACTGAAAACAAAAACACACGTCGATCCTAGCAATTTCTGTCTTGACCAATAGGAATCGTGGACAGAGGCTTCTCTATCCGATGCAACCAACTTCACATCTCAACCCTCCGTTTCAATAGAGAAAACACAACTTGCCCTTTAACGGCTGTCAGGTCCCCCATTAAGAACACATGATATTAAATTCTCACCATCCGATTTTACCTTGCGGATATATATGCACAACCCTCTACGTCTATAGAACTTTCCGTTCGTTAGAGAGAGCGCGAGAGAAGAATTTCTGTTCAAGTGAGAGGTAAATTGCTTTTCAATTCTATTGAAATTTTGATATCAAATTGTTTATTTCAAAAATTATTGTATGTGTATAGTGCGTTTTTCAGTGTGTGTAGCAGGATTAGGGTTTTGGTTGACGTTGATTGTATATATGATGTGCTTGGGGTTTGTGTTTGGATTCTAGATTTGTTTCTCCTGTTGATACTGAGTTTATATATGTACGTTTTCAAAGATTTTCTTTTTGTCATTTTCAACCTTGGTGTGTTGTGAATTCCGATTTCTGTAAATTTAAGGTTTTATGTTGTATACGTTGGGTTTCAGGTTTTGATTAGCTAGACTTGGTCGATTCCTTACATTCTTTATGGGATGGCTTGATGATTTTTAAATTTTTCTTCTTTGGAGCGTTGTTTGTTGTTTACGGTTTAGCAGCTTAGGGATCTAATCAGAGATAAAATTGTGATATTCTTTTGATAATCTTTTGGGGGAGCCTTGTTAAATTCTCTTTAGGCTGGAAATTATGTATATAGTTGATTTATTTTGAGAATTAGGTTGTTAGATTGTATCTAATTGACAAGTATGTATTTCTTGGATTAAATCTCTCTTACGTTTCTAGTGTTACAGTTATGTCTATAGCTTTATGGATTAGATTTTCGCACATTTAATTTTGAGAAATGGAGTTAATCTTGCAGATGGCTCGTACAAAGCAAACTGCTCGGAAGTCAACTGGTGGAAAGGCTCCCAGAAAGCAACTTGCTACCAAGGTTGCCTCCTGTACACCTATTATCTTGTTTTCTGAACATGAATTTATGTGTGAAAACTATCATTTTATGTTATAATGAAATGTTTGGAAAATGTAGGCTGCCCGTAAATCTGCCCCTACAACAGGCGGTGTGAAGAAACCCCACCGTTACCGTCCTGGGACTGTTGCTCTTCGGTGAGTATTCCTTTTGTGGAAGGTTTTTTTAGTTCAATTTATTGTTCTTTTATGTTCAGTTGTGATGTTTTATGTGATGCAGTGAAATTCGTAAGTACCAGAAGAGTACTGAGCTCCTGATCAGGAAGCTGCCTTTTCAGAGGCTCGTGCGTGAGATTGCTCAGGACTTTAAGGTAAATAAATCAGTGATACAGAACCTTGCTCTTGCCATTATTGCTGTTGAAATCGCCACTAATAAACACCCAAATAAGCTATATTCACTGTGCCAAGAGCTATGATTTATTGACGGGACTTCTAATTTATTGCTTGTTTCTGTGGTGCAGACTGATCTGCGCTTCCAAAGCCATGCTGTTTTAGCACTTCAGGAGGCTGCAGAGGCCTATCTTGTGGGTCTTTTTGAGGACACCAATTTGTGTGCTATTCATGCCAAGCGTGTGACAATAATGCCCAAGGACATTCAGCTGGCTCGCAGAATCAGGGGTGAGCGTGCTTAGATGATTTGATTCTTGGACAAGATGTGTGGTGGTGGTGTTTTTTAGTTTAGTTTGTTGTTAAGAAGTATAAAGATGCTAGACTGCATTAAGCTCTAATAGTCACTGTTAGCACTGGTTATGGGTTGTAATGGAAGTGTTACCTTGGGATGGAAACTATGCATTTCACAGCTATTACTGTGTAGTGGATCTGTGTTCTAGTATATTTATGTGGTGCAGTTTATATTTGCTGTTTGTTGTATATTTGCAAAGGTTTCATTAATTGGATCCTTTGATTGCTAATTGCTGGTAGCTAAATAACTGCTATATTTGCATGCTCTTCTGGTCAAGTATTCAACTTATGCATGGGAATCAAAGCCTTGATGGCATTTTCAGTTGAGTTTATAGGCACGTTTGCTATCTAATACCAAACTGCAATGTAGTGGCAAGATTTTAACCTATTTTGTTTTTCGTCCTTGGATTTGAACTGGTGCTATGCAGATTGGCATATCAAACATGTCTTCAGATCCATTCAACGTGTCTTCTCTTGTGTGTTTGCTGCATTGTATTTTCTCTATTAGCATTCAGATTGGTTATGAGAGTGCCTAATTATCTGAATGTAATCGTAAGCAGTATATTTATGGTTCGGTGTCTATATTTTGGGCCATAGAAGCAATAATTTAAGTTAGCTTATGTCAACTGTGAACCTACTTTTGGCATGCATGTATGTAAAGTTGCCTGGGTGTTCTGCTGGAACACGTGCTTGTCACTTAGCAGTTTAATGGGATGCACAAGGCTATCAAGATTGGCAGGATGAACTAAAGGGGCAGATAACCTCACTTAAAATTTATCTCATCACCTAGGGAAAAACTGGTACAATAGCTGGGTGAATTATTCATGGATTTTTCCTGACTGGAATGGTTTTGGGTCTCTAAATTCCTGTTACTGTTATTGGAATTGCATGTTTGAATATCTGATGCTGAACAATAATGAAATCTGTTTTACTTCCAACTCTCTCTCTCTGTTACTGTTCCCCTTGTGCCTATATAAACCTGTAGTGTATGCTTATTGGATTGACTTCTATTTGAATCATCTTTTTAGATGGATGATTCATACATTTCAAGATCATAGGTTAAATGTTCCATGAGAAGGTTTTGGCTTTTTTTCTCTAATACAATCTCTAGGGTATCTTGGGGATCTAGTAGTTAATATTCATCAAATTGATATTATTTTTGCTTTTGTGCTATTTTTTTTAATTATAAGATTAATATTTTGTTGGTATATTCATGAACTTGTCAATATGTATGGTGCTTATTTAGTTTTAGGCTTTTAATTTTAACACCCTTCCCCAATCTGAATCCCAACCCCTCCTCTTGGCTCATTGCCAACATTTTTGCCACTTGCATTCAACGCCCACATTCCCCTCATCACCTTGGATCCTTCCTAACCAACCGTCCAACCACTCTCTAGCGTTGTCCAATTCTTGTGTCCTTTTTGAATGGTGGATTAGGTTTGGGAGAGGGCCTATGGTGATTTTGCCATGTGGTAGAGGGAGGCGTTTTTCAGTTTTTTAAAGACTTTCTTGTTTCTTCATTCCTTTTTTTTTTTTTATAGTTTCTAGGCTTAGTTAACAGAGTCTTAAATTTTGATAACATTATGGGAAAATCACAGTAGCAGTCCAACCTTTTCAGTTTTTATACTTTACCAAAACCTTCGATTTGTGTCAGCAAAGGTTCTTAACCTTTTATAAATATGCACGTGGAGTTTAAATGGATGAAAACTATCAATTTGATCGTTAGTTGAACAAGAAAAGTACATTTTGACCAAATTAAAAGGGTTAAAATTGTAAATATCCAATAAAATAATTAAGAAAATAAAATAAAACTATTCACACCACCCACCCCAACTAAAAATCATAGCCACCACCATCCACGGCCAACGTACATTTCCCAAACCTTAACAAAGTTTTTCCATTGCAATTATCCTCGTTCGGGATCTTCACCACGGTCCTTTTACCAAACTAGTAACAAATCTCAACAAAACTAACCATCAACCAAAACCAACCACCAAAATCCTACCCACCATTTTCCTCACTCCTTCGCCATTTGGACATGAGACCTGGGACTCCGTGAGCCTCCATATCAAATTGATACAACACTATTTATGGAAAATCTCGCGTGCTCATTTAAAAGTAAAACCTAATTAATGGTGCTCAAACTCCATCTGAAAAAAGAAATTGAGTCACCGTCAAGCCTCGCCTGGCATTTGGTTACTTGATTAGTAGGGTGTTTTTGCTCCAATCTTGCTATAAAATACAAGAAATTTACCAAAATCAATCTTAACCCACCTTAAAATTAAACAAATTAATGTGAATTCCCCCCCCCCCCCCCCCCCACCCCACACACACAAAAAATGGTTTTTCCCACAACTAAAATGAAGAAGGTCAAAATCGATTGGTTTTGGTTTTGATAGTGATGGTTTATGTAGCTATGTCAATGAGTCGAGTCGAAAAAAAAGCTCGGGCTCGACTCGAACTTTTTTTGGCTCGAACAGAGCCCGGTCTAAAAAAATAAGGCTCGGCCCAGTCTAAAAAAACTGAGCCCGATCTTAAAAAAAATTAGTAAGGTGTTTTTTATTTTGATGTAATTGGTTATTGGTAACTATCGGCTATATATGATGATTTTAGAAAAATCGACCATTGAGCATTTATATTATATATATTATAAATATGTACTACGCAAGAAAAACAAATTATACATAGGCAAACAATTTTTCAACTCAAAATAGGTAGGCAAAATCTTTTAACTCGACAAATATTGAAACCGACTAACCTAACCAAACCGACCCAAACTGATTAGGTTTGGTTTGGTTTCAACAATTTGATTGGGTTGGTTTAGGTTGGGATTTATCCAAACCGACCAAGTTGGTTTTAGTTTTGTGTTGAGTTCAAAACCAATCCAATTCGAACCATGCCTAGGCCTAGCAACTCGTGTGGGATGGATGTGTGTGATTGGTCGATCGATCGATAGTGGTGCCAATGTTGGCGTTGGGTGGGAAAGGGGATGGGGATGGGGTATGGGAAATGGGTGGGGGTTGGTTGGGAAAGGGGATGGGGGTATGGAAAAGGGGTGGGGGCTTGAAGGAGAGAGACACTTTTTTTATTTTTTTGTTTATTTATTTATTTAATGAGGTAATTGTAAAGTTATCATTTTACTCATTTTAATTTGGTTAAAATTGGTTAAAGTTCATTTTTTTAGTCAAATAACAGTCAAATGGATAATTTATATTCATTGCACTCCAGGTACATATTATGAAAGGTTAAGGACCTTTGTTGGTATAAATTAAATGTTAGGGTAAAATCTACAAAATTAAAAAGGTTAGGGACCACTGATGTAATTTTCCTTAAAACTATTGTATAAAAATTATCCCAAAGAAACCTTTTGTCCCTAAAATAAAAAATAAAATAATAATAATTGTCTGGAGACTACGGTTGCAATTTTCTAAAGAACGTCCTTGAACCATTATCTCGAAATTAGAGAATTTACTTGAACGGATGAAAAGATGTGACTACACAAGCGCTATTTTGGCGCAAATAGCTCTAAAATCGCCAATATATGCCCATGTTTGGTGGCCAGGGTGCTCATTATTTCAAAAAAAAAATAAAAAATTGAATAGTATTTTTACGAGAATATGTTATTAAAAAGTATGAAAAAATTTTAAGTTTACATACAGAATATTTTATCGTGTGAGTGCATAATAAAAAATAATCATATATCAAAAAGAATTCTTAAACAATGGACATCAAATATGGCTAAAGTACTCTTAATGCTCGAGTAAGCTCCATAGTTATAAATGTACAATTTTTAATTATTAAGTTGTGAAAGAATAATATATATATCCTTGTTCGACAATCATTAAAATGGGGGGGGGTTTTTTTTTTTTAAGGAAAATGAATTTTGAAGTAATGATTTTTTGGAGATTGTATAGTTAAAAAGTAGGAAACAAATTTTGATTTACGTACAAAATAATATATTATTAAAATATGTGATTGAAAATAAATTTGGAAAAAAAAGAGTTTAATTTTAATGAGCGAGGCTGTATATAGAAACACGTATAAATTTGTTAGTTTTATTTGAGAATCCCATATATTTAGCTCATCAATTAAATGATTTTATTTACTATTGAATGACATACCGAAATTAAATGAACTTTTCAAATAGGTCGAGAAACAACAATATTCTATTGTTTTGAGGCAAATTTCTATTGGTAATGACCGTTTCTTTCGAACTTACTAAGAAAAGTAGAGGAAGACATTTCTTAGGTTAATAAAAACAAATGTCCGAATTTGAAATTTCAGCTAATGCTCACGTCGGAGAGAGTAACATGTACTTATCAAAGCAATTTCCTAGGTCATGTTTGCCGGCCCCTAGACACTGTCAAACCCCAGAAGATTTCTTGCCAAATTTTTCATATTTGGTCCCTAATCTATTCTCTCAATCTAATTTTGCGAGATTCACAAGTACTGTATACTCATTCATCACTCATTTATATGCTTAAAATCGATTATCGACAACTTTCAACATACGCGTTTATATGAAAACACTCAAAGATTTATTAAATTATCATGTGATCATTGTATGTCCAACTTTATTTGAAAATGCTCTATCTTTTGTTGTGTCTAGTGTTCTAATCTCAATGGAGCTTTGTATTTTTAAATTTAAATTGTATTTAAAAAATAAAACAATAAGTAAATGAAGAAATGAGACACGAAATGGAGGATATTTTAGACTTTTAGTTCCCGTCGTCACACCCTCCCTTGAAAATTCTTGATTGGGCAGAGTACGAGAAGGGCCGCCGTGCACTGGTCCATTGTCATCACTGGTTGGTGTTAGAAATATGAAGTGAGTTATAATGACTATTCGAAGACAAATTTGCTCATAAAAAGTTTTGGACTAACTCGTTACTAAGATAATAAGTTGGGGAACAATGGTGAGTTTTTTTTTTTTTTATCAAAATTCTTTTATTCTTCTCTCTATATATAATATATCTCCTTCTCTCTCTAAATCTCTCTCAGTTTACTTTTGCCGTTACGGAAGCGTGCTGCTTCCCTAACAAATACCCGCCAACTTCGGACTTTGTCATGAACCTAGACTTCAACCAAAACACACAAAATTCTGCTTATACTTTTTTCTTTTCTGCCTATTTTTGCAAACTTATTTTCTGATTATCCGAAGGAATCATAGCCATAGTTAAAGATTCACCATACAATGTCACGTTCCAAATCAAGGTACTGAGTACGCTGACTATTTTTTGGTCCATCAAAATTTCATGGTATATTCTGTGTTGCAGAGATTTTGTCGGACTCTATTACTTGATTCCGTGTTTTAACGGTCATTTCCTCCTTTTTTTCGGTTTTGCATATGTTTGTTGCATGTAAATTTATCTTCATTTTTTGAGTTTTGGATTTGAATTTTTGTGATTTTATGGGTTTTGTAGATCTGGGTCGATTGATTTTGGTCAGAAGAATCATCATTCATCAGTGTTTTCTAGGACCCTTTCTGCATCAAAGTTTTGTAGGGGAGGTGATTTGGTCTCACAAATTGATTCGAATGCCCTTAAAATTGCTGATAAAAAGTCTTCCAAGGTATATAATCCCTTTTGATTTATGGTTTTTCTGTTTTTGTATGTTATTTTATTTATTTTTAGCTTTTTTTTTTTATTTTGATGATGGAGTTTGTGGGGTCTCATTTTGATGTAGAATCTGAGTAATCGGGTTATGTCAATGGAGAAACAGAAGGGGGATTTGGAGGCAGAGCTCCATAGGACTAAGGAACAATTGGCGGTTGCTGAGGTAGAAAGAGAGCAAGCCCTTGATGAACTTAGACAGGCAAAAGAAGCAGCTCTCGAGGCAAGTATTGGGTTGAGTGAAGCTAGGAAGGTCGAGGAATTAAAGATGGAATTGAAGAGTTTGAAAGAATTTCTAACTAATTCACATGAAGAATTGAAGGTTAAAGATGAAAAGATGAAGTCTTTAGAGTTAGAACTTGGAAAAACGAAGCAGTTTGAGCTCGCTTTGTTAGAGAGAGATGCATCTTTAGATAAGTTGATGGAGGAGTTTAGTAGTGTGAGAGAGTCAAATACTCAGGCGACAGAATTGTTGTCTGAGAGTGAGAAGAAGATTCGGGAATTAGAGAATGAAGTACAGAGAGGCAAGCAATCGGAATCCAGAATGAGTGATTCGATGGAAATCAAGACTAAACAGCTTGAGCAGATGAAGATTGTTCTCGAAGAATTGAAGCTTGAAACCGATTCTCTTCGTGAGAAAATCGAATTGTTGCAAGATTCGTCTAAGCAAAATAGCAGGGATCTTAATAATGGTGATTTTAGCGATGAAGAGAATGAAGGGCTTAACGCTGAGCTCCGATTGACAAAGGAGAATCTAGCTCGTGCTGAGGAAGATGAAAAGAAAGCTTCATTGAAGGTTAAAACTCTACTCGAAGAGATGGAATTGCTTAAAAACGAATTGAAGTTGGCAATTGATGCAGAAGAAAAGAGTAGGAAGGCCATGGAAGATTTAGCTTTGGCATTGAAAGAAGTTACCACTGAAGCCAATCAAACAAAGGAGAAACTCGGTAATGCCCAAATGGAACTCGAGCAAGTCAAAGAAGCAGCAGAAAAACTGAAGGAAATGGTGCAAAGTACTGATGAAAGGCATCAAAAGCTTTTAGACGAAGCTAAACAAGAAGCAGAATTGTACAAGAATACTGCAGATAGACTGAGAGTAGAAGCAGAGGAGTCAATTCTGGCTTCGAACGGGAAGGAAATGGGGTTTGTCAGTTGTATAAAAAGAGCTGAAGAGGAAGCAGCTGTTGCACAACGTGAGAGTGCTAGACTTGCCGAGTCCCTCAAGGCAGCTGAGGATATGACACAAGCAGCACGGAACGAAACTAACAAATTGAGGGATATACTTAAGCAGGCTATTAATGAAGCCAATGCTGCAAAAGCAGCTGCAGACATCGCTAGAGATGAAAATTCCCAACTCAAAGATTGTCTTTCGGAAAGGGATGAAGCCTTGAATTTTCTTACCCGAGAAAACAAGGGCCTTGGAATAAATTCGAAGACTGAGGACAAGGAGAAGAATGGGACGTTCATGGATGAGGAACATGAGGACAATAATTTAAAGAAACATAGCTTCAACCTTGAAGATCTGAAGTTCATGAACGAGCATGAAAATTCGGATGAGAAACTTTTAGATGAATATCCCGATAAGGCAGAGGCCTTAAAAGGCTCAATATTTGATTCTTCTGCAGAAACACCAAGATCAGAGCTTCATACTCCAAAACCATCGTTTTCTACTCATAGGAGAGGGTATTCTTCTGCCTTCACGGATAATACAGGAACACCAAATTCGGAAGATTTTGATAATTTAGACAGTACACACGATGGTTCAGATCGAGATAGAAATTCTCATAGAAGAAGGAAAACAATGTTTTGGCGAGTCGGAGATCTACTGATGATTGGAAGAAGTTTTCACAGAAAGGAACCATCCACTGAATCGACACCTCCTGCACATCCTTGAATATAAAAGATAAGATTCTTTTCTTAATGTTGATCTTCACAGAAATATAGTACAAATGTGTTTAATGTATTAAGTAAAGACAAATTTCAGTTGCTTACCTAGTTAATTTTTTCTTTGTAATCTCCCTTTTCCTTGTTTTTGAAGTATTCGTTTGAGGATTTTTTAGTGTATGTGTTAGATATCGAAGTCTTACACAGAGATGTCATCAATTTTACTCCAGATAAACCTAGGACAATCTGTATGTTTTTAATCTGAACATGCAGAAGCTCGAGGGTATGCGCGACAAATAGCTGCTATGGGAAAACAGAATGAACACGAAGGGTCCCTTCTAGATGAACCTTATATTTGTAACAAATCGAGGGTGACTGTAATGATCTAATTGTATCTCACATCTATGTGAAGGGCTTGACTTGTGGGTTTATAACCAATTGGGCACCCTCCCCTTGTAAGCCGGTTTTAATTATAAGTTTTACCCAATAGGGTGGTAACAACTTGTATCAGAACTTTCACAGGAGGCAGTTCAGTGGAGTCATCCAACTCGGAAAATTTGGCCCCGTGGATATCGGTCCTGAAGATGGGTGGAATGTTACGATCTAGTTTTATCTTACTTTGCATGCGAAAGGCCTACCTTGTGGATTTATAACCAATTATGCGCCCCCTTTACAAACCACTAACCAGTATAGTTGTTAAATGACTTGTTATTAACATACTCAGACAGATATAAGTAACTATTACAAGTCTTGCATTGGGATTTTTTATTTTTTTATTTTTATTTTTTATTTTTGGGGTGGGGGGCATGCATTCGAAGAGATCTTTACTTTCACAAGCCATTTCCTACTTGTAAGCAGTTTCTACATACCGAAAGTCTCGAGATGTGAGAATAAAGTTCGGAGGTTGATGCAGTGAAATACAAACGAACAAAGAACACATCTGAAATGCTCGCTGATTCGTTAGAATATCGAGAAGTAACATGTAGATTCATATAATATCAGTGATTTGGATGTCAAGAATTTGTTGATTTGCAAAATTGAATGCCCAATAATCAAGACTGAGAATACTCTCGAATATATTTTAGGGAAATTAGTTGAGATAGACTTATCAAACACAAAGTTTGTGTAAATAGACCCCTAAATATAATTCTTTGATAAATAACCTTTGACCAATAGTTTTTTCAAAAATACCCTTTTTTTTTTTACAATTTGCAACCAAAGCCACTATAAGTGTATATAAACTCTAATCAAGTCCTCAAAAGTCAAAAAAATTCATGAGAAGTCCCAAAACTCATAGAATTAGCGAAATTTATAAGAAATTAAGATATAAATTAACTTTAAGATTTTATATATCTATAGCTAATAATAGATTATATCTTTTTAAATTAAGAAATTATATAGCACACACGACTGTTTAACTAAATATTATAAGATTTTATGAATCAAAAATTTCAAAGTCTCCATTGTGCCCTCTCGACCAAAATGGTATCAGAGCCCCGTAACGAACCTAAGATAATGATAAATATAATGGATGAGGAAAATATAATTGAAGAATTTTTTAATTTTTTTTGAAAAACATAAGAAATCAAGTTATCCTTATTTACCTAAAAATAGTACAAACGAAGGTTTTGAAAATGTATACAAAAGATTGGAAAATCTAGAATATAGTATACAAATAGGAAATGCTCTTTTAGATAAAAAATTTAAAGGAAAAGATATGATTATAATTAATCCACCCCAAAATTTCAGGATAGCACAGAAAGAAAAAGAAAAAAAAATCATGAGATAAAATAATACATGATTACAGAAGTTGAAGAATTAGAATAAATTTTTTTAGAATCCACTAATGAAGAGTATAATGAATATAAAAAACAGTTAAAATAGTTAACTGAAAAAATACAAAATACAAAGATGAATACTAATCCATCATCTAGTCATAATATAAAAACAGAATCTAGTAGTGATGAAAAATATGAATATCCTTATGGTACACCAATACCTAATAAAGATGGTATTAATCAATATAGAAAAACACGGAAAATATACACTGGAAATATAAGAAAACAATCCATAAAAGAAATAAATTCAATAAAATCATATAATGAACCAATCCACACAACAAAGATATGGTTAGATCTTGACTGTGTAGAAAAAGATAAAGTAATTGAAACATGGATAAAAGGACAGACTTAACTATACAATTTAATAAATGGGAAAAACATATATTCTTCGGGTTTATAGAACATACATTCAGAGGAATTGTATCTGAATGGTGGAGAAAACTATCAGAAAATATAAAAAGAAGAATAAAATATGGAGAAAATACAATTGAAGCATTAAATAATAGGAATACTTTGAATGATCAAAATATACAAGAAATATTAAAAAGGTTTGAGAGAGCCCTAAGAACTGAGTTCTTAGGACACAGATTCAAAGTTGATGAAGAAGTTAGGAAACAAGAAGAATATAATGGAAAATTTAAGAATAGGTGATATGTGTGAATTAGATAGATATACATGTAAATTCGAAGAAATATATTATATATTAAACCAGGAGATTATCAAGAAAATAAACGAATACTAAGGTCTTATTTTACGAAGTTACCATTCCCATGGGGAATTAAGTTACTAAAAGAATATGTGAAACTATTACCTCTTGGAGAAGAAGAAGAATGTGTAAATATAAATAGTCTTGGAAGTATGATTGAATTTACAAAAAAGAATGATAAGTACCTGGTGTAGAGAAGCCTTAGAAAGCAAGAAAATATACAAGATAAGGAAAAACTCTGTGTTGCTACAGAGATGTAGGCCAAATTAAACAATTTAGATGTCACAAAAAGAAATATAAGTCATATAAAAAATATAAAAAAAAAAAATCAAAAACTACAAGAAGTTTAAGAAATTTTTTTTTAAACCACATAAAAAAAATTTCATGAAAAAAAATGGACTGAAAAACCTAAACAAAAATATATCAAGAAATGTAAATATTTCATCTGCAATAAAAATGACACATTGCCCCTCAATGTCCTAAAACGAAAGATAAATAGAATATAAAAACTCTTAGGATTTATGAAGAATTCTAAGATGATGGTGATATAGAGCCAATTGAATATTTTGAAGATTTAAGTAGTGAATGCAGTATCATTTATGAATTAGATACATCCTCATCAGAAGAAGATTCTGAAAAGATAGTATATATGAATCAAGAGATACAAGAAATAAATCAGGAAATAGAAGTAAAAACAACTTGGGAAGTTAAAGACTCAGTAGAAGGTATAAACCAATAAATCACCTTTGATGCTAGAAAGTACAAAGGGATTACAAAGAATATATTAGATTTGCAAGAGGAAAATGTATTCCATCAAGGATTCTTGGGAATACTAACAAGAGTAAATAAAATAATTGTAAATATGAACTATAAAAAAATATCTATCAATATAGAAGATACAATAGGAAAGACAAGACTCCCATAATTACAAAAAATGGGTAAGACAAAAGTTATTCAAAATTCCAGAAAATATAAGAAGTAAGGTAAAATGTATTGAAATAGGATGAATCCAAATCATGGTAAAATGATTCTTTAGAGAAGGTATGATTATACCAATAGAGATATATTGTATGGACAACATAATCTTACAAGATCCTACAGATGCTTTATTTGAAACTATTGTAGGAAATCTAGTCTACTAGAAGATAATATTCACAGTAAAACCCAACTATGCGGCATAACTAATTGATGAAAATATTGACCAAAGTCTCATTTATATCATAGAATTGGAAACTTGAAGATGTTGAGAAAAAGTAAGGCTATTAGTGTTAGCATTAAGTCAATTTTTGCTTGTAGTACTAGCCATCACAATAATATAAGGAAGATAACTGATAACATTATCATACATTATTGCAAGATTCCCCTCCTGACAAAGGTTCTAAGATAAACCAACTTAGAAAATTAAGTATTGTTGAACCATCAAGTTCGCAATATTATATCAGAAAGAGATATGTTAATCAAGAAGGATATAAGAAGAATCTTCTTGTCGTTATAGATACTGGAGCAGATAAAAGTCATGTGAATGCTAAATTTGTTAGCCATTTATTAGATTTTAAGTTACCAGAACTATATATATTCAAGGATTATTTGGGAAATAATATTAAAATAAGAAAATATGTAAAATTTTCTCTTATATTTGTAGGAAGGGATCAGAAAGAATTTACTAAAGAAATAATTCTATATAAAAATGATTTATATGGAGTCAATCGTTCACCTATATTATTAGGGATGAACTTCTGTGAAAAATTTAGTCCTTATAAAATTTGTCAGGGATATTTGAAGATAACAGTTGATGATAATCCAATCATCATATCAAGAATAGATGAAAATATGAAACCATTATTATCATGGAAAGAGTAATTAGTACTAATCTCATGAGTCCATATATTGAAGTTATACTTAATATAAGAAGTAATTACATAATTAAATTTCATGTTTATCTAGATACATGGAGTACAATAAGCTTATGCCTACCAAATGTACTACCACCTGAATATTGGAAATATAATTCAAAGAAAGTTGTCACCGCTACAACAGCAGGTGAAAACAATGTAATATACAGCAAATATGCTACACAAGTATATTTTCTAATATCTTTTACAGAAGTATTTGTTGATACAATATATACGTCAACCACAATTGGATATGATATTTTATTAGGTAATCAATCGCTCATTAAACCAATCACTCATTTCTGCATTGCTTATGTGGATGATTTATTTATTCATTCAAATAATATAAATAAACATCTTGAGAAATTTTGTTATATTATGAAAAAACATAGTATTACACTTTTTTAAAAGAAAGTTGAGATAACTAAAATAGAAATAGAATTTTTAGGATTGTTTTATAAAAGAAGGAGAATTACAACTGCAATTTTATATTGGTGAAAAATTTCAAGAATTTCCTGAATAAATTAAAGATAAAAAACAATTACAAAGTTTCTTTGGTATATTAAATAATGTTATATGATTTATTGAAAATTGTGCTAAGTTTAAGAACTATTTTCTTTCTAAATTAAGAAAGAATGTAATATGGTTTTGGGAAGAACAAGATTGTGAAAATATAAGAAATGTAAAAAAGGAATTAAGGGTTTTGCCTAAACTTATAATTCTACAAGAAGAAGATTTATTTATCCTTGAAATTGATGCTTCAGATAATTACTGGGTACAATATTAAAGGTCAAAAAGAATCATAGAGAATATAAATGTGAAAAAAATTATTCTTGTCCTGAGACACTTGCAGGTTTTACATTAGGGACATTCAAAGAAGTTGAAACAAGATATAAGATGAACATGAAAGAACTCATTGTTGTAAAGCGCGGAGTACAAAAATATGAAGACTATTTGTTGCCAAAAAAGTTTTTAATGAGAACTGATAACACTCAAGTAAAAGGTGAATTTAAATTTCTTCCTAATTATCTTAGCAGGAATGAAGCTAGAACAATTAAGGACGAAAGTCCAGATACTTGAGATAAAAGTTTCCTACTTGGAAATACGAATTCAAAATATACAAGATAGCCTTCGAGGCAGCATGAATATAGCCCTTGAGGTAGATGTTACTTGTGCAAAGATTAGTATCCCTTCATATGAACCAATGAATACTAGCACTCTTCCTGAGGATAAAAGGAAAGAAAAGAAGGTAATAGGAATCCCTTCACATAGAATACTTAAACATATTACTAGTAAAGAAGATATGAAAATTCTCATTGGGAAAGTTACTCGAGATATCAAAAACAACGAAGATAGCTCTTCATTGAGCCAAACTTTACATAAACTAACTATTGAAAATATTGATCCAAAGAATATTGTCAAGATATGTCATGGAATAAAAATACTCAAAAAAGATAACTATGAAGAAGTGATATTCTTTATTGTTATTTTTAATATCATGTCTGACTGATATTTTGAGATAGGAAAGTGGATGAAAACTCTCCACTACGAAAAATACAACAAGATAAATTTTTATCCAGAACCACCAGCCAACTGGGTACGAAATTGCTTTGAATTAGGAAATATACTTTGTATATATCTTAGTAAAGATCTCAGAGAGAGAGAGCCCAGCTTCCAACTGATGCCAGGAAGGCAGCAAAAAGATATACTGAAGTTGTCAAAAGTACAAATGTATATATCAGGTTCCACTTAGCAACTATGGAATGAGATCCAGTTCTTGAATATATGCAATTATCGTTCCATGTCATAAAAATGGGACTTACAAACCAACATTTGTTACCAACTAATCAAAACGTTGTTAAAAATGATTACCAAGATATCATAAATATGATGGTCTACATGAGAGCAAAAGGGTATAAAGAAATATTTGAACATGTAACTCAGTTAATTACTGAGAAAGAAAAGATATAGAACTATCCGTCTGAAGATTATATAATTTATTCCAATGCAATAATCCCAACAAATGATGAAGATATGTATCTTCTTGACAATTTATTATCCACTATAATCACAAACCGATTAAGTGGATCATAAAATATGGCAAATGAATTGTGCAAGATACTCTGGGATTACAGTGATCACCATTGTGAGCACTGTATTGTAGAAGATATGAGTCAAGCATCCCTTAACAGTGAAGAATTCTCCGCGGAGTTCTTTGATTCGCGAATGGAAAAGTGATGGAGTCAATATAGTGACCTTTATCACTACTTTAATAAATCAATTTATTAAAGAAAAACCGTGGTCAATAAAAAACAGAAGATAATGCAAAAAAATTGCTGTGATTATGATTATTCACCCACCAATGGCTAAAATGTAACGATCCAGCTCAAAAGATAAGTCCAGCTAACACTAACTAGCAAAAGATAGTGGAAGACAAGAGATAGTGGCAAACACCTGTGAAGATAAGATTCATTACACTAAAGGGAAAAACCTCTATAAAAGGAAGGAGGTGCAGTGTCCAAGATAACTTGGAAGAAATATCATCTCGAAACAACTACTCAGAAATTAAACTTTTATAATCTGTATACACCACTTGTATTCAGAAAGATTAGATAGTCTGAAAATAGCAAAACTTGTAATAAGGTAATCATTTATGGAGTTTTAAACTTCATAAGGTGAGTACCAAAGGTATGTAAATATAGTATGCAAGCATGTACTATTTCAGTTTATGAATATTAAGATGAAATTTGTTATGTTCAACAAAGCTTTCACAAAAAGATTTCGTTAAGTTTCTCATGATTCATCGGCAGTACAAATAGAGATTTGAAAAGATTTTCAAAACATTATTTTTAAATGGATGTTAGTCATGCCAAAGTACTCGTCTTTGATAAATGTTTAGGATAAAAATAGCAGTTTTCTAACAAAATTGTAGCACCTTGTGTGTGAGTTTATCTTTTAAAATTTCGTTCTAAGTAAGAACTTGATTCTAAAAGAAAAAGTTTGAATAGAGGTGGAAACAGAGACTCTGAATACTGTGAGATAGCGTATGTAACAACACAGTTAGTTCTATAGAATGAGAAATGCAACATTAATTGAAAAGCCTTTTGTACAAGCAATTGTGGATCCAAATGATTTCAAAACATTCTAAATATTCATCTGATTCAGAAGATTGATTAAATACATTCAAAACAACTATATATTTACATACTTATGCTTTGATTACTATTGATCTTTATGAAAACTCACAAGCATCCACATCCAATGATTGTTGTCTTAAATTATATTTAGATGAAAAAGACATTTCATTTTTACCAAGTATAGTTGAAAAATCTGAAAATTTACTTCTTGCTGGCCAAGAAAACTTGAAGAAATATATCTTGATATAGATTATGCTTGTAAACATAATATATAATTTGATCCTGTAGAAACTTATAAAGAAATAAAAAAGATCGAAGATATTATAACTAGATACGAAAATATAGAAGAAGAAGTTTCGAAAGGAATTATTTTTAGATATATATAACTAAAGAAGACCAACCTAGAGCTTTTGAAAATTTATCAAAATATAGAGAATATTTAGAACAAATTGAAAGATTAAAGAACTATCATATAAATAGTGGTCCTGAGTAATTTAATGAACGACGAGGAAAGAGAAGAAATATTTAGAAAAATTCAAGATAATACTGGTAAGCTAAGATCCAAATAAATTAGGATACTTCTTGAAGAATTTAGAAGATAAGATAATACAGAAAAGTTGGATAAGATTCTAAGAACTATAAGATATCACCAATTCGAACAACAACAATACTTAATTTGGCTAGAAGAAAATACTGAACTAAAATTCCCAGAATTAGTTCTAAGAACTTGCGACCCAAATGGAAGAATTGTGAGATATAACCCTAAACGACCTAACAACTAAAGATATACGACACATTTTGCAAACATAGATAGTAAGGGCAAAATAGTATTTTTAACAATAGAGGTTATTTAAGGGTGTGTTTGAGCCACATTATTTTGGAAAAATGTATTCTGGAATAGTAGATTGATGGATAATGTGTGGTTGAAAAAAAGGAAAATGTTATTGATTTGATGTAAAATATTATTTTATTGAAAAATGTGTGGATGAAAATGAGTAGAAGAATGAGAATGAAAAAAATAATGTGTACCAAACATGGGCTAAATGAAAATTGTTTTTGACCAGCCTATTTAAATGAACGCCCCTATATTTTATTCAATAAAAACAATTCCAAGAAACCATGACTGAGCGGTAGTTGCTAATTGCTATATAATCTAACATAGTGCAAAACCTAATTAAATATTGCATTGTTAGTCCCTTATTTAGAGAGTAGTAAAAACCCCTAATGACATAGACTTGCAATAGTAAAATAAAATAAAATAAACAATCATCCATTATAGTTAGTGATGACAATTCGAACAGAAAAACTCAAGCCTCGTGGTACCCCATCCCAAATGGGGCAGTAGCCAGTGGGGGTGGTTTCGTGTCGAGGTTTTACAAAATAATAATAATAATAATAATAAACAAATCAAAATTTGTTTAAAAACAAGGGAACAATACATAAATCTTATATATAAGAATTACATTTCAAAAATAACAAACTTCAAATTTTTTTATTTTTTCAAAAATCAGGTGTTAAATCAATTTACCAAATATTTTTAATTATAATATAATACAATTACCCCAATTTATTAAATTCAAATCCAAATCATTCTCCTTCTCTCTACTCTCTATCATCTCCCTATACTTTCTCTCCATCGGAGGCGGCCATCTACTCCGGCGACAGTTCCAGCGATTGCTTCGATGGCCGCTCCGACGACTTAAAAATTTTCAGAAATTAAAAATTGGAAATCACACCCCACCCCATGGATCCACCTACCACCACCCCATCCATGCCTCCATCTCCTAAAAATTATCGAAAAAAATTGTGTTCAGTGTGACTGTCTGTGACTAATTGTAACCAAGTTTGTATTCAATGTGACTAAATATGACCAAATTTGTATTCAGCGTGACTGTATGTGACCAATTGAATCTTAGTTGTGACCGTATATGATCAAGTCACAATCGATCACAATTAATACAAAATTGGTCACAACCAGTCACGGTACACATATATTTGGTCACAATTAACAAATTCCATTAATTTTTGTACATACAAGATTTTGCACTGCTTTATTCATTTAATCGGAAGTCGAAACCCTATGTTTTTAAAAGAAGACAAAACCCAAATCCTAATATCATATAAGAACTTCTGGTCCCCTATTAAAATCACCCAATGAAACACACAAAATTAAGTGTAATACAATGCTAAATTCCGACTTTAACAACTTCACCAATTTCTTCCAAATTAACCAATCAAATACTCAAAACACTATTATATTTTGCCCACACCAACAACAAACTTTATGCATTTACAACTAACGATGAGCTCTTTTTATTGCCAAATTCACAATGACTTCACCACTACCACCAGCGTGTCTTCCACAAGAAGAAGAAGAATGTTCGAGCACGTCTGAGGAAGATGAAGTTGAAGAAGAAATGCTTCATGGCAAGTCCACCTAATTAGCTTCTTCTTCCGTTTGTTTCTTCCTCTGCTTGTTGTCTTCTTCTTACGATAATAATTCTCCTTTGTGCTGCATCAAATTGGTATCAAAGCCGAAGCCTAGTTTCTTAGCTTCAATTTGCATACAGGTTTCTTTGTTGCTAACTTGTGCAGATAAAACAAAGGTTTTCTCCTCCAAATCAACAAACGGGAGCCATTACATATCAACTCGCCTCCCAGTCCCACAACACAACCAGCCCTGCCATACAAAAACATCCAATAAACCAAACAAGTCCATCTACAAAAACCCCACAACAACCCTGCCTACGCACCTAAAATCAATCGCCGCATCACGCCATTAGAAACTACTTGTCGACATCCAGATCCAAAACCAAGCCATTCACCCAAAATAGAACCCATCCACAAAATCAACCACCATCTTCATTATCCATCCCTCGTCCAGACAAAAAAACAAAAACAAAAAATCGGAACTCCCCAGCAACATGAACCGTCGCCGCACGTTCTCTAAAACCGTCGGCGACCCCAATCAACAAACTCCGTCCATGGCAGCCACTCCCCGCAACTTTCAGCAGTCGCGCAGAAAGAAGGAGAAGGGAGTTGGTGCCAACCTCCTCAATTTGGGCTTCCATCTTATTTGGTGACATTGTTTTTGTTTTGAACCTAACATCGGGGCCTCCATCTTTTAGTTTGACGGTGGTCTCTCGACAATGGTCGCTCCACGGTGGCTTCAGTTCCAGTGGGAAATGAGAAGAGGAAAGAGGATGGAGAAAGAGGAAAATGATTTAGGGTTAGGTTTAATGTTTGGGTTGGATGGGGTTGGTTACGTAAATTAATTTATTTTTATAATATTAAAAAAATTACATTATCAGCTCATTTTTGTATAAAAAACTTTTAAATCTGAATTTTGAATTATATAGTTTATAAGTAAGGTTGGGACTAATTTTCCCAAAAAAAATTTAGCCCAACCTTTTTTATGTCCAAGCCCATTAGTCCAATTCCCAAATTACCATAGAAAAAAAATAAAAATAAAGAAGTAGAATTTTAAAATAATATAATCGAGGCAATAACGAGACGGTGCCCCGCCCCCACCATGACCCACCCTATTATCATTCTTAATCATAGCCTTTTATTTGCCTATGTGTTGCAGATCGAGTCTTAATGGAGTTGTGTCAAGGCCTATGTTGCAAGCATCTTCTTGGATTCTTTCTTCAATACCGAATTAGTAACATCCATCTTATTTTTACTGCTTGAAGACACTAACTTATTAAAGCCTAATAGAACTTCACATACTAACTCCTCCCACAAATTTTACTTAGGTAAGTCTGCGCCACCTTCTTTCGTAAAAAAACCATTATTCCCGGCTAGCATAGAAGTCTTTTACACGGGCGAAGGAGATGCATTTCTAGTACTGGTGGTATTGGGCGAGCTCTTAGGCAATAATCTATCCAACACAAACAATACATCAAAAAATATTAAAAAATTACATTGTCACACAAGAGTTATTAATTTAAGATTAGAAAGAGTTATCAAATCAGCTCTGCTTTATTTTCTGCTCTGTGAATTTGCTTAATCATGCACAGAGATAAATAAAAATAATTTCAATTCTCATAAAGAATCTGATTTGTATTTAGATAGAAATTGTGATAAAAATAATATCTTTGTTAAATATTGCAAACTCATTTACTAATCTTGGAATAGGAATAATCAAGATTTGCAATCCACGGATGTCCAATTATCCAGCATCCAATAAAAATCTACACAGGAAACAAGAATGCGAGAATTATGATTTCTCTTTTCATGTATTAGCAAGATAATAATTGTGTTGTATAATTTCTCAAAACTCTAATATTTTATTAATATAAGTCTGGGCTTGACTTGATACTTAAACTTAATCAAATCCAATGTTTAATTAACCTAATTAATTAAACATAGTACATTAATTAATTGATCCGATTGATTAATTTGATCAATCAATAAGTAATCCAATTAATTAATTGTCCAACATTTGCCAATTAATTAATTAATATATTTCATTTTTTAAATTCATCTTTTATGTGTAACACACCACGTTACCTAACTACGTGAATTATTATTTTGATTTAATCAAAATAAGATAAATTAAACAACAATTTTAATTTATCATTAATTCACCTAAATGAATTAATAAATTAATTCATATTCGTCGTCTTAGATTGACATTTAGCAATGTATCAGGGCAATACATGTGATGAGAAATGTCACGTGGTATGACAAAATCAAATTTATTCGTTTACCGTGAAACTACAATCTCTTCATCAATATAATTGGATCAGTTACGAGATATGAAGTGTGTCCATCTCGATTATCGATCATATCTTTCATCTCACTCCTAAATCAATATAAGTCAAAAACTCTTTTCGACTTATGAGCACATCTTGACCAAAGATTTCGTGATCAACTTAATTGAATGAAATGTAGATCATAATCTTTTATTAACTAAGAGTGACAAATCGTCTATTGATCATTCACAATTTTCATATGATTCTTGAAATATCCTTACGCATCCTATTAGCGACTCTTGGTAGAAAAACACACAACATTACCAAAGTATGACCGTCGAAAAGAGGGTGATTCCGAATATTGAAATACCTGAATTGACCCACCAAACAATACCAAAGTGCTTTTTTCAGACCTTATTTTCATCCATATAAGCATTACATAATTGTCTCTTCAACACTTGAACCGGGCACTGTTCGTCCAAGCCACGTTCCAATCGAAATAAATTCGTATGACCCTAAAAACAGAGTCGGCTCAAGCATATGGTCACTTCGGTAGTTGCCTAAGACTCCTATGTTTTGACCAGCCCCAAAAAATTTTAGAACTTAAATATTTTTACCTTTATTTTTTATTTTTACAAATAAACAATTCATTCATAAAGTCAATATTTCTAAAAAATTAGTTTTCCGACGGAGATGTCATCAATAGATAATGTAATTAAAATGAATTAAACTAGTTGTACGCCATTTTTACATCAAGTTACACCTCTTATGTGTAGAAAATCTGGTCATTGACGGTAGAAAGTATTATTAAAATCAATGTATAAAAAATTGTCAACACATGATATCAAACTTGATGTACATGTAGTTAAATTGAATTAAAATATAAGCTTTAACATCAATGAAGAAAAATATCTTCGACAGTTAAAAAAATCCTAAATTATGGATGAGATATTAAAAATGTGAATAAAAAAATAAATGCTTATTTGTTGGCAATCATCGACCTAAAGCACCGTTCGTCGGTGATTGCCGCCGACATCGATAATCGTCGGTAGTCGATGTGTGACGGTGATCTGTAAAAAAATAAAATAAATTTTAGATTCTATTTGATATGGATTTCTTAAGAATAGATTTTGTAATATATGATTAAAAAGTAAGAAAAAATTATGGATCCACGTGCAAAATTATTTTATTGGAAGATCGTATAATTAAAGATAAGTTTAAGTTCCAAAGAATCTCTCCCAAATTGGGTTTAAATTATTGATGACATGCTTAAAAAATGAATAAGAAATAAATGCTTATTCGTCGATCATCAAATACTGAAGTACTATCGATGATTGCCGACAATGTCGTGGATGACAATCGTTGTCATATGTAGCTTCAGATGGACGTGCATTGATGATCACTAATGATGATGTCAATAATTCCATCCAGATTGATGTTCTTTTGTGTATGTATCAAGATAATCAATTCCTACAATTTGTCAATAACCCTTGGTTACTAATCCATCTTTAAATAAAAGTGTGTAAAGTACCATCAGAGTGATTCTTCTCAGTGGTAGAGCCAACATCTGGACGATGTGGTGCGGCCACTCGTACTAGCTTCGTCAAAATTTACAGTTGGATTTGCATGCAGCCCACTCGCCTCGCCATTGTCGAGAGCTTGAAGGGTGGGGACGGAGGACGATGAGTGTTGGAGTTGGGCATTTTCTTTTTAATTGTGGACCTTTTGTTTTGGGCTTTTTTTTAAAAAAAAAAAAAAATTGGCCCGTTATCCATAGGTGATAGCATAATTATTAGACCAGACCCGGACATTGACCCGGACAATGTATTGGATCTCAGGTTACTGGTCGGACCGGTAGGTCATTGCATAAAAATATATAAAAAAAATTAAAGTATATAAAAAATTTTAGACAAAATTAAGTATTTTTTAAAATTATTTTTCACTAATTATTTAGGTCTATGAAATAAAGTTAAATATTTGACCAAATTTTTTATAAAAATACTTTTAGAAAACATATAATGATAAATTGGATACATATTACTTCTTGCATATAATAAACATTGAAGTACTCTACAGCTCTAATGGTGATGCGTTAATTGTTTTACTTCCTCCAATATTTTAAAATACAATTTTGAAAACCGGTCAACTGGCCTAGTTAACTCGGTCAAAATCACCATTAACTCGGTCAAAGCCGAGTTTTGATCGAATCATGTGCATTCATATTAAATTAATCTACAATGCCCGGCCAAGGGCCTAGATCACCGATTTCCCTGCCCGACCAACCAGTATGGGCCGAGTTTGATAACTATGGGTGATAGGTTGCTTTATATTGTGATTATCATTTAGAGAAAATTACACTAAACCAGGTGTTTAGTTTTATGTTTTTAAAAATTAGGTTTTAATTTCACAATTAATATTAATAATAATATTTTTAAATTAAATTAAATATATACCCGCCCCTACCCCCAAATTTCATTTCACAAACCCTACTCATCCCTCCGTCACTTTCTTTCTCTCTTCTCTCCCCCTCCCTGAATCGCAGCAGCGTCACAGTGACGCTGCTGCCGTTCACTTCTTTCTCTCTTCTCTCCCCCTCCCTGAATCGCAGCAGCGTCACAGTGACGCTGCGACCCACAACAGTGTCAACGCTGCTGTGGGTGTGTTCTGCTGTGGGGGTGTGCTGCTGTAGGCTTGTTCTGCTTCTGCTGTGGGTGTGCTGCTGCGTGTGTGTTCTGCTGTTTGCGTTGTGTGTGCGCGTTCGTTCTGCTATGTGCGTGTGTTCTGCTGTGGGTGTGTTCTGCTGTGTGCGTTGTGTGTGCGCGTTCGTTCTGTGTGTGCGCGAGCGGATCTGTGTGTGCGCACGATGGAGGTGCTGGAGGTGTTGTGCAGGCGGGTGTTTTAGATGTGGGGTGGAGGTCTTCTATGCTGTGTGTGCGGTGGAGGTCTTAGATGCGTTGGATGGCTTCGAAGCGGTGGTTGTGGTGGTGTTTTGACGGGATGATGGTAGTGTTGTGCGGGCGGGTGTTTTAGGGATTAGGGTCGGCGGCGGATGGGACGATGTGTCTGTAACCAACTATTTGGTCAATCTGTGACCCGTGACCAAGTATAGGCGGTGTACTGAGATTGGGGGACAAGTGCGGCGGATGGGATGAAGTGTCTGTGACCAACTATTTGGTCGATCTGTGACCAGTGACCAATTATTAACTGTGACCTGTAAAAAATTTTAATTCGTGGCTATGGTCGTGGGTGGGATGGGATGAGGTGAGGCGTGTATCTGTGACCAATGATTTAGTTGAATGTGACCATCTATATAGTAACCGTGACTTTAAAATTCTTTAATTTGTGACTGAAAATATAACATGTGACCAACAAATATAGAATAATTTTTTAAATTGTGACAATTAATAATCTGTGACCTCCATAAAAAAAAATCTGCAACCTATAATTTTTATATCAGTGACCAATGAAGTCAATTGTAAATGGCTAAATTTTTTGATCTGTGACCTCGAAATAATCTGTGACCAATTAATTTAATAAGTTGTGACCTCGGAATCAGAGCAGTCGTCGAAATTAAGCGGCTGTGAAATGGTCACCGAAGAAGTCGCCGGAATTAAGTGCGATCGGAAAATAGCCGTCGGAGTAGTCGCCGGAGCAGTGATGGTGGGGTGGGGTGGGTGGTTTAATTATATTATATTACAGTAATAATTTAATTTAATATAATAATTATGAAATATAATTAATTATTTGATGAAAAACTTGATTTTTGCCATTCTAAACTTTGGGATCTGATTTTTTATTTTGGGATAGATAAAGTCTAAGTTGTAAATTTTTTCCTTATAATTTATCTATAGCATAGTTATAAAACCCGGTCCGGACCGACCGATCGGGTCGGGAAACCTGTGACCCGAGCCCTTGTCCGGGTCGGGTAGATTAATTTAATATGGATGCACATGACTCAATCAAAACTCGATTTTGACCGAGTTAACTGACGATTTTGACCCAATTAACTCGACTGGTTGACCAATTTTCAAAATTGCATTTTAAAATATTGGGGATCCAATGAATTGAACCTTGGAGCTCTAAATAAAACAATTATCTCCTCACCATTAGAGCTATAGAGTACTTCAATATTTTTTTTTTATGCAAAAAGTCATATGTATCCAATTCATCATTATATGTTTTCTAGAAGTATTTTTTATAAAAAAAATTGGTCAAACATGTAACTTTATTTTATAGACCTAAATAATTAGTGAAAAATAATTTTTAAAAAATACATAATTTTGCCTTAAAAATTTTATATACTTTATTTTTTATTATATATTTTTATGCAATGACCCACCGATCCGACCATTGACCCACCAGTCCGACCAGTAACCCGAGACCCAATACCTTGTCCGGGTCGATGGTTTGGTCTAATAACTATAATCTATAGGCTTTCTAATTCCTGAACGATTAAGCATACATAGGCAAACCAAAGTACCAAAACCTATCTCGCTAGTTCTTCCCATTGCAGAGCCTCGATGTCGAGTGAGTTATGAGTTGTGACCTACTGTCGGCTATCGTCGATGCCAATCCTTTCTCCTCCGCCACTGTCTGTCATCGCTGTATGAGCATCTCTTTTTTTCAGTTCATTTTTGATGTCATTTTCATTGTGAAACGTGATTTATATTTTATGACCGTGAGCCTGCTGCTAAGGTTGACGATTTATTAGATGATTTGTGAATTGTGATTATGTGATATCTGTAGATTGTGATTTGTGAGAAATGATAAATTAGTGTTGCACATTGAAACTTGATGATATTTTAAAATTATGTCTAATTTAAGTTTAATGTATGATTTTCGCTTAACTTTCATTCATATTATAGAATGATTTTTCAACCAAAACGAAAATCCTAACATAGCTCTTCTAGATGTACATCAAGTCTGCCACTAGTTCTAGTCGAGCACACAAATTGTTAACTATTCATAACACAAAGAAGTTTCGGGCTCAATTCAATGTAGATGATCTTGTATTTGATCCACGGAAACGTTTCCCTATCAAGTCACATGATCCTAATATCAAAGATGATGTTAAGACAACATACTTAGAGAAATGTCTTTGTCAACCATATGAACATGACTTTTCAAAAAGACCGAAAATGATAATTGGTGATTTAGGAAAGAATGGTTCTCTGAATTTTATTGGTTGGAATATGTATAGAAAATGGTGCAGCTTATTAGTTGTATTTCTACTTGAGTGGGGTGATTAAGGATGTGTTTTGACACCCATTTGGAAAATAATTTGATTTGAAATAGTGATTGATAGAAGAATATATGGTTAAAAAGTAATGAATTTTTTTTCGTTTATGTCTAATATTATTTTATTGATAGAATGTATGGTTGAAATGAAGAAAGAAAAAAAATGCGAATGATAGTGAGAAAAAATGGATATCAAACAAGGGCTAAGTTTTGTATTGGTAGACATATTGTAGCGCCCAATATGGAGGATATTGTAGCAATGAAAGGTCGACCTAGGCGTGGAGCTCAGTAGGTTACTTATAATCATTGTTTTTGTGTTAATTTGTATTGTCATGTGATAAATTCAATCTTACAAGAGTTGAATGCTCGTTTTCCAAAGATGACTACTAAGCTCCTTACTAACATTTCATGCTTAATTACAAGAGCCTCATTTGCTGCTTTTTATAAGGCTAAATTGCTACATCTTGCTCAATTCTATCTTTTGGACTTCACTAATGAAAAACTTCTATTACTCAGACCTTAACTTGACAGGTTTCTTATGCTTGTAAGAAGGGACGAAACTTTTTTAACCTTGATAGCATATCTTGGGTAGCTCAGAAGTTGGTTGAAACAAAAAGTTCTTTTTATTTTCCATTAATTTATAGACTTATCACGTTGGCTTTAATATTACATGTGGCAACTGCAAGTGTTGAAATGGCATTCTCTACTATGAATCTAATCAATAGTGAATTGTGCAATAAAATGAGAGATAATTGGTTGATGGACAATTCGGTAGTATACATGAAAAAAGAAATTTTTGAAAAAAATGAGAATGAGACAATCTTACAAGGCTTTTAAAATATAAGGTCTTGAATAATGTAGTTGTCTGAGCTTATAGTGAGTGGGTTGTATAATGTATTTTTTTCTTATTATTTTGGGTTGTATTAAATTATATTTTTATATGTATATTATTTTTAAGTTTCAGTACATTTACATGTAGATTGAAGAATTTTAAATATTATTTAATTAAATATTAATAAATGAATTCGCTATTACGATCGTTGATTATTAAATATCAACGACCGCTCTAACTCATCAACATTCCTGAATTTGCCACTACTTCCTAAACACCCATTTCAACCAATAATTCATTTAATCTCTGATGGCATCTTTCCATAATTAGAGTCACCACAAGACACAGTGCTTCTATATAAGTTCAAGATCATTTTAAGCTTGAGAAACTAATGGAATTTTTCTAATAACAGCCATCCTACTTCCTTCTACTAAGTAGATAAAAATAAGTGAACAACCAATCTCATCGTATCCTAAACTTTTTATTCTACGAACTCTCACTCCTTCGAGGTTCGTTTTACTTGTTGATATCTCTACGAGATGATTCTTCTAGCGGTTTACTAGATATAGGAACCTCCAAAGTTTCCTTAGAATTTTGAGAATCTTTTTTCTACGTTAATAAATTCTCAAACAATTCAACTTCACAGGATTCTATTATCACATTACATTTTAGGTTTAGGAGTCAATATGCCTTGCTATTTAAACTATATCCCACGAAGGTACATTTAGCCCTTGTTAGGGCTTCATTTTTTTCTAAAACTCATTTTCAACCACGCATTTTCTAATTTAATAATTTTACACGTAAATTCAAAAACAAAAAAAAAAACAAAAAATCTTACTTTCTGATCTCATGTTTTTCAAAAAATTACTATTTCAAAACACATTTTCTCCCAAAAATGAGGGTTAAATAGGAGTTTAATACCTGTTGGATCCGTGTTCTTACAATATACACGACAACCCCACACTTTAAAGTATCCAATGTTTGATTTTCTAACTTTGCATAACTAGTATGGAGAAAGCTTTATTCTCTTCATAGTTGATTTATAATATAACATACTCAGTATAGTTTCCTATATATGAAATGGCAATATAGCATAGCATTCATCACTTCTAGAAATCTTCTATTCTTTCTTTGAGCCATACCATTTTCCTCGGATGTAAGAAAGAGATCACGTTCACAAAAACTATGGAATTCACTAGAAAAAAATTCTCTCCATCTATCACTTCTAAGTTCAACCATCGCACTGAATAATATTCTTCAAGTTGATGGTAACTTGCAATTATAGCACCAACTTGGGAAAACTCAGGAAGCTCTATTTTCATTCCTTTCAACTTATTTCCCAATGATTTAAGTTACTAAATTTGTGGCAGCAAAAGAATGTAATCAAGAACTTTAACATCGAAGTACTTTGAAATCAGAAACTTTTTCGATACCTTCTTCTGCCTCTTTATACTTGTTTTCAAGCGCTTCCCAAATTCATTAGAGGATGAAGCGTTGGTGCAACTGATTCAATATAGCATTTAGAATGTCACATCAACACATAATTAGCGCCAAATAGCCCCATGATTTAATCAAGCCTTAACGAGTTTGCGTCAAGCAATAAGCAAAAAACTCAGAGATGAACAAAGAACAAATATAAAACTAGATTTTAAGATTTAAACGTGTTGAAAGGCCAAAATCTCAATATGATTATATGTTGTAGATGTGATTATCTTTCATGAAATACAACTATTTTTATAATTCCATCTATACATGAAATGATGTTTTTCTCCATGAAAAGGCGGGTGACTCCATATTTAAGAAATTCAAAATTGAATTTCCGCAAGTTGCAGGAGGTGCCTGCTCAAGCAGGCCTTCTTCCCGCTTGAGCAGAAAGGGGCATACCTTTGTCGTCCGCTCAAGCGAAGCTTCTGCCAGCTTGAGAAGACAAAGGCAGCAATTTTTCATGCCTTCGCTTCATGCTTGAAGCCTCCAAAACTCCAATCCTTGCTCCACAACCAAACACCCATATACTTCCTCTATATAATTGAACAACTCCAAGTGAAACTCAACAACCAATCTATTTAACAATAAACCGAGACCAAGGAAAACTAATATCTTATTTAACATCGTGATTCCATCGATCCTCATTAATGAAAATAGTGAACTTTCTGTTGTAACAACCAAAATGAATGAGTAGAATAAGAAAAAACAAAAGGTAATATGTTTTTAATCATCGTTCAAGTTAAGGTTCATTGCATAATATGCATGTGGTTTTCCGCCAGTTGATTCTGTTGCCGGTGTTCACATATGCCATCAATTTCCCCATTCTTTAGCCAATGCCCAATGGTGAACCCACATTATAACTAACCTTTTCCATCTTTAGCCACCAGCAAACACAAGGAAGGTGGGTGGGTGAGAAGGAGAGAGTAGGATGGAGGGAGAGAGAAAAAGGGAGATAACATTTAATCGTAATAATAGAATCATTTGGCAACAATCAATAAATCATAAAGTACAACAATAATTTAAACTAAAGATTACTTTCACAATGCATATAAATTATCGCGAAATAAATTTTGGCGCTGAGAAATGAAAACGAGAGTAACAAATTGGTGAATATTAGCTTCTAAAGTTGGAGTTCAGCAAACAAGTAGACAAGAAAGCAGAATACTGGCTACAAGCAGCAGTTTTAATTCAATTTTAAAAAAAAAAAAAAAGAAAAAAGAAAGAAACACTACCAATAACCATAGCAAAACATCCAAATGCTAAAACACAAAACTTAACTACTCATTATCCGGCTTTGGTGCTTCTTTGATCTCCTCAGAACCATCATCCTATATCAGAATAATAAACAGTGACATACATTAAACTCTTTCTCGTAATGGCCCAGGAAGCACTACAGAAGGAAAGAACAAAAAACTTTACCTGCATATCGGAAGTCCACAAAGTGAGGTTATCACGGAGAAGCTGCATAATCAGAGTGCTATCCTTGTAAGACTCCTCTCCAAGGGTGTCCAATTCCGCAATTGCCTCGTCAAAAGCCTAACCAATGAGAAGTGAATATTAAACCACAATATAACATCACTTTCAACTGAAAGACACCCAATTCAGTTCCATATTGAACTTGTATACAAGAGGCAATGATCTTTCACTTGTTCGTGTGGAATAATATTTCCTTTGGGGTAAATAAACAACAAAGGGATTTCCTTTGGGGTAAATAAACAACAGAGGGATTTGAGATAAAAAGTTCGATTATACTGTAAACCTGTTTGGCAAGATTACAAGCCCGATCAGGAGAATTCAAAATCTCATAGTAAAAGACTGAGAAATTGAGTGCTAATCCAAGCCGGATTGGATGTGTTGGGGCAAGCTCAGCACTTGCAATATCCTGCAAACACCAGAAACGTTTAGCAAATAAATTCAAAACTCATCATATGAGATTCATAATTTGCATCAATGAGCTCAAATTATTTCATTTGCTGTGTGGAATTTGATATACTGCAAAATAAATAAATAGATAAATAAAAGAATCAAACTTTTCATCATAAGAGAGAAGTAATTAAAAGCCAAACTATATGTGTCTTAACCTTCAACATAATTAAAAGCCAAACTATATGTGTCTAACCTTCAAATAAAATACAATGATCCATAACACTTTTCCGGTTTCAAATAAAATCAACAGTTTTCCATAAATTAAGCAAAAGTGATAAATAAATACAGAGTGCCACTTTAATATTTTAACCATAAGAAGAATTTTAAATTATGAAACTCGGTCTAAATTTTAGTCTTGACAACAATCCCAACAAATCTGATCAAATAAATTCCATAGTAAAACCTAAATTCTAAAAGCTCGATCTAAGGACTTCTGCCACATTATTTGCTAGATCACAAACAATTAAATATAATATTTATATAAAACGAATCGAAAAAATAAAAATAATAAAGGAAAAGCGAAAAACTAACCTGAGCCGATTTGTAAGCAGATAGAGTGTTCTCGGCGGCTTCTTTCCGCTCGGCACCAGTCTTAAACTCCGCCAAGTAGCGGTGATAATCACCCTTCATCTTCAAGTAGAAGACCTTGGAGTCACCACTCGAGGCGGATCCGATGAGTTTTGAGTCGAGAAGTTTCAAAATCCCATCACAGATGTTTGAGAGCTCTGACTCGATCTTAGATCTGTAACTCTTGATGGCGGAAACGTGGCTCTCGTTGCCGCGGCTCTCCTCCTTCTGTTCGATCGACGATATGATCCTCCAAGAGGCTCTGCGAGCACCAATAACGTTCTTGTAGGCCACAGATAGGAGGTTACGCTCCTCCACCGTCAATTCCTCGCCGCCGTCAGACGCCGCGACGACTTTATCCATGAACTCCACCATCTCTTCGTAACGCTCGGCCTGCTCGGCCAGCTTGGCCATGTACACGCTCTCCTCGCGTGGGGATGCCATTGATAAAACGACTTTTTAGAGAGAGAATGGGAGAGGTTTTTCTAGAGAGAGTGTGTGAAGAGTGGAGTAACGCGAAGAAGTGTTTTTGTATTCTATTTGTGTGAAGTTTCCCTTTTTCCTTTTCGCAGTTTGAAAAGAGTTTTCATTTTCAACACCTTTTTTCGCGAGTTGTGATTTGAGTCTTTGGGTGTAGATAGCCCAGGTTTCGTAAGGCCCAGATTAATAGAAAGCCCGGTCTGTATTATGACAGTTGGGTTTCGGCCTCTCAATTTTGGGTATAAGCATATGGAATTATTTAGGGCAAAATTCATATCCCAGATTTTTAGTATGTACTAACTAAAAATATAAGAAAACAACTTTCAAACTTCTAAAATCAAATATTTCACATATACATACATACATATTATATATAAAAGATACGAAAATATGTATATATATCATGTTCCTAAAAACAAGGCGTGAGTTACCATCAATGCCGGAATCTCTCTTCTAACAAATTCACCTTCCAAAAATACAATATGTTACACATCAGATGATTATATGTCACAATAATCTCAAATTGGATTTCTACATCCACCAGAACTCTTTAAGGTGACGTTAATCGGAAATTTTAGGTCATGAAACGAAGAATACAGTGAGATTATAGCCACGAAGAAATTGGGCAATTCATGAAACAATAACTACGTCAATCATCTTTTAAATCAGTAGATTCGTAGAGATCGGGTATGTCATTCTAAATCAAATAATTGCATGTTCGTGCATAGTCGCAATGTCCGATTAATTGATCAGAATTTGTTAATTTCTATTTGAACAATTGTATTGAGCGATGTCGATGATGATTTATGCGACTAACAGTGGGTATGTTGTGACTATTAGCATTAATATGTGACCATGATTGCTTCATGAAAAAAATTGAAATTCGTGACCTGCATGTAAAAAAATATATATCAGGCTTTAGTTCTAGCTTAGATCAAGGTCAGTGACCTATTCACTCATGTGCTTCGAATCTTCTAACATGTCAGTGACCATTAGTGTTCATGTTGAATTCATAATATGTGGCATGTGCGTCATGTAGATAACCTAAACTAAATGCATAATTTTCATATAAATTCGGATTAGAAATATGATCGGGTCGTGTTAATCGTAGCTTGATGTATTTTGAGAAAAAAAAAAAAAAAAAAAAGCATTTAACATATTAGCACTATCGATTTGTAAAAAATGCATGAAATTAACTAGATTAATAATTAATAATTGAAGTAGATAGAAACAGGGGAATTCATGGAAATAATACAAACATTCACATTCGATAAAACCACAATTTATTTGCTTTAATAGTGTATAAACAACCACAAAATCACTATTTTTGCCGTCACTACTCACTCGAATTTAATACTAATTATTTAACTACATTTTAAACATTATTTCTTATGGAAACGATAAACTCAAAACTCGCTATTTTTATTACTTGTACAACGATCATGTACGCAACGTAATATTTACCATTACATCTAGCACATCAATTGTTGAAATTGTTTTTTCTCTATTATATAAAATTGTATGTGATCAAATGAATAAATAAAGATATGCACCATATTTTGAAATGTAGTTTTACATAATATGCTACGGATAAGGTTATTCGATTGTGTAAAACATATCCATTCCGATTCGATCGGTTACATAATTTGTAGCTTGTTGTTACGGTTGTTGTCATTACAATTCGGGTGTGATAATATGTTAACAATCATATGAAATATAATGTTTGTTTATGACAAGCATGCTAAGTTGCGATTAATTGCGTCGCTTTATCTCGAAATATACTTCACTTCCACTGTACATAAAAGTATCAAGATTACATAAACAAATGAACCAATATCCAATCATTCACAAGTTTGAAGTACAGACAACATTCATGGTCCGAGATGTCATGATGTCAAATAATATGGATCCAATCAGCAATAGGAAAAAAAAAGTTGGGTGTGTTTGAGCCACATTATTTTGGAAGAATGTATTCTGAAATAATAGATTGATGGAGAATGTTTGGTTGAAAAAGAAAGAAAAATTATTGATGTAATGGAAAATATCATTTTATTGAAGAATGTGTGGTTGAAAATGAGTAGAAAGATGAAAATGAAAATTTTAATGCGTACCAAACAGGGACTAATCTTATTCAAAATAATATATTTACAGATAAAAAGCACATGATTTCTAATATTGCATACATTCTTCACAAAATTAATATCATTGACTTTTCAAACCAAAAACGATGAATTTTTACGTGCCATGCACGAGCAAGCCCAGGGGAGCAAGTTTGTTGTTACTCATGGATGAAGCTGAAAATGCAGGAAGAACTCACAAGCCATCGAACAATTAAATCGCAACAAATAACAAAATGGGAACATTACATTTCTAAGGTGTTTACTTTACACCTTTTCAAAAGTACAAAAACAAGTTTCAAATTTCACAAATCAGGTTTTTTAATTTTTTATCTATGAATTAATGAATTATTAAATCAATATATTATTAAATATTTAATTCTAATTTTTAGGTCACAATTCAAATTTTTCATAGGTCACACTTTGTTTATCAGTCACAACTTAAAAATTTTAAAGTCACAATTTTTTCATCGGTTACAAATTACAAAATTTATAAGTCACAATACTTATTTACAGTCACAAATATCCCATTAATTAAACATAAATTATATTTAGGTCACAATTTATCAAATTGTTGGTCACAAATTAATAATTTGTAGGTCACACGTCATGTATTGGTCACATTTTATACAATTTATTGGTCACATATAGTTTATTTGTCGCCAACCAACAAAATTATTGGTCACAAACAACCTAATCATTTGTGCCCGCCACCCAATCATTTGTGACCACTTCGCCACTGCCTTCACCAGCTGTACCACCATCGTCGCCGCTCAATAGCAACATCAAACAAATCAAACACCAAACCCTCCCACCGCCACAATCACCACCCCCAAACCGCATTCACCACAAAAAACCACCACAATGTCACAATCACCAATGCCACCAAGACAAACCACCCCAAAACCCCTCAACAACACCAAAAATCACGATCTCAACAACACGCCCAACTGCACCTTCGCCGCACCAATACACACACCCAACCGCACACCTAATAGATCTCCAACCACAACAACTATCAGATAAATCAAACTCGAATACTAAAAAAAAAATTACAGATCTAGGCGCGCCACCACGCAGTGAGGGAGAGATGACAAAGAACGAACTGCTGCGAGGAATGTGGGCCTAGGTGTCGCCGGAGCCGCATTGGAATATAATACAGTAGCGACAGCATTTTCAAGCCCCTATATGACTTTGTTCAAAATCCTGAAAAATAACAGATCTGTGCTTAGATCTGCGTCGCTGTGCTTCGAGCGCCGGAGAGAAGACGGGGAAATGAACCGCGCCGCTTCAAGGTTTGACCTGTAAGACACACGGTAGCGGTGGAGGTGGCGGATGGTGGTGGTTGCCGTGTCGCCATGTGTGAAGAGAGAGAAGAGAGAATACAGCGACGGGAAGAGAGAGAAGAGAGAATACAGCGATTTTGGGATTAAATTTTTAATTGGGATGAAATTATATAATTAATTAATTATTATTTAATTAGATATAAAAAACCTGATTTTTGAAAAGTTAAACTGTAAATCTGATTTATGAAAATGAAACTTTAAAACCAAGTGTAGATGTAATTTCCTCTAACAAAATTTACAGAACTCGCCCACTTCGGCCTTTCCCTTCTAGTAAAAACATTCTTCGATCTAAAGCCCCGTTCGGTAGGGATTAAAATCCAATTAAAATTGAAAATATAATCGTTATTGGAATCTCACTCGTCTAATAAAAGTCAACAATAACGGCTAGTTTTTCAATTTTAATCCGATTTTAATCTCTACTGAACGGGCATATAAGACCCTGAAAATTTTGAGGCCCTAGACGAAAAATTATTAGGGAAAAATTCATATTTAAGGTGTTTTCTTTACCTCAATTCAAAAATAAGGTAAATAGTTTGAAAATTCAAAAATCAGATATAAATTTAATTAATTAAAAATATTTATTAAATAATGATAATAAAGTCACAGTTTGTGATTAATGGTCACAAATTCATAATTATAAGTTACAGATTTATTTAATGGTCACATATCGTCAAATTTGATTATTCGAGGTCACAGATCAAAAAAAACTATACGCCACATATTATTTCGAGGTCACAGATCTTTAAATTAGTTGGTCACAGATTAGTTTTCAGTCACGTATTATTAAATTTTTAGGTCACAGTTGAGTAATTGGTCAAAAATATTACCAAACATTTGGTCATAGATTACCAAAAATTTAATTAATAAAGTCACAGTTTGTGATTAATGGTCACAGATTCATAATTATAAGTTACAGATTTATTTAATGGTCACATATCGTCAAATTTGATTATTCGGGGTCACAGATCAAAAAAACTATACGCCACATATTATTTTGAGGTCACAGATCTTTAAATTAGTTGGTCACAGATTATTTTCCAGTCACGTATTATTAAATTTTTAGATCACAGTTGAGTAATTGGTCAAAAATATTACCAAACATTTGGTCACAGACTACTACCGCTACACTATGGCCACCACCACCACCACTGCACATAGCATCATGCCGCACCGCCAAAGAAACACACCACCGTCGCCAAAAACGCACCACCGCCAGAAACGACGCCATGACAGCACCACAAGACTACCAACACCACCACCACCACCAGTCGCCACCTAATGGACCCACTAATATTTTCCCAAATTTCCACCAGAGCCGCCTAATGGACCCACCACCACCGCATCCTTCCGCCACCCGACCTCACCTCATTCACATCCGCCCTACCTTCCACCACACAAATCCGCCACACAAAAAACAACCATCACCGCCGGCAGCATTGCCGGCTGCTGTCGGCAAGCTGGCAGCATCGGTAATCTGCTGCCAGCTTGCCGGCAGCAGCCGACCGCTGCGAGCGGCAGCGGCGGTCGCTGTTGCTCGCGACCGCCACTGCTGCTGGTAGAAAGGAAGGGGGAGGAGGAGGAGAAGGGGGCGGTGACGAAGATGGTGAAATGGGAAAGAGAGAGAGAGGGAGAAGAGGGTGAAATGTGAAAAATTAGGGTTAGGATTTTATATATTACCTGATTTTTGAAAAATAAAGTTTGGTCCCTGATTTTTGAATTGGTGTAAATTTTACACCTGATTTTTGTAATTATGCCAAATTATTATGAGGCCTCTACACGTAATTTTTTTACGAGCGTATTAACATCAAACGTGGTCAAATTAAATAATTTTTCATGATGGGAATCATTAGACTTATGGTACCCACTCACCATTAATTTGATTCGTTCAACAATCAATTTTCATGTTCAAGAATAAAAAAAAAAAATTATATTTACCCATTAAATTAAAATATTTTATGATATACTAATTATATACATATATAATACGTATTATATAAAATAACACAAAAAACATCTTATTATAACTAATTAGTTTACTTGAAATTCCTAAATTTTTTTAATTCCTTAAACTGCCCGTTAATTAGTCTTGAAATGTTCCAATAATCAAGCTAATTTATGTTATTTTTCTTTATTAAAAATTATTTATTTTCCCTTAAAAACTTAATGTACTTTCAGCATTAAAAAAAAAAAGACGAGTAGTAAAACTGAAATTAAAATTTATAACCGGGCATCAACATATATCAGTTTAGATCATTCGAGCTTTTAACGTCATATATTATTTTCAGTGTGTGCAGCGGAAGCGTGGTAGCTTGGTAGGACACATAGAAGTGCAAATTTTGAGGATAAAGTGGTAGATTGTATTTTCCGGTAATTTTTAGGAATTTTCCAAAATTTTAATTAAGTTTAGGGGTTTGATGCTATAGTAAAAACAAAAGAGTTAAGGTGCTAAAAGTGAAATTTAGTTATATAATTATTGAGAAGCTACTGTGCGATACGAATAGGAACTACAGCTAGATGCTCAGCAGTACGAGTAATTAAGCCCAACAAAATTTCGTCAAGCGGAGCAATAATGACATTTAAACCTTATCTTCACCCCCTATAAATAGGAGCCCCTTTCATTTGAAAATTCCACATGCCCTTGAATGCGCTAGTATGAAAATATATCTATCTTTAATTAATTATTTTAATTACTTTAATATATTTAAATTTATAAAAATAACTTTAGGACTGAAAACCCCGATGTGCCCATCAACCCAAGGGTAGGATGTCGACATCCTTCAACCCCAAGCGTGTCAATGCCGTCTAATTGACATTATTCTAATTAGCTTCTTTATGCGCTCCAATTGAGTTTTGGAATGAGACGATGGATGCATTGTGGAATTCTGGGTGGATGTTGCGATGGAACATGTACGCTGAAAGTAACATACTTATTATTGGTCATATTGATATTTGAGCTCATATCGTATACTGAATAATCATCTTATTATTATTTATTAAATTAGAAGAGAACCCCGATGACGTCAAATAGAATTTTATTTGAGTTAACATGGAAAAAATGATTTTAAATCTTATTTCGAGCAGCCATTTTTGGCTCGATCGTATGAATGAACTATTTATCGTTTCTTTAGTTCAAAATATGTGTTTGTCACTTTGAAGCAATACCAGTAATCTATCCCGAACGATCAAGAATCATATCTCGAATACGAGTAAATTGTGTTTGCATTAATTAATTGGAAAAACTTACTATGCCATGTTTGATGGTCATTCTTTTGAGAAAATGGAGTTTTGAATAGTAATTTTTAAGAGAATATATGGTAAAAAAGTATGAAATTTTTTTGAATTTTCATGTAAAATATTTTATTGTGTAAATATGTAGTTAAAAATGAGTATAAGAATCAAATAGTTTTAAAATAAACTGGTGTTGAATTAGTAAATTTACTTTTCCAAAATTTTCATTTGTGCTTTATTTATCACCAATGAGCAAAGTTTTAGTTATCAATATTTATCTACAATGCTCATCAGAAACGGATTTAGGATAGAACTACAAATCGGGTTAATAAGTAAAAGAAACTAAAATTACACGTAAAAAAAAAAAATTCTACCAAAAAAATGGAGTAGACCGGGGACTGGACCGGGCTCCGCCCCCCAATTTCAGCGTCAAAAAGGGATAATATTTTTTATAGTCAACAATAGATTTTTACCTCCCAATTTCAGCAAGATTTTCTTTCTTTTTTAGGATTTTAGTGTCTTTCAAAGTCAATTTCTATATGAGATAATGGTTGATCTTATGATTCCTTGAGCCGAATATTGTTTTTTGATTGGTGATATTCTTTCAATTTCAGATAGGTTCGACCCAAACGTTCTTTCAATTTGAAACTTTTTTTAAGAAAAAATGATCTTTCAATCTTTAGATTTTTTTTTTTTTTTAGAGTGAAATTTTGGGATCATTTTTTGGTTGTGCATTGGGCATTTTTATCATTTCGTAAATTGGTATTCTTTCATCATTGTATGGAAAGTCACGAGTCATGTCTCGTTTTCAAAGTTTATAAATATTTGTGCTTTGTGACACTTATCAAGAATTTCATTGCTTGCCTGCAAAAGATTTTGTCAGATTTCCCACCAAGGTTTTTGTCCCGATCCAGGCCTTCCAAGGCTCTTAATCTTGTTTATGGACAAGGCCTCCAACCAGCTTTCAAGGCTCGGTGGTTAAGGTGTTCCCTTTGGGCCATCAGGTCTCGGTGGCTGAGGCATGAATGCATGAATTTTCATCCTATGACGTGGCAACCCTTTTCATTGCTTTTACAAAGATTTTCAGGTAAACTACGATTACCATCGTGTCAGATAGATTACGGATCGAATATAATGAGATAAATATTATTAAACGAAATGATAGTCTGTTTAAGAACAAAATCAGGCCGTTCGATAAAGTATTGTTTTATTGTTTCAAATATTTAGATATTGAATTTATTAGAGCCTGTTTGGTACGGCTTAAAATCCAATTAAAATTGAAAATATGGTCGTTATTGAGTCTCACCCGTCTAATAAAAGTCAACAATAACGACTATATTTTCAATTTTAATCTGATTTTAATCTCTACCACACACTGTATGTGAAAAAAAAAAATTTAAAATTGAGGCATTACAAATTGGGATTTAATTATAATGGATAGTTTAGATATATTTATGTGAATTAAGGTGGATAATTTTCTTTAACTTTTCATTCAAAAGATGGTCACCATTAACTGAGTTATAATATAAAATGGAAGTTGGGTGTGGTTCGGTCGGATAAGAAAATATATAGTAATTAACATTATCTCAATGGGAAAAAAATAAAAATAAAATATGTATGTGTGTGTATGTATGTATGTATATACACACACGCCAAACACAAATACATATATAGCATCCACGTTAATCTCATCTACTTGATAATATCCATTATAATTTTGTAATAAATTCCTTCTACCTAATTAATCATTGATTTCTTTTTCAAATATGTTTATTGTTTACTAGTTGAATTCTTGCATTTCAATTGATTGGTTCTTTGATACCAAACTAAATCCATCGGAAATGGTTGTGAGACTCGTGTCGATATTCAACGGGGAATTCAATGAACAAGCTATTTGATGCGAAACCACGTATCAATAGCAGTTACAAAATTCACAACAAATTATAACAACCCAATAAAGTCAAGAATCAACATTTGAAAAACTCGACCCAATAAATTATAGAACCGAGACAATCGCTAACAATATTCTGACCAGTTATCACAAAACTTATGAACCCTACTTGAATTTGAGAATACCATAAGAATTTAATTCTTGATAAATTCAAAATTAAAACAATGAAGAACGAAAAGAAAGTAATTTGCCTCGCAGTAATATCTCTCAAAATTGTTTGTTTACAATGAATATAATGAATCCTATATATAGGAAATCCATAAAACCTAGCTAAAAACGAAATTTAAGCCTAAAAAATATCAAAAACATATTATACAAAAGTTTTAACTAAAATAGAAAATTCGCGAAAATTGGAAAAAGGCATCTGAAAATACACTATGTGACTGCATAGTGTAGCCATATGCGTTCGTATAGTTCATTTGAGACTCTCAATTGTAGTTTCGATAAATAGGCATGCGACTGCATACCTAGAGAAACTATGCGGTCGCATAGTTACTTTCTCGAGATTAATCTCATAATGCACGAAACTCGTTCATTTGCTTGTAGTGCTCAACGTTTCATCCATCGTAGTTTGCGCAAGTAATTTCATAGCTTTCTTGACTCGCTTGCTCATGACTTAGTCGTCAATCCTCCCTCAACTATCAATGGATTTTTGTCTGGACTTACTATCGTATCATGGATCACATCACTATGAGTTCACTTAATATATTGGTGGCCCTTTTTTGAAAAGGAAAGAACTAATTTATTTATTTATATATTAAAGATAAATTCATCCTTGACATATAAAAAAATGTTATACATATATATTATAAATAAACTTAATATTCGTTATTTTTTCGAATGAAAACAGTCAAATAACTGATGTACGAGAAAATAGATACATTTTGCTTACACAAAAGTAGGTTAGAAGTAGGGATGGACAAAACTCGACTGAACCCGTTAAAATCGTCCAAACCGACCCAACCTGATCAATTTGGGTTTTTTTTTTTACACGGATTGGGTGGGTTGGTTGTGTAGGCGGGTCAAGTTATGTGTTAACTCATGAAAATCGAATAAACCCGTCTAACCCAACCAATCATATTTATGAACTTTAGAAGTGTTATAATATTGCTTGGACGAATACACATTCAACACAAAAATATTTTAATTGTCAAAAATATTTCTTGGTTTCATATGATCAATCTGTTCATATAACATTTTCAGGCATGAAGTGTCAAAATAATTCCAATTTTTTGATCATTGCAACTATAGAGATCTAATATTATATAAGTCATGAGTCAATTATAAACTCAACCCGCATACTTTAATTTTTGTTGACAAGTTGTCCCAAATCGACCAACACAACCCAACCCGATCGATACTTGATTGAGTTGGGTTGAGTTTTAACATTTACACAGATTGGGTTGTATTAAATTATGATCAAATCGATCATATTGGGTTGAGTTTGGATCGACCCGACCCGACCCCATGCCCAAGCCCATGCTCACTCCTAATTAGAAGATTAAAGATGTCAAACTTAAACAAAGAAAATCCTGTCCACACTTTATTTGAAAACCAGGTTGAACAGTAACTCGTAAAGTGAGTTATGACTCGTTATTTTCATCTGTTAGTTGAGCTAGCAAATAATGTTAAGCTTTAGGATCTCATGTAAATAACTTTATCAATTAATCATCATGTCTAGAAAATCTTCAAGTTGAATTGATGATGAATTAGTTAATAATCATAAAGTTGTATGGCAAGGTTTGAAATATAATCAAACAGCTTTTTATATATATTTTGTATGAATAAAGAATGGACATTTTTTATCCGATTCCCAAAAAAAAGGAGCCAGAATCGAGAATCAATCGTGTTCGGTCATTTCTTGGTTATTGAATCAGAACCGTGGGTTCATGACTCTAGATACGATTTTTTAATTTATTCACTCAAAACTAATAAGTCACCCAACAAATAACAAGTTTGCAAGACCTAACAAGTAATGAGTACCATAATAAATCAAATTTATTATAATGAATCATATCACTTTTATTCATAGCTAATGTCGATTGCACTTTACACAATAACTATGCCTAGTAATCCTTCTTGAGGTGCCACACATGGAGCTACAGTCAAAATTGAATGCCATTATACTAGATATTCAGTGGTGTATATATATATATATTCTATTTATGTTAACTATTAGAAAAATATTTTATATTGTTAGTACATGATTTTCTGACAAAATATATTATGTGTAGAATTGAGTTCAAATCAAAATTGATGGTTTGGTTTCAGTTTGATTCCGATAATTTTGTTGAACCGAATTACTCAATTTACGAAATACCCGAAATATAATGAGTGGTTTCGAGTATTGAAATATTCAAAACAACTCACCAGACATCCAAGTCTACTATAAACCCTCAATATATTATACCTTTTTTATTTATTCAATTATGTGTGATGGTTTCTTAAATTTTAAATTAATTAAACAAGTAGGGATGTAAGCGAGTTGGATCGAGCAGTCACAAATCAAATATCGTAGCTTGAGTGCGGCTCAGACAAAGAATGGCTCGGGCTTTTTGGTTCAAGTCGAATCGAGCCAAAGCTCGACCAAAAATTTGAGGATTGACTTGGGCCTTACCAAATTAGCTTCTTATATATGTGTATGTGCGCGCGCGTGTTGTAAAAGCAACATTAGCAACTAGTTGCCTGCTTCAGGCGGCAAACGAGTTGTTCTAGCTGCTTGCAAGGCAGGTGGGCGCTTGCCTAAAACATGCAGGTGTTGTTGGGCCATTTTTGGTCTGCAATGCAGGTCGGTCTCGTTTGGCTCAACGAACTACCTAGGCTGGCTTGGATCTTGGCTCGAGCTCGGGCCATCGCTAGAAAATGAGGCTTGGCTCGAGAATTGGCTCAATCCCATCTAGTCGCGAGCTGAGCTAGTTTGAATTTTTTAAGAATTCGGGCTATTAGAGCCAACGAGTCAGATTGACATCCATACAAACAAGCCCTTAACCTTTAGTATCTCATGCAAAAATGTTTATCAATTATCCATCATTTCTAGAAAATATTAAACTCAATCGATTCTGAATAAACAACAAGAAGGTAATGAGAACGTCAACTTAGAATAATATTATTTATCATTATGATGATAAATCACCGATAATGTTGTGGCCTATGTAGAATAATTAGATTTGATAGATCAATATATATGAGAGATCGGGAGAAAAGAAAAAAATGTGAGGAATAATAGATTGTCGCGTTACTATGGCATTACTCTTCAAGTTGTATACCACTTTAGTTTGGCGACACATGTGCGATAATGATTATAGAAAGGAGTTGGAAGTTTTATCAAGATGCATGCACATGATCATTATTTAGCTATCTAGAAAAGAAAATTAGATTTTTAATAAATTTTAATAAAAATCAATAAAATGTGTGCTAAAATTAATTATAATTTTACTTAAATTTTAATTTATTTTTCTAATTGAACCAAATGCTTAATATCTTTTATTCTCCTTTAGTAAGGATTTTTGTTATTTTTTTAATATTTTAGGGGTTAGTTTACAATTTCAATAAAATTGACGATTAGGTTGTATGGGTTTTCCATAAAAATAAGTGTTAGGGGTCATAGTTGACATTTTGATTATCGTTTAACTAAAATTAACTATTTATGTATGTCAAAGTGTCGAGTTTCAAATTGAGTGGAAATTCCTCGATTAGTTAGAGAATCGAAATAATATTTAAAATAAATAAGTAAATGTAGAAATGGGATCGTAAATGTGAGTATTTTAGGGGTTATTTGAGTCCCCTTTTTCGAAAAATTCATTTTTTCAAAATTCATTTTTAATTACATGTTCTTCAATAAAATAATATGACGCGTAAATCCGAAATCTTTTTTTAATTTTTAATTATACATTCTCTATTAATTTATTATTTTAAAATACATTCGTTTCCTACGTTGGGACTCAAATGAAGACTCAGGGTGTCTGGGAACGCTTCCTTCACAATTTTAAACAATTAAATGACAGTTTCCTAGAAGTGTAATGGAGCCCATCTTGCAGCAAAATCTGACATTGAGAGAATGAAATACCGAAGAAGCCCATTTGTCATGCAAAATCAATTAAATCTTAAGGGCAAAAACGTCATTTTGTTATTATTGCGGCTGCAAGTTAGATTATCTTGAAAATTGGTGAGAAGCAACGGTGCAATTTCGACTTGACAGCTGTTGAAATTTTAATTTTAAATGCAACCAGAAATGCCCTCAATTCGGTTTCACCTCTCCAAAAACAATAGAAAGGTCCACCCACCCTTGTGAATGGTCGGTACACCAAGCTTCTTTCAAATAGAATAGAATTTGATTACGTCACGTCACGTCCCGTTTGGTCCGTCCGGTCCGTCCGTCAATCATGTCTCTATTCCTTTACTAAAATGTGTGAATACTGAATAGTGATCTCAAAAACCTATGAACCTAACATTCTAATGAGGGTGGGACGTTGATATGTCAAAAAAATGGTCCCACAATTACAAGTTGGCAAGTTGCAATGAAACGTGACATGACAAAATTTCTCCTCGGCCATTCCGAATCACAAATTGGACGTCCATTTCGTGACGATAACGTCGTTTTATTGTCAATCCCGAGCCGTACAAACAAACGAATAATTTCAAAGCTACTTTGGGACCCACACATCAACTTGCAAATCATGCTCATCGCACTCTCTCAGTCTCATATATGGGTCGTCCACGTCATTTTCTTCCTTTCTTTTTTCCGATAAAAAAGGGCAGAGAATTTTTTACTTTTGCTTTTTTGTTTTATTTATATTTTTGGCATCAATTTCTGCAATTTTACACATCGAAATCCCAATAAGAATAATTTTATAATTCTCTCGAAATTCAATGCTTTGTCACTATTTTACCAATATTAGTATTATTATTTGTTTAAATTTTAACATACAACTTAAATTTAGATGAATGTTAAACATCAATAGTTGTAAATAGTATTAATTCATTCGGAAAGTACTTAAAATTTTGATTATGCAAAAAAGTTACTTTTTTAAAAAAAGTAGACAAAGTGGAAATAATGAGTATTGCGTGAGATCTAATTTACTTTTTTTTTTTTTTTTATTGAAAGGAGAACTGGAAAGTTAGTTCAACGCATATATAAATTTTCAAGTAGAATTGTTTTTTCTGTTAAATGTATGACACGTGAATGGTTTGTTTTGTTGAGAAGATTCGAGTTCATAAAATCGATTAGATAAGTCATCGATTTCTATTTTGATGGATTTAACCATAATAAACCACGTTCATTTCTATACACGCCTTCTAATCCGCAGTATTATAATAACTTGACTATTGGGAAAAGTAAAAATTAGATATATAATTTTAAAACCTTTTTGCCAACAAAATTTTACTTTCTCATTTTGATGCCAAGAACCTTCATAAATGATTTTCTTCATCGGTGGACTTTCTCTAGATCTTTCATAATCTCTTATTTGTCTGATAGATTTAGCTTACTTTTGTAAGTAACTTTTAATTTCGTCAAAAGTACTTTAAAGAATATAATATTATTCTTCAATCGTGCTGATTATTAGCATTGAATAAATTAAAATATATCATAATTTAATAGAAGAATGTGACACTTAAAGAGAATTGCTATGGTCTAAGTGCCTATTTTGGTGGGGATTAAAATCCACTATTCAAAATAATATTTCTCCATAATAATAATAATCACCAAATATGGGTTTAATTCCAACCAAATAGAGGTTAAATATCCAATCTACAATGACTATCATCTTTTTTTTTTTAAAAGGAAATGTTATTTGTACACTTCAAAGTGTAAATTATATTTGAAATTTACTTTGTTGTTAAAAAATGATTGAAGGAAAAATCCTTTATTTTTAAAAAACTGTCCAATGACATGTTGCCACATGATAATTTGACAAACTTAGTCTCTGTTTGGTATACATTAAAATTTTCATTTTCATTCTTCTACTCATTTTCAACAACATATTCTTTAATAAAATAATATTTTCTGTCACATAATTAATTTTTCTTTTTTTTTTCACCACACATTCTTCATCAATTTATTATTCCAAAATACATTCTTCCAAAATAATATGGCTCAAAGACACAATTTGGTGTACACCAGTATTATTGGAAAAAAAATAAAAAAATATCTAGGCTACTATTTGGACCATGGTGAGCAAATTTGCAACATGTTTGATACTCATTCCTCTAAAAAACATATTTTTCTTATTTTTAATTACATATTTTTTAATAAAATAATATTACACGCAAATCTGAAATATTTCCTTATTTTTTGACAATATATTTTCTATCAAATCAGTATTTAAAAATGTGAAATAATTTTTAACGTGCATCAAACAGGCTGTTGATTTGAAATAGCCACATGCCATGCATATAAATGCACCAAGTCAGATGCAAGACTCTTTCATTTCTTTCTCCGAATTCCAACCACTAGTATCCTGCCACGTACCATCTCTCTATTCTACCATCATAAAGGATTCCCATTTCCAACATTTAAGGCCCTTCTGTACAGAATTTTACTGAAAGAGAGAAATTGCCCTTCTTGTTCATATATTTGCATGACTATCTGGTCAAAATACTTGTAGGAAGAATCATAGATTCTGACTTTTTTTTTTTTTTTTGATATTTTGGAGCTGACAACAATGGATAGGTACGAGAGTTTGAAAGACTTGGGATCAGGGAATTTTGGTGTGGCTAAGCTTGTGAGAGATAAATGGACTGGTGAGCTCTTTGCTGTCAAGTACATCGAAAGGGGCAAGAAGGTAACAATTTAATTGTATCACATCGTTCTTGAAAGGCCAGCCTCGTGGGTTTATAAATACTTTGGGTTATCGAATTTTTTTGTATACTTATTTGGGTTTTTAATTTTCTTGGGGTTTTTGTTATGGTGTTATATATGCAGATTGATGAGCATGTTCAAAGGGAGATTATGAACCACAGAGCCTTAAAACATCCCAACATTATTAGATTCAAGGAGGTAGAGGGCTAAATCTTTACTCCGTTTCCACAATATGCCTTTGATCAATCGTGAGAACATATTTGGTACACGGTATTGAACAAGATAATGCATATAAATGTTAATTTGTTTTTCTTTCTTAATTTTGTCGAGTATGGTCTCCGACATCACAAACATGGCATAAAACTGTTGATCATACAAGAAGATTAATTGCTTTATTGGGTTGATTCATTGAATCAGATGCCCATTTGCAATTTGTGTGAGAAAATGTATTTGGATTCACTTTTTGGGTCAAGTAAAAGAAGAAACGAGGCTTGACTCTTGAGAATGATGAACCAAAAAAGTAGAATTATGATTTCAAAGTATTTTTCCTATTTTGTACGCAGTATTGTCCTTACAAAACAAGCTATCATTGTTGATAGAATAGTTTTCTTATTGACTCCCGGAATGATTTTGTTTGGTCGGGAAAGCTACCCAATTGCTAGTTTATGTCATCACATTGCACAAAGGAGTTGGTCTTTTAGTCGAGCATTGATTGATCAGTGTTAGTGCAGGTCTTGTTAACACCAACTCATCTAGCCATAGTGATGGAGTATGCAGCCGGAGGAGAGCTTTTCGAACGAATATGCAATGCTGGTAGATTCAGCGAAGACGAGGTACATCTTTTTGAAATCTCTACTGAAGTAAGATGTAATTTCAATTTATTCTATGTGTTCGACTGCAGTTTTTCCCACAAGTTTTCAATTGTTTCAGGCAAGGTTTTTCTTCCAACAGCTAATATCAGGAGTCAGTTACTGCCATTCCATGGTAACTTGTCGTAATATTACTCATTTTAAACTTTTTCTGAATGTTAGAATGTTTAGTAAGGTAGACTAGATGACACTCGACGATATTATGAAAGAAAAAGAAGCTAAAGTTTTATTCATTCTAGTGTCTAATACTGCAAAACAACATGTCTTTCAGCCTATAACATTTAGTTTTTAATGCAGCAAATTTGCCACCGTGACCTAAAGCTCGAAAACACATTGTTGGACGGGAGCTCAGCACCTCGACTCAAAATTTGTGACTTTGGCTACTCCAAGGCATAAACCTATGACTCTTCAATGCAAAGCCTAACCTACACAAATTAATCTTAGTAAATAACAGTGTGTTTAATTTTGCAGTCCTCTGTGTTGCATTCTCAACCAAAATCAACTGTAGGCACACCGGCCTATATAGCACCAGAAGTCTTATCGAGAAAAGAGTACGACGGAAAGGTAATTGATATTTATTAACTGAATTCTTTGTAGTTTTGCTGCTCAAGTCTTAGCCAACTGAAATAAAATTATTGAGTCGTTATCTTTTGTTTTAAATTAAAGATTGCAGATGTTTGGTCGTGTGGGGTTACATTATATGTGATGTTAGTTGGTGCTTATCCTTTCGAAGATCCTGATGATCCAAGAAATTTCAGGAAAACAATTGATGTGAGTCGTTACACAAATTTATAAATATTTGTTTGACTTTTTTTTCTTTGTTTTTGTTCAATAATTCAAGATTACTGATTATTGACAGAGAATACTTAGTGTCCATTATTCAATCCCTGACTATGTCAGAGTCTCCAAGGAATGCAAACATCTATTATCTCAAATTTTCGTCGCTGGCCCTGAAAAGGTTGAAGTTGGAAATTTTATAGATTATTTCATTCTCAAAATGTTAGCAATGTACAATAGTCACATGTGATTATTTTTCGCGCAGAGAATAACTATTCCAGAAATTAAAAAGCACCCATGGTTCTTAAAGAACTTGCCGGACGAGTTTATGGAAGGAGAAGAAGCTATACAAATGAAAAATACAAATGATTATCCTGCTCAAACAGTTGAAGAAGCATTGGCTATAATTCAAGAGGCTAGAAAACCAGCAGAGGGGCCTAAAGCTGGAGGAGGCCTTTTTGTTGCAGGAAGTATGGATCTTGATGATATAGATACTGATGCAGATATAGAAGAAGATATAGAGACAAGTGGGGATTTTGTTTGTGCATTATGAGCTGATGTTGTTTGAATAAAGAGCACATTTGGTCTCGCTTAAGAGTATCTTTTTAAGTATTTATTCGAATTGTATGCACCAAAAGAGCCGTAAGAGCATTCTCTTAAGTGGGGGCGAACATGCTAGCCGTTGATTTTCGATGATCTTTCGCGCCAAAGTCGTAAAAATTGTATTTGAGGGCCGTTTGACGATTGTGTTAGGTGTAATTTTCTTTAGCCCTCTTCTTTATGCTGATATGCAATACTTGCTTCTAAAATCATGTGCTGAGTGGATGAAAATGATTGTATTATACTTTATATAAAGTATATTATAAAGTCTTTATCTGTTCATTTTAATAAGAGAAGATTTGGCTAAGTAAATGTGCAGGTGCTATATCCTCAGTGGATGGCTTAATAAACAACCTTAAACGGGCAAATCCAATAACTAATCTCTTGAATGGTGACTGGTAAATCTAGTACTCGACAAATATATATTTGTTTAAATTCCCCCAGTTGAGTGGAAGTTAGCTTGGCAATGGCGTCAATTGAATAGGCCAAGCAGTTGCACGGAGGCTAAGAAGCATGGATACGAACACGACAAAAATATAGGACATGAGAAATATCACGTCGAACAGTCGTACGCAAGGTGTAAATAAAGTATCTTTCGAACATTAAAAATTTTATAATATAAAAGTAAAAGGATATAGTATATTACTTATTGATCTGTCATGGAGTGTTCAATGAGTGTCGGTGTCTTAATACGATACAATGAGCACTAATATAGGCTTTTAATAGACTGCTTACGAGCTTGAGTTGACCTGGGTTCATTTGTACACCTGTCCCAAGGTGGGCCGGGCAAGCGTAGCTTGGGGGCAGGCTAACTCCACAACGCGCTCTTGGTACACTAGCTTTAACTCCACAAGCTATTTTTATGATGAATAATGTTATTTCCAGTGAAAACTATCGATAATCTTCTTACGTGGCGTATTTATGTGACGGTTTGTGATTTGGTGCATTAATGTTGTAGTTTTTTATTGACCCGCGAATCAAATCACAAATCGCCACATATATGTCATGTAGGAAGATTACTGATAGCCTTTACTATGATATTATGAATTTAGTTATTTTATTATTTTTGTAAATTATGTGAATGGAAACAGAACATAGTTCTACTTTTAAAAAATCAAATTTCAAAGTCAAATAAAACAAAATATTAGGTTTTCTTATTTTTTGAAAATCTAAAAAATTTAGGAAAGAGCAACCTTTGTCTTCATTTGCAATCCCGTCGCCAAATCATGCCTGCAACCTTACGAACATTCGCGGTATTCAACCAAATGGACTGTTTGTAAAATAAAAAAATATTTTTTGAGGTATATGACACCATTTTTTTTTTGGTTGCATTTCTTGGTATTAAAGGCCTCCAACATTTATTAATTGTCGCAATTAGACTTGAGTTGACATTGATGTGCGAATAGAGAAGAGACGGGAGGGGAAGTTTTTCTTTCATCGTCAACAAGAGATTGAAATCTGCTTTGTTGTTCACAACTCAATGGCTTCGACTTCTTTCTTTTTCTTCCTCCAAATCCTAATTCTTTGCTTCCGTCCTAAGGTCAATCTACCTTTCTATTAATCCGAAAGTAACTACTTTAATTTAAGGGATTGGACTTAGAGCAAGGGAACGATGACAGCCAACTTCCCAATTTGTGTCTTTCAATCGGCCATCGAAGCCCAAAGCCTATGGGTCATTCAAGACCATGCGTGATGCATCGACTCATTTCCTGAACAATTGTAGCTCATGGCCAAGTTGACTATTTGAATTGACCACCTTAAGAAGGTGGTGGCATCAATCACTAGTCTTCTAAAGAGCTAACCTAAACACAAGAAAAGATCCCTTAAACTAAGGGATTTGGGGAGAAAAGTGGGAGTAGTTATGTTGTAGATCGAATCAATTGCCAGTAGAAGTGTTAAAATGGACGGGTTGGTTCGAACCGGCACGACCCAATCTTGTTTTTAGGATTGACCCATAAAAAAATCATAGGTCAAAGGACCTGCTTATGAACCGGTCAATATTAAAATAAAAAAAGTTAATAATAAATTTTATTCACAAAAAATTTCAAAATGAATATGAAATAACCTTATTTTAATTAAAAAAAAATTTAAAAATTGAAGGCTATGACAGCCCTGTTTTAAGGCTTTCACGGCCTTATTTAAGGCTAAAATAGCATTAAATAAGGCTGTCACAATCTTATCTTAAAGTTGTGAATTTCATTTTTTTAATATAAAAATTATTTTAATTTTAATTTTTTAAATATCAATGGGACGGTTAACCGTTGGGCCCAATTAGTAAAATCGGCTCGAGCCGATATTTACATCTATGGACCCATGAATCGGCCCACTTAAATTATGGGCCGATTGTGGGCCATTTTAATTGGGCCGGTCCAGTGGACCCACCCGATTTGACACCACTAGTTGCCAGAAGAACTAGATAAGTATTTAGTAAACTTCTTTTTGAAATTGTCGTATGTTTAAAAATCAACATTTGAGCGTTTGGTAAACAAAAGCAGTGTATTGTTGTACTTGTATACGATTATAAAAATGGACATTGTTTATATCATATTTGTAGTATTATTAAATTTATTTTACTTCTATAAGAAAATGCAATACTATTAAATATTTGTTTAAGACAATGTATTCACTATAATAAAAATTTAATATCTACTAAATTTCAAAGTTTATAAAGTAAAAACATATTTATATAATGTAAAATAATCAAATAAATTACTTTTGTTACTCCTATAAATAATCGCACAATAAACACACGTGGCAAGTGGACAAGTCCCAACAAAGTCCTAAATATAGCCGGGAGACAAACTGCATAGCAAGTGAACCTAGATTCGTCCCACAACATTCTACCCATATGGAGAGTTGGGCAAGCCACTACCGATCGAACCCTTACCTTGTCGAACCTCTTTTTGCCGAACCACTATTGGAGAGCTGAACCCCAACGGATAACATGGAGCATGAAGAGGCATATTGGAGAAGATCCCGTACCAGACCTTGTATCAAGTGGGTGATGTGACAACTATATATATGTAGCTCCACTTGATGAAACAAGTCTAGTCTAGTCTCACATCAGTCATAGGGCGGCCAAGCCGTCAGACATTAAATGCGAAATGTCCTATGAATGATTGATTGATGGCTGCGACGAGAGGCCTTAGCTATGCGGATGATGCCACGTGTTTCATTATCTAACGGCTCTCCACTATTGTATTTTACTATAAAAGCGCACATTTAACATTGTAAAAGGTAAGACAAATTTATACACACAAAGAAAGTTTTGGCATTCCCTCTTTTTTATAAGATTTGTCTCTCCGGTCGACCCCCATTTTTAGATAAAAAATAATCTCACAACAATTGAAGAAAGACTTGGAACCACTCATCTGTTGGACCATTTTTTGGGGTCAACAACTTTATTATTGGAATACTAAAAAACTTGTGGAATAAAAGGATTTACTTTAGTTAATTAATGTTAAAATTGGAAAAGCTAAAGGCATAATCCGAGGGTGCGTCTTGTGTTTATTAACAAATGTGAGTCGTAGATATGTGATTTGGAAAATGTATATTGATAAGAAGTGGTTTGAGAAAAAAGTGTCGATATTTATAAACACATAGAAACAAGTAGTCAAACATACTCTAAGAAGCTATAATTTTACTTCTTCTCAAAATCTAATGTCCTACTGTAAAAACTCTTCAATAATCATTTTTTTAAGTTTTAGTAGGTCTTAGTTTGGTTCACTTTTTCTTGTTCCGAAGAAAGAATCAATAATAAAATAAATAATATATTTTTGATTTTCTAAAAATTAATTTTAATTGCACATAAAAATCAAGAATATTTCAAGGATCTAGTTGCAATTTTAGAAATTGTTATTAGAATAATCTACTTCCAAAAAACTTTTTGGGACCAATATGCAACATGCAATTTTTCAAATTGCATTTGAAATAATCAACATTCAAAAGTGTGAGAACCAACATGCAATTGTTGAAATTGCATTTGGAATACTTAAGGAACCACTATGCAGTTATCTCAAAATTGAATTTTGAATCATTCATCTCTACGGCAACATTTCGAGTTTCTACCTTTTTTTCTTCATATTTTTCTCAACTTTGGAAGGTTGTAACTTCTACAACTCAAGACCAAAAAATATGTTCTTTATACTGTTGAAAAGGTATCAAGAAGATATATCAAACCATATCAAATGGTTATCATGAAACGCGGTGTGGAAGAAGTTATCATGTAAACAAGTTTTGAATTTTATCGATTTTAATGCAAAAAATCAAATTTTCATCCAAAATTTCGAATCCTCATAACTTCTTCATTTTAAGTCCAAAATTTGAGTTTTTTTATATGAATGTAAAGCTTATGAAAAGATATTTCTAACCATACTAATCTTATTGTATGAAGATGAACAAGTAGATGGCAGTAAAATTTCTGTAATTTTATCTAGGGTTTCGTTTTTCTCCAAATTTATAAAATAAAAAATTTTCAAACTTTGTAGATATGATCTATATTATATAAGGAATATACTGTAAAATTTTCGTGAATTTATATTGCATATTCAATGACATTCCATTAACAATGCTTGAAGTTCCAACAAAACTGGCATACATGCAACTTTTAACATAATAATTCTATTTACGGCAATATAGTATGCAAGGGAAACAACTTTTATTGCTCTGATACCAATGTAAGAATTCACAGCATTCTTTAACATGAATTTCGGGTCAAGAAACTTATTTGAAATGATAAATTCCAAGATCTTTTGATGGTTGAATCACCTTGCATTCCAAAACTTCAACAATCTGCATTTTTTTTTTCCCGATGGTCCCAATCTCGTGATTATTATCCACAATCTAAGTGTCAATTTTTGTGAGATTTCATATCCAAAATATGGTTCTAAGGATTTTCCAATTTTGGTATAATTTTTCATAAGAATATTCCCTTCATTTTTCATGTCATCTTTTTCTCTCTTTTTTCAATGCATAATCAATGGAGGTTGTATGGGAGTTAAGTGTGGTTATATGGAGTTGCATGTTTGAACTTCAAATTCAAACAACTCCCTTCAATTCTTTTAATAACTTGTGGGGGTCGGGTCCGGTCATCCTACATGGGCAACCAACGACCCGTATTTTTCTAACACGAATAATTGGTAATTAATTTTAAAATGAGAAATATTGCCTTATGTTCCAACACGATGGGTGTCTATAGTTGACATCTCTTTCTTTCCACGCGGTCTTTCTTGTCCACTCTAATCATGTAAATGATATCTTCGGCCTTGATAAGGAGAAAAAAACCAGGCATATTTGGATAGGCAAAATCAACAAGCTAAAAATAATTTGCAAGTAACTATGATTTTAGATTGGAATAAAATAAACATATTTGGCAAGTTCTTTGAAGTATTAGAATATATATATACCTCCTGATGGTATTAAAAACTTGTTTGATATTCTTGTAACTATTTTAATGAATATTAGCGTATTATTTGAAATACATTCCCATCCAATAGACACAAAATCACCTTCTAGCTGCATTTCTTCCTCTGATAACGGAGGAAGCGATGACTATCTTCTACATACTTATTTGTGCTTATAAACTTGAATTATAGTTATAAAATTGGGATCAATATTCAAGTATAAAGCAAGAATAAATTGAAATAAGCTAGAAAGTTCAAAGTTGACCGTGGTTTGCAAACAAAATTGTTACATGGAGAGTTCCACGAGAGACTCATCACAGTATTTCTTGAATTTTCGTTGTATCCGAAATCAAGTGAGAATTGAATCACTTTTATTTCACATGTTTTGAATGTCACCAAAACAATAAAAATGTCAAAAAAAAAAAAAAAAAATGTTTTGAGTTTTATTTATGAATTTAATCTTATTTTCAAAATGTATTTTCAAAAATATCGATACAATATAAGTTCTAAGTGTTTTATAAAACTGAGAATTGCATAAAAAAGGCCATCATTTGCTGCTTTTCAAAATCTGCTTTTAGGTGCTATAGATTATTTTATAAATCTATATGAAGCACCTAAAACAAGATCTCACTGTCTGAGAATTAAATTTTGGGTTCCAAATCAATCCCAAGCGTGACCTCATCATGTTGCAACTATGATTTTTGTTAACATCACATTTTAATTGCTATAACTTTTACTTATTTTCGTACTTATGTCCCAAATAGAAGGATGATGATAAAAATACGGTGAAACGAGTTGTAGACATAAGTAAAAAAATGGTACAAATTGAAGACGTTTACAATTTGTTGGAAAAATTGAGTTTTTGGTTGACTTTGGCACAAATTTTGAGCGGAACCAGTTGGCTATTTTGGAAGATAAAAGTTGATTTGTGTTCTCCTCCGTAAGTACATCGAAATCATATATTTACTTGCCAAAAATGATGCTCGGGTGAATGAGAAATTGAAGATCAAAGTATGTCATGTAAAATGAGTTTATGTTGGTGAGAAAAATAAAAAGTTATCTTTATCCCACATAGGAAGTGGATGAAATTTAAAACCACTTTATAAATGATTGTACTTTAGAGTGGCATAGAGGCTCTCTCCACGTGCGCGCAGGGGGGGTGCAAATCACGGACCAAAAGAGGCTTCGGACCTTAAACTTGTATGCGGACGCGACCTAATTACACAAATGTCGGACAAGATTGACGAAAAATTGGCCCCTTTGAAGAGCCTCCTATTGTAATTGCCACGAAGTAAGTGGGCAAATTACAAGATCCTAAATCTATATATCTCTCGTTTTTCCAGTCTTCAGTACACGAATATTCATCTGTATACAGTTCAATTTCTTGTCTCTGTTTTTGTTTCTGTTTGAGTCTTTGTGGTGATACTGTTCGAACACTAAGTTAGTTCACTGGAGTATACTCTGTGGTGCTCAGATTATACTGTCTTACCGTTGTATCATGAGAAGCAGACGCTCAACTTACACCTCAAACACGTACGGTGAGGGGGCGAATCTGTTTTAAGGAAACTGTGTGTAACACATGCCTCGGGTTAAAAGTTATTTGCTATTTTTTTTTATGTTGCTCGTTTTTGCCCATTCATAATTCTACAAATACTGTATCTAAGCTGTAAATCCGGTATCCAAGTACTTGAAACAATTATCCTACAAACTTAAAACAGATTTTTTTAATTGTTTCATTTGGTTTATTGGACAATTAATATTGGTTATTGGAAACTAATATTTTTGTTTCATCTTCAGAAACGGTAACCGAACAAACTAACATGTATGTAACCCAAGCTGCGACTGCTGGAAATCAGGCTATGGGCTCTGTTGTGACTCAAGGACCAAGTTCTGTTGTGACTCAGACTTTGGCTAGATTGCAAAGTCATGTTGTGAGTCAAACAACTGGCCATACCGTTACTGTTCCGGTTAATCATGGAGAAAAATCGGAGAAATTGAATTTCAAGAGGTGGCAGCAGAAAATGTTATTTTATTTGACCACCTTGAATTTTGCGAGATTTTTGACTGAAACTGCTTCAAAACTCAACGAGGGTGAGGGAGACGTTCAAACGATCAGTGCACTTAATGCTTGGAACCATTCAGATTTTCTATGCCGAAACTATATTATGAACAGTTTAGCAGATTCGTTGTACAACGTGTATAACACTATGAAAACTGCTAAGGAATTGTGGGAGTTTTTGGACCGAAAATATAAAATTGAAGATGTCGGGGATAAAAAGTTCGTTGTCGGCAAATTCTTAGATTATAAGATGGTGGACTCCAAAACTGTAATCAGTCAAGTGCAAGAACTTCAAGAAATTCTTCACGAAATTCATGCCGAATGGATAATGTTGAGTGAAGCTTTCCAAGTGGCTGCAATTATTAAAAAATTACCCCCCGCATGGAAAGATTTCAAGAATTACCTGAAGCACAAACGAAAGGAAATGAACGTCGAATAACTGATTGTTAGATTTCGAATTGAAGAAGACAACAAGAGTTCCGAGAAGAAGTTGTTCAATCCTAGTGTTGCTAAAGCCAATGTTGTAGATCATGGTCAAAGCAGTAAGGCCTACAAAAATAAGGTTGGGTCATTCGGTGGTAAATGGACGAAGCTAGGACCTAAATGTGGGATTTCTAAAAGGAAGTTTTAAGGAAAATGCTTCAATTGTGACAAAGTGGGTCACAAGTCTTCGGAGTACAGATTGCTAAAGAAGAAGAAAGAAGCAAATGTGGTTGACTACATGGCACATGATGTGGTGGAGATGAATCTCGTAGCCATCATTTCTGAAGTGAATATAGTGGGTTCAAACCCAAGAGAGTGGTGAATTGACACCGGAGCTACGAGGCATGTGTGTTCTGATAAATAACTGTTTACTGCTTTTGAAGCAATTGAAAATGGAGAGAAGTTGTTCATGGGAAATTCAACAACTTCTGAAATAAATGGACAAGGCAAGGTGATTCTGAAGATGACTTCGGGGAAAGAGCTGACTCTTAACAATGTGCTATATGTGCCGGAAATCCGCAAGAACCTTGTGTTCGGGTCGCTTTTAAATAAGTATGGTTTTCGTATTGTATTTGTGTCGAACAAAGTCATTTTGTCAAAGAGTGGGATGTTTGTCGGAAAAGGCTATGTTTCCCATGATATGTTTAAGTTGAATGTAATGGTTGTTAAACCAAAAATGAATAAAGTAACCTCTTATGCTTACTTGCTTGAGTCTTCCAATGCATGGCACGGTAGACTATGACATGTTAACTATGATACTTTACATAGACTAGTTAACTTGAATTACATATTTGCGTTCCATATTGATTTAAAACATACGTGTAAAACTTGTGTTGAGGCAAAATTGACAAGGTTATCATTTAAATCAATTGAACGGAATATAGAACTATTTGATTTAATTCACAGCTATATATGTGATTTAAAATTTGTACAAACAAGATGTGACAACAAGTATTTCATTACTTTTGTCGACGATAGCACAAAATATTGCTATGTGTACTCGCTAAAAAGTAAGGATGAAGCGATAGAGAAATTTATTCTCTACAAGAATGAAGTTGAGAACCAACTTAACAATAAAATTAATGTGATAAGAAGCGATCGAGGTGGCGAATATGAAGCACCATTCGCTGAATTCCGTGCACAACACGGAATCATACATGAAACCACCGCACCTTATTCACCACAACGAAATGGTGTTGTTGAAAGGAAAAATCGCACCTTAAAAGAAATGATAAATGCAATGTTGGTGAGTTCTGGATTATCTCAGAACATATGGGGGATGCTGTGTTATCAACAACTTAACTTTTAAATAAGGTGTCACGAAAGAAAATGGAAAAGACCCCTTATAAGTTAGGGAAAGGAAGAAGGTATTCCTATAAATATTTACGAGTGTGGGGGTGTCTTGCTAAAGTGGTTGTCCCAACACCAAGGAAGGTGAAGATATGCCCGAAAACTTAGATTGTATCTTCATTGAATATGCTCAAAACAACAGTGCTTATCGATTTCTTGTGTATGAATCTAAAATCTCAGATATAAACAAAAACACGATAATGGAATCGAGAAATGCTTCGTTTTTTGAACATGTATTTTCATGCAAGTCCAAAGAAGAAACAAACTCTTCTAAACGGACATATGAGACTATGATCGAAAATAGTCAGGACCAAGAATTAGAAGAGGAGGTTGAGGTTGAACCAAGACGTAACAAAAGGGAAAGGGCAGAAAAATATTATGGTCCAGATTTTTTGACCTATATGCTAGAAAGTGAACCTTAAAGCAATTTGCATATATTGTGATAGTCAATCAGCAATTGGAAGGACACAGAGTAACATGTACAATGATAAGTCTAGACATATACGTCATAGACACAATACCATAAGGTAACTACTCTCAACTGGAGTTATCACTATTAACTATGTAAAGTCAAAGGATAACATTGCGGTTTCGCTAACCAAAGGGTTAAATAGAAGGTTAGTTGAAAAATCATCGAGAGGAATGAGACTTAAGCCTTGAATAGATAAGTTGCTACAAAGGAAAACCCAACCTAGTTGACTGGAGATCCCAAGATCTAGGTTCAAAGGGACAACCTAATTGTAAAGACTTGATAGAATCGTCGTAGGGGATATTACCTCCTGTCCATTCCTATGATGCAACAGTGATGCCCGTAAAGATGAAGGATAAGCAATATGCTTTTAATGATTCTTATGCATCGAAATTCGAGCAAAGTAATGTGGGTTACTTGTAATAAGAAATCACCTATGTGAAAGAGAAGTGGGGTCGCTTCTAGGGGAATTGTGTGGGGCGCAATTCTTGTGAACTCTCACAGAACCAGGTGTATATTCATGGCCAAAACGAGCATAATAATGAGAACTGAAATGTGTTAGGAAGAATCCTGTGTGGAGTATATCATCGTTTACATAAACGGCAGAACAGTTCAAAGACATCGCATCTACTGGTCAGCTAGTAAAGTAAATATGCTTCCACAAGAGAACATTCAAAGGGCAACACCTACCTATCCTATGCATGTTTCAACCGTTGAACTGTATCACCAAGTCGTCATGTGTCACATTCATGTGTCGTTCCCAATTTTCATTCACGTGGGGGATTGTTGGAAAAATTGAGTTTTTGGTTGACTTTGGCACGAATTTTAAGCGGAACCCGATTAACTATTTTGGAAGATGAAAGTTGATTTGTGTTCTCTTCCGTGAGTGCATCGAAATCATATACTTACTTGCCAAAAATGATGTTCGGGTGAATGAGAAATTGAAACTCAAAGTATGCCATGTAAAAGAAGTTTATGTTGGTGGAGAAAAGTAAAAAGTTATCTTTGTCCCACATAGGTAGTAGATGAAATCTAAAACCACTTTATAAATGATTGTACTTTAGAATGGTGTAATCACGTGTAGCATAGAGACTCTCTCCACGTGCGCGCAGAGAGGTGCAAATCACGGACCAAAAGAGGCTTCGGACTTTGAACTTGTGTGCGGGCGCGACCTGCGTAAACGAATGTCAGACCGGATTGACCAAAAATTGGCCTCTTTGAAGAGCCTACGTTTTGCTATATTTTTTAATGTTTTCAACAGACTTTTCACTATCCAAAACTGTTGAAACTCCTAAAACTTCTGTTATAATTGCCATGAAGTGGGCAAGTTACAAGATCCTAAGCATATATATATCTCATTTTTCTAGTCTTCAGTACACGAATATTCATCTGCATACAGTTCAATTTTTTTTGTCTCCGTTTTCGTTTCTGTTTGAGTCTTTGTGGCGATACTGTTCGAGCACTAAGTCAGTTCGCTGGAGTATACTCCGTGGTGCTCAGATTATACTATCTTACCGTTGTATCCTGGGAAGCAGATGCTCAACTTACATCTCAAACACGTATGGTGAGGGAGCAAATCTGTTTTAAGGAAACCGTGTATAACACGGGCCTCGAGTTAAAAATTGTTTTCTGTTTATTTATTTATTTTTATTATTATTTATGTTGCTCGTTTTTGCACATTCATAATTCTGCAAATACGGTATCTAAGATGTAAATTTGGTATTTAGTGTGTAAATCCGGTATCCAAGTACTTAAAACAATTATCCTACACAATTAAATTGCGATGGAGTTAACAAAAATTATGTTGTGAGTGTGGTTACACATAAAAATGGTGGTTATATTCACACCAAACCTTTTTAAAAAAAAAATAAATACACCACATTTTGATTACATTAAATGTCATTAATCTTTATTTATTATCACACTTGTATACTTAATTTTTTCTTTGTCGTATTATTAATTTTAATATTTTATCAATCAGAAAATCTTTTCATTAATCATGGATTTTGTCCAAAAATATTGTTAATGTGCTATAAAATAAGGTCAAATATTTATTTGTATTTTTGCTGTATTATTTATTTTGCTTATTCGAAAATACAATGGACAAATGAGCATCGTTACTATATTTAAAAGAAATTTTTGAAGAGAAATAATAATATGAAACAAATTATGTTAATTTGAGAATAAAAATGCGATAGAAAAATGTTTGAGACATAAATGTGATAATATATAAAGGTTATGAACCTTCAATACAATTAAAATATAGTATAATTATTAAAAGAATAATGTTATCTAGTACAAATGGAGTACATGTCTAAATGTTCACACTTGATATGTGCAATTAAATGAATGTTTTGACTTTATATTTAAACGTACCTATAATTCAATGACATTTAATTGCCACCTAAAGTGGTAATAAATAATATCACTCTTGTTAAAAATTGTGGCGTGCCATAAAAAAACTCCTATGAACTATTGTAAAAAGACAATTATAACCTCGCTGGTTAGAATAATAATATGATTATCAATCGGGCTTTCACTGGATCCACTGCAAATGTAGTTGAATTACCAAGGGCCTAAAATCAATTATACCAAAGCCCAATTTATAAATGGGCCGAAAGGCTCGGAATATTATAACCCTACACATATATACTCCACCACTATTCCAAATTACTTCTTCCGAGAACCTAATTTCAGACGAAGGCTGTGAAGCGAGCTTTCAGATAACGTCTTTGCTGCCTCCGCTGTGTTTCGAAGATGAAGGTATTTCTCTCTTATGTACACAAATACTGTATATATACATATTCTGATCTAGAATCGATTTGTTTTTTTTTTGTTTTTTGTTATTTTAATTTGGATTTTGAATATTTTGTAGTTCAACATAGCAAATCCAACCACTGGCTGCCAGAAGAAGCTCGAGATAGACGATGACCAGAAACTGTATGTCTCCATTTTCGATTTTATGCTTTTTTTTCTCTCGAATTTTCTGAGGTCCGATTGCCGTTAAGGCATATAAGGCACGTATGTCTGTTCATACACATTTTTTTAACAAATGATTTATGTATGTATTTGATGAAATGAATTGGTTTGTGTTTAAATATTTGAATTACGAATTGTTTTTGCTTGCATCTTATGGAATAGAAGTGTAATTGGCAAAATGTCATAGCATTTATAACTGAATACACAAGAACATTTTATTTTTTATGCAATTACCAATTATCCACTTTTTTTGTTATTGTTTATTGCGTTCTCACATGTTTAAATCTGCTACTTCTGTGAACCACTATGTATTGTACTTCTTTGTGCTTATTTTTGAGTCAATTGCTTTTGTTACATATTTCAGTTGGACTGTATGTAGCCCTTATTGGAACTATTTATATATCTTTTTTTGGAAAGCTTATTAAAGTTTCAAAAAAAAAGCGGAAGATTTTGTTATGGCATTGTTCTAGGAGCAGATCTCCGTACTAATTTTTTTAGCAATAAATGAACCTATGGGAACCAAATACAATGTCATTTTTTATCACCGATTTATTGTGGAGTAGATGTCGATTTCTGTTTGAAATTTAGACTAAAATTTCATTCTCTAACCAAATATCAGTTGGATGTAAACTTTTAGCTAATATGCATTTCAATCCTTTTGCGAGTCAGTAATTTATTTTGAGATATTTTGTTTATGTTCTATTTCACTGGTTACTGCATGCTTAAGGAGCACACAATATTTGAATTTTTTTCTTACCCAACAATATGTAAAGAGATTCACTGCTGGCATTGATATATTAAAACTGTAAAACTGTAAATTGCAGCCGTGTATTTTGGGACAAGAGGATCTCTCAGGAGGTCAGTGGAGATGCATTGGGCGAGGTATGATATCTTTCTTATGTGTTAAGTTTACTTGTTTTGTACCATGGCTATAGCACCCACAAAATGACAATCCTATTCTAATGTGGATACAACTAATTGTTTCACAGGAGTTTAAGGGCTATGTATTCAAAATTATGGGTGGGTGTGACAAACAAGGTTTTCCAATGAAGCAGGGTGTGTTGACTCCTGGCCGTGTACGCCTCTTGCTGTACCGAGGTATGTATGATTGATTACCTCTTCTATATAGTGTTCCAATTAGTTGATTACTTCTTGAGGCAAGACCGTAAGAGAATATTCATTTGAACAGGTACCCCTTGCTTCCGTGGGTATGGTAGGAGAAATGGAGAGCGTAGAAGGAAGTCTGTTCGTGGATGCATCGTTAGCCCTGATCTCTCTGTTCTGAACTTGGTGATTGTGAAAAAGGGTGACAATGATCTGCCAGGATTGACTGATGTTGAGAAGCCTAGGATGAGAGGACCAAAGAGAGCATCGAAGATCCGCAAACTCTTCAATCTTTCTAAGGATGACGATGTAAGGAAGTATGTTAACACATACCGCCGAACTTTTACCACCAAAGCTGGTGAGTTTAGAATTGCCTGACTTTGTGGTTATTAATCATGTCATACCTTGAAGCTTGTTCTTTGTTAATTGTGGGAATTCCAGTTTACTATTAAGGAGAGTTCAATTTTGTCTGCTTGTCTCTTGACCTGGTATACCATGTGATGACAGGTAAGAATGTGAGCAAAGCTCCTAAGATTCAGAGGTTGGTGACTCCCTTGACTCTGCAGAGGAAGAGAGCTAGAATTTCCGACAAGAAGAAGAGGATTGCCAAGGCCAAGGCTGAGGCTGCTGAGTACCAAAAGCTACTTGCCTCTAGATTGAAGGAGCAAAGAGAGAGGCGTAGCGAGAGCTTGGCTAAGAAGAGGTCTAGACTCTCTGCAGCCTCTAAGCCATCCACTCTCGCTTAAGTTCATCAGGATGCAATTCTTATTTTTGGCTTGTTACTTGGTTTTTACCTATCGTGTTGCTGCCCGGGAATTTTGACCATTTTAGTTGAGCTTTATTAAAATACTGTGTACTGTTCTGTTGGTTATTAAATGTTTTGACATGTTTATCAGTTTTGAGTAATGTTTATTTAGCCCACTAGGGTTGCAATCCCAGTCTAAGTGATGGCAATGTGACATTAAATGATAAATGAAATCAAATAACTTATTTCATTTCATCTTTCATTTGACTAATCATATAGAGTTTAGGGAGCCACCTAGATTGGGGCTGTTGATATTTGATCAGTCAAAAGTGTATTTTTATATTGTCGTCTGTCTCTCCTTGGGTATCCGACTACCACATTTGCTTTCATTTGCTGAGTCAAATCGATTTTTAATGTGCTCGTTGAGTTGTAGTGCAAGTAACATCCTAAAACTACATAGGTTCGTCTGTTTTTAAGCTTGTTTTTGTAAAGTATGCTCTATATCCTCTGGAAAATGTCACTTTTTTGGTTACTAGTTTTTGGCCCGTGCAATGCACGAATTTTGTTATTTTAAAGGTAATGTTAGCGTTTTGAATGTTAACGATTGACGCAATATTATATTACAAAAATTTCACACATTTGAATAGTTTAATCGTCCATAATTTAGAGAAGTATAATATATGCCTCTTGATTCTAACAAGCTCTCTATTTCAAGTTTTCCCTTATGTTGGCTTCAACATTTTCTTTTGTGATGCATGCCAAATATTGAACCCATAAGGTGCGATAAGAGGTTACCAAAGTCACTGCTCATGAATTTGAGAGAAACATAACACTGGTTAAAATTACATTTTCCTTTTTTGTCCGTTCTCAACATGAAAAGGATAAATGTTAAAAAGTATTCATTCACTCACCTAACCCTTAAATGGTAATTCCTGCTTCCACCCTTTATTGGAAATGGGGGGATGCTTAGGAGGAAGAATTGAATAGAAGGATGTTATTACTGAACAATGCTCAACATACTTACGACTACACATACAAATACGACACATAAGTTATTCAAGAATACAATAAATAATATTCAGATAAATTAAATCGTCTTTCTCATCTAATTTGAAGAGCAAGTATGGGGTGAATAGGACAACCTATTGCATGGAAAGGCTGCACAATTAGGATATTTGACATCTAAAATGAAATAAATTTTTTTCTTGTAACAAGTATGGATCGATGAGATTTTGAAGAGCAAGTATGGATAAGATTTTATTGTATCAATGGATGGGATATCGACGTGTCAGAGGAGCTGTAACACATCCAGATTTTTTTTAATTGTGATTTTCAGCAATCCTATGTTTTCTTTGAATGATGTGATTTCAAATTCTGCATTGTGCAATGAATCATTGCTTCATGTTTTGAGACAAATTTCATAGATTATAAAGCAGATTTCTCCAATTTCTTTGCTTCCTTCGCCTGAACTTCTCGAGGGAACCAAATATCAAGTAAACCAAATATCGCGGGGGTTGAGGGGCCGGCGCCCCTCATGGGGGTTCGAAGGCAACGCCCTCGACGGGGATCGATCTGCCTGGTTAGGTCGCGGGGGTCGAGGGGGCAACGCTCCCAAAAGGATTTTCAATTTTCATCTATGTATGAAATTGAATATTTTCTAGTGAAATTATATTTATAGTGTGTATAAATTGTAAATGAGTAGAATTTTTGACCAAAAAAAAAAAAGAAATTATATATATAAAAAAAAAAAGCACGTGTCTCTGCACTGTGCGGAGATACAGCTCCGTGTCTCCGCATTGTGCGAAGACACGGGTACTCTGGTGTCTCCGCACAATACAGAGACACAACCACTTTGGTGTCTCTGCACAATACGAAGATACGGTGCCCATGCCCGTGTCTCCACAAAATAAGGAGACACAAAGTGTCGTGTCTCCGTATTGTGCGAAGACACCAGAGTTGTCGTGTCTCCGCATTATACGGGGAGACAACACTCCATGTGCATTGTGCGGAGACCACACCCAACACCAAGGCTTGGTGTCGGCACACCAGGCCCTGGTGTAACCACTCTTCGCGCTTTGCGAATAATTTTTTTTTTTAATGTCTTCTTCTTCTTATACTAAAAATGAATCTGAATCAGTTTGTCATTCAAACAAATAAATAACATGAAGAAAATGTAAGTAATTAGCAATTTTCCTAACAAGATTAAATTAATTTTTTTTAATAAAATCAGACACATCAGATCAAAGCCGCATAAAAATCATTAATTTTCTATTACACGATCTAAAACAAATAAAAATTACATCGAAAATCTAATTAAACGTATGAAAACAAGCATAACAAAAATTCACAAGGAATCCCATAAAAGGATTAGGTCAAAAAACTTGTACCTGGCTCGTCCTTGTTCTCATCGTAATTGCTCAGTTATTTCAATTTATGTAGCCCAAAATCCTCAATACCTCCAAGAATAGAGAGAAAGAGTGAGAAGTGGACAGATTAATAATTGAAAATCTTGAATAATTAACAACACCAACTTATTTCAATACTTGATTCATCAAGAACATTAGGTAACTATTCAAGAAAATAAATCCAGAGAATTTCTGTTAGTTATCAAAATTACAGAGAATGGAGAACACGACCGTAGAAGATATATGGTAGAAGATATTTGTATAATTTCAACTGCAATAGTCAACAAATATGGCTCCATACTGTTGTAAAAGCAGATTGGAAAGAAGTGAAGTATGAAAACTCGTGTGACAAAAATGAATAGTGAATCTGGGGTTCACTCTTTTAAGATAGGAGTGATTAAAGCTAGAAAACTTCACCATTTGGATTTTCTTGTTTATTCTTTGCATATATGTTGCTCTTGTGTGACTAGAATATCTTGGATTCTTGGTTGTTAAAGTTAGGCCCCGTTTGATACACAATATTTTCTATGGATTTTTTTTTTTTCATTTTCCAATTTTTGTAGTGTTTGATAGGAAAAATTTTCCCCGGAATTTGCGTCTATTTTCTTGGTTTTCAAGGAATTCATTTTCTTTTGGTTTTGGTGGTAATTGATTTTTTTTTTTTTTTTTTTTGCAATTAGAAAAAAATTTCAAACACAATGGTAAAAAAAATTCACTTTTATTGATAATTTTCATGCAAAACAAAATCAAACAAATGGTATTTAGTATGATATTTTTTTTTTTACAATTGGAACAAACTCTAGACCCAATGGTAAAAAAATTATCACTTTTTGACAATGTTAACAAATTTCATAACCAATTGTAAAAAAAAAAAATAATCATTTTAATGGACAATTTTCATGTAAAATAAAGTTAAACGTAAACAAAAAGATCCAAAATTTTAAAAAAAATTCGGGTGGAAAATTATACCAATCAAACACTCTTAATTATAATTCCCAATAAAATAATTTCTAGGAAAATCTTTTCTCTGTAAAACATTTTCTTTCCACTAATTTTCCATCTTTGCAATCAAACGGACCCTAACTTCAATTGTAGATTTACATAAAAACTAAGGAGAGTACCAAGTAGGATTAAAGTTATATTTGGAATACAAAAGGTTTTTATGAGAAGACCTTTATCAAACAGAATTGCTAAAGAAATTAAAAAATTTAAATATATTCTTACAATTAGATTTTATTTTAGATTTAGTTAATGACCGAACATTTTATAAAAGATGACAATTATTTAGAAGCATTAAAATTTTGTAAGAATCTTCAGGAAGAAACAGGACTTACAAAGTTTTCTTCTCCCAAAACTTTAGAATCTATACTTATTAAACAAAATAATTTAATTATTAATATCAATACATAAGAAAATAAACACTTTAGATAATCAAAAGTTTCAACTTCATGACATCCAACATAGAAAGTGACTTAAAATTATTAACAGGAAGATTAGGAAATTTAAATCTTGAAAAAACGGATAAAAGAAACAGAATATTTATACTATGATTTAGAACAAAATATAAGAATAGGAATTATTGAGGAAGAATTTAATAATAAAACATATACTACAAATTTTAAAGACTTAATGGAAGACGAAACTACTTATAGGGCTTTTGATGAAATCCCTTTTGATAGAACTACTAAACATGGGACAATCATCTATGGAGAAGGATTTCCTCCAAGATCAGCCTATAATAAATATAATGATCCCCCAGATATGTACAGATATTTAGAAATTCTTTTAGGAGAAAGTACTAAGGCTATGTGGGAAGCATATAAAACAGAAAAGAAAAAAGAATTTAACCAGATGGTTAGCTTAGGAAGTAATCCTTATAATTTTGTTAATAAAATTCAGATTTTAATTACTGGAGCAGATCTAAATTCAGGACATATGAGAATACAAAGAAAAGCCACGAGAGATTTAGAACAACTTAGCTTATATAAATGGGCTAAATGTAGATATGTTAAAAAAACTTTAAATGAATACTTCAACCTCAGGAAATACATTTAACCAAGAAATAGGAAAGAAGTTATTTCATAAATTGCCAGGACCATTAGGATTATAAATAACAGATTTATGGAATAATTTAACTTCAGTAAAAGAACATCCAGATAAACAATGGAGTATAGGACATAGAATACAACATGTAATCAGATGTTTAGAAAGTAAATGTGTATAATTACAAATACAAAAACAACTTAAAAAGACAGATTATAAATTTTGTGAAGATATTTTTACACCACAGACATATGGAACCTCAAGTTCAAAAAATTATAGGAAAAAATATAAAAATGATAAAAAACCAATTCGAAAAAGATATTTTCTTAGAAAGTTTAATAAGAAAAAAACCTTATCTAGATGAAAAGAGACATGTTAAAACATTTAGACCAGAAAAAAAAACATACAAAAATAAACTCAATTGTTTTGTCTGTAATAGCAATGAACATTTGGCAAGAACCTATCCTAAAAAAATTAATAGTTATGACAAAAGTACACTTACAGAATGCACTTACGAAGACTTAATACAATTAGATGAGTATATTTCAAATAAAGAATTCATTTATAGTATAATATCTATAGAAGATAAATTAGAATTAGAACAAGAAGAATCTGATTATGAAATTTTAGATGAATTTTCAAATTTAAAGATAGGAGAAAACTCGGAATCCGAAGAAGAAATAAATTTGGTAGAAACTATAATCGAACAATGTACACACAATTGGCAGAAAAATATAGGAACCGATAATATAGCGTGCTTTTTATGTAATTGGTATCCAGTTAGAAAATTAAGAACAAAATGTTTAGAATGTTATAAGGAAGCATGTATAAAATGCTTAGAAGGTAATGAACTAGTTTATAAAGAATAAGTAAAATTAGAATTCACAAAAGAACAAGTAGAAAATTTTAAAATAAGAATCTTAACAAGAAGAATTGAAAATTTAGAAGATATGCAGAAATTATTGATAAAAAGAATAGAAATTCTAGAATATAATAATAAAGGTAAAGGAATTGAAATTGAAAAGATAAAAAATATATAGAATGTTTACAAATAGCATATGTACAAATAGTCTGTGATTCAAAAAAACTTAAAAGTATTAAGGTAAAATGTCAAATAAGAATAAGAGATTACATAATAAAATATTTAGGATTAATAGATTCGGGATGTAGTAATTGTATAATTAATAAGAAATTAATACTAGATAAATACATGATAAAATCAAAAGAACCAATTGATGCCCAACAAATGGATGGAGATTTATGTACTTGTACAGAATTATTAAGACCAAATAGTAAGATTAGTTTTGAGACTAATTGTGGACAAAGTATAGAATATACTTTACCAAAAGATTCTACATGGGTTAGACCTTTAAATCTTAAAGAAACATATTTTATTATAGGATTAAAGTTTTTATTAAAAGAAAATAGTAGTGTAACGATCACTAAAGATTTTATACATTTTCAGAAACATACATTATTTAGTCCCACAAAAACAATACATTTTCCATCAGAGTGTGCAAAGAAGAGCGGTGGAAGCCATAATAAAGAAAAAATTGTTCCTACAATAAAGAAAGAGAATGTCAACTTGTTGAGAAAGAATCATTTAAAAGAGTTTGAATTCGAAGAAGAATTTTTAGATTTTGGATCTATAGAATTTTTAGATAATAAGAATATTTATAATATTTTAATTACAGAACAAGAAATAGAAAATTTAGTATTAGAAAAAATGAAAATTTTAGGAGAAAACGTTTTAAAGTACTAGGAAAAAGACAAGAGTTTATGTGAATTAAAGATTAAAACCCCATAATATATTATCAAGACTAAAAATATAGAAACTACCAATTTAGATATAGAGGATTTTAAAATGTATATAGAAGAATTATTAAAATTAGGAGTAATAAGAAAATTAGATAGTCCACATAGATCAGCAGCATTTAATGTTAGAAAACATTCAGAAATTATTAGAGGAAAGAGTAGAATAATTATTAATTACAAAAGATTAAATGATAATACTATAGATAATGCTTATAATATACTAGATAAGGCTCATTTAATCAATAAGATACAAGATTGTAAGATTTTTAGTAAATTTGATTTAAAACCAAGATTTTGACAGATTAGAATGCACTCAGATAGTATAGAATGGACAACTTTTACTTGCCCATAAGGTCATTTTGAATGGTTAGTAATGTCATTTGATTTAAAGAATGCACATAGTATATTTCAAAGAAAGATGGAGAATATTTTTAACAAACATAGTAGATTTGTTTTAGTATACATAGATGATATTCTAGTATTTAGTAAGAATATGAGAGAATATGGAGGTCATTTACAAATTGTATTTTCAGAATTTATAAAACATGGTTTAATCATAAGTAAAAAGAAAATGATCTTATTTAAAGAATATATAGATTGTTTAGGAGTAAATATAGGAGAATGAAAAATAAAACTTCAGCCTCATATAGCACAAAATGCTTTAGAATTTCCAGACAAACTAGAAGATTTAAAACAAATTCAAAAATTCTTAAGTTTAGTAAATTATGTGAGGCCATTTATAAAAGATTTAGGAAAAATTGCAAGACCTTTATATTCTAAGATCTCACCATCATGACATAGATTTTTTAATCAAAAAAATATAAAATTAGTTCAAGAAATAAAAAATAGGATAAAGAATTTGACAGAATTAGCTATGCCCTTAGATACAAATTATTTAATAATTGAGACAGACGTGAGTATTTTAGGTTGGGGAGCAATTTTGATTTGCAAACCTAATAAATATGCAGATAAAAACATAGAAAGAATTTGTAGATATAATAGTGAAAGTTATAAAGAAAAAAGTAATATAAGTGGTATAGGTGCATAATTATTAGCAGTTAATTATGCGTTAGATATCTTTGAGTTATTCATGTATCTAAAAAAGAAATAACTATTAGAACAGATCGTGCTGCAATTGTTTCCATTTATAACAACTTAAAATTAGACTAAAAAAAGAGTAGTGGAAGAAAATGGTTAAATTTTATAGATATAATTACTAATACTGGAATTAATATAGAATTTGAACATATTAAAGGTAGTGATAATAAGGTAGCAGATATTCTAAGTAGGATGCTAGAAAATAAAAATTATTTTAGCCTAGAATTAATTTGATTTTTAACAGATGTCTAGACCACTTCCAAAGCCAGGGTTTCCTTCGAGAAATTCATTTGCATCTTCAGCATCACTACATAACTCACTTAGCCATAACATACCTTACTATCAAGAACGCATAAGATTTGGTACTCAAGAACTTTTAAGTTTTCCTGGAAGTAATATTTCATTTAAAGTTTTGCCACATTTCACTTTCAAAAGAAGAGAAATGTATCCTAGACAATCTTTGTATATCTTATAACAAGAATACAAAATAGCAAAAATATTTTCTTGCATACATGAATGCATTGTCAAAACATTTTAATTAGAACAGAAATAGATTTAAATTTTATGTCATAGAATACTAGGAGTCTTTCATACTTGGTTAAAAGTTTTAGAAATTATAAAAGATTTTAAAGATCCACTTTATAAAAGGTTTACAAATTTACAATAAACTTTGAATTTGGCTAGACAACACATTGGATTAAATTTTTATATTTCTCACTCTCTAAAAAATTATCCAGATCCTCCATTAAACTTCTCTCCCAACAAAGACAAAAATATATTTTGTACCCATTGTGAGTGTATGTAGAACAATTTTCAGATTATCAATGAATCCAACGAGAACCTTCTTTCATAAAGATCTTCTCTCCAAAAGAAAATTACACGATTGGAAAAAGAGATAATTAGGTTAAAAATCAGTTATCCCAGAGGTACTATTGAGCTTAAGAAGTCAATAGCTAGTCCAGCTTTATCGATTGCAGGTAAAGACTCATTAGATCCGTTGATGGCTATGAACTTGCCAAAAGTTCAACAGACTCAGAAGACCGTTGATTCTTCTACTGGATCATTTACTCAGATTCAACAGACTGATAATTCTGTTACAGAACATACCCAGCAATTTTAGGATACATTAGGACATCCAAGTGGAAAATTTGATTATTTAGTTAAATATAGTCCAGTTGAAACTCAGATAACATCAGAAGAAGGAACAAGCTCTTTTCAGAACAAACATAATCAGAATATTTCCCAAGACAAAGGGAAAGGAATTCTCCAAGATAGCCAATATCCAGATGAAGACATAATTTACATTAATAGATTGTTATCGCAAGTCAAAGATTTTCAAAATTTGTTAAAGAACAATGAAAGTATTTCTAGGTGAAGAAAGAAAATCATTATCAAGAAAAAGACAAATGATGATACTAAATAAAAATTAGATGAGGCCATTGATAAAGCATTTGAAAGAATTTTTGCAAGAAATTAGAAAAAAAGAAATTCAAGGATGCCCACAGAAAGAAAAGACAGCAAAAAATTCTTCTTAAGGAAGTGATGAAGATGAAGACCAAGATCAGAACTAAGGATACAATAATTCAGACAGTGAGATGTCCTTTTCACAAGCAGCAGAACATAATTTAAACACTTGATTATGCCAACACAAGAAGACAAACTACTTTAAGAAAAGAAGATTTGAAATAAAGTAGCCGACACATGAAGACAAAAGACTTTTTAAATTTTTGACAGAAAGCAAGACGCGTGGGAAACTTATAAAAGAAGAATTGACATAAAGGAGATGCTTGAAGACCTTTGTACCAAACAAGACTTTTTACTTTTCAAAAAGAAATTCCCACTAAAGGTAATGTAGACTTTTAGCTCCCAAGAATTTCTCTATATAAGGAAACATTTTCATTTGAACAAGGCAGAGATTACAGCTTGTGTATTCCCGCTCTCTTAAATCATTTGAAACTTTCCTTAGAAAAATTCTCAATCCAAAACACCTTGTATAGCTGAAACAGAAAATCTTTGAATATTTTAAGGTATTCTTTTTTCTAAGAGCTTTTATTTAATCTTTTAGGGTACTTTCCTTATTTGTAATTCTTAAAGATGTTTTTATAAACTCCTTAAAAATGTTTTAAAATTTTTGATAGAAATTTTTATTATCTTTAATCACACGTTATCTACATGATAATTCATTACATCCTATGCATATCATAAAAGCATAACTTGATTTCTAGAAGCCATATTGTTTAGATTAATCCTGAGTGACTCAGTTTGGTGAGGATTGTTGGCCTGAGTGAGCCTTATGTCGTCCTCTTAGATATTGGGGAAAGGGAATCAATTAATCTAAGAAATCTTTAAGGTAGTGCCTCCAGTGACCTTATAGAAAGGAATCAGGTTAAAGTTGATATGCCTTCACCACCAAAGACATTAGAAAATATTTAATTTTATACATACATGAAAATTAAAATTCCTTTCAAGGACGTTGTCCCCGAGCCCCCACGAGAGGCGCTACCCTCTCGACCCCCGTGACTGGTCAGGTCGATCCCCGTCGGAGGGCGTTGCCCCCTCGACCTCTACAATTTTTTTTTCCCAATTTTACCATGTTGCCTCTGAATAACTAATTTCTTCTTGGGTAAGCCATTGTCTACTGCACATATACCTACAATTGTTGACTTCACATCCCTACTTTGCTCCTAAGGATGTCAAAAGGCAAACGACAACTTTTCCTACATGTTTTGCCTACAACATCAAATCCAAATTAGATATGTAATTCCCTATCGATCCCAATATTTTTTTTTTACAAAAATTTCTTCGCTGAGCTATCCCTTTGTTGAGCACAAAAGTAATTGAATCTGAAAAAAATCCTTCTTATAGCCTTGGTACAAAAATGAGAGATACATTACAGTTTTGCAAATTCTGTCCTATCACCAATAACAAACTCGAAGACAAAGAGAGTGACGACAACGACTTCGCACTAGACGCACTGATCATAGTAAAAGAATGGCTCATCTCAATTCATGTACATATGTTCTAATATTCTCAGCACGCGGGACTTTTCCCAACAACATTCAGCTCGAGAGTCGATTGCACAGGATTTACATAACAATGAATGGAAATTCAGTCATATTTTTCCAGTAAGTTTCTTAAATATGTCTCAATCCTACTCTACCGTTTTTGGTCGTTCTCATGAACTAAAATAACTATCCCTTTTTAATGTTGGGTAATTTATGTGGTAAAATTGAATTAAATGTTTTTAGTTCCAAATTTATCTTTAAGATCAGTATATATGAAAATTCATTTTAAATTATTATGTGTAGATATTTTTGGTAAACTTATTGTTAAGAATGGAGATGTAATTGTCTTTTTAATTCTCAGTGTAATAAATATTATCTGTCAAACAACTGTCATTTGATTAATTTTCAGTGCAACTGAGTTTTTAATAACAATTTTCATTTCTTCTCATATCAGAAATCTCTTCTTCAGAATTCATTCATTCTCTTCTTTTATACAAATGTGTGTGTGGAAATTTTGTAATACAATCTCTCATTTAATCTTAGCATTCAAGACGTTAATATTACCTTCAATAGAACACTCAAAAACTAGTATAGTGTAAAAGTTGGTCCAATGATACATTAAATATAGTATTTTTCACTTAACCCTATCTTGTACTCGTTCACACTTTATAAAAATTGTTTTTTCCATTTATGTCCTCATTTAATATTTTAATATTAATAAAACTTAATTTATTAATAATTATTTTAATGATGGTTAATTTTATTTAATATTTATTTTTAAATTCTAATTAATTAATAATTAATAATTACTCAACAATAAATTAAATTGTTCATTAAAAAGTCAAAAGTCAATGTAGTTTTATAGTTTGCAATATTAGCCGCCCTCATTATTTTATAATTTTTGGAATAGTATTTTTTTTTGGAGAATGTGTGGTTGAGAAAGAAAGAAAAGTTTTTGATTTATGTGTAATATTATTTCATTGAAAAATATATCGTAAAAAATCATAAAGAGAAAAATTTATTATAAATTAATAGAGGCCAAACATAGGCTTAATGTCTTTTTCAATCGACTAATAAATGTAATATTTTACTTAATTAGCCCCCGTTTAGTATGAATTAAAATTCAAATTTTAATCCAAATCAAAATCGACAATAAATTTCAACTATGGTTTTAATCTTTATCAAACAATGGTTAAATATAATTAAAAACTTTTGTAATAATATAATTTATAAAATAAGATTTGGTATAAAATAATTAAAAATAAAATTTGGTGTAAAATTTAGTGTAAAATGTAAATTGGTCTCCAATGATCTTTTATACCAAAGTGTAACCATTTGAGAGGAAAAATCAAATTACACAAAACTAGATCATTGGAGATAGTCTAAATAACAATTAATTAACCAAAAGATGGGTTAGATTCGAAAGTCTCACATACCATCAAATTTTTTGGAGAGGTGGGAAATTGATGGACATTTTGTCACCTCTTGTTTTATTGGGTTAATATATTGTTGAAAATGAGTTTGAAGAAAAATGAGCGTTTGAATGACAAGGCACAAACAAGGACTTATGCTTATGGAATGACCAATTGTATAATATTATTTAACTTTAAAGATTAATAACATTTTCGAGAGACTCTTTATTTTTAAAAGTATATTTTACAATTTGGAGAAAATTTTTAGGCACTCCAACGGAATCTATATAATTTAACACTCAATTTTACTATTCCCAAATATTCATTGTTTTTTCTTATCTTTTATTTTCACTAAATTTCTCTAAATCATTATATTATTTTACTCTATTGAAAACTAAAATATTTTTAATGGATTTAATTATAGAGTGCGAGTTTAAAATCCAATTTTAATTTTTAATTTAAAGAGTATTGAAATATAATTACAAAAATGCTCTTATAAGTCATAAAAATACTCTAATGATCAAATTTGAAAATCTTGTTAGAACTTCAAAAACCATAAGTAAAGTTAACTTTGTTAAGTGGGAATTAAAGTCAAAATTTGATTAGGTTTCTATTTGGTGGGATTAAAATTCAAATTTTGAGAAAAACTGAAGAAATATGTGGTGAAATGTTGTGAATTTCATGAAATATGTGATTAAAATTAATTATTGATTTTAGTCCCCGTTTGGTACATATTAAAATTTCCAGTATCAATTTTTTAGTCATTTTCAACTACACGTTTTTCAATAAAATAATATTTTCCATCACATCAATAACTTTTTTTTCTTTTTCAATCACATATTCTCCATCAATTTACTATTCAAAAATACATTGTTCCAAAATAATGTGGCTCAAAGACACCCTAATTTTGATTAAAATTTTCTCACCAGACGTGACTTTATTGTTGTCACAATTTTTGTTACAATGATACAATCTCTTTCCCCGGCGCCAAGCCGCCAACCGTTGAGCTCATCGAAACGTACCCTACCCCTAATCCCCCATTCCACCGCTTCTCCGGTTCGCGCGCGCATCTGCCTCAGTTAGCATTTCAGCTTCACAATCATGATATTTTACTAGATCCAAAACCATGAAATTCTTTACAATCCAAACATCCTGACGCACATTAACCAAACGATCAATTTTACTCTAGGAAGAAACAATGTCCCTTACGTTTCAAACCCTTTTCACGAACAAGAATCCTAGGTCATCTCATACCACTCTTCCGCGAACCCATTTCTTAAAATCCTCCAATTTCGCATGTTTAATCCCGAATTCGAAAATCCATTTCCCAAATTCCCAAAATTTCCTTACCCACAATCACCTTTTGTACGTTAGAAAAGTCAAAGCATCATTTCAAGATTCACTTGAAACAGCACGGAAGCAAGATAACAGTAACGGAAGCATCAGCGGTGAGTATAATTTGGATGCACTTCTTTCAATTCTTGAATTTCTTTGCCTTGCATCCTCGGCTGTGAGTTCGATATACATTGCGGTTATCTATGGGACGCAGAAGGGAGTTGTAGGGTGGCTCGGGAGCAAGATTTTGGTGTGGCACTGTGTGGTTTTGGTAAGTGGAGTGGTGGTCGGAGCTGTGATAAGGCGGCGGCAATGGAGGAGGATTTGTGGAGTCGGATTATCGAGGGCTTCTGCTTCCGGGGTTAATTTTTTGGAGAGGGTGGAGAAAGTGGAGGAGGATTTGCGAAACTTGGTGACAATTATTCGGGTTTTGTCTAGGCAGCTGGAGAAGCTCGGAATTCGGTTTCGGGTCAACCGAAAGGCTCTCAAAGAGCCCATTGCTGAGGTAATTTTTGATGTTTTTGTAGTTCTTGTTCTTTTTGGCATTCAGTTTGTAAATCATTTATGATATTGGTTAGGGAAATGCAATACAATTAGGAATATGATTCGTGGGGATAAATTTTGGGGATATAGATAGGATGAACTCTTAAATGAAAAATCTAGCTTATGCTTATCTTTTTTTCTCATTAAAAGAGCTTCTCTTTATATATATATGCAGCTAAGTTTTATATTATATGGCCTCTTGTTTTATAGAATGATGAGTTACTACATTCTTAATTTAAGTGTGTGCTTGTGTTTTGGGAATTGATGGATTGCTAAATTGAACTTGACAAGTTGATGGGTGGTTTAAATAAGTAACTCTTATAATTCAAGAGGTTTGCAATTGGTTATTAGGAAATGGAACCTGAATAAGGTTTTCCGTAAATGGTCAGTCAACTACGCATCATTTATTATTAGCTTCTCTCATTTTTCTCATTAGCCCGCATAAATAATAACAGAAGACGTATTTTTCACAATCTAATACATGTTCTCTCGTTGTTCCTCTCCTTTGTCAAGTCTAATCGTCTATTTGTTTCTTGTTAGTCCGTACGATCTGTAAGTTACTCAGGTTGTTCTAGAGGTTCCAAGTTCTCAAATTAATTTGCATCAACTTCACTTAGATCATCAACAGTAATGTCTTGATTACTATTGTTATTATCAGTAAACAAATTTCTTCCATAGAGTTCATCGAGATAAAATTTGACAATTTCAAACATTATTCTATTAAACAGGAATATTTGCCTCCACCGACTACATTATGTTCAAAATAAATATTGAAATTGAAGTTATAATTGAATTTATTATTGTTGTTTGTAAAGATTGAATTGATAAGACTGTAAAGCCAATAGGTACTTTAGAAATTATAGGAAGTAATGACCATTAATTTATTCACATTTTCTTTTGTTGATACAAGTTATATGCAAATTGGTGGTAACTTGATTGTGATATTGTCTCTTCCCTTCATGTTTTTTGCCTTATTTTCCGTCTTCTTCTCTTCTTTGGAAGTCGTTCTTTCATTTGGTTTCTCTCTCTAGACAAATTCAATGTAAGCCTTTTACACTTTCTCAAAACACCATTTTTTACACTATTTTGATTGATCTAATGCCTGGCATATTTTGGTTTGTTTGAAGTTAGTAGTTTAGTGAGGTTATACAATTTGGAACATAATATTTTCAAAGTTTTCCTAAAATTCTTCTGTTTTTCCCTAGAGTTTTCCAAGAGGTTGCTAAACATAAAAAATTGGAAACTTTTTCAAGTTTTCAAAACGTTCTCTTAAACTTTTGAAGAATTTTGGGGTACTCTCACTAGAAGATTAAGCCTCTATTTGGTACACATTAAAATTTTCATTTTCATTCTTCTACTCACTTTCAACTACACATTTTTCAATAAAATAATATTTTCCATCATATCAATAATTTTTCCTTCTTTTTCAACCATACATTCTCCTTCAATCTACTATTTCAAAATACATTCTTCTAAAATAATGTCCCTCAAACACACCATAAGTACGAATTACATTATAGAAATTGCAAGGCATTTGGTTTTTTGGTAGTCATTCATTTGATGAGTTGTATTTGCCTCAAAACCAAAAGTTCATTTCAACAAAATAAGAATTACTGGCTGAGTTGGTACAATCACATTTCTACTAAACAAAATAACCCAAATAAGTCCTATTTAGAAGAAACCAAATATGTTGCCTATGACCTCTGAAAAGTTCTGCCTTTTGAAGGGCTGAAGATTGAATTTCTTCCCTATAAAATAGATCTTTAGTTTGTTGATATACTCTTGTAGTCGACAACTCATTTGCATGCATGTTCTGTTTTTTTCTGGGGTTCAGGCATGGGGGATCTGTTTAGGCCCATAGGGATCTTCAAACATTCTGGGACTTAAATTTCTGCTTGTCATATACAGAGTGCAGTATTGGCCCAGAAGAACTCTGAGGCCATTCAATCATTGTCAGTGCACGGAGACATTTTGGAGAAGGAGCTCAGTGAAATTCAAAAGGTTCTGCTGGCTATGCAGGTAGATACTGTCATATTGAACTCCTGAATTAAGAAAAGATGCTGATCGCTGTTGGACGTTGTTCAAAACTAAAATATTATCACTTCATGTGTCAAAAATTTGATCATTCTATTAACTGCTTGATGTGGGTGAAGCATACAAGGAGCCTTTCAACTGAACCAGGTTTATCTCAGTTTACTAGGTCATTTAGTGGCCAGGAAAAAAGTTACTTCCTATTTTACCATTTTGTTGATGTGATAGAAAGATACTTCTAAAATTAATCATTTATAGAAAAATTACCCCAAGTTCGTCCTTCTTAGACCACTAAATCCTAGAGACATGTTTAGATCAAGACAAGAACCTTTACTTTGTGAATGTTTCCACACATTCCCTTTCTTCATTTAGAACTTCTGTCCAAGTTGGCCTTTAAAGATGAATTCTTATAGCTTTGCAGAATTTGTTGATACATATCTTGAAATATAATTTTGATAAAGAAAGATAAAAATTACAAGAATTCTTAAACTTTCTTGAAGGTGAATATCTCCCTCTATTTCACACTTAAGGAAAACAAATGATGTCTCCCTCCATTTATAGATTAAATATCCGGAATTGAAACAATCTTGAATTGAAATGGAGAATTTTGAACAGTTGCTCCACTTGATTGTATCACTTTTCACTTTGTTTGCCACTTGTCTGACTTCTTTTGAAAAATTGTTGTCCTTCCTTCCCGGCTTTTTGAAAAGCTAATACCTTTATTAAAGTGACTTTAATAAAGTTGCTTGCCATTTCTTGAGTACTGACAAGGCTAGTAAGAATACTTTATTTGCTGGCAGGCACATTTTGAAAAACATTTCTTTTGATTTTTGATCCATGTATTCTTTAAGCTTGTCAAGAAAACTGGGTCTATGTAGTCATTTTGAATTTCTTTGAGTTTCTTCTTCTATTAGGTTATCAATATTATAATCAATGTACATATCTTCTTTTCTTTGTTCATAATCTTCTGACTCTAAAGCAAAATACTTTGAATTTAATTTCTTTGATGAAGCCTTTACAAGGGCTGCAATTTTGTCATAGACAACTTGAAGTTCTTCTGGTGTAGAACATTGCTTGAACATTGTAATTAATCTTGATTTTTCAAAAAGAAATCGGCTTTTTATCAATTTCTTTTTTTGATAATTTTGGAATGCTGAAATTTCTTTGTTCTTGAATCCATGAATTAACTGCTTTGGGACAACAATTTGTTTTATGGAATTTTGACCACCATTTAATTTTGAAATGTCGAACAATTTTTTTGACGTTATATTCTTTGAATTCTGGAGGATTCTATCCTTGAATTAAGTGGAAGTCCCAACAGAAAATCCACGAAATTTTGAGGTTGAGCGCGAATTGAAACAAAAGATTTTCTTGATGCTTTAAAAATGCTTTTGCTTCGCTTTTGAAATGTTCGAAACCTTGATGAATAAGACTGGGTAAAATCGTCTCATCAAGTTCAAAATATTCGAACCAAGTTTGAAACTATTTTGAAAAATTTGATGGGCAATTTTGATGAAAAAGTATAAACCAAGAATGAAAACAGGCAGCATGTGTTTTGACTTTTAAATGCCTCATATTTTGTACACAATGACCTAAAGTGTTGGCAATTACATCTTAACAACGGCACAGGATAATTTTACTTGTCTTTCGTGGTTTGGAGAAAAGAATGAAATTGATAGTCCTCTTTGTCCTCTCTCAAATCATTGAATCCATACCATGGAACCAACCATATTGGATAGTTTTTTAAAATATTTTTGACAGGCGTAGCCCATTCAAAGATATGGATGGTGCTTCATAAAAATTGACAGCCCTCCTGATTTGGTGACAATTTGCCAGCAACCAGGGAGACAGTTTCATTTAGACACAATAATCAACCCCCAATCTTCATTTATCTTGATTAATCTAACCAACATTCTGGAAGGAGTTTTATAGTGAGTTTGTATAATTCAGAGATGTCCTATCAGAAGGATTTGTGCTTTAATCTTCTGTGGGAAAGCTCATAGATATATCACTTGTTGCCTAAGATATAAACCTTCCAGCAAGGGTCTGTTAACTTTGTTCCTACAAGATCAGGACATTTTGATGTTTCTATGCAGCTTCCCTTGGTAATTGGTCAAAGCTAGCTCCTTTACAATCTGCTCGTGTATTCATTGGCACTAGGCAAATGATCATATTTTATTTTGGCATGTACAGCCTTTTGTTTTTCTAGTTCTTTCCTTTTTGTTCTTACTGGGAAATGACGTACTATTTGATGCTTTGAAAGTTGAAAACTTCTTATTCTGGCTTCTCAAACAATCACAATAATCCCGCATTCTTTTACTTTTTAAATGTTGAACATGTGAGTGCTAGGTTGACTACATTTTCAGCAATTTTTCTGAGGTCTGTCAAATTGAAAGAAGTTACTTTAGACTGTTTAGATTACCAAAAACTGTTAGCTCGCTTGCAGATTTCTGTAGTCCAGCTGAAAGAAATTGACAAAATGATGCCGTTTTCTTATTTTGTGCATTATGTGGTTGCTAAGATGTAATGGTTTTAATCTTCGAGTAGATCTAGGTCTGATAATGAACCTAATGCAGTGGTGGAAAAATATTAATGTAGCCCCTACCCTTAAAAAAACCAATAAATGTAAAACCTTTTGCATTGAGACCTTGTGTCATAATCATTCTTGGGGAACCTGTTCTAAAATTGCTCAGATATAGTTTCAGCATCATTACTTGAGCAATCATATTCCCTTTAAAATTTATGGGTTGTAATCGCTAATGTGGTGTCTATTACGCATTTGAGTTCAATGTAGGAGCAGCAACAAAAACAGCTTGAACTCATTCTTGCAATTGGGAAAACGGGCAAGGTGTGGGAGAGTAAACGTGTAACAAATCAAAATCAGAATACATCGGACGCCTCAAATTTAGCAGTCGACGGAGCATCACATTTTGAAACAAATCAACTCTAAACTTTGGCCAGGCAGAAGGAAGCCAGCAATGATAGAGCCTAGATTTTCAACAGAAAGTAGAGACTTTCTGGCATCTCAAACAATGATAGAGCCTAGATATTCAGCAGAAAGTATAAACTTGGACTCAAGTTCTCATTGTCTGGGAGTGTAGGCGTCAGATCATTAGTATTTTGGTGCTAGACTTTTATGCTTGAAATTCGACTACTAACGAGATTAAAATGCTCGCTCCCGTTGGTTGACACACGATTACTTGTGGAGAAGGAAAGATGGAAATGAAATTAAAGATTTTCTTGATATTTGAAAGAAGCCACTGTATTTGTAACAATAAATTGATTTTGGTGTATTTTGATATATGTTGTGTAAAACTGCTGTGACATGTCAGACTTTCCTTGTAGAATTACATTGAACATTATGAATTTGGCCAAATTTGAAATCCATAATTACTAAAAACAGGAGCTATAAATTTTGATCAATATTAATTATGAAAGTCAAGTTATTTTCATTTAGCTGGAGATATATATTCTTGTGCCAAATACTATTATTAGTTGCATTAATCATTTCTTTGTTATGAAGAGGGGAAAATGAAATTTCCCAGCGTTGTGCACATGTTACGGTATATTTTGTATGTTAAACTGAACAGTAGCGATACGATTGACAGAGAAAAAGAAGTCAATATTTTGTTCACTATACTATTCAATGTCGACCACTAATACGAACTAAACATGCCATAAATGGGTTTGCAAAACTTTTCTTTGGTGCGGGACTTCTGTGTCATCACAAGTCCCCATTTGTATGCCTTGCCAATTACAACCATTGTTTTACAACATATTCGTTCATGTATTATTGAAGAAAAATAGACTAAAATTTTGTTTGCTGTAATGCCCACTTACCCAATACTGAATAGTATTAATCATTAACTCAGGATATTCTGAAATTCGCTCTTTTTTTCCATGTTGCTGATAAACTTTTGGCCTTGAGCCAAATTATTGTAGAATGAGAATAAAAAATATAGCCGTTATTGGAGTCCACACAAGAGAGAGAAAATCTGAATTTAAATGTTGATGTGATGGATAACGATCATATTTTTCATTTTAATGAGATAATAATGTAGATCAAACAGGGCTTAATGCTCTCTCAAAGGGGAAAACCGTCAAATATCAGCCTTGCTATGCACCATACTTGCTACTACGTACGTTAGACCGGATCACCGTTAAATATTATTTTACTGGGAGAATGTGGCTGAAAGTAATATTTGAGGAAAAATGATTTTCAAAGAAGTTTGCCAAACAAACGCTAAAATAGTTGATGTCACAAATAGAAAGTATCTCTGATTTGATTATTTGCAAGATACATGACCAAATTCGTACATAGTTATATTACAGAGAGCAGCACATGGACTTGTAGCATGCAACAGAGAGGGAAGAACAGTAGGAACAAATACAACGTATACTATTCGTACCTCAAGGAGATTGAGGCCAGTCGTACCCCTCATCTACAGCATTAACATCATCGTAAAACCACATTTCTACATCCTCCACAGGATGTTCATCTTCCCAAAAGTCATCCAACATCTCATCATCAACCTCCCCTGCCACAAAATCCCAGGCTAGGTAACCGGAAGTGCTTGAATAATCTGAGCAATTATCCCAGCCAGTCATATCATAACAATCCACAACTAGGGGCCCGACCACCTTCAAATCCGGGAATTTTTTCACAAATTCCTCGTCCAAGTTCACATTCCAACAACCTCGTACATCTAGTAACTCAAGCTGTTTGCAGTTTTCAAGAATCTCAATCACGCTTGCCGTATTGACAAGCAAGTAGGCGATCTCAAGTTGCCTGAGTTGGGCATTGTATTAGCAATGGCAAGGGCTTCATCATCTTGGGAAAGCTTGTCGATCACCTCCAGTGGGTGCATTATTCGCCGCAAACTAGTAAGAAATTTACAGTGCCGCCCTATTGCTTCAAGAGCTTGAGCTCCTATACTGCTGCAGTAACTCAAATCTAAAACTGTAATAGTGGATAGCATGCCGGCAACCTTTTCCACGATCAAATCATTTATTTCACTACTTGGCAGTTGCAATGTCTGTAAATATTTGGCACTTGAAACCAAAACATAATCAATAGAACATAATTCAAAATGTGAAGTGCAGATTAACAATCTCTAAAACCCTGTCAAAGATTACTCAAACCTTTCTAGAATTTGAACCTAAGTTCAATAATTAGACTATGATGAGTAGATAGTACTCTAATGTAAATCCCAGGAAATCAATAAACGACGAAAAGCAATGAGTTCACATGATACTTACTGGTTTGCAATGAACAAAATGCTTTCATCCCCGGAGAGGCCGGAAACACAAAGTTTACGGGGCGCGCCACAGCTTCTACGAATCAACAGTCGAGCCATCCGGTCGACAATTTCAGGCTTGCAGTTATGGCTCCACTCTTCAATGTCTATATCAAGCCAACAATAAGGCCCCATCACTGCTCTTTTCCATGACTTGCAAACTCTAGGTACCACCGTCAGTACCTCACAAAGAGAGAGATTCTTGAATATTAGCCCAAGTGTATCAGGTATTAGTTCGTCCCAGCGATGAATGTCGCCCCCATCTACCATGTATCCTTAGCTACTTTCCTGATAAGATGATCAAGAAAATCAAGAAGCTAAACTTGGTACAATTTTAACACTTCCACTGTAAATTCAATACTACATTAACCAAAATGGTCTATTCCCTTCAATTTCAGAAATTTAATACCGAATCCTTGGAACATTACGAAGAAACATATAAGCTGAAAATCAAAATTTACTGAATCTAAACAAAATGTAGGCCAAAAAGAGGGGAGAGTATAAGCAACTCAAGAAATTTTCGAGTTTTGCAATATATAGGAGAAAAAAGGCACAAAGTTATGGTAAAATTACATTATAAAATAAAAACAGATCGAATTTGGGGGAAATTATAAAGATTCAGAGCATAAATCTGGCTAAACTGGGTAAAATTACATAACCCACATAATTATATAACAAATTCTCAAGAAATGCATAGATCAGCCACAGCTAGAAATTAACCAAATACATATTCAAGAAACCCATATTTACCGAGCTTTTCGCACTCTTGGATCTGTGAAGAAACAGACCAATTTATCCGCCTAAAATGAAGGGTTCAAAGATAATTGTCTCTCTTAGAGTTAGCGAAAGAGACTGAGAGTGAAGAGAGTAAAGCAATTCAAGATCCAAATTGTCTCTACATGTTTAAATGCAGGAAATATACTCTCTTTTTTCGTTTCAGTGAAAACGTGTGGTGCTTGGGAAATTGTATTGTTGTTTGTACTTGGAAACTTTTACATGTATCTGAGTGACGCACATAGACTGAGAATTGAATGGATGATTGGTGTTTTGAGAATTCTTGATTTTACTGTACTTTGCCCTTTGTAAATGGATCATTTAGTAAAGGGGGACTTTACTAAATGGATACCGGGGCGTCGAGTGTTCATTATGGACACCCCTATAGATACAATTATATATTTATAGCATTTTTTTTTAGTAAATTTGTTTAAAAGGGGGACTGTGTACTAGTATAGATATTAAACAAGACAAGAATTCGAAAGGTAACTTAGCCTGTGTACCCGTGGAGATTAATTTTTTTTAAACAGATTTTGATAGGAATTGTAATAAGTTATTAAAACGTATGATATTTATAAAATATGTGATCAAAAGTTATTAGTCAAACTTTGTTGCGTACAACACTATTAGTAACTGTCTACAATTGTAGTTATTGCACTGCAAACTTCGATAATATCTTCATGTTCACAATTCGCACGTGCTAACTGAATGGTTGGATCTTATTGCCTCTCTTCCTCCTCCCGATGTTGTTTGTTTTGAAATTTTGGCTAAAGCGCATGGCTTACCGTTTGTGTTGACTTGGAACGGTTGCATGTTCGTGTGTGATGCTTGATGTGATAAGCACACTTGGGCATCACACATGGCGTGTCTGGCAACTTAGTAGGTACTTGTAGTTGTGATGCATGAATTTTTTATTTTTTTGAACTTTTCTTTGATGTTTAAATTTTCAAGCGTTTGTTTTAGATATTTAGAGTTTGTTTTGAGTCCATTTTTTTTTTCAAAAAAATGTATTTTGCAATAATGTTATGATGAAAAATGTGTAGTTAAAAATAAGAAAAAACTTTTGATTTGCGTGTAATATTATTTTCTTGAAAAAACGTGTGACTGAAATGTGATCAAATCATTATATAGTACATAAATACATGAAAAAATGATTTTGGACTAAATACATGAAAAAATGATTTTGGACAATTTTTCTAGCATTATATAGTAATTACCTAACTCAGAGGTTTCCCGCTCTACAAACAAAAAAGGTAGCTTTGTTTGAGATAAAAAGCTCCTTATGAACAAATTTTATTTTTGTTTCTTGACTTTAATAGAAAAAAATTAGAAAATATTATATCTAGGTAAAAATAGAAACTTGCCACTTTATTCACGTTACCATGCTGTACAAAATTGGGAATTTGGGGTTTTCCACTTGTACAGATGTAGAGGTTCATATGTCTCAGATGAGATGGGACCCACCTCAATAAAACAGTAAAAATAAAAAAATAAAATAAAAATAACCACCCACTCTCCCGTTTGTGAGTGGTCGGTGTGAACCTACCTGTACACCCAGCAAACTTCTGGGAATTTATATGCAACTTTTAAGTAGTACCGCAATGATTATAAACCTTAATTCAGGTGAATCCAAAGTACATTTTTAAGTTTTTAAGCGCATGTTTGGGTACCATTCTTTTCGAATTTTAATACAAAATCCGACCGTAAAGAGGACCCTGCTCCAACCGTAATCATCAACAAACCAAAAAACAACCGTATTTTTCTATTTCGGAATTCCACAAATGCCCTGCTTAAAGATTGAGTGAAAAAATTAAGAGACACAATGATCTTTTTCTCAATCTACTTTGATTGATTTGTAAAAAGCAGATAATAATGACTGCAACAATTGGGTTCACATGATTGTATAACAACTTGATTTCTTATTAAAACTTGTACACAATGACGTCCAAACCGGCGCCAAATTTAAAATTGAAATAGTGATTTGTGCAATTAAGACGGACTTGAGAAGATATTAACACTTGGGGCTTGGGAGAAAAAGTCAGAAACCAAAGCGATTGAATTTCTATTTGGTTGTATAAAGCTAATTTATATGGTTGAAATTAGCTTTTTAAAATGGGAACCAAACAGTTCGGTTGTTCTATTATATTTGAAATCAATGGTTCCATTTATATGATTTCTATTAGTATTCTACAATCTTCAGAACTAGACACCACCCAATCCTACAAACTAGTGTCTTTGCGTTTCTTGAAAATATCACTCCTAGAGTAACAATTAGTCCCACATCACGTGTGAGTCTAAGATAACACCTCTTTCGGTAGTTCGTAATTTTATTGGCTATATAGTTCGTCTATGATAGATACAATCAAGTTTTCTAAACCTCGATTGATTCCGCCATAAATGTCAATGATAGACAATAGATACGTACCCCACTAGTCTAACTAACTATTTTTTATTTATTTTCTTTGATAATTTAACAATATTTAAAATTAAATCATAATAGAGTCAACAAATTGTGCCTTTAAATTATCTATATAATGTAAAACTTACTAGTAATCTTAGATGTATGCACATCATTATAGTTTTAATGTATCATATTTCTCAACAATCCTTTTAGTTTCATATTATCTTTTAATTCGAGCACATTCAAGCCTAGCGAAACTACCAAGTAAATATAACATGGCATGACCGACTTAGTATGACATTTCAATTTATTTTAACAAATTAGACTTTCGCGAAACTAAATTGCTCGATCCATTTTGATATTACTAAGTTCATGTTTAGTAGAGACTAAAATTAGATGTTAGTATATCCCCTTTCCTTTAAAAGAGAGGATGCTAAGTTTACTATTCACCTCGTGCCCTCTCTTTCACACTTGAACTGATTATCTCCCACTTAAAATCTTCATTTTTTTGAATATGTGCCCGTGTTTGTCTTTTTTTGGTTGACTAGAATTCAACATCACACAATAGAGGCCCACTTCATTTAATGTTTGAAGCAATTGGTATGTTCATTTTCTCATTTGTCGTCCATTTGATTTACTGTTCATGTGAAATGTATCTCTCTTTCATACTTAAAACTGGTTATTATGTATTGTTATTCCACTGAAATTCTTGATTTTTCAAATACGTGTCTTGCCTGCCTTTTTTTTTTTTTTTACTAGAATTCAACATCATTGAGTAGAGGCCCACTTCATTTAATGTTCATATCAATTGGGATGTTCATTTTCTCATTTGTCATGCATTTGGTTAACTGTTCATCTGACGTATTTCATTTAGCCCCAGTTTGAAATCCCTTTTGAGGAGAATAAAAATTTTGGAATAATGATTGATGTGAGAATGCGTGGTGGAAAACTGATGAAAAGTTTTTGATTTCTGTGTAATATTATTTTATTTGGAGAATGTGTGGTTGCAATGAAGAATGAGAATGAAAAATTAATGGGTATCAAATGTGAGCTTAATATTCATTCAAATTGATCGACGTTCTCATATCTATCTTATCTCGATTTTTGTATCCATACATATCTTCTCTTTATCTTTAGGTGTACGTATATTTTTTCTCCATCTTCAATAAAAAAATATATATAGGTCAACAGGTCAACAAAAAAAATCACCAACTGTACCAGTGTTTTCGATCACCTTACTATCTGCAGTTTCATTTTGTATTATCTACCTCTTCGATTTAGTGTTAATTAAGAATTTTTTATGCTTGTTTGGTTTATATTCTCAGCCCAACTATTCAAAATAAGGAGATACTACTTGCTGGATAGGATACCAATTACCTAAGGTATATCAATCTGATAATTGCTGCATGCTAGATTTATTTGTTTCTTCACGTTTTTTTTTTCACTGTCCCAGGTATTCATTTCTTATGATTTGAGTTTTGATTTGTTGCTAAAATTGTAGTATGCGATTTTGATAGTTACATTTTTGTCCGTGTTGAATTTGAGCTTTAAATTTTGTATGTTTTCAAGTCGTTTTTAGTATTATATATTTACATGTCTTCCTTACTTCTATTTTTATATTTCATTTTGTCTCATATTATTTTTTACGATTCTTTTTGGCATAATGTTACTTAATTATAAGATATTAGAAAGTTTGAACACTTCAATATAATTTTCAACAATTTCTTCTAAGTAATTAATTATATTTTTACATTTTCTTTTCCGCGTATGAATAGTTCAATGCACTCATTAAGCCCATGTTTGAAACCCGTTTTTTAGGCCAAAATCTAATTCTTCTACAGTGTTTTCAGACATGTGTCCAATTTTTTTCCAATCACAATTCCAAAGTGGTGGGACCCACGCACTTAACGATCCAGTTTCATCTGACAACGTTCCCAAGAGAGTTGCTATAATTGACTTTTCTTATGCATATTAATTCTATTTTTCCAATATTGCCCTCCAAAACCGGAAACAAAATGACGGATGTTGCAATTATTAATGGCGGCAAAATCGAAAACAAAACACAATGGCTAGAATGACTAAAAAATTGGGATTCTGACACAATAATTGACTTTGGGGAGATTTGTCTGAAAACACTGTTGGATAATTAGTTTTTGGCCAAAAAAGGGGTTGCAAACACGGGCAAATATATAATATTTTTGAATTCTCTTAGTTTATACTTCTTTCATTGGAGTTGAAATATTGAAGAATTCTTGCCGCTAGCGTGATTGATATTTTGGAAACCTCTCTTCATGAAGACCATGTTATTTCTAACATTAATACTATATTTGAAAGTGGAGATGAGTCACACAGATCTTTCATTCGTCAACAACGAATTCAAAGAGAAATAGATAGACGAAGTAGATCTAAAAAATAGTTGTAATTTTCATAAAAGGAGAAATGATCTTATATTAACTGACCCTATGTTATCTGAAAATAACTTCTCCCTTGTTGTCCAACATTGTTGTCCAACAACATGAATCTATAGTGGATCAAAATTCTGACGACGTTTCAACTTTTCGAATCAACAAACATTTAATATTTTCAATTTTGAATATGAATTAGAAGACACTCTTAAGGAATTGAATATTTCATATGCCGCATATGTATTACCATCGTCAATTTATTGTACACATTGTGATGCACGTAAATTTTACAGAGAAAGTAAATGTTTTTGTTGTTCGAATGGAAAAGTTAAGCTCTTTATATGTGACTCACCATTTGAATTATATAATTTGTTTACTTCTAAAGAATTTCATTGTACGGAATTTAAAAAAAATTGTAAGGAGATATAATAATCATCTTGCTTTTACTTCATTTAGTGTAAAATACGACAAAGAATTGTTCAAGACTTATAAAGATATTTACACATTTAGAGTTCAAGGACAAGTACATCATTATGTAAGGGAACTTGTACCAAATAATAATATGCCTTCTTATATGCAATTATATTTTTATGATACAGAAAATGAAGTACAAAATTGAATGAAAATTTCATCAAATTTTGTTGAATCTACTTTAATATTCTTGAAATCTTGAAAAGAAATCCATACAGTAAATTTTTTAAATCTTTAAGTGATATATCTAATTTGCATGAACATCAAATACAAATATGATGCGATCCAAGACTTGATCAAATAATTTTTAATATTCCTACAATATTTCTAGTAGCTGCTATATGGGTCGAAAATGATGAAAAAGCTAATATTCGATCTTGTGATATTATCATATACGATCATTCTAATGATTCATATAAAGTTCATTATTATTATGGATGTTACGATCCGTTACAATATCCTTTACTTTTTTCATATGGAGAATCCGGTTGACATAAAGGTATTGAGAGATACAAAAGTATATACTTCCAATATGAACATATGTCCACATTTGATATTTTCCATAACACGAATACTTCTGCAATTGAATTTATTGAAAAAGAAAATGACGGTCAGTAAATATATTTACTACTAAAGGTTTATATTTTCGATACTATCTTACTTTATCAATGAATATTGAGTTTTGTTTCTCTTTTGGTTTTGTAGTACTTGGTCATGCAAAAACACGTACACATGTATTTTGTCGAGAGTACTATTCATATAAATTACAAATCAGAAATTCTGATAAGTCTGTATTACTTTATGCTGGTAGGTTATTTCAATAATATGTTGTAGATATGTATGTTAAAATTGAAACTGCAAGACTATACTATTTTCGCAATAACCAAAAATAAATTCGTGCTGAACTTTATCAAAGTATTGTAAATATTGTTCAAAATGGGGAAACAAGATAGTCTAAAGTGGGAAGAAAATTTATTTTACCACAATTCTTTACATGTGGACCTCGTGACATGTTAAGAAATATGGATGGAATGACTATTGTACAACGTTATGAAAATCAGATATATTTTTAACTATAACATGTAATCCAAATATTCTTGAGATTAGGCAAGAATTACGAATGAATGATGAAGTTCAAAACTGACCAGATTTAATTGTACGTACATTTAGAGCAAAATTAGAAGAATTAAAACATGATTTATACAAAAAAAAGTATCCTATGCCCTGTTATTGCACATATATTATGTAATCGAATTTATAAAAAAAAAAGGACTTCCTCATGCCCATATGTTAATAATATTTAACTCTGGAAATAAAATCACTTGTTCTCAAAATGTTGATAAAATAGTATCTTGTGAAATTCCTGACAAAAATAAATATCACTATCTTCATTCTAGTATTGTTAGACATAATATGCATGGTCCTTGTGGGAACTTAAATCCGAAAAATGTATGTATGGAAGCAAATAAAGGTTGGAAAAATAAATATTCTAGAAATTCTTGTAATAATACTATATTTGGTCAAAATTCATATCATTTATATAAACGTCGTAATACCAATTTTTCTGTTAAAGTTAGAGGCCAAATGTTAGACAATCGATGGGTTGTACCATATAATCTATATTTAAGTGCGAAATATGATTGTTATATTAATGTTGAAGTATGTTCTTCTATCAAAACTGTAAAATATATGTACAAGTATGTTTACAAAGGACATGATTGTATTAATTTTTCAGTTCTTACACATGACACAAAGAAAAATGTTGATGAAATTTCTACTTACCAATATACTAGATGGATATCTCCACCTGAAGTTATGTGGAGGACTTTTTCTTTTAATCTATCAAAAATCATCAAGTAACCTATGATAATGAAGATAATTTATGTAATGTTGTTGAGAATGAAAAAAAAAACAACGTTGACTAAATCTTTTAGAATGAATGAAGTAGATGAGTTTGCACATAAACTTTTGTATCGATATTTCCCAACACATTTTGTTTGGAATACAAATAAAAAAATTTGGAGTCGCTGGAAAAAACAAATTGTTATAGGACGAATTGTTATAGTAAATCCATTTGAAGGAGAACGCTATTTTCTTCGTGTTCTTATGAATCATATTCGAAGTTCTACATCATTTCAAGATTTACGAACTTCAAATGGAGTTACTTTTGTTACATACTGAGAAGCAGCACTTTTGCATGGTTTATTAGGTGGAGATAATCACTGTGAAGAATATTTATCTAAAACTATTATTTACGAAATGTCTACTTCTTTAAGACGTCTTTTTGCTACACTTCTTAGCCTCTGCAATCCTAATGATCTAAAATTATTATGGCATAAATTCAAATCTTATAGATTGATGATTACATACATGAAAATATTTCTTTACATGATACTGAATTGCAAGCTTTAGAGGATATTAATTGTATTTTAGAATCTGTAGGTAAAAATATAAACGACTATGAAATGGTACCATGCAATGTAAATATAAATAAAAATGATAGATTGAATATGAGACAACAAATTTGAATATTGATGAAAACTATATTTATGAGGCAAATTTAAATAATAAAAAATAAATTGTATATGATTTGATTATGGAAAAAATAACGTTGGGATTAGGTGGTACTTTCTTCATTGATGGTCCATGCGGCACAGGTAAAACATATTTATATAAAAGCATTGCTACGTACAGTACGATCTCAAAATTTAATTGCTTTAGCAACTGCGTCTTCTGGTGTATCTGCATCTCTTTTACTGGGAGGTCGAACTGTTCATTTAAGATTTAAATCCTTTTGGAAATAGTAGGTAAGGTAAGTTATTCTGTTAGTAAACAATTTGCTTTAGGAATTTTGTTGAAAATGTGTAAGGTAATTATTTGAGATGAAGCCCCAATGGTTAATCGATGTGCTGTTGAAACTGTAGATAAAATGTTAAAAGATATTAATGATTCTAATTTGATTTTCAGTGGTAAAGTGATGGTCCTTGGAGGAGATTTTGGACAAGTTTTACGTAGTATTAAAAGGAAAAAAAGAAGACAATCAACACTAACTTAGTTTTCACCTATGGCCTTTATTGACACATCTACCATTAGTCGAAAATATGAGGGCAAAATTCGATCCTACTTTTTGTGATTACTTATTAAGAATTGGTAATAAAACAGAACAACAACATTCTTGTAATTGATTCATCTTCCAAACGATATAATTATACCATTTGAGAATGAAATTACATCTTTGAAACTTTTAACACAACACGTTTAATGGCAAATCGAGTTATTCTTACACCTCGAAACAATTGTGTTGATCATATTAACAAAATCTTATTAGAACAAATCTCTGATCAAATTTTTACCTACTATAGCTTTGATGAAGTAGTCGATCAATCAGAACATCATTTGCAAGAAGATTTCCTGGACGGTTTAACTTCAAATGATATTCCACCACATGAGTTGAATCTTAAAGTGAATTGTCATATCACGTTGTTACGAAATATTAATCCTTCCGAAGGATTGTGCAATGGAACACGACTTACTTGTCGAAAATTTGAGAAAAATGTAATTCTTGCTGAAATTACATCAAACGAATATTATGGAAAAAATGTATTTTTACCAAGAATTCCTTTCTTACCAATTCAAAGTGATCATACTTCAATTCCATTTAAAAGAACTCAATTTCCAATTCGGCCGTATTTTGCAATGCAGATAAATAAAGCACAAGGACAAACACTTGATTTTGTTGGTTTATATCTTTCAAAACCAGTCTTTTGTTATGGTCGGCTTTATATAGCCTTATCGTTAGAACAAGCAAATATTTAAAAGTTCTACTTAAGTCGTCAATCGCTGAACCATTACACATGACATGTACCAAAAATATAGTATATAAGGAAGTTCTCTCACTGTAGATCAATAGAAACTATCATTGAACTACTATAGGTTTACCATGTAGAATTCAAATTATACTTTTATATTTTAATAGTGCTGTTATTTCATAGTATTTTACTATTTATTTTTAGCCATTATATTTTGTTTGACTAACTTCGTATTTTGTATTTTCTAATTTTTTAATATACAGATAACGAATGAATACAATGAGCTTCTAATTTTACAGCTTCAACACCAACCACATGTTAGTATTTTTTCCCACTTTTTCTTTCCTTTTTGCATATAATTGTTATTCAGATTTACTTTTAGAAGCATAAATTATATAGTTTCAATCTGTATTCTAACTACAATTTTGTATAAACCTAATTCTTTTTCAACTAAATTCGTTAGTGGGAAAATAAATTCTTGTTCATGACAATAAAATTAAAATTATTATTCCTCTCGAAACATATTATTTAAAAGTAGAAATTTTTAGTTTATTCTCTTTGTGGATTGAAAAATTATTATTGAGAAAATCACTTCTCTTAGCTACTATAAATCACAACAAAAAATTGAATAATGTAACCCTTTTTTTATTATTATTCTATACACTTATGAGTTTGCACATGTCTCTTTCTAATGACAATTTTTGTTTGTTAGTTTCATAAGTAGCTCTATATTGCAAATTGAAGAATCGAATATTCGTTCAACAGTGAATTCAATGTTTGTCCAAAGCACATATTACTGTTCTTAATCACTTTAAGGCACTCATTAATAGAATGTTGTTCTATCATGTTTACAAAATGGACCTAGAGACACATTCAATAGATCTAGGCTTCAAATTTTGTCTACTTAAAAATATTCATTTTGCTATTGTTTCATGTACAATGTTATACTTTTTTTAATATACTCCATAATTGTAGTATTATATTGTTCAATTTCCTTTAAGTTTTCAAACAAATAATAAAAGGTCACAAAAATATAATATCAATAATCCGATATGTATTTCTTTCATATTAAATTTGTTATTTAATACAAATGATTCATTCTTAATTTCATAATGTTTAATAACAACATTTTGACTATTGATAATTCTCAACTTTGAGGTAACATAATAAATTTAAGAATTCACCCAAAAAAAAAACCCCATGTATAAATCTTTTTTTTTTTTAAACAACCTTATTATCACCTTCCTTAATATCACTTCCGAAACAACAAAGCCTATCAAATGCGTATTTTCAAATAAAATATATATTCATCAAATACCCATCATAGATGCTAAACGTGTTCAATTAGCACTTATTCACATTATAATTTTTCAAATTTTACAGCATACAAATACGCATGAAAATAAAGTTGTATTCCTACAGAAAAATATATAATCAAATTTACGGCACTTTATTATCCCAAAAATATATTTCTTCTTTTACGAAATATTTAATGACATATGTTTATACTAAATGGATACATAAAATAGATATTTGTTAGGACACGTAGCTACATTGAAACTTCAGATTTTTAACTTTATCATTTCGAAAACTTTTAAACTTATAGACCCAAATTATTTATTTATTTATTGAAATTAAAATATCTATTCGATTTCTTAGGTCTTCTATAAATACCCTCACTTTATACTTCAGAATTGAAGTATCAAACAAAAGACATATATTACACTTCTCTTAAATATGACTGCACTATAAACTTATCCCACAAATTGCAATCTCAAAAACTAATTGGTCCGCAAAGTTAGTCATCACTAGAAAGCAATCACCAAAGATTGCTCATAATTCCACTACCAGATGACAAACTGTTCTCCTCATGGATTTAGAGGTACATATGTAGTAAGAACTAGATACTTTTTTAATTTTACTATGAATGTATATTTTGTTAGCACTTTCACGATTTTTATTAAACAGGGTAATGAGGTTACAACAACGTTGTATGATATAAACATTACTGCACTTAACGATCAACTTGAATTAGGGAAACCTATATTGTCTCAAATGCAACAGTAAAGGAGAACATAAGTCAGTTCAAAAGCTCATCTGATCAAAAAATCTGGACGATAATAGGAAGAACAAAGATTGAAGAACTGCATGAGAACAACTTAAACTTCGTTTTCTCACAATATCAACTTACTCCATTTCATGAACTAGAACACCACATGAATAAAAACATCAACATTAGTAAAATTTCTATCAAATATTTCTACAGTTATAAATATGATTTTGAAATATATTACACACAAAATAAATAAAATCATAACATTTTTTTTCAGGTGTTATAGGTGTAGCTGTAGATGTTAGACAAAAGAGAGTTATCCATACTCATTTTAGTACAGAAGCCACTCTTCAAGATGTCATATTGATAGATAAAGAATTCCAAAGAGTGACGCTAACCTTATGGGATAGTTTCGTCGAACGAGAATATCTTACCATTATTGCAAACCTGGCCAACAAACCAGTCATATGGGCTACTAACCTTAAGGTTTCTTCGTTCAATGGTATAAATACTAATCTTAAGTTTTTTCCATCTAAATTCATTTACTTTACAAAATTACACAATGATATACTAATTATTTTTTCTTCACTTCTATAGACATTACTTTATCAACCAAAACCAACAACACATTCTTCATCAATTCTGACGTACAGGCTATTACATACTACAAATATTGGTACCTAAAATAACTAACAAAAATAAAAAAAACATTACAGTCATATATAAGTAAATTTATATTTACTTTCTACAGGGTGGAAGCTAATAAAGAAACACTTGACAAATTTACACAAAATAAACATTTTGTTGCTGTCAGCCCACCGAAAGTATTACCTCCAACCGACGACAAATTCACACCAATTGCCGAGTTACTAGGAGTTCATCCAGAAGTACATGTCAAGCCATTCCGTCTAATATCCCTAATTAATATAAATGTGTTAGTTCTATATTTTATACGTACACATTACTATTTTTTAAACCTACTCAAACAGTAATGTTTTTTACAGAAAAGATTCTATTGGGTAAAAGTGCATTGGAAGATCAATTCGAAAAATCAAAAGTTCTGATATATGTCTTGCGACAACTACAACAAATTATCTAACACAAACTTTGGAGAAGTTCACAAATGCTGATTCTGTAAGTTTGAACATACAAAAGCTATCCCAAGGTAATTTACACTATTCAACATATATTGAAGTTTTACCTAATGCTACAACGTAGTTCAAAACTTGGGATAGTATATGCTTTGCAAAAAATTCATTCTCAGAGCAAATACTTTCGTACACTTACACGACAAATCTGGATCGTTAAATGCAAGCAACATAGGAAATGCTGCAGAAACATTATTACAAACTACTGGTAATGCCATAATGACCCATTTTCAAAAGGTAAAATCGAAGTTCTAACGTTCGTAAATATTATTTTCTTTACACTTGCTATGCAAACATATTTGCTCTATTGCAGGAACCAGATGTAGACATCAACAGTTTATGAAAATTGAAAGTGAAACAGATTTGCTATTTTATTTGAAAGTGACACAAAAGCAGCAAAATCCTTCTGAATGTCATTTTGAAATTATCTTTGCATCCGACTCTTCAGGGACAATCGTTGAAAACCAAACTTTTATTGCAATCAATGAAACAAATCATTTCGCTAACATACTTATTGTGAGCAATTCAGCTGAATAAGAAGAAAACGTAGACAACAAAGCCACAAAAACCAAAGGAAAGACGCAAACCTCAACTACTGAAGCGTTCCAAAATACACAGGCAGTAATTGCAACAAATCCAAAAAGGTGTCTCTTTCGATCAGATGATACTGCTCAAACAGATTCGAGACCACAAAAGAAGGCTTACAAATGTTCTTAAATCAGTGACATAACAATCTCCCCTTGCTCAAAAAAAATATGAATGAAGTTTACTTTCTTTTGTAGCAATAGACAGTAAAGATGACCTCACCTAATATGTCTGTGTACAAAACTCTCACGCAACAGTTTTCCACTTAAAAATAAGCTATTACTTTTGTGAGTAATAGGTGAAGAGGTTGTTTTGGGATTTTGTTTTTTGCAAATGTGAAAATTATAAGGAACGTTATCATATGCTATTATATCCTCTTTGTATATGTACTGCCATTGTATATAAACTTTTCTAATTTTGTGCATTTACAATCTATTCAGTTGGTATATTTAAATTTTAACTTTATACATTTTAGGTAATTTTAGTTAGAAATATGAATAGATTACAACGACATAGACTGCATGGCTATCAACAACTTACTATATTATGAATAAAACCAATCTTCTATTCCATTCTCTCTTTTCCTCGTAGATTCGGATGCTTTACTACTCAAGTTTTTCATTGCACGCGTAGCCTGTATTGCATGCATCAAAGTTTTAAAAAAAATTCAATTCATTTCAAATTATTATACACACCTCATTAATTAAAAAATCGTTATAAGATAAGAACAAGAAAAATGAAAAATACAAATTAGAAAAGGAACAAAACTCCCCGTATACGCATGAGGAGAAGCGAAATATTAGAAAAGGAACGAAACTACCCATACACGCACGAGGAGAAGCGATATCCCAGTGTGCGCACGGGGAGGCACCAACTCCTCGTGCGCGCATGGGTAGTAGCAAACTCCCCGTGGAGACACCAACTCCTCATGCGGGCACGGCGAAACACCAACTCCCAGTGCACGCATGGGGAGTGACGTTCATTCCCATTTTTTCCTTTCTTTTAAACGTCAAACGCAATTGAATCAATGAAAATATTAATTAAATAAATAAATACAAAAAATTTATTACATTATGCAAATTTCAAAAGTATACTTATTTTACAGATAATATATAAATTTTAAAAATCATCGCCTCAAACAATGTTAAAATGATAACCAATTTTAATTTAAACAACAAAAATTATTTTCGATACATTAATTGTTAATTTTTTAGGCATATTTTATTCTCCATTTCCAATTACTTAGAAATATATTCTCCCCATATTAACTACTAAGTATACATTATTTAACATATTTTAAATTACATAATATTCTTAATATTCAATTTTTTTCCCGTTTACAATTAAAAACAAACTTACTTTATAACTAGACATTATTTAACAAATCTTACATTACATAATCTTCACAATAAAAATAATCATATAATAATATCACCATTAATTTCCACGTACCCCTTCCTCACTTACCATGTCACTAATTCAACATACCAACTTATCAATCCTTTCACTCGTAAATTCAACAAATATACAACAACCACCAAACCCAACCACTTATTTAACTCTTGTTGCTATTCATCTTTTCAGGTAAAAAAAAAAAGGAAATAGAAAAACTATCTCTGTGTAAGACAAACCCACTTCTCTTTTCTACTTTGAATACTCTCTCTGTGTGAATATAATTCTAGGCACTCGGCTTTTAACCTTCTGCTAGAGAAAATGTATGTTGATCTTCATCTTACTCGTGTTCATTAATTTTATGTTTCCAATGATTTGATGGTTAAATGATTAATTTCTTTACTTATTGTTATTTATTGATCTATGCATTGTTTAATTGTTTGATTTCAAAACTTTATATCCATTTGTGAAATATCAGGTATCAGGATACTACAATAAATTGTGATATAAATACAACAAATTAGTATTCATCATGTACCGTTTGAATCATGTTGTCTTTGCAATTGTACCATTCATCAAGCTTTCGCTGGTAATACGATTTTAGCAACTTCAATGTTAAATTTTAGGTTTCAAGTAGCCTTCTAATAGAGAATTGGTTATTGTGAAACTCTATCCATCTTGTTGGTGAAGTGTCAGATATTACGAGTAATACAAAAAATTGTGATTAATGTTTTTCTCTCTTGTTATTTGATTCAAGAAGAGTGGATGAAGTAAGTGCAAGTATAAATTCTATCATTCAATACAATTTTATTAGTAATACATTTAACATATTTATATAGTATTTTCCTTACATTTTATACAAATGTATTTGGAATACATATTTCAACCAAGCCAATGGTATTCTGTTGACATAACTCAATATCATAATCATCAGTATCTTAGGAATTTTGTAGAGCTCATCAATGCAGAACAGCAAGCAGATTTGATGGGTAGTAACTTCCATGAATTTATATGTATCGAAATGGAGAATAAAAAATATGCCTCAAAAGCTAACAATTAATGTATCGAAAAGAATTTATGTTGTTTAAATTAAAATTGGGTGTCATTATAATCTTGGTGTGGCGATAATTTTTAAAATTTATATACTATCTGCAAAATAAGTATAAGTTTGAAATTTACATAATGTAATAAATATTTTGTATTTATTTATTTAATAAATATTTTCTTTGATTCAATTGCTTGGTGGTTGTTGTATATTTGATTGAATTTACGTATGAAAGAGTTCGTATGTTGGGGTTAGTAGGATGGTAGGTGAAAATGGGTAGGTGGAAATTATTGATGATATTATTAATATTATTATATGATTATTTTTATTTTTATTTTTATTGTGAAAATTATGTAATGTAAAATTTGTTAAATAATGTCTAGTTAAAAAGTAAGTTTGTTTCAAAATATTAATTAAATATATAATACAAAATATTTATTATATTATGTAAATTATTTTTGATACATTAAGTGTTAATTTTTGAGGATAGTTTTATTGTCCATTTCCAATTACGAAAAAATATATTCTCCCCATATTTACTACTAAGTATACATTATTTAACATATTTTAAATTACATAATATTTTCAATATTCAATTTTTTTTTTCTCATTTACCATTAAAAACAAACTTACTTTATAACTAGACATTATTTAACAAATCTTACATTACATAGTCTTCACAATAAAAATAAAAATAAAAATAATAATAATAATCATATATTAATAGTAATAGTAACACCATTAATTATCACCTACCCTTTCCTCACCTACCATGTCATTAATTCAACATACCAACTTACCAATCCTTCCACTCGTAAATTCAATCAAATATACAACAACCACCAAACTCAACCACTTATTTAACTCTTGTGGCTATTCATCTTTTCAGGTGTAAAAAAGAAAAGAAACAGAAAAACTATCTTTGTGCATGACAAACCCACCTCTCTTTTCTACTTTGAATACCCTCTCACTATGAATATAATTCTGGGCACTCAGCTTTTATCCTTCCGCTAGAGAGAAGGTATGTTGTAATGTTGATCTTCATCTTACTCGTGTTCATTAATTTTATGTTTCCAATGATTTGATGGTTAAATGATTAATTTCTTTACTTATTGTTATTTATTGATCTATGCATTGTTTAATTGTTTGATTTCAAAACTTTATATCCCTTTGTGAAATATCAAGTATCAGGATACTACAATAAATTATGATATAAATACAACAAATTAGTATTCATCATGTACCGTTTGAATCATGTTGTCTTTGCAATTGTACCATTCATCAAGCTTTCGCTGGTAATACGATTTTAGCAACTTCAATGTTAAATTTTAGGTTTCAAGTAGCCTTCTAATAGAGAATTGGTTATTGTGAAACTCTATCCATCTTGTTGGTGAAGTGTCAGATATTACGAGTAATACAAAAAATTGTGATTACTGTTTTTCTCTCTTGTTATTTGATTCAAGAAGAGTGGATGAAGTAAGTGCAAGTATAAATTCTATCATTCAGTACAATTTTATTAGTCATACATTTAACATATTTATATAGTATTTTCCTTACATTTTATACAAATGTATTTGGAATACATATTTCAACCAAGCCAATGGTATTCTGTTGGCATAACTCAATATCATAATCATCAGTATCTTAGGAATTTTGTAGAGCTCATCAATGCAGAACAGCAAGCAGATTTGATGGGTAGTAACTTCCATGAATTTATATGTATCGAAATGGAGAATAAAAAATATGCCTCAAAAGCTAACAATTAATGTATCGAAAAGAATTTGTGTTGTTTAAATTAAAATTGGGTGTCATTATAATCTTGGTGTGGCGATAATTTTTAAAATTTATATACTATCTACAAAATAAGTATAAGTTTGAAATTTACATAATGTAATAAATATTTTGTATTTATTTATTTAATAAATATTTTCTTTGATTCAATTGCTTGATGGTTGTTGTATATTTGATTGAATTTACGTATGAAAGGGTTCGTATGTTGGGGTTAGTAGGATGGTAGGTGAAAATGGGTAGGTGGAAATTATTGATGATATTATTAATATTATTATATGATTATTTTTATTTTTATTTTTATTGTGAAAATTATGTAATGTAAAATTTGTTAAATAATGTCTAGTTAAAAAGTAAGTTCGTTTCTATTTACAATTAAAAACAAACTTACTTTTTAACTAGACATTATTTAACAAATTTTACATTACATAATATTTACAATAAAAATATACGATGATATTAATAATATCACCAATAATTTCCACCTACCCATTTCTCACTTAACATCCCACTAACCCCAACATACCAACTTACCAACCGTTCCACACGTAAATTCAATCAAATATACAAGAATTACCAAGCAATTGAATCAATTAAAATATTAATTAAATAAATAAATAAAAAATATTTATTACATCATGTAAATTTCAAACTTATACTTATTTTACATATAGCATATAAATTTTAAAAATCATCGCCACACGAAAACTATAATGACACCCAATTTTAATTTAAACAACATAAATTATTTTCGATACATTAATTGTTAGCTTTTGAGGCATATTTTTATTATCCTTTTCAATACATATATATGCATGGAAGTTACTACCCAACAAATCTGCTTGATGTTCTGCATTGATGAGCTCTACAAATCCTAAGATACTGATGATTATGATATTGAGTTATGCCAGCAAAATACCATTGATTTGGATGAAGTATGTATTTCAAAGACATTTGTATAGAAGGTAAGAAAAATACTATATAAATATGTTAAATGTATGACTAATAAAATTGTACTGAATGATAGAATTTATACTTGTACTTATTTCATCTACTCTCTTTGAAGCAAATAACAAGAGAGAAAAACAGTAATCACAATTTTTTGTATTACTCGTAATATCTGACACTTCACCAACAAGATTGATAGAGTTTCACAATAACCAATTATATATTAGAAGGCTACTTGAAACCTAAAATTTAATATTGAAGTTGCTAAAATCGTATTACCAGCAAAAGCTTGATAAAGGGTACAATTGCAAAGACAACATGAATCAAACGGTACATGATGAATACTAATGTGTTGTAATTATATCACAATTTATTGTAGTATCGTGATACCTGATATTTCACATATGGATATAAAATTTTAAAATCAAACAATTAAATAATGCATAAATCAATAAATAACAATAAGTAAAGAAATTAACCATTTAACCATCAAATAATTGAAAACATAAAATTAATGAACACGAGTAAGATGAAGATCAACATACCTTTTCTCCAGTAGAAGGTTAAAAGCTGAGTGCCCATAATTATATTTATAGAGAGAGTATTCAAAGTAGAAAAGAGAGGTGGGTTTGTCTTGCACGAAGATAGTTTTTCAGTTTTTTTTTTTTTACCTGGAAAGTTGAATGATAACAAGAGTTAAATAAATGGTTGAGTTTGGTGGTTGTTGTATATTTGATTGAATTTAAGAGTAGAAAGATTGGTAAGTTGGTATGTTGAATTAGTGACATGGTAGGTGAAAATTAATGGTGTTATTATTAATATTATTATATAATTATTATTGTGAAGATTATGTAATGTAAAATTTGTTAAATAATGTTTAGTTATAAAATAAGTTTGTTTTTAATTGTAAATGGGAAATTTTTTGGAATATTGAGAATATTATGTAATTTAAAATATATCAAATAATGTATATTTAGTAGTAATTATAGGGAGAATATATGTTTCCGTAATTGTAAATGGAGAATAAAAATATGCCTAAAAAACTAACAATTAAAGCATCGAAAATAATTTGTGTTGTTTAAGTTAAAATTGGTTGTCATTATAATCTTGTTCCGGCGATGATTTTTAAAATTTATATATTATCTGTAAAATAAATATAATTTTGAAATTTACATTATGTAATAAAGATTTTGTATTTATTTATTTAATTAATTAATATTTTCATTGATTCAATTGTGTTTGACATTTAAAAGAAAGGAAAAAAGGGAATGAACGTCACTCCCCGTGTGTGCACGGGGAGTTTGCTTCTCTCCGTATTTCATATTGAATTCAATAGTAGTAATATGAACAAAAGCGCTATTGAAACTATCAAATCACATACAAGTTTCATAATTTAACATTTAAGACAATTTCAAAAATCCTGATGGTATTCATACTATTCAACTTAATGTAAAAGAGTTTACTTAGAATTTGTAAGAAATTTCTCAAAAACAGATGGAAGTACAGAAGGATAATATGTCGAAAACGTTGATGTTATATCATCCTCCTATAATTCCATCCATCTCTGTATAATTCCATGTATGTTGTATTGGCTTATTGATTCTAATAAGATACAATTAGGTTTTGATTATATGAAGAAATGTTTCCATGTTTTGCTATTTCTTCACATACTTTATTTTCAAATACTGATTATAGATAATATATTGAAATATCTCACTTATATAAACCATAAATTTACCATAATTTTATCCATGTTCTACTATTGATGAAAATACATTTTTTCTATTTATGGTAAATATAATATGGTAATATTGGGAAAAAAAAAAAAAGAACTTCTCCACTGTTCGTTGTTACCAAACAATAGAGCAAAAACATTTCACTCATTACATCATAATTATTACTCACATGTCGTTTTGTTAATAGAGCAATTCATTAAAACATTGGCCATTCCAATTTATGTTGGAGAGAACACTTTATAGTATTTATTTTATTGTACAAAATGTATTCGACTTCTTATCATATATTTATACACATTAAATTAAATCTTTTTGTAATACAAACGATCAATACAATATATTCAATTTAATGTACAACTCCTCACTATGCAGCCAATATGTTACACATGTGCTCTTCTTAAAAATACTCTCCTCATATTACCATTACTAATACCCTATGTAACTAACATCATCCTTATAACATTTTACTACTTCCCATATCAATTTCTACAAAAGAATCTGTACAAACTTGCCAAACTTTCCAAATAAATGTACATTTTCTTAAATATTAGACACTAATATTGTCTCAAAAAATATTATCACCCGTGCATCGCACGGGCCAAAACTAGTTTTGATAAAAAGTACGAGGACTCAGACCAGAAGTCCACGGTATCAAAAAAGGGTAATGAACCAATTAAAATGATATTTTTGTTCTTCCAAGGTCGTTATATCAGTTAATAGACTGAAAGGATAACCCCAATTCCTCCACCATCCATGGCTTCTTCCACTATGCTCCTTTTGCCTCATCATCCATTTCACTCTCTCTCTTTCTGCTCACGCACACCTCTCTTCTCTATCAAAACCTACCCCAGAACAGCCGGCGGCGGCAGACTCTCGATCTCGGCCTCATCTCGTGCTTTACACGCTCTGATATTTGACTGTGACGGTGTGATTCTAGAATCCGAACACCTCCATCGCCAAGCATACAATGATGCCTTTACTCATTTCAATGTTCGCTGCCCCTCTCCGTCTTCCTCTCAGTCCCTCGTTTGGAGCCCTGAATTTTATGATGTGCTGCAGAATCAAATTGGTGGTGGGAAGCCTAAAATGCGATGGTTATTTTTTATTTCCCCCTTCTCTATTGTTGAAATTTTGCTGCACTTTTGCTTTTCCTCTCGTTTTCGTTTATTTTTGCTGAAAATTGGGTGTTGTTTTCCCTTTCATTGCTTTGGCTAAAGGTATTTTAAAGAGAATGGTTGGCCGACTTCGACAGTTTTTGATGCGGCTCCGGAGATTGATGAGGATAGAGTAAAGTTGATTGACATTCTTCAGGTATCCATTTTTGGATTTCACGTAAATTCCTACAGATTTTGATTGGATTTGTCTAGCATATAAATGCATGAACTTGGCCTTAAGACCTCCCTTAAAGGGAGGTCAGATGTTCAATTTCTGGGGACGCCACCCAAGTAGCATGAGCCTCTAGTGCATAAAGAAAGAGTGACACGTGAATATTTCATTTTCTTAAGTTGATTTTTTGTTTTGGATTATGTATAATGTGCATGTAGTGAAGCCATATTTAATCTTTCTCAAATCATAATTCAATTTAGCATACAAGTCTTGGGCAGAAACACTACATGCTCAGGGAATTCAGCATTAGAATCGGAAAATTCTTTTAATTTTGAAACAACTACATATTAATTCAGATTCTAAGGTTGCAATTCTATTCCACCAAAGAGTATATTTGCATGTGACAGTATGTTGTGGGAAAATTAGACCTTTTGACTTCTAAAGACAGGTTTACCTCTCCTGTATAAGCCAACGTCTTAACATGAAGTCTTGAGCTCAGTTGATTGTTGAGGCAGTAGCTCTGGGTCGAGAGCTGTATACTTACCTTATTGTTGGTGTAATGTAGAAAAATTAGACCTCTTGACTTCTAAAGACAGGTTTCCCTCGTGTATAAGTCGATGTCTTAACCTGATTTCTTCAGCTCAGTTGATTGTTGAAGCAGTAGATCTAGATCGAGAGCTGCATACTTACCTTATTAATGGTGAGTAACAAGTAAGTAACGCCCTTGGGGGAGGAACAACAGCTGGAAACGGCTGTTCCTGTAGGCTGAGGAGCAGAAGGACGAATCTACCAAAGAGGCTCGATTCTTGGGGCATCCCGTATTAGGAAGCAGGTCGTAAATATAAGATAGAAAAAATTCTTAGTGTTCACAATTTATGCAGATTATGTTCTGCAGGACTTCTAACTATTTGGTTGTCCTTGTTCTGACCTTTGTTATGTGCATTCTCATGTATGCTGTTGTACTGTTAACTTGTATGCATATCGGTATATTTTGTGGAAATGAAATTGTCTATTATGAGTATATGGTATGCTAAATAAGCATATGGTTCCATTTTCTATTTTCGAAAGCTGCAGAATTTATGGAGAAAAGCATTTGATACTTGTGCAGGACTGGAAGACTGAGAGGTACAAAGAAATAATCAAGTCTGGAACTGTAAGGGAACACATGTAGTAATTGATTGTTGATGTGAGAAATTATTTTTATTTATTTGTTTCTTTTTTAGCTTTATAATAATTAATTGAAACAATGAGCATTGTAATTACTTTGGCAGGTTGAGCCTAGACCGGGTGTTTTGAGGTTGATGGACGAGGCAAAGGCTGCAGTAAGATGAATCTTAACTTGTAATGCTATTATGATTGTTTGGACCTGCACCTTTTCATCATTAGTTTAGTTGGGTATAATGGTACTCTACTTATATTTCCACCATTGATATTACGCATTCCCTTTTTCTGTATATGAAAAACACATTAGTTGAATTTCAGTTTTCCATAAGAAATTCTCTCTTCACAGAGTTTTCCTTTTCCTTTTATCTTTTAGGGTAAAAAGCTAGCTGTTTGCTCTGCTGCAACTAAAAGTTCAGTTATACTGTGTTTGGAAAATCTCATTGGAATGGTAAGAGTTCTAATTTTACTTCTTAATTTTTTTGCGGGAACTGTTTGGTATTTTGATCCTTTAACTGGTTCTCCAGTTAGATCTAAATAAGCTCAGTTTTCCATATATGAATCTTGAAACTAGTAGTGCATGAACTTTTAAAGTGACAATAAAGTCTCTCAAACATTTTTTCAAAGCTTGAATTAGTGGGATCATTAAACTAATTTTTAGTTCTCATGCATTAATTTTTCTTACGAGAAGCTGAACTTGAAATTGTTAAAATAAAACTTAGATTGTTTTTGTTGTATTAAACTAATCGTTACTTTTTGTGTTTAGTGATTTTAAGCTAACTAAATTTATATAAATACTGAACTAATAAAGGAAATGATAAAATAGATAGCCATCCAATAGTATCATTCATGTACTTTATTCTTAACATGTACTATCATTCCTTTGAACTAAAATAAGTTAATTTCCTTGACTCCTTTCCTTAATCTTTCTTGCAAAATTTTTGAGTGGTTCAGCATTGGTAAAACTGCAAAAATCCTTCACTTATATCTTGGACCCCATGTAGTTCCTTTCCATGGATAATCATTCAATTGAGCCTAATGGGATATGTAAGAACTTGCCACATAAAATCTTGTTTCGATACAAACTAGCTAGATGAAGTTTGTCCAGAGCTAGTCCAGTCCCGAGCATGATCTTACCTCTAATATAGTTTCTTTCCTATCTTGTTCATAGGAGCGGTTCCAAGGTCTTGATTGCTTCCTTGCAGGTATGCTCAGCAATCTGAGAGAATAACTTTGTGTACTATGGAAAATTACTTACTGAAAAAATTGACATTCCAATTATTGTGAATCTTGTTTTGCCTCTGAAAGTGACTGTGTATATTCTTATGTTGTGTTACTTTGACTGATAAACTATTGCTTGCTGTTGGAATTGGTTAAGTATAGAATTATGGAAAAGTGACTTTCATTTCAACTTCGGCCAAATATTCGGATTTGATTCGTTGAGTAGATCGTTGTGGTATATTTGGAATGTCAAATCCAATTCTGGATGAATGAGAAATTGCGGTTTAAAGTTGGAAAGGAAAGAGAGGAGAAACTGGCTGAAAGTTATCTAACTTCGCTGCTCGCCTAATGCTCGAGCGGTGAGGCTTTTGCTCAAGTGACATACGAGTGACAGACTCTCTATTTCTGACAGCAAAAGTTGCGACTCTTGGCAAAGGTTGCTGACTTTAGAGGCGTGTCTCTTCACTCACAACCTTTCCTTCTCTATAAATAAAACTTGTGTGACGTCCATTACTTCATCCAATGATATACAATCATAGCATAAAATAAATCTCACATTTTCTTAGCTAAAACTCTACATAAAAAAACTGTTTTTTTCATGCAAAGGGAGTACAAAAAACCCATCTTTTGGCTCGTTATTCTTGTGTTTTGGAGTGTTACAAACATAAGAAGATAGTCGTTGTATCTTGGGAGTTGATTGCCATCATCCGTATGTACCGTTGTAGAGCAAAATCGACTTAAGGACAAAGAGTTCAACTCTTTCTTCGACTTTGCATCCATTTTCTCTTGGTGTTACTTTGTCCTATTCATTGGCATTTTTCTTTGGTGTTTTATTACTCGTTTCTTTGCCGTTACTCTGTTCAATTTTTATAAGGTTGGTAATTTCAATTTTGGTTTTAAAGTCATCACTCAAATCCATTTTTTTATCAACACTAGCTACTCTAGTTCATTATGAATAATTGTTGTATCCTTGTTAAATAATTTCTATGTAATCGTACTTTTATAGGTGATGACGTGAAAGAAAAGAAACCCGATCCTTTGATTTATATAACAGCCGCTGAGGTATTTGTTGTGGCAATGTATCACTCTAGTTTCTTAGATGGAAACCGCTGATTTATAATTCTGCCCTTTACTGTAACCGTGCTGTGCTTTGACATATGTTATGGTTCACAGAGATTGGGGGTATCAGAGAAGGATTGTATGGTAATAGAAGACAGCGTCATCGGACTACAGGTTGATTTCATAAAAGTGATTGATTTAGAAATATGATATGAATGCCTTCTGATATTTGCTACTAATGGTTTAGACCTCAGGACACTTAGGGGAGGTTGAGAAAATAAGTTTTCATGTGATGAAAAACTTTTATATTCTTTCCTTGTTTATTCTTTCCCCTATAGAAACTTCTATATCCACCTATCAGTATTCCCCCTTTGGGCGCTATGCTCAAACTCAAGTCTAACCTCGGCTGTTTTCTTCAGGCTGCAACCAGAGCAGGAATGTCCTGTGTGATTACTTATACGTCGTCCACAGCTAACCAGGTAACGCATTGCCTTTTGTGGATTAAATTATCACACTCAAGTTAGATTAGGAGTTGTTTATGAAACTTTGTGGCCGTTGAAGACTAAATTTAAACAAAGAAATGTGTCACGAACAACATAAGCTTTTATAAGAGGTGGTTCAATATCATGCCAAAATAGCAAAAGTCTGGAGTTAAAAAACTGTGCATTTCTCAGGCATTCGAAGGGGTAAAAGGATTTTGATCTCCATGTGAACGAGCATTTTGAAGACTCCTACCCTCTTTTTAATAGCTTAAATTCATAGACGAGGTGGTTCAATACTAACAAACGATAATGATAATCACTAGGAGTCAAAAAAACGGATATAGCTAGATCAAAATGGACTTGATTGATTTTTTCTTGTACTTCAAGATCGACTAAATGACTAAATTGGTCATTTTCTAATCTAATATAGGATTTCAAAGAGGCAGCAGCAATCTACCCGGACTTGAGTGAAGTCAGGTAAGATAACGATATAAATTCTTGTATATTTCTGATATCATTTAATCAATTTTGTCATCCCGGTAATTGGTTTTGTCCATACAGATTAAAAGATTTAGAGTCATTGCTTCAAAAGGTTGCTACTGCTAATTAAGGAGCCTGCTGTTCATGCAAAACTCTCCTCTTGAATCGTATATGAATCGAGATATCTCTACATTTTTAGTTTGAATTCCTATGTTGTTGTGTTCATTGAATATAGTAGCTATTCCTGTGAGATTGACAAACTTGTCTACAAGATGTAAAGTCAAGGCAACTCAGGTTCATTGTTTAAATGTGATAATGTCCTGTCCTGAGAAATTATATTGGAATAAGAATTCCTCAATTTACATGGTTATTTTCTCACTGTTTTCGTGACTTTTACTCAATTTTCCACTGTCATTTGATGGATGTTTTAGTTTCTGAGTTTTTCCAAAATAATTTTTCTTTCGTAAGGATTTGTAATATAATGTCATCAATTTGAAAGATACATTACGAAAGGAAGACTTTGATATTTGGTATGTTTTGTATAGATTTTAAAATTAATTGTTGACTTTTACTTAGATAATATTTAGATTTTAATACCCATCGAATAGGAGCTTAGTTTGTTATTCTGTGCTAGTGCTGCTAATACTGTATATGATAACAGGAAACTTTAACAGCCATCAATTAATAAATTTGACGTCGATTATTTACCAAAGTTCAGATCTAAGGCAAAAGATGTTTCATCAATAAATAAATTTTGACTTTTCTTCTTTTTAAGTTAAATAAATTAGTACACGCAACCTGTCAACAATCCGTTGTAGTCTAGTTGGTTAGGATACTCGGCTCTCACCCGAGAGACCCGGGTTCAAGTCCCGGCAACGGAATTACTTTTTAATTCTTTCTCTTTCTTATATTTTATTGGGGCGGACAATTGTCGATTGGGTTTGAGACTGACCCAATTAAATCTAAGATTTTTTGGAGCCAGTCCAGTAAATTTTCTTGGCTCACCAATCCAAATCTATTTATTTTTTACTGACTATACACTCAGAAAACCACTTAGTGCATTTGCAGCCCAATATATATTTTCAAGGAATTTTTTATATTAGGAAGTAACACTAAAATGAGGTCCTTAACAAATGTAGCACAATTTTGTGAAATTTTCACTCATTTCTGTTGAAATTAGATGGAGGCTGCAACGTCGATTGCTGCTGACTGACAATATTGTCGTCAATAATCGTTTATGGAGGTTAGTCAATGATCATTGACGATATAATTGTCGATAATTATGTTAGAATAACCGACTTCTCAATAATATAATGTAGAAAAAAATAAAATGATATTTGATAAGACGTGTGTGATCACGCACCCATACTCGTGTCCAATCAACAACAAAAAAGGAAAAAATACAAGTAAAATTGCACGTACTCAATATTCAATCCCATGCCACACACTAATAAATCACCATATCAAACTAGGAAAATAAGGAATCTCTTTCGAGGTCGGAAAAGACTCGAAAGCATCTTAATCATCATCTTCTTCCCCCGACCAAATAATTTTGAACAAAGCGTATGTTTGACAGAGATTTCGAGCGAAGATAATTTTTTGGGCGGAAAAGGCTATCCTGAATATTAACGAATTCAGAATGTGAACCCCCCAAAAATTACGAATGTAACCCCCAAAATCTTAGGACAGAAGATAGCAATTGCTTTGCACAAGGGTAGTTTGGTACTTGAAACATATACCCAAGCATGGAGCGACTTCATGTTGTGTAGTTCCGTAGTGATCACCTAAACTCAATAAAGGACTGACTGGGATAAGAATCAGTTAAAAACCGCTAGAACCCCTCAAAGATTGCTCGAACTAGGCAGGTTGTGTGTGAAATGAAACATGGATGGAGGAAGAGAGAAATAAATTTAGAACAATGGGGCAAGATAAACATCCCTGAGAGTATATAATACGAATGTTTTAAAACTCAACCCAGTTACCAAATCTCAGAAAAACCTCTTAAATGGTAAGAATCAGATAACAGCACAACATCAAAGGGTTTATCCAAGACAATGACAGAGAACGAAGAACACATAATAACAGAATGACGAGATTACGAAAGAGCACAGTTCACAAAAATAAGCTCCACATAATCCTCAGCTCTCAACTACACATGAAGATACGGTTCATACCTTAACATGATCCAAGAGCCATCATCACTCACAAAAATATGTACACGGCCTTCAGTTACAGGTACTTCTTTGTTTTTTGACATTAATATGAATTAAGAAACACATTACATCCAAAACCTAAAAAAAATTCATGTATGCACAATATATTCAGAAGAATTAAGAAACTTTCAACATTTTTTGCCGAATATCAATCACTGTTACCGTAGATTCAAGCAAAGTCAGCATTGAAGTGATATCAGAATAAGATTCTCACATGTTTCAGAAACTAGTGAAATCTCAGCAGGTGGATACAACATTAATAAGTTCCATTTCACACCGAAGGCTTACTTCTAAAGCACGAAACAAGCAGCATATACCTTGTAAATACAAATTCCTAACTTTCTAAATGTTTATACCTTAGTCTTTGAGGCATCAAACAACCTTTCTTCCCTTCTTGTCACTGTAAGAGTGTGCATACTACACCTGGGGTTGAGTTCAAGAGTACTAAGAAAGTTAGGTTTTCTTTGCTTCTTTTGGCCCTTAATTGTTAAAAAGAGAGATATCAAAGAACGGACAAACATCATACATGCTTGTTTAAAAAATAATCACATCGAAAGTTAAAAGAAAAAACAAAATAAGCTGTAAAAACTCAACCTTTACAGCTGAAAAAAAAAGTATTGAAATAAAAGGTAATTCATCCACACCATAGTCAAATTACCCAGTCTGACCCTAAGCCAGTAAGGCACTAGGTGTCACTGTATCAATAAATGGTTGGACTGACTTTAGCAACATATATATATTAGAAAAATTGTTTTGAAGGCATAGATATTTAACTATACTCCAAAGTCTGAAACGAAGTTCAATTGATAATGGCTGCTCAGATAAAACAACTAGAAGAATAACAGACTGACTCTATATTCTAATTCTTAGTATTCCAGATTGGCAGTCACTCATTTCAAAGAAGTTAAGCTGGTGGATAGGACAGAAAAACTGAACTGAGGCACCATAGAAAAAGCATCAAGAATTGGAAAAAATTAGGGAGATTTAAATTTATATAAACTAAAACATATAAACATGGCATCAAAACACATAGCAATCAAGTTTAATAAACAATGAAGTATCGTACAAATACAATTCAAAATCAACTAGAAAAGTAATTAATCCTAATATTTTTTTGTGTCATGATTTTGAAGCACCTTCTTTACAAAATGAAGCATGCAATAAGAAACACAATCTTGGTCTATGGAAAAAAAACTAAAAATACTGTTCTCAATTCATTTATCTGGAATTCGAAATATCCATAGTCTGATTGCACTCATTATCGGGTAAAACCGACCAATTAGGAGATTGCACTGCTCCGACCATAGAAAATCATCCACATTTGCCCAGTCACCTGTCTCATCACCGAGATTTGCTTCCTCAAGATCCTTTTCAATCCCTTCATAGTTGAGGCAATACGGCGCAAACCTAACCCCATTGCAGTCCTCAATTATTGGCCTACTCCTTACCCGAAGATAGAAGGGAAAATTACAAAAATCAGGTGTAAAGTTTACATCAATTCAAAAATTAGGGTGAAAGTTTAATTGTTTAAAAATCAGGTATTTTATTTTATATATCAAATCCTAAATCTATCCAAACCCTAATCTATCTCAACTATCTCTCTCTCCCCCACCATTTCTCTCCCCCCTCTCCCCCGTCCGCCGCCGCCGTGCCTCCACCTCCCTTCTCCCTTCCCCTCCCTAGCAGCGTCGAGGCGCTGCTGAGCAGCGCAGGAGCGATGTGAATCGCTGCTGCGATTCACAATAGCGCCTTGCAGCACTGCTGCTGTGAATCATAGCAGCGCTGCGAGGCACTACTGCTGGGAATCGCAACAACGATTCGTAATCGCTGCTGCGATTCCCAACAGTAGCACCTCAATTGCTGCTGTGATTCGACCGTGGCTGTGGTGTGTTGGTGGCTGTGGTGTGTGTGGTTGTGGATGGTCTGTGGTGTTAGGTGGATCTGGTGTTGGTTGTTGGATGGTCTGTGGGTGTTGGGTACAGTTGTTAATGGTGGTGGCGACGACGATGGCGATGTGGTGGTGAACCATTAAATAGTTAATATGTGAGTGGTTGGTGGTGGAGGTTATTGTTCGTAGATTGGATCTAGGAGTTGTGAACTTTTTTCATAGCGATGCCGTGGTGAGTGTGCGTGCTGTGGGGTGCGGTGGTGGTGGCACTGTCTGTGCGGTGGTATTTACTTGATATGGTGCAAAGTCCATTTTGCCCCCTTTTTATTTGTCAAAAAAAAAATGATTAAAGGGTATTTGTGTTATATAATTTTAATACAATTATTATTATTATTATTATTATTATTATTATTATTATTTTTAAATGTTGAAAATAATAATTAATCAATTAATTAAAATAAGAATAAAAAAATTAAAAATATAACTAACACGATTAAAAATTAAAAATTGCAATGATATTTCAACTTCATATTTAGTAATTTAATATATTTTAATTGTATTATGTTTTAATAATATATTTATTAATGAATTTAATATATTTATTAATTTAACGTAATCATTTATTTAGTAATTTATATATTTCTAAAATAAATAAATAATATTCGAATAAATAAATTACTAATAATAAAAAATAGAAGAAATGATTAAACATTGTTCATTTGGTTTAATGATTGGAGAGAAATTTTAATTTGGTGCAAAATGGTGCAAAATTTGGTGCAGCGCTGGAAATGACATTGAACCCAATAATGTAAATTCCCCATTTTGTCCATGCATATCACTCTTATCAAATTCCTTAATTAATACCTCCTTCTCTTTGTCCCTAAACCCTGGCGACATGCTCAAATGCTCAAATCCCAAATCTTCCGATCCTGCATTCAAGTTCTTCTCAGAGACGGCATTGTCCAAAACTAGATTAGCAGATTTTTTGGAGAGTTTATTTTTGAAGGAGAATTTTTTCTTGGGGATAACAAGGGATGTGACATCATCTAGGGACTGTTTCAGATCGGTAATGGTTTTGAGGCACGTGCGAACTTCATAGGATGGCAAGAAGTAAGAATTCTCGGCGATGAGCTTTTCGAGGTCAGATATTGAGACGGAGATCTTATCGAGGTCGGGTTTTGGGTTTGAACCCAAGCAGGGGTTTTGGTTTTGCTGTTGGTGGATCTGGGAGAGGCAGGACTCAATGGAGACTTTATATTGAGATAATTGGGAGAGGCTCGACCCGAGTTTGAATATTATATTTTTCATTTTTTTAAGAATAATACGTTCCTTTTAAAAATGATGATAATTTTTTTTCTTTTTGTTTGATAGAAAACTTAAATTTGAAATTAACTTTAAACGAGTGGAATAGCGGGGTGGGGATCATGTTCCCATATTTGTTTTGTGCCCATTTCAGGACAACGACAGTTGTCCCATCCCATTTCGTTGATCCGATTAGGCAGGTAATCCCCTTTCTGATAGAAAATCGGAAAAGGATTATCGATCTAAAATATTATTAAATCCTAATTTATCAAAACCCTTTCTCAAATATAACCATCCATGTTGAAATAATTGAGAATGAAAATAGTGGAAGCATAAAACATACCTTAAACCATAGATTTCCAATTCTTTGTCTGAAGGGGTTAGATCGTCCAATTTGATTTGTGAACTTCGCTTCAATTTTGATCTCTATTGATGGGGATGTAGAGATTCTTGAAGAATATACTCAAATGTGGACCATAACCCATGTATTCAGAAGATAATGATCATTCATTATCTTTCATTTGTTTCAAATGGACCCCTTCAACAATTTAAAACAAATTTTCAGTCTCTACACTTTAATTCCTGAAACCTAATACTCATTAGTCAAAATTCATCTTTATTGGATCATTTTAATTGACTAATATACTTTAAACAATAGCACCATATATTTTAATATGTTATGTGTAGCTCCAAATATGTTAGAATTTTCTAACAATCTTTCACTGGGCCATACGTGTAACCTTTCAAATGTGTACAACCTTACGAGCTCAAAATTTTGCTATTGTTATTATGGGTATTTCAAACAATCTCGTCTATCAGTAATATTGATATAGGATCAAAGTGATTTTTGTCACATTTAATGTGACTAAATCCATCAATGGTCATGTACACTCATACAACCAAATGACATAGATCAATCATGAAAGTGTAGTATGGAAATTACATGTTATGTGATCCAACATGTCTATTTCCAACTGATCCAGCCTTATTTCTTAAGTGAGATCAACCATAAACTTTAATTAAAGTGAAACTGGACTGAATACTTTATTTCTGAAACTAACTGAATATCCATGGATAAAATATGTGTCTAAAACGACAACATTCAAATACAAACTCCCACTAAACCGGCATATCATCAAAAGATGCAACACCCATGTGAGCATTATGTTCATGAAAGACCTTGGGTGATAGCCATTTAGTAAATGGATCCATAATTATGTAGTTTGTTCTTATATGCTTTATTGAAATCTAACCACTCTGATTTCTTTCCTTAACAATTAGGAATTTAATATCTTTAGACTTTGACATCGTAATGTTCTCGTTGGAATATAAGACTGCTATTGTCACATAATAACTTAACTTAAATGGTCTTTCAATTCCATCCAAAATATGCAGCCTTGTGACAATATTTTGCAGTCAAATTCCATGATCATAATCAAAATATCCAACAATCCCCAATTGGTCTGATTTTCTTGAATGTGATCGTGTAATCCTTAGTTCTCTATAGATATTGAATAACCTCATAGCTGCTTTCCAAATTTCCATCCCAAATTTAATTAAATATCTGTCTAGCATTACAATGAATGTTATATCCGAATGTGTATAAACCTGAGTATACATTAAATTCTCAATTGCTGAAGAATCTTGCATTTCACGTATTTCATTTTCTTTAAATTTATCTCTGATGCACTAATTGAGACTAAATTTGTTTCCCTTATCAATAGGGGTATTACCTGATTTACAGTCCCGCATGTCAAATCTTTTAAGTACTTTATCGATATAGCTCTTTTGCCACAATCCAAGAATACCTCGAGGACGATCCCGATGTATCTGAATCCTTAATACAAAAGAGGTGTCATTAAGATCTTTCATCTCAAAATTCCTTGATAGAAATCTCTTTGTTTCGTGCAACATGTCTATATCCTTAGTGGCAAGCAATATCAACACACAAAATCAGGAAAATATGCTTACTCCCACTGAACTTGTGATACACATAATCATCAACAACATTCATCTCGAAACCAAATGAGACAATTATTTGATGAAATTTGTGGTACCCTTGACGGGAAGTTTGCTTGAGCTCATAAATAGATTTCTTTAATTTGCAAACTATATTCTTTGGTCTCCTGACACAAAGTATTATGATTGCACCAAATAGATCGTTTCATCAATGTCACCATTTAGAAACACCGTCTTAACATCCATCTGATGTAGCTCAAAATCAAAATGTGCAACAAATGCCAAATTGTCCTGAAAGTGTCTTTTGTTGAAATTGGAGAGAAAGCCTCTTTGTAGTCAATGTCTTTCTTTTGAATAAAGCATTTAACTACAAGACGATCCTTATATCTTTTCACATTACCATTCGAATCCCTTTTAGTTTTAAATATCAATTTACAACCAATGGGTTTCACACCTTCTGGTAATTGGACAAGATCCCAAACTTTATTATCTTGCATAGACTTATACTCCTTATTCATAGCATCAATCCACTTTTGAGAGTTATTCATTTGCATGACTTGATGAAAGTTGATTGATCAGATCTTCTTTCAACAATCCATGTCATCCTTATTTTCTTGGAAAAGACTATAAAGTCATTTAGAATTGTCTTTCTTCCTTTTATAGTGGATTTCCTTAATGTCATTTGTTTTTGAGGTTGTTGAGTTTGAATTTTTGGAACAATCGGGTGATTGTGTATATGAGATTTTGAAATATAGTCTTGATCCGAAATTGCTTCTTGAACAAGATTTGGAGCAAAAATTTGTCCTTGAACCTGATCATTGTCAATTGCAAAAGAAAAAATATATACATATTCTTCATCCAAGACAAAATCCTTAACCTTATAACCTTATCTCCCCTCGTAAACTCTACATTCTCAAGGAATCAAACATTTCCCGTTTCGAATATGACTTAATAGCGGGATCTTTAAAAATTTGCAACCCCTTAAAAAACTGTTTTATTTGGAATTGTGTTGAAAATTCAAGCTGCAGTTTTTACTGATCTTTACTAGAAAGATCCTGATGTACCGTAGAATGATTCCACATTCCTCTAGGAATTTTAGCAAAAGGTCATGGACATTGTTCTCCTTATCTGTCATATCTTTCATAGTATTCGCTACTATGGTAAGATTTGACTTGTTGAATTCTTTTATCAAGTTGATTTTCAATCTCAGTCATATATGCCCTTGAACATGTCCAGTACTTGGGATTTCTCATAGATGAGATATAGGTAGCCATAATGAGAAAAATCGTCTATGACATAATAAATGATTATTGACCATTCCAAGAAACCGAAGGGAATGATCCACAGATATCTGTATGGATTAGTTCAAAGATGTTTGAAGCCCTATGACACCTAATCTCCTTATAATTGTTTGTTTTCCCTCAATGTAATTGATATAAACACTTAAGTCTAAAAAAATTAAGGAAATCAAGAATTCCTTCTATCACAAGATTTTACATTCTCCTTTGAGAGAAGTGACCTGAACGCTTATGTCATAACAAAGTTGAATTCTCATTATTTAATTTATGTTTAATACCACGCGGATTCACATACAAGATTTCTTTATAAGAGACAATCGTATTAAACTGATATAAGTTATCGTTACCGGATAAAGAACTGATGCCCACAATTTTTGAGGTAAGAAAAAGATCAAACTGACTATTTCAAATTGAACAAAAGTAATCAAATTTGTCCAATGTAGAAATATAAATCAAATTCCGTCCAAAAAGGATGGTACCACAAACGTCTCTTTCAAATTCAAATAATAATCGGTCTTTAATGATAACGTAAAGTCCATATAGCCTCAACCTTAACTGATTTGCCATCGCCCCACATAGATGAATCTTTCAACATCAATTGGTTTTGAATAGTAGTACCGAAACACATTCACCAAGTGTGTGTAGGTATTGATATTAAATTTACCTCAAAACAAACTAAAATGAGAAGTGTACTTTTCTTTACACGTCAAGCGTGATATTTAGTACAGTCTCTCTTTATATATCCCAGATTTTCACAAAAGTTACAGCTAAATTTATCGTTTTTAGGCTTTTGTTGTTTATTTTAAACCGAACCGAATACAACTTTGTTATTCTTTATTATCTTTATAAGTACTAGCCAAGTGAGTAATGTCAGTTTCATTTTGCTTTAGCGTTTCTTTTTCTTGCACATAATATGAAAATGAGCTCATTAAAAATCCATTTTCCCCTTTGACAGTTGTAACTACCCTTAATCAACCGAATTGTGCAAGAAGCGGAATCAATACCAAATGTAAGAGTTAGTCATCAGACATCTCGAGCTTTAGTGCCTTAAGCTTAGAAGTAATGTGAGACATCTCCATGATATACTCCCTTATGTTTTCTTTGCCTTTATATTTTATTAAAACCAAGCCTTGCAAAAGCGTGCTTGTTTCACCCTTATCGTTTTTCGCAAAACGTTTCTCAATTTCGGCAAAGAAATCATTAGCATTAGTCACTTCTTTAGATATTGAGCCTCTAAAGGCTTCCGAAATTTCGCGCTTTATGATCATTAGACTCATGCAATTTGAGAGATCCCACTTCTCAAAGTTTCCATTTCCATGAGATGAATTTTCTTCCGTAAGAGAAGGGGTTGCTCAATTCGGAGCGCATGATCTAGATCTTTGCAACCAAGAACAATTAATATGCTCTCTTTCCAATACTTGAAGTTTGTTCTATTTAGCACTGGAATGGAGTTGATGTTGACAGATATTGCAGAAGTGGATGGATTAACTGAATAGAGAACTTATTCCCAATTAACATGTTCACATTGGAATCTGTATAAACAATTAATTAATTCAAATAATGGTAAGTCCAATCTCAAGATACCTAGCACATTATTAATATCAAGTTTTTGGACAGTAATATTAATTGTAAGTGGTACTCTTAATGTAGTGATCAAACATTGAAAATAACTCATGTCAAATAATAAATCCATCTTTGAATTAATTTATTATTCATATGGAAACCTTATAATTATCACACATTTACCACCACAAGTAGGGGTGGGCATGAGTTGGGTTTGGTCGGTTTTTCCTCCAACCCATACCAAACCCAACATGGTCGGTTTGGCATAAATTCAACCCAACCCAACCCAACCCAATCTAACCAAATGTCAGTCGGGTTGGGTTGTTCGGGTTAGGTTGGGAGTTGAGACGACTTATCAACAAACATTAAAGTCACCAAAGTACTAAATTTAAAGCAACATTAATATATTGCGTTAAACAGAGATGTATTGGAAGAGATATCTCATCCAAAATTACAACCAATATTGATAATTTGGTGAGACGACGCCCGCCGTGTGAGAGAGATGATGGAAGATATGTTAGGGTTTTTTTTTGTCTTTCACTTTTTTTTTTACCAGGTCTCTCACTTTTATTCTGTTTTAGTTTGGCAAAGTTTTTTAGTTTTTTAATTAGGGGGTCGGGTTTGGTGGTTTTTGTTGGGTTGGATGGGTTAACCCACAACCCAATCCAACCCAACCAACTTAACCTTGCAAACCAACCCAACCCAAAAAAAAAATGGCAAAAACCGACCCAACTCGGTCGGGTTGGGTTGGGTTGGATCGGGCGAGTTGGGCGGGTTTCTGCCCATCCCTAACCACAAGTGTGCATGCAATTCGGCCAAATATAAACCTTCATTTGGACCGGCTAATATCCGCATGAATAAGTATACACATGAATTCCTTCTAATATTATAAGTTAATTAATTTCTACAAGAGAGGTTGCTTTGTCAACATATTGCTTCAATCAATTCACTTTCGAATATTATATATACTCAAATGCGTCCTTCATACCAAAATTTGAAAAGCAGAATATTTAATTGTATTTATCTTGAAACTTTAAGGGTCTAAGAGTTAATAATTCAATACTTTAGGGGACAAAATTAATTAATTCAAAACTTAAGGGACCAATAATTAATTATTGAGAACTTTAGGGACCCAAAACTTAATAGTTCAAAACTATATGTGTCAATTAATAAATTATTGAAAAGTTTTGAAGTCAAAAATCAATTATTAGAAACTTTAGGGGCTAATTTAAACCAATTATGAACATTCATGGGGCTTAATTATAAAATTCAGAACTTAAATGACCCAAATTAATTAATTTCAGAACTCCAGAGAGTTGGATGATTAAACCCAGAACTTTAAAAGGCCCAATATGATGAACTTTAAATTTTAGGGATTGGGTTATTAAGACCCATAACTAGGGGTGTCCAAAATATCCGAACCGAACCGAACTGAGCGGTTCTTCATAAGTTAAAGACCCCAATGGGTACCCGAATCGAGAACCGAAAGGTTTGGGTCGGGTCTTGGGTCTCGACCAAGAACCGAAGAACCGAATGAGACCCGAAACTAAATAATTTTTTTTATTTTTTTATTGAATTAATTAAATTATTTTATTTTTTCTAACATATTACATTGGTGGAAGATTAATAAATCAAGATTTGAATTTTTATCTGAGGTTGCAAGGGATGTTCCTGCCATTCATGTATCTATAGTTGCTTTTGAGTCAGCATTTAGTACTAGAGGACGCATTCTTGATCCATTTAGGAGTTCTTTAACTCCTAAATTAGTTGAAGCCTTAATTTGTACACAAAACGGCTAAGAAAATATTCTAGATTCTTGAAAGTTTCCCAAGATGAAATTTGCATTGAAGAAACAAAGTTCTATGAGGGCATTGAGACATGTAATAGATATATATTATTTTTTTTTATCAAATCTTATTAATTGAATATTTTTTAGTTTATTTGTTTGTTAATTGTGCTTTTTCAATTTTTGTAGAGTTTTTTGCCATGGCAAGTCAAGCGGTAGCAGTTGATGATTAAATCAAATAGTTGGTAAGTATTAATATCTACTTTTTGGTATTTGTATGTATTGAATTAATGTTATTCGACAGTTAATTATTTTTATATTTTTGAATTTGGTTATGTTAATTTGTAAAAGTTACAAATGAAATGTCATTAGTTATATTTATGTAGTGTTGTTGTAAATGTTAAAAAATTTAATTATGGTATGGAACCGAACGGAACCCGAACGGTTCCATAATTATATTTGGACCCGACGGGTCCATTTATTAAATACCCGAAAATTCTGGAACCAAGCATAATCGAACCGAACCGACCCACGGATACCCCTACCCATAACCTTAAGGTCCAACTTGAATAAACTTAAAACCTTAGATGCTAAAAAATAAATTTTAACCATAATCCTTAAATTTCAGCCAATGACCTGAATTCATCCAATTTACACAACATGCCCCCGCCTCCAAAAACTATCCCAAAACTTGAAACTGAAAACCCTTTATTTTCCATAACTGAAAAAGAAATTTTACCTGCGCCGCCAAGAAACAATATTGGCGACGCCCCAATAGAACAGTAGTGTCCTCTGCGACGCTGCTGCTACTTAATTTTTAGATCTGAAAAAAAAAAAAAAACTTAATTCAACTTTCTAAAATCCGAATTTCTTAAACAAAATCCTTAATAATATCATAAATCCACAAAATAACGGGAAGATCTAATAACCCATAAAATTCAGAATTTCAAAATTCAATTTATTAAGAATTTCAACCATGGAGAGGCTCTGATACCACTTGATAGAAAACCGGAAAATGATTATCGATCCAAAACATTATTAAATCCTAATTTATCAAAACCCTTTCTCAAATATAACCATCCATGTTGAAATAATTGAAAATGAAAATAGCGGAAGCATAAAATATATCTTAAGCCATAGATTTCCAATTCTTTGCCTGAACGGGTTAGATCTTCCAATTTGATTTGTGAACTTCACTTCAATTTTGATCTCTATTGATGATGATGTAGAGATTCTTGAAGAACACACTCAAATGGAGATCATAACCCATATATTCATAAGATAATGACCATTCATGATCTTTTATTTGTTTCAAATCGGCATCTTCAACAATTTACAACAAACTTTCGATCTCTACACTTTAATTCCATGAAACCTAATATCCATTAGTCAAAATTCATCTTTATTAGATCATTTTAATTGACTAATATACTTTAAACAATAGCATCACACATTTTAATATGTTACGTGTGGCCCCAAATATGTTAGAATTTCCAACATCCATTCAGAATTGGATCCGCGGGTATCTGGTTGAACATATTTTTTTTTTTCCTCTCCCCTAAATTCATTTTCATACAGTTTCTCTTATGTATTAAAACGTTGGGAAAATAGTTAAGAGCTTTAGAATCATCAAAATGTTGACCACTGATCATTTGTAGGCATGTTCTCTACCATACACGAGATCCAAAATTCTCTCCACGTTTTCGAATTTAAAATTTTTTTGTTGCATTGCTTCGATTAGTTATAGCATCAATTTTGCACACTCAAAAATGAAATAGGTCGTAAACTTTAATTCTGTTTCAAGATCCTGCAATTAATCTCCATATATTGAATTTAGTCTCATTGAATTCACTTTTCCTCTTTTATGAATGTCAATGCATTTGAAGAAATCATAGAATGGGAGGTGGGAAAGGGGCCTGGACCAGTACTTTTTCCAATTTTTGGTCTCTTTTTTTAACATTTTGACGTTCTTGTTCTTCACTATCACCTTCCTATAATTTATTGGAAAACTTTTCTTAATATCAAGCAGGTTGATATGACTTGGAGAATGTATGCTTGGGTCTTTGCCATGTACAGTGATGATGGAAGCTAACAGTTCATTCTTCCAACAATAAGGAGAAAAAGATGTATTTATTTATAAACTCCTAATTTTTATTTTTTATTTTTATTTTTTCAGATTCATGGGAAATAATTTCCAGCTTTTGTGGCTGATGTGTTTTGCAGGTTGAGGTTTCTTCCTATTGTGACTGTGTACATCTTGTTGCAAGTTTTTTGCCTCGTTCTCTCTGGCTTGTTCACTCGCAGTGCCTATGATGCCCTTTCTTTTCTTCGGGAAAATCAAAATATGCTTCATGTTGATTTGGCTGCTGCTCTGCGCGATGAAGGATAAAGTTGTCAATTTTTCTACAAAGAGCAGTGCGAATCAACATTTCTAATTGCATTTCTGCAGCCTCTTTGTTGAGTTTTAGGCATTATGAGCAAGCCGGATTATTGAAATGACTTCTGCGAGGCCTTGTGGTATTTACAATTTGCTGTCTGAGCATATCAGGATTTTCAGCAGCTGTACTAACACCATTTGTAATGAAATGGCAAATAACTGGTTGTATGATAATAATTCAACCAGATACCTGGTGTGAAAAGATTGATATCCTATTGAGTCTGCCTTCTTTGTTAAAACCTGTAACAACTTCATAGTTGAGAGCTTCTTGTCATGCTCTGGTTGCACTATAGAGGAGCTGAGTGTCGCATGTTAGCTTGGAAGAACCAACTTTATGGTACTACGCTTCACGAAAAATTTCGTGCACTGTATGGCCAAAAGACAAAATGAAAGGGTTTGCTTGTTATTGTTAAGAGCCAAAAGATAGTCATTTAGTGAGCTCACTTTTATGTAAAAAAATACGTTCTCAATCACCTTCATACCTCCTTACCAAACATAGCATTAATGTAATGCGGCAGCTTACATTCTATTAAAAGCAAAATTGTGCAACACATGGAGAGATGTTAAGATGTCACATTAGCATTACTACTTACCAACGTCCATAAATACATGAGTTAATCTTTAACACCAGTACCAACTCCGCCTATCAGTTCTCGCCACTACAAATATAAGCTTAAACCAATCGATCAAATCTAATTTACGAGCAACCTGTGCAACATAATAATGCAATTTGACCTGTTAACTGAGCTATGTGGATATTTTACAAAGGATTAGGTGATGTGGACAAGTTTAAGATGCCGTAGGCATGAAAGAGTCTTCGTCCAACAAGGCTTCAAGGTTGATCAAATCATCATCAAAATCAGCTTCTGGATTGTTCAAGACCTTGTCACAAGCAGCCTGCAGTCAAGAAAATCAGATTAAATTTCAGAGTCGAAGTGTAATATACACATTATACACTCGATGTTGGAGGTTTATTTGAGTGATGTTTCATATTCTCTGCTCTTCTGAAAGCATGGATTCCCAAAACATGATCCTAAACATTCCCAAACAATTCTTAAACCACTCGAACAAAGAAAGTCCACAAGCGATTGATGGGGAAGTTTTGGAGCCAAGAGAGAATCTTATAATCCAATACAAGAACGACAAGAAACAGTTAAAAGTAGCTAAATTATCTGTTTGATGTAGGACATTTTTTTTTTTTTTATATATACATATGCAAAGTCAACAATGGATTTTTATTTTTATTTTCATTTTCCCCCTTGAATTCCTTGTGCTTCTGTGCGGGTGGGGTGGTGGGCAGCCTAAAAGAGACTTTATATTGTTGATGATACTTTTACAGATTGTAAGTGCCCAAGTGTTTAACAGACAAGTTACAAAATAGTTGTACCTTTTTTTCCTGCATTTCTGAAACAACATTCAGTAATCTGCGATATTGATCTCGAGCCTCTGGATATTGAACCATGGATTTCACCCTGGCAAGAGCCTTAGTCAATCTCTCCTCTGTTTGCTTTCTACCTTCTTTAAAGAAATCGTAGTCATCCTCCTTTACTTCCGTTACTTCCATGCTAGTGCCTGCAGCATGTGATTCGGGTTTGAATCCACTCAGTCCCCGCCCTTTTCGCCGCCAACGCAAAATGACCTTATCCAAAATTCCGACAGACCAGATTATCTTTTTATAGTTCTTCCTCACCTGGTGTCCTCTCACATGGGCCTTTTACAAGAATAGCCAAAAATTAGAATTTCGGAATAGAATCTTATAACTGAATTATGGAAGAAAGATGATAACATGATCAACTTGAACTTTTAACATAAGTAATAATGCATCACACCTGAATTTTAATAACTCGCTGCCGGATTAGCAAAAACTCCTTTCTTCCTTTCCAACTGCGGAATTTATTTTGTATCCGTATAGCTGCAGCAGTTGGTTTATCATGTGGTCCTGACCTGCTGGTTTTTACAGCTAGAAGTGAAAGAGCACGTTCATCTGACATTCCTAGTTCAGCATCCCCATACTCTTTTAGCTGCTTTCGCTGAAAGGACTGCACTCTGAAGACTTGATTAATTCGAGCTGCAGCTTGAGTTGCATTTCGCACAGCAGCTAATGAGTCTTTCATTGACAAGCCATGCGGCAAGTCACCATAACTGACTGGAGTTGCAGTCCGCTCAGAAACTGTTTCTACAGCTTTTTCTCCTCTATCACCCTCCTTGGTTTTCTTCAAGTTAAGCAAAAATAGGTGATAGCTCAAGGCAGATTCTGCAAGATAACCGGCAATTCCTTTGTGTCCATTGCTGGATGCTAGGTCTGCAGGAGTTCTTCCTGAAGGGTATTTGGGGGTGGGATCTGTCAATGCTCCTGGAGCTGAGCCTAGGGAGATCAGGAAAGCCACTGTACGCTCTCTGATATTGCAAGTATTTAAGCAAAAAGACACCAAAGCAAAGGATAAAATTAAGATTTTTCAATAGATGTAAGTTCATGTCAAATGATTTAATGCTGAAGAAGAACGTAATCAGCTTTGAAACATTTTTATGACATGATGTATGACATTATGATTCATACCTGCCATAATATGCCGCCCAGTGTAGTGCTGTCCATCCATTTGCATCCCGGAAATCGACACTAACACCTGCAGCTATTGTGGGTGGTATAGCCCAGTAATAACCTAAAGCAGCTGCAAAATGCAACACACCTTGACCACCTTCATCTAAAAGACTGGGGCCTTTTCCACCTTCAGTGACCTTCTGGAGAAGCCAATAATGCAACTTCTCCTTTAAAAGCTTTTGCAGTATCTGATCCTTTATCTTGTCCGGTGAGAATTCATCCTCTGTGGTAATTAACATTTGTTCCCACTCAGCGTCATCTTTCAGCAATGCACTGATTTTACTGCACAAATCAGAATTTTCAGCTTCGCTATTGACATGAGAAGTTTGGGGGGTGACAGATCCCAGAGACAACAATTTCCCAAATCTCATGTGTAGAAAAGCTAAGTCAGAGTTGGAACTTCCTAATTTTGTAACATCCATGTCTTGAACGGCGCTAGTCCGGAATTCAAATTCTCGCACTTCACTGCATGCTAACCTGTTAGAACACGTTATGTAAAATGGAACCCTTCCACTCCCATGCAAGGGAGTATGGCAACGAAGAACAGAATCTGTTATGACCTCTGCAGGAACTTCCAGTTCACCAAACATGCATGCCCATTTATACTTCCCCACCTCTTCTTGACTCTTCAAGAATCTTCCCATAATAAGCACCTAACCGTAAAACACAAAAAGTTAAAATATACTATCATCATTACTTTCGAAGTAATGTACAATCAGCATGATATTTAGCAACTGTATTTAGAGCTGAAACATATGAGAAATCAAAGCACTATTTTGGATTGAAGCGTTTGGCAACGCACCTTATTTTCTGAACCAGCATATGCCCAGCTTGGCGAGAAATCTATAATGCTAAACAGCTGATCTTGGGAGAGAGAGGGGCTTAATATGTAGTTATCCAAGGGCACTTGGGCAGAGATACCAGAATCATCAACTCCAACTTCTCGGTCAACAGTCTCCCAGTATGGCCCAGAGCTAGGCTGCATATGTGACTCTGTAACATCTCCAAGTTCTTTACTCATCCAGCGGTCAAAGCTGTCAAGCTTTCTCAGTTCTTCTCTTAAAACACCATCTACGCGAGGTTGTCTTAAGGCTGGATAATTGGCCTTGTTCTCCATATTCAGGTTGCCATCTGACTCTGATTTTAGGGAACTTCCTACTTCCAGATTCAAAGATCGTATTTGCAGATTCTGTATGGGATGTTCACTTTGTTCAGCTGGATATGTATCATTAGGCCCCATGGAGTCACGCAGCTCCATGTGTTTAACATTATTTTGGTTGGAAGCAGTATCATATCCAGTATCCTGATGCGACTTGTGAACCATAGACCAAGGTAAGTGTGCAGAATCACGTTCAGTAGTCTGTTTGAATTTCGAAATAAAAAAAAATTATTATTGGCAAAAGAAATCATTTGCAGAGTAGTTTGGTGAAGATGTTGAAAAAATCTTTTTTCCACATATTCATTTTCAACCACACATTCACGTAATAAAATATTTTGCATGTAAACCCAAAACTTTTCCCTATTTTTTAACCACACATTCTCCTGAAAATCACTATTCAAAACATTGTTTATCCCAAATAATGGTTGTCAAACCGTGGCTAAATCTAGACATTAAAATTTATAAATACTTGCATCTGCTATTAATTATAGAAACACGGTTTAAAGTTTTATTTTCATTTCCACGAACTGCAAAGAAACCTGAAAAATGAAGCTTTTTTGAAATTTTTCATAAATGCACAGAAAGTCCATTAAAAACTTTTGCATTACTTTTTAGCTAAAATAATAATGGCTATTAAATAGCAACTCTATCTCATCATCTTGAGATGAAAATGAGTTTATATAATATGGGTTTCACTGCGATTGATTGTTATACAAGGAAGCTCCCTAAATTAATTATATTTAAAAGTTTATAGTTCCAAAACTATTTAGCGATTCTTTTACTAAATTTAAAACTAAAATGTTTCGAAAAGTCTTGAAAATTTTGGCCATAAATGAAAGCACCAAGATTTGTTTTGCAATACCTTACATAAATTCAAAACTTTCACCAAGATGATGCTATATTGTTGAACTTAAAGAACATTATAAACAGGGGCGGAGCCAAAGAATTACGTTAGGTTGGGCTGAAATTTAATTTTTTTTCAATGAACTTATATCATAAAAGATGCTACAAACCACACGGTAAAACAAAAATTGGATCCAAAATCGGACAAAATCATGCTCAGATAATCAATTATGACAAAATCACTCAAAACTCACGGAACAACCGGTTCAACCGTAAACCGATGAACTAGTCGCAATTTGGTGGTTTTCCCGATTTTTTTTTTTTTTAGTTTAAAAAAAAATTAATTTCATAAATGGACCTCATAAATTATTACAATTCAAAGGCTCATAGAAAACTATTAGATGACATGCTCATTTTATATATGCACTTCTCTCAAATGGTTTCATAAACTTCCAATATCCCAATATTGTCTTTTATAAATACTCATCTCCAACGATTTTATAAACTTCTAATGTGGGATAGTGACATAACAAAAAAAAATTAAAATATTCATCAAAATCATTTTCCAAATGCACGTCTAATTGACAAATTTGATTTTGAATCTTAACTAATTAAATTGTAATATTCACCTTCATCATTTCATTTATTTAATTTTCAAATTTTACTTAAATCGCACTTGATTATTAATATATTAATATTAGATATCATTTTCTATAAGTTTAAACTATTTTAATTTAACAAAATAAAATATTTGAACATATTGATTTTTAATTTTTGAAGTATCGAGACTAATTGTAGGATAATGAATCTAATTAACAAAGATATATTTACTTAAAATTATTAATATGAAAATTAAAATAAATTTTTTTTCATAGTATTTTATTATTTTTGTATGTATTTATTGTATTTGGTTAGATCTCGGTTCAACTTCTGTTGAACATTTTGACCCTTCACTTTTTTCCGAGTTGATGACCAGGTCGATTTTTAAAATATTGGTCATAATACATTTTTGAACACTCGTAACAAAGTTCTAACAAATATATTTTTAAACTAATAAAATTAAATATATAGCATATTACTTATTTTGATAATAACATCGTTTCAGAAGCAAATTCATTGTGAAAAATTAAAAAGAAAAACATTAGCCCAGCCCAAAAATTAATTCCCCCAAGCCAGAAGCAAATTCGTGGTAAAAAATTAAAAAGAATAAAATTTTTCCATCCCAAATATTAATTTTAGCACAATTAATTTCATTTCCAACCCAAGTTTAAAAATTAAATAATACACAATTAACCAAATATTAATAGTTTTTTTACAAAAATTTTAAATTTATTGATAATATGGAAGACAATCTTATCTTCTAGAGATAAAAAAAGGAAAAAAAATTAACTTGAAAAAATGTTGTTGGGCTGGGGGAAGGGTGGGCTATAGCCCACCCCTCCCTCCGCCCATGATTATAAAATTAATACCTTCTAGTTCCTGAAGTAATTCCTCAGTATTGCTTCATGCAAATGGGATTCAGTTTTTAAACAACAAAACCAACTTCTTTTAAGAACGATTTCCGATGAACAAATTTACCTACCATATTATAAAATTATCACAGAGAAAGTTAACCTATCCAAACCTGCTTCTAGCTAAAGCATTAGCCATCCCACCCCATCCCATGAACCTACACACTCGAAAGGTCTTCATCAGCCTCAGGTCACCTATTACCTACTTATACCACATCGCACGAGATCTGGTAAAGGGCTGATATAGAGGGGTATAGTGTGCTAACTTACATGGCTCACTCACTATATATAGATTTTTGGCTAAGCTTAAAAAATCTCCAATAAGTAGATAAGCAAGTTACTGTTAAGGTAAAATTACTTTCAAAAAAGTAACTTTTTTTCCTTTGAAAGTAAGAACTGAGGTAAGTTATAGAAACATGTACTGAGAAAAAAATTATTCCAAAGTAACTTTACTGTTTTTGAACAAATCCAAACATGCCCTATGAGGGCATGTTCGATTGTTGAAGACTCCTATTATAGTAGAGAGTAAGCACACATATAATATTCCATTGGTACCATACCTGCCACTCTTCAAAGTCGTCCAGATTGCTTCCAAAGTCCTGCTTTTTACCAAAAGCACCATCGAAAACTTGCCCCAGGAGTTCATTTTCTTGGCCCAGCATCATACTCATCATACTAGGTTGGGACGAAGAAATGGATGGCTGAACATTAAGAGACTGATAGCCTGAGGTACTGCTTTCCTTGACATTTTCCCAAGATGGGAAATCAAGGTCTTGGTGAATCTCATGTGCCAAACCATTATCCATGGGGGTTGTAACTCTCTCTCCTGTGACTGATTCAAAATTCATAACAGCACTAGCAGTAAGTTGTCCTTGATAATTATCTGCAAAGGTACTGGATTATTACCGATACAAATGAACATGAAAGAAGAAAAATATACTCTGCCATTCATACTTTGTTGAACTTATCCTTTAGCATAAAATAGCTATATGAGCGTATCTTCTTATTAACATTATTAATTTTTTGAGGAACATACAAATATAGTAATAAGTTCACATCAGATACTAATATCTGAAAAAAATTTCAAATTAAAATGTAAAAATGTATATACAATATGGCTTATACTGTCCAATTGACCACAAAAGTTAAAACAATCAATTTCGAACTATGGAGAAATGCTATGATAAAGAACAAAATAAATGGCCACAACACATTACTTGGTGTAGGGACTGGATAATAAGGAACAGAACTATCTCCCAAATTCTGTATCACAGGGGACTGTAACTCATGCAAAGACTGGAATCCTGGACTTGCTTGGTGGCTGTATGCTGCATTTGTAAACATTAATGTGATGACTAATGAAAAAATTATTTCTGATAGTAACTTTTCTGTATATAGAAAACAGAAAATGTGAAATCTTCATTATAGATTCACAAATTGTAATTAATTTGCGCTAAAAACACAACAAACGTACAAAACTAAACCTGATTCAGCATCTTCGTACTCTGAAGCCTGACCACTATTCAGGCTAGTAGTATCTGTAACTTGTGATGTTCCTCGATAATCATATCGGTAAAATTTTGAAGATACAGAGCTATCCACCTCAGAATTGTGTACATCTTCTTCAGTTTCTTGGCTACCATGAATAACTTCAGCCTCCCTATTGCGACTGAAATTTGTTTTGTTTCCCTGCAAAATAACATTACATAGGTTTATAAACATACTAAGAAACCATGGAAAGATATTTGGATATGGGCAACAGTCACCACTATTTTAGATTAGTTATGTAATTATTAGAATATTGTAGTGGTAGCCTAATGCTAGCGAATTGGTGGGAGTCGAGGAGTCATGTCTTTTTCCGAAGGATTGAACAGGCAGACCGTGTCATGTTAGTTTTTTTTTTTTTTTTTTTTGTCGACAGGGGTAATGGCATGAGTAGCATAATAACATTGAAACTAACTATAACTATGATTTAAAGAACAGAGTCTACAGATTGTCCTTGAATTCATAGAAGTCACTTCGGATATGAGATTTTATTTCATAATTTAAATTCTGCTTTAAACCTTCAAATTGTTGAGGATATATCAAATCTCCTGCAGTTTTAGTCAAATTTGCAGAAGACGACCAACTTTTTTATTATTGGACATGCTGAAAACTCTTCAATTATATGCAAGTCAACTTGATAAAACAGAATGACAGGATTGGATCATTACCTTTACGTCCCGGTAGTGTACAAGAACTATGTGAGATAACTCCCTGGGCAGAAATCAGCCATATAAATAGAATCAGAAATCCTCCAAGGGAAAAGCACAACAATAAGAAGAAAAATGAGTAGAAGTTGTGAAACCTTGAAGCCCAAGTATTGAGATATACATTCATATAAGGTCATTTGTGGTATTTAAAATGTGAATGTATGATAGAATTAGATATTTTAGTACCTCATTAAAAGAATACCACACATCCTTAACCAGTGTAGATGTGCAAATGCACGTACATGACCAACACGTACATAATTTAGAAAAACAAATAAAAATAATTTTTACAGGTGCGCGCACACATGGTGGTTGCATAAATGAAACAAATCAATATTCACAATTTTTGAGAAATTCTAATTCGACTTAAAGGAGTGCAATTGGTAGTAGAAGACAAATTTTAGCATTCCTACAAGAAACTCTTAGTCAACATGCAGGATTATAGAAAACTGTGTGAGAAACTGAATCGTGAAATAAACATAACAGTAACAAGCATACATGTGCACAAGTAAAACTATGCCCATGGCTCCCATTTTCTAAAACTCATTTTTCAACAAACTCAGTTTCAACCCCACATTTCATGGGACCCACAACTTTTATCAACTTTTAAATCACACATTTCATTGACTTTTTTCCAAATCTACTAAAAATTTAATTTTTAGCAAAAACGAACAGGGGGCTAAATGTATCCACTATCCTGCCGGCTTCCGTGAGTCTTAACTATAGTTTTTTTTTTTCCAGAATTCCAAATTAACATATTTCATCACATGTTTACAGTTCTGTGAATAAATAGATATCATCCAAGCATAAATCACAGGTGTAAAGTGGGCCATGTCACGTTCAGCTGTCTCGTGATGGGCCTGTCACGGTTCAAAATTTTCCGTGTTGGCCCGGGCCAACAGTGAGACAAATGTGGAAGAACGAGGGAAAGGAAGGAATGTGAGACCTTTCTGGAAGAGAAAAGGAAGAAAGGTAAAAGTACAGCAATAGTTTGTGTGTTTTGCTGTACCACTTGTACCATGAGTGGATTTTCCAAAATTCGGCTTATTTTTAGCACAAAAATAAGCCAAAATATCAAGCACAACAGAGAAAAGGCCCACGTGGGATGCAGGCTAAGCATCCTTGGCCACACACGGCCCGGAATTTTCCTCAGTCTTGCTAGCACAATAGGTAGTCCAACCCACTTTGCACCTTTAGTACGAACACAGAGAAAAGAAGGCCAGGTATCCATGGGAATATTATTTGGAGAATCTTTCAACAAGAAAAACAACAATTTCACAATTTATAGACGCCAATAGTTTCCAAATGAACCTAACAACTTATAATAGTTGGACAAGTAAAGTTTTAATCATTTTGTCGCACACAGCAGGGAAATTCTGTAATCCTCATGAATGAAAAGGATTAAAAAATAAAAAGCTGCAAGCATGTAAATTGTAAAATGCAATAGAAACTTGAATAATTATTATCTTTCTTAAAAAAAAAATATCACCTCCTATCCTTTCAAAATTGAAGGTCATAATCTTTTGCATGGGAAAAAAGTTCAGTAAAAGCAGAAAAAAACTTTAGAACTTACTCTTCAAGCATCCAGTAGCTACGCCTTTGGAAATTTTCATTATCTTCTCCATGGGCATAGTAGCAATGCAATACATCAACGCTTCCAGCCTGGAAAAAAAAATATAGAGCTCTAAATACATAAGTTTTGAAGCATCAACACAATAAACTGCCAGTGCAATTTTTCAGATTCCGACCAGAAAAATTAAAGTCCATAAAGCAGAGCAATATCACCCGGCACTTACCTTGAGCCTTTCATGAGCCTCCTTCACTGTCTTTCCATCTCTCTTCTTCCTCCAATTATGACCATCTTTGCGGAAGTATCTCAGCACCTTCCGGTCAAAAAGAAAAAGGGAACCACCTAAAAGTACATAAGAAAATTATCAACTTGAATGTGAAATATGGCAATGAAATCACTGAATGGAGTAACCTACAAAATGAGCAGATGTTGAATAAAACCTTCTAGGAAAAATGCATAGGCTCATTGGACACACCCAAAAAAAAAAATGAATTTTGTGAAATACAAATCGCAATAGATTGATGATATAATCTCAGAGCAGATCAGAACATCACATTACAAAATAGGAAGCACAAGTTACATATGTCCCTTGAAAGATGAATAAGAAGTACTTTATCAACTCATACCAAAGAAACAAAATTATGTTACTATAGAAACCAGTCAAAAAAACAGGTCTAAATCTTGCAGAAATTAACTCAACAGAGTAGAATTGAGGGAACAAAAATAGAGCCAGGTGTTTTTCAGAGCACAAACTGATGCTGATATTATGTTAAAAACGACATAAGAGTCATACTTGCAGGTCTATTAGGAGGCTCCGGAGTAATGCAGAATTTTTTATAATTACTAAGAATTTCACAAATCTCAGTAGGTCGAAGCCAGCGGTGTTGTGCTTCCAAAAGTATCTGCCCAATATCTGCATTAAACAGACTCAGTTAATCAATCCAGAGATAAGAGTTCAGAAGGCTTTCTCTTGTGGAAAGAAGAGGAAAAATAGAATAAAACAAGCGATCAGTTCATGTGTGAATTTCAAAAGAAAATATAGGGCATAGAAGGCATCACGTCCTAGTTTAGGCAACAGTTTAAATTACTCATTTTAAAGTCAAATCATTAACCCCTTCCAGAACAAAAACTTCACCATTTGGCATTTTCAATAAAAGAATACTTGGAGAATTCAGATTTTTGGTCGATGAATTCAACTTTCTCCTATTATCATGAAATCATATTCCATGTTCCCATATCTCCTTAATGCTAAATTCAACATAAAGTCTCTATAAATCTTGATCCAATCTGCTTATCTGGCTCCACATCATGAAGCAACACCCTATACTTTCACTCTCGACTTCTCAATGTCAAATATATTGTTTAAGGTATATTAGAGTAATGATCTGAGTAACATCGGTACAGTTATGTGAGCAACATGAGTATAGCAGATTACATGAAATGAAAAAAAAAAAAAAATCAGCAATGAAGACATTGGTAATACAAGACACATAAATAGAACGGTAACATGACTGAATAGCAGAATGTTAAGATTTTAACTTCTCTTTCTTTCTTAACACGCTCTAATACTATTGAATCATTCCTGCCAAATATGTTATAAGGCTATTAGAGTTAATAAAGAACATCTGCATTTATCTTAAGCTCATTGAAATGTAGAAATGAGATATTTTTATCCATCTAAAACTGAAAACTGATCATAAAAATTTCAGCAAGATATATCCTGAGAGAAGCTTAATAGAAGTGTTTGGTAAGTATAGAACAAAGCAAAGAATAACAATGATAACATAAGCATTACACCTGCCTCTTTAGTAAAGGTCCTTTAACATAGTTAATATTTCCAAAAACTAATTAATGAAAAAATTTATACAATTTTTCACCAACAAAAACATCCATACTTTTATTCAGAATGAAGCTAGATATAAAATCAAACATGACAAAACAAAACCAAGATACATGAAAATGTTGATTCATATTTTCAAAATTATTTCTTCTTTTTATTTTATGCTCATTATTTCTGCACATTTAATTATAATTCAGTAGAAAATAACTGTACGGTCTCAACCCAATTCCATTTAGTTTAGATAATTATTAATTCAAATCATGTATACAGTCCAAGGGCTCAAATTTCATACAACAGGGCAGGTACCAACATTTTCAAAATGATTAAAAGGATCTTCAAGTTTCATTACAGACCAAAAAAAAAAAAAAAACTTGACAAGAAATAGAAATCAACAGCTTAAAAAGAGAGGATTATAAGAAATATTACCTAATTGAGCATTGAGTGCGTAGCGCCGAGTCTCCGCCATCCAATCATCAAATAGAAGCCGATTTTTCAGCCCTTGTTAATTAGTCAATATGTACAAATATGTGTATCTATAATTCACTGTTCATCAGATCAAAATGAACCAAAAAAAACTCGAAGCTTTAAGAATTAAAACCTAGAAACCAAAAATAAAGACGAATTAACAGGAAAAAGGATGAAGATCTACTTGGAAACAAGTTGTATGTGCAATCAAGAGTAAATGAAAATCAAATCAATTAAATAAAACGCAGACTAAACGCGTGAAATTGAGGAAGTAGCAGAGAAGGAGAGTGAATTGTTTAACGGGGCCGCCGAATTGGAATACAGTTTACATGTTCAGAGGTTTATGTATAGAACAAATTGCTCTGTTGGTCTCTAACTACGAAAGAGAGCAAGTTAGTGCTCAACGTTGTAAAATAAGTGAACATTAATCCCAATTAAGAATGCATGTTATTTACATAATGATGAAGTGGAGAAATTATTTGATTGATAAGATTTTAATCCAATTAAATCTCGTCACGTCATCTCATATTAAATCATTATGTGAATTGTTACGTATATGTGGAACAATACTTTCGTATTAAGTTTTGCTATTTTTCTTTTCAATAATCCTATGTAGCCTAGGTAACAGCGAACATCACTGATTCATTATCCAATTAATTAGCATGCATTTTTTGATTTCTTGAAAAATGAATGAGTGGTTCACTCTCACTTAAACTATTATTAATTGGATTTTGCTATTTGTACTTCAAAATTATACATAGGAAATCACATAATATGATGTAAAGGAAAAAGATTAGATAAAAAAGTTGATTGTATTTTAAACTGACAAATGATAGAGTACCGCATTATATAATCTATTATGGATCACATGATTTACATGAAACGATATCCTAATTATATATAGGACTAACGAAAGGCTCCTAAGCGGCTCGAGCAAGTAGGCTTATGATTTTCATGAACATGTTTGTAGGGAGGGCTCATACAAGCTAGCCCGAGAACAAAAATTAGTTTTTGATATCATTTAAAAATTTCTTTTAGTCAATAATTTATCATTTTAACAAATTTGGTTGGATAATCACCCAGGAGGACTTGTGGTGCACGAATTTTAATAGATCACGGATGACTTTGCACTCTCTCTCACATTAAGGGTCAACTTGCTATATCAATTGATTGGGGACCAACATTGCTATCCCTTATATGTATAACGGACTATGTGTTCGTACATAACGGCCAATTTGACGTTATTTTCCGGGAGGCTTCACCACAACTAGAGAGTTAAGAGAGTTGTGCCTTGTGTTTAAAGTTGTGTACTGCTGAAACTGGAAGACAAATTGAAATTCCCAAACACTGCCACGTGAACTTAAAAAATAAAAATCACGAATTCTTTGCCCATGTTTGGCCAATTAAAATTTTAATACATTTTCCTTTTTTTTCTTTTCAGTCACACATTTTTCAATAAAATAATATTACACGTAAATAAAAAAATTTCCTTCTTTTTTAACCACATATTCTCCCAAAAATTACTATTCCAAAATATATTATTTCCAAAAAAAAAAAAAAATACTCGTGGCCAAACAGGCGCTAAAATTGAAGCCTACATAAAAACAAACCAAAAATCATGAACTCAAATAAACTAAAATCAAGAAAAAGAAACAAGAATTCAAATGTAAGGAGAGTGATAAATCAAATTTCCTCCCCCCCCCCCCCCACCCCACCACACCAAATTTCCATCCATATTTTGATGAAAGAAAAATGTAATTTTTGAAAAATTAATTTTAATTTTGTCATTTCATTTTAAAAGTTATTTTTATTTTTACTTGTAAGAGTTGAACGTGCATTGTATATTATTCTGAAATATTTTATGAGTGTTGTAAAAGTAATATTCGATACTAATTTGTTGGGAGGATTTGATAAGTTTCAAATGAACTAAATAAAATAAAATTTAGAACAAAAATTTAAAAGAAGAAAATTGTATTTTTAAAACTCAACTTCTATATTTCAAAATTTTTGTGATGATAAAATACTTAAAATGGATAACCTTGTATACTATATTTGGTACATAAGAATTAATTGCTAATACACGAATTTAAATACCCATTGAAGTTTCTAGACACGTGAATAGAAATAAATTCATCTATAATAACTCTATAATCATGTGCATCAATATTCATCAAGTTAAGATTCATTGAATCTAGTTTTGTACATCAATATTCATCAAGTCAAGTCAAGATTCATTGAATCTAGATTAATGTGAATGTTAATTAATTGAGAATTAATAACACGAAATTATATATGACAAGATTTTGTAACATTTATTACAAATTGAAAAACGAAAAGTAAATTGTTATTAAAATAATTGAATTATAGTAGTGTTAAAATCGTCCAAAAACTTATTCTCGCTTGAAATGATATCTAATATATTATAAGTAATACTATTTATCATCAACATGATGAAACATGTCATGTGACAACATATTATCCCTCATATTCCTCTCTCTCGCGCTCCTCCTCCTCTCTCATAAAAATTGAACTGTTAAATCCAATTATTCCACGTGAAATCTCACATCACTAATATTGTATCATCATAATGATAAATAACAATATCCATGCATTGTAGGTAAGGTAAGGCAATACTTGGGCACTTGGTCAGATACCTTCTTTTTGTGATCCTATTTCTTTTGACTTTTATTGCTAATTCCTTTTACTTTTTATAAAATTTTAAACTTTGGCAAAACTTTCTTCTTCATGTTATTGTAAAATATTATTGTAATCTGATCTTTAATGTACAAAACATAAATAAGATTGCATCTATTTTCTATTACGGTTCAAATCCAATAATTTTTAATTTTTTCTTATATAAAAAAATTGAGAATAAACCCCTATTTAATAAGCATTAAAGATAAAAAAAAATTGGGAAAAATAAATTTTGAAATAATGATTTTTAAAGAATGTGTGGTTAAAAGTGGGATTTTTTTTTTTTAAATTTACGTGCAAAATATTTTATTGTGTGAATACGTGATTAAAAATGAGTTTTAGGGAAAAAAAAGTTTTGAGAAGATGGTTTACAAGTGGGCAAAATTTCAAGACATAAATAAAAGGTATACAATGAAGACAAAATTGTTTCAAGCACCGATAGAACATGAAGCATCCTTCCTTTCAAACTTTATGAGTATGTTGTTCAAGTCAAAAGCAGTAGTATTTTACCCAACCAAGCCCGTACGAAAAAAGATTGAAAAGTTGGATCACCTTACAGTATGAAGAAGCATGTTTACACCTACATTTGCAGCTAAAAGCCATACATAACACAGGTAAGCTTAAATACAACTTGAGTCGCCCAAAAGTAATTCACGCATGTCGTTAGGGGTTAGAAAAGTTGTTCCACCAACGATTAATTCAATATCGGGCCTGCCACTCTCAATCAATGCCTCTTGAGCTTCCCTTACCTGGCAAAACATCGATAACAGTGTTCAATCATCATGTTGCTAATGAAGAACCAAAAAAGAAGCATAAAATTTGTTTTAGCCTACAAACCTCAAGACCATTGATGCCTCCTATAACAAAGACCAGAATAACATTCTGGTCCGCAAGACTCGGTTTAGCCTGCAGGATCCAAAAGAAAAAATTTACCTTACTTTGGAACTTTTTGAGAAAAATGAAGTGATAGTAGGGAGAATGGAATTACCTGTCCAATGCCAAACCGGCCAAACCCACTTTTAAAAAGTCGTCCAACTGTAGAGGAATGGTACTCTAAACCGGGCATGTCATGCTTGCCCAATACCCTGGTTAGAAGTTTACTAAGCAATGTTTTACTTGAATATGTATCATAGTTGAATGATATCCCCTCTCTCAGAGGTGTATTTCCCTTTGAGCTGGATAACTTGTGGAGGAATTTGAAAAGATTGTCCACCCTATCTCGAAGCTCCAGCTTTACCTGCACATCACTAAACACTCGCTCTTTGTTTGTATCTTTATCAGCATCTTCATCACCCCAACTGTCCCACTGATCATCGTCAAAATCAGCATCATCCAACTGATTAGAAGGACCTTCCTTCTTCTCATCCGATTTCATCTTGTTTAAATTGGATTCAAGCTCTTCCAACAAACCTTGGAGGAACTTTAGTTTTGCCATGGTTGGGTTCTCAAGAACTGCATCCACGATAGCTTCTTTCATGAAATGCTCCTCCTGCCAAGAAAAAGGACCACCAGAACCAGACGTTGGGAAATTTTCGCCAGCCAATATGTATCCAATAATGGTCAGAAGCAGTGCATCTTGAAGAGTAACTAGTCCTTGTGAGGCCTCCGTTTTGTTATGCTTCTGTGCTTGCGGACCCACAAAAGAACTCTTATTAACGAGGTCACTAATTTGAGCAGCAAGGCTTTGGCTTGTGTCTCCAGCATTTACGTGCAGTATCTTTTCTGCGCTGCTAAAAGCATCCCAACTAGCAGAATGTAGTTCATTTAAGGCATGTATTGTGGCTGCAGCTAGCTGAATGATTCCTTTATTTCTCACTAAAGATGACTGCCGTTTAGCCAGTGGCTTAACCAGAGCTTGCAATTCTGAATTTGATGGAAAACCAGGACGAATTTTCATATCCGGAGATATTTTTTCTCGACGTAAGCTTTCTTGCAGCCATTTTTTTATCAAAATTGCCCCATCCTTTGTCCTCCGCTCAAGTATTGCTTCGAGGTATGGCGTTCTGTCAAATTTTTCTGCAGAAACAAAAGATCCACGGAGGATGTCACTCTCAGATTGTCGCAAGGAATTTTCATCTTTCAGTCTATCACTGAGTTTCACCAACTCAACAACTTTAGTATCCAAGTCAGTAGTATTCCACCCATGCAAAAATGCTTGTATACTTTCTAAAAGCTGAAAATTACTGTTTTTAGACTCTTCTTCCCTGATAATATTTTCTAATGGAATCTGAACATCAAGAGGAGCACGCTCTACTTTAACAGGGCCCTTTTTAAGTTGGCTTTTGGAGGCTCTCACGTGATTTATAGATGTTGTCCGTTGTCTACGGGGCAGAGATGAGAAGATGCGATCCACCAGTGAGTCCCCATGACAGCAAGGAGTAAGGAGATCAAGTGTGCGGTCAATTAGTAAAAGCCCGGCTGATCTTTTACGACGACCAACATCATAAAGACTAGACATGTCGGTCAAAAGTTTTCCTACAGTTTTCGAAAAATCGCCGAGAGAAAATATTTCAAGTTTCAGATCCATCTGCATATTTAGATAAATAAGAGCATCTTGAGGAATGAAATACAGTATATTGTGATACAGTCTGAACTAGAGTATCGGGCATAATGAAAATAACGTTAGTGACGAGGATTCAAAATAGCCGACAGATGAAAGAAATTGTTTTCAGCAAGAGTGCTAGACATCTCTGGTTGTGTATTTCCTTCGAAGTTCAGAAGTTAAGGAACTTGCCATTTAAGACCGAGAAATATGGACAAATTCAACACATATTTTAGTAAAAGTACCACAAATATTATCCAAAAGAAGAGATCATACATTTTTTTGCCTCCTTCATGGTTTGTTTTATGTCATACATTTCTGAATCGATTTATCATGTTATGTTGAAATGTCAATTAGCCTAAAGGTGTCAGAGCAAGCTCCTGTTGTCTTTTTTTATCAGGATTTCTCATGCTCTGAACTTTTACATTTATTAGCATTAACAGGATTATCCCTCATATAAGAAATGAAGTTCAGACGAGTAAATTCCTAAAATTCAGTTTTATAAGACGAAACCAACTGGTTAACCAAATAAATTAGCAAAACAAAAAACAATCTTTAAAGAAATGGAGCTCAGACAAGTGAATTCCAAAAAGACGAAGCTTTAATACCTTCAAAGCCAAATGATAAATAAATTGAGCAGTAAGGGTTGCCCCAGGAGAAATGTCATCAGCATTGGTAGGTGTCCCTGTACTTAACGGAGGCAACCCAAAGCTTATGGAATTCTCATGCTCAGTTGATAAGCAGGCTTCAGCAATTGATCCTTCTGAAGGTAGGACAAAGACTCGTGGTGAAAAAGGACACAGAATCAAAGGGAAGTGACGCACAAAAACAATCAACTTTTGTCCTGCATCTTCTGAGTGGCCAATTGAATCATCTTTGTATGATGCTCTTCCAATTGAAGTTTCATCCAAGGCAGAAACGTCATCGTCAATTGAAGATGGTTGCGACCAGCGTTCTTCTTCAGGAACAATACTTTCTGTGAATTCACTGCTGCATGGCTCTCTGGATTTCGTCGAGCATTTCTTAGCATGCTCCTCATAATCTTGAAGGAGCAAAGATTCATATTCACGAAATGCATCAGGGCCTAGAGGAGAATCAGGATATGCTGAGTGAGCCACCTGCATTTGTTAAGATGGCGAATTCATTGTCAAAAGTAGATAACCAAAGAGAGTGATAAAAGGTTGCATAATCTTTTCAAGATGAAAAACGAATTTATCAAGCGAAGGAAAGATTTATAAAGATGAAAGACATGGTGTCCTCAATGTGATGCGGACATCGCTGAGGCTTAATTTTATTGTTATTGGGTTTTATCAGTTGGGATTTATTTTATTGTTATTAGACTTTTTATTGTTATGGACTTTATTATTCATGATTCTTGTTATTGGACTTGTACTAGCGGGTCGACCTAAGCCCATCAAGTTAGGTTTTTCTTACTATTTATATGGGTTATCATTGTAATTGCAACAGTTGATGAATGTGATGAATTAAAGCTGGCTTGCAGCCGTTTTCTCCTCTAAAAAAATTGGAAAAAAAAGTTTTTCTCACGTTTTCTTAAGTATATCCAGCTCTGTTGGTTAGCTCGGTGCTTCGACGATCTTGTTGATTGGCTTGTTTACTTCGACAAATTGGTTGATTGACTCGGCTACTTCAACGAACAAAGGGAAATTTCTATTTTATTTATCATAGGTTAATATTATTGTTTATTTTAAAAATTTGCGTCGATTAATTTCTTTGTGCTGCTGTAATTCTAATTTTACCTAAGGTTCACGTGATCGAATCCTTGACTTGTTACATTCCCTAACTTTACCTAAAGTTACGTGACTGAACCCCTTGACTTGTTATATTCCATTTCACCCACTTATTTTACGTGGTTGAATTTTTTACTAGTATTTGACTCATGCTTTGCGATTTTACATGTATCCGCAATATTAGCTTGTCATATTTGGATTTACACTATCCCAAGTTTTAAAATTAAAAAAAAAAAAACTCAAATTATTTTCCGGTGCTTGCATTTTTTGTTCATTGATCTCTCTGTACATTTCATTTAGTTGGTAGTACATTGCATGCAGTTGCGTAGTGGTCATTTTGTCACATCAAGTTCCCGTAACCTAATCATTGACCTATCTCAACTTGATGCCATCACTCGTCAATTAGCACAACTTGTCACTCAAGTCGCCGCTGTCCAAACTGAGATGGTCGCTACTCATAAAGAGAGAAGAGATTTAACTGTTAGGTTGTCCACTTTTAAGCAAATCCCTCATTCGACTAATGTTGATAATTCTAAAATGTCCCGTGGACAAAATCTTTGTCGACAAGGTAATCAGAAGTACTTTCGACACGACCATAGGAATGAGGATTGGGTTCGTAAGCAAGAATGAGGTTATGACCGTCACAATACTCATTCTCTTTCACGTCATAAGGAGCGTTTCTTTAAAAACAATAAAGTAGATGCTCCTACTTTTGATGGTTGCTTAGATTTTGAGGTTTTTACTCACTGAACTACTCTTAAATAAGGGAATCGGTTAATGGTAGAGTATATTGCTGAATTTGAGGAATTTCGAATGAAATCTCATGTTATTGAGGATGAGGCCTTGACTTTGAGTATGTTTAGACAAGGTCTAAGAGATCCTTCGGGGTGTCACTACTCTTTATCACACCTACTCTTTAGCCCGAGATTTTGAGTTGATTATTGATACTCCATATAAAAAACATGGTGACAACCATACACCAATCTCCTCAGAGCCACTTCCTCTTAAGTTTATTAGGAAACTTTCACTGTCAAATGTTTCTCCCGTGTTCAAAAATAAATGTACAATTTCTGAAATTCCAAGGACTTCGTCTCACTTGCAATGCATCAACTGTAAGGACTGGCCACACCTCTTCCAAATATCTTAGTCGAGCCTTAGTCATCGAAGAACGAAAGAATATACTAGATAAGCAGTTAGAAGACCAAGTCTATGAACCTAAACTTGAAAAATTTGATGACTTGAATGATAGTGAGAACACCTCCTTAGGTAGTATTCAGAATTTTCCTATGAATCAAGGTATTGTACCCCTTGTCCCCGATACCTCTCAGTCAAGTGTTGTATGTCGTACCCTCATCCAACCCAGATGTACTATCGATTTGCGTAATCATGCCCCTTTCAAGGAAAATCTTGGGAATTTGGATTTTATCATCCCAACAGTTCAAACTATACATAAAAATTTTGTGGATCCGTCAATAAATATGAGTCCCTTTGAATTTATTCATGATTATGAGCTTATGAAGCCTTTAGATCTTATTCTCATGTACCCACATGCTAGTGTGTCAATGTAAACTGAGGCATTTGTACATCATCTTCATGCTGTGCATATTGAGATCAATAAATGACTTGAAGCAAGTAATGCATCATATAAACTTCAAGATGATTTGCCTAAACGACTTTTTGAATTTAATATTGGGGATTATGTTATATTGCAAGCTCGTAGTGCTAATATTTTTAAAATTTTGAAGCATGTTGGTCCAAATGCACATGTCATTGATCTGTTATCACATTTTGGCTACCACTCTACGTTAAATATTGAGGACTTTATTACTTACAAATACAGTTTTGATTCCTTTGATAATCATTTTCTATTTAACTATGTGGACCCCCAACCTGTCTATCTTAATATTTCTACTTCAATATCATATGTTACAGCACACAAAGATACAATTGATGTTATTTTAGATGAACAGATTGTGTTGACCAATGATAGAGACATTTGATGCTTCCTTGCTCGTTGGGTAATTCAACCTGATGCAGATCATATTCTTGGGAACAATTTGTAACTGGCGTTGACATCATTTGTTGAGTTTCGATATCTGGTTCTTACAAAAGATTGTCCCCATGGTCGAAATTTATCTACTCAACAAGGCTGGGTTTTCTGCCACCCCAGAAGAGTTGATGAGAACACCGCAGATGCTTATTTTTATTGTTATTGGGTTTTTTTATTGTTATTGGGTTTTATGAGTTGGGATTTATTTTATTGTTATTAGACTTTTTATTGTTATGGACTTTATTATTCATGTTTCTTTTTATTGAGCTTGTACTAGCGGGTCGACCCAAACCTATCAAGTTAGGTTTTTCTTACTATTTATATGGGTTTTCATTGCAATTGCGACAGTTGATTAACATGATGAATTAAAGAGTGGCGTGCAGCCCATTTTCTCCCCTTCCTCCCCGTCCCCTCTTCTTCTTCTTCTGCTTCTTCCTCTGCTTCTTTCCTTCTTCCTACAATAATAATTATTTCCCGTCCTACATCACAAAGGAATACATGAATATCACAATAAATGTCCTCCAGAAACTATGAAATCCATTAAAGCTGGACAACCAAAATAACCAGCTGCCTCAGCCCACAAGGGAGAAAAGAATACATCCTGTCCACATAAGCAATGAAAGGCCAATTTTTTTTAACTTAAGACAGTTTTTCTTTCCTCCCCTATCCAAGTAGACCAAAAATTCATCATAGAAGCCTTACACGAATCTTTACCATTACGATCACCTACAGATCCACACAATTTTATAAGCTGAAACTCAGACAGCGTATCCATTTTCTTTTTTACGTCGTGGAATAAAAACGTGGTAGGGAGAAATGATGAGAGGAACATCAAATTGGTAAGGACATTAAACTTGTCCCTCATAATTGTATCTTATTATCCTGAAAAAGGAAAATAAGCAGATAGTACTGACATTGTGCCAGTGTAAATAAATTGTTCTTCTACAGATGTGAACAGATATTCGCTTGCAAGAATAGAATATGCTGATGCTTTATCTTATAAGTAAAATATTTAAGGAAACCTTCCCAATAAACAGTTTGATAGAGGCATTTTTTTGTGTTAAAGCACATAATTAATACAAAGAACCAAAAGTATCACACTTCTATCTGTAACGATCAGTGGTGATTTTATGTTTTTATCATCTTTATTACTTTTTGGAAAGGTTTAATCAGTGTCCAGTAAGACTAAGGTCTTTTGTAGGTATACTAAATCTAGAAAAGGCCAAACTGTAACACAAACAACCAAATTGAACTTCAAGGAAAAAGAAATACTGCAATATAATGCAGTTTGCGTCAAGCCACCCTCACTCATTGCCAGAAAGACAGAAAAATATAAGCATCATAAAGAAGTTTTGGATAAAATAAGCATAAAGGAAGCTAAACATTTTGAGTACGACTGAACAGTCTCCCTGGACTTGAGAGGCTTCATAACATGAAACCACTTGATTGTATGGAATTTCAAGAATTCAAATCATGTTGGAAAGAAAATATCTCAAATCCTTAAGCATGAGTTATTTTATTCATCCCAAAAGCAGAGGCCAAGGCTCGGTAACAAAGCAGAATCAAGCCCCCATAAAAGGTCCACTTATCTTCTTCCCTTTCCAATCACCACCTCTACCCACCCTCTCATAGTATCATGTGACCATCGAGGTGCCCGAGAAAAAAAAAAGCAATAATGTTAATGACTTGGCAGGTGCAATAATAGTAGCTTATGTGGGTTAGTTAAGTATAGCTACTTAATTAGCTTATTTCAAAACTCTGATCTCCTAAAACAGTTTATCATCTTTTTATATATGCTGCAAGGATTGTTTTCTGTCCATGTGTCTTTACTCTCAACTAACCCTTAGAAAGATCTAATGAAGAAGACCCCTTTAACTATCACATTATAAAGCATAGGACATGACTATTCATTAAAGTAACATAAAGCCTACATTACCAAGTGCTATTTCATACAGGTTCTGATATCATCTGGATACACTCATTTGCTTGTCGAGTCTCTATAGTTGCTTTTATTTAAAAAATAAACTCCAAGCAGACAACATGATTTCAGATGGTGTTGGTGAGTAATAAGCCATCACCACAATATGTGAAATGATTAAATACTAACCCAAAATCAGAAAACCGTGAGCTACTATTTTCAAGGTTATATACAGAAAAACTGGGATGGAAAGAGGACAAATTTCCCTCACACAATATTCTAATTATTTATTGACATCAAATCACCATCATGAATTTGGCACATTACCAGCTCAGGCTACAAATCTTAATTTCACTCAAGTATCACACTCTTTCTATCTTTCACGCTATAAATTTTCTTTCAGGTCCTTACAGGTAGTAACAAAATTAGCCTCTTACTGAGGTCCATTGCAGAAACTGGCCAAGCTCTTTGATTCAATAAGTTGTAGAGTAGCATAAGGTTCAAAATTTAATGAACAGTACTTTCGAAACATTGGTTGTTCTGTGAAACACAATTCTAGCACAATATGCTAATCAATTCAAGAGTAGCACATAATCTTAGTATTTCTAAAGAAAATCAAAAAATTCAAAGACTTGCAATCAACAAACAAGGTTTCTGATGTTGTAACTTGAGCAAATGAAACGTGCACAGTTATTTTATCATGGGTATCAGGAAAGCAAAGTATGTAAGACATGAAACAGTCACACAAGGAGAATTGAAAATATAAAGAAACACAAAAAAGAACTAAAATCCCAGTAGAAATCAGATGAATACCTCAGAAATAGATGTTAATATAACACAGTGGCGAACAGTTTGAAGTTTGCTTAGGCAGCGTAAAATATATCGATGTGCATCACTCAGGAGGCATGATGTAATGACCACAATCCTCCTGACAGGATCAAAAGTTGTGTTCCAGTCAACAACCTAGCGAAAAGATGGCAATGAGAGACATGTCTAACAAGTAAGAAATAATAACCAAGCAGACAATAGATCCATCATAAGTAACTGCATCATCATCAATAACGTACAAGAACTTTACATTGACCAACAATTCTCTCTCTTCAGCCCCCCCCCCCCCCCCCCACCACCCACCACAATTTCACTCCCCTTTCCCTTTCTTCTCTCCAACCTTTCTTTACACTGAACGTCACAGACCAAAGATTACATTTCCCTGAGAAAAGTGTCCTAGTCCGGCTAAAACTCCCCAACACCCACTTCTCAGGCCCTGAACAAATGTAGCAATGCACAGAAGACCAGGTGCAGACCTAAATTTTACAACATTATGGGAGAGGTGCTGACATATCAAACAGGAGTCTGACGGCATCCCTTCAAGATAGACACAAAACTATTTTCTCAAAATAAAGGTAATCTAAACAGATAGTTCTCTAAAAAGAATACCCTACAATAACACAGGTTACTCAATAAAGCATGGTATTACTAATAAGGATTCCCTATAATTTAGAAAACTGTTGTGTAATCTATGAACCATGAAGATCCGAAGGAACCGTGAGGGGTCCTTGAAAACATATAGTTAAAGAGAATGTAAATTAATAGAACGACAAAATAAAGATTCTCACCCCATCAAGAATGGACATATTCTCCAAGCTGCAAACAGCACGAGCACCGAGCTCAATAAACAAAGGGAACGCCCCAATAAACTGAAAACTCTCTGTACTTCCAGCATCTAAGTAAATAATGGCATCTTTAATGTCATCTGATATCTGAAGAACCAAAAAAATTAGAGAAGAGTTGCAAACAAATCCATACAGTTTCCCTAAATCACTTCAACAAATAAGAGAATTGTCCAGTGATAATTTCTTCCAAAAATTTTGCGAAAATTATGAGCAAGCAAAAAAACAAATCAATATCATTTGAAAGGTAAATTACATTGTAGTGAAAAGGAGATAAAATCTTACTTGTCTGATCGAGTCGAGGCAACATTTGATCACATCAACTGTGGCCATGCTTTTCTATGGATTCAGTAATGACAAAAGATCTAGCTCATTACCGACATAAAGATATAAGTAATTGATTTATGTGTAAATTATATGCAGAATTTTAATACATTGACGGACATGAAACTAGGGTTCTATGAATTAACACTCATGAAAGTTGCTGATAATCAAGAAGAGGAACCCAAAATCGAAATGTAATAGAAAATAGAAATAAATTCTTACTCAAATTAAGAAATCTGAAAACCCTTCCTTGTTGAAATTGAATCTTTAAACTTCTCTGTTGAGGCGAGGTGAAGGTGAAGACAGACTATTATAGTCTTTTCTTTTAGCAGAGGAGAAAACCTTCCTATAATTGGTGATAATCCAATGCTCAAATTTCATACAAATCCTGCTAGGTAGCAACACTTTTAAAATGATTATAGGGATCTTCAAGTGTCACCGCAGTTAACAAAATAAAAATTAGCATTGACAAAGTATAGAAATAAACAGCTCGTAGAGAGAGGATTAATAGAAAAATCACCTAATTGAACATTGGGGCGTAGCGCCGAGTCTCCGACATCCAATCATCAAATAAGAGCTGATTTTCCAGTCCTTGTTAATTACTCAATACATATTTCGTATTTACAATTCATTCATTATCAGATCAAAATTAACTAAAAATTCGAAGCTTTGAGAATTAAAACCTAGAAACCAAAAAGAGATTAATTAACAGATAAAGAAGAAGATCTACTGCGAAAAAATTTGTATGTTATATCAACAGTTATTGAAAATCAAATAAATCACTATTAAAGAAAGAGTGACATTCAGGAAGTAACGGAAAATGAGAGAATTCGTTAACGCGGGCAGCTGAATTGGATACGGGAAATACATGAAAATGGCCCAAGTGAAAGGATACCTTTCCACTTTGGCCTTTTATCATTCAAACATTAAAAATTACATAAAATACCCCTAAGCATAAGAATTGTAACTAAGTCATTATAATATAAAGAAAGTACAATCAATTCCTAAAAGAATTATTTTAATCTTAAACCTATATGTTTAATAACTTTAGAAACCATGACTGATAAGAATTATAAAATGAAAAAACCTAGAACTAAAAGAGAACCATACAAGATTAAAAGAATCGTGAAAGATAAAAAAGAAATTGAATTCGAAAATGAAATTGATAAAATAGGATATCAGGAACAATTGTATGCATCTCAAGAAATATTAACATGTTTTAAAGAAAACTTAATAGTAAATTTTGCCAAGGAAATTGTAAGATCTATAATCATAAAAAATATACATGATATTATAGATAAATTAGAAAAAAAAGAAAAAGAATATCTCAAAATATAATATACCGTTTGAACCAAGTATAGATATAATAGCAGATTTTGATATTATAAATTCTCAAACATCATTAAATTTTGATGAATTACTTAAAAACCTATAAATGAGAAGATCTATCATAAATAGATTACCACAAGAATATAAAAATTAAAGCTAAAATTAACACTAAAGTTTTATATATACATAATAAAAAATAAACTAAATAAAGTATGGATAATAGAATTTTTGGAATATTAGATTTGACTAGATTTTTAGATTATTATTTGATTTTTGTTCGCTCAGTAGCACCCCCACTAATGGTATCAGAGCTAAGAGTGGACAAAACTCAAATCAACCCGAGTAAATCGATCGACCCGACCCGATCAATCAGTTTCGGTCGATTTTTTTGCTTTTCTTGGGCGAGTTTCAGGTTGGGTCGGGTTAACAATCCAAACCCGATCAAATCGAAATGATTCGACCTGAAACCCAAAAATTTTAAAAAGAAAAAACGACCTTAAATACAAAACCCAGAGGCAAGTCCATCCATGATTCCACGATGCTCTCACTTCTCAGCGCTGCTCTCTCGCTTAAATCGCCTTCAGGCACTTCACGAATCACACACGCTAGTTGCAGCTTTCCTCTCTGACCACCGATTCTCGACGCCGTTCACAGTAAAAGGGCAAGTCCGTCCACAGTAAACACGCGCATATGTATGCATCTGTACCGAAAAATCTTGGGTGCTACCACAGTATCCTCCTAATCTGCTTCATGATTTGTATGTTTCCAACCATTTCCAACCGTGTTCCTTCAAAACAAATTCGCTTCTTTAGGATGAATTCTAGCTATATATAAATTGTAGTTTCTTGATATAGTTTCATAGTTTGAGATCTGAATCCCACATCAGATTTTGGTGAGTATTTATTTCGCAGCTATTTTTTCTTGATTTTTTGATTTACCCATCTTTTGATTAACTTAATTCTTCAAAAAGATTGAATTTTAAGGGTTTTGCAGTATTATTTGTTAAGAAAATCTAGGAACGTGAAATTTTCTGAACTTTTTGGCATTACATTTATTGCAATTGGTTAATTGTGTTAATTTGGTCAGTGGTGTTACAAATTTGCTTATTTTTAAACCCAAAATGCTTTTGAGAGGGTACTGAATGCTAGGTTGTGTGGGGTTACCTTTTATTAACTAGAATCCTTGTTTTCTTTAAACCACTAGGGTTTTATGTTCGTCTTTTTCCTTTTAAATTTCTCTTGATTTGGTAATAAACCTGGGCTTGTAGATTCTTAGTTGGTAAGGTGAAATTTGTTTGTGCATTTTTATTAGATGAATCAGCACTTTCAAGTAGCCAGTACTTTCAATTTAATTTCACATTATGGATACTAAGGTTTTATATTGTTATCATCAATTGATTTACCTTGCTCTTAACATCTAAGTTTCCTACATATATCATTTTTCTTTGCCATAGATCCTTCACTGGTTTTAGCATATGCTGAATAGACTGCTTACTTGATTAGACATCCAAATGATCATGGTGATGGGTTTTACAAATTTATACAATCAGGCATCAGCAGTGTACTCGCCTTTATTTTCCATAGCCACATAGGCAGCAATAGTTGCAAGTCAGTCTTTAATTTCTGCCATTTTCTCTATGATCAAACAATCAGACTATCCGTGGTACTAGATTAATTGCTGTAATACTGATATTTGGAGATTGAAAAGATATTGGAAATGCATTTGGTAAGATGAAATGATTCCACTCAAGAGACTTGTAGTTACTGTTATAACTATAATTTCTATGATCTTTCGAGCACCATTATATTTAACATAGAATTATTTTGCTGTTGAAAGATTATAAATACTGTATTGGCAAACCGACCAACCCGACCGACACTTGATTGGATTAGGTTGGATTTCAACATTTACACAGGTTGGGTTGGTTTGATTTTAGATCAAATCGATCATGTTTGGTTGAGTTTGGGCTGTGACCCCACCCCACCCCACCCCACCCCTAATCAGAGTCATAGAGATCATGGATATCATAAAAATAAATAAACGTTATATGTTAAAAGAAGAAAGAGGATGTTATATATTTTCATAACATATTCCTAATAGATTAAAAATAATAATATTAATTATAACTAAAAAATTACCCAAATAAGAGAACAAATTATAGAAAGACTAATTGAAGAATCAATAAAAGATGAATATATATATATATATATATGAAAAAATTATTAAAGAATTTGAAAATGAAGAAAAAAACTTATATTATAAAGAAACATATGAATCATCATATAAATCAGACTCCATTAAATAGATATTTACTAAAAGATCTATAAAAAGGACAATATAAAATAAACTTCCATGGAAACCAGGCTGATGAAATATATGGAAGAAGTTAAATTAAACAGAAGATATTTTTAACAAAAAATTAAAAAGAATAAAATTGATAAATCAACAAATATTAGATGAACTATTAACTCCTGGAGACATAACAAAATATCAAGAAAAATAAATATTAAAATTAAAACAAGAAAAATATAAAGAAAGAGCAAACTATTTTGAAAAATTAAAAGAATTAACAAATGTTGAATTTGCAAAACAAAAGTATGATAAAAAAAAAAAAAAGATTGCAAAGATACTAAATGTAGAACACATTACTTAAATCAATCAAAGAAAAGATAATAAATCATTAAAAATGTCAATAGGTGAATACATTGAAGAACTAAAAATGTTAATAAATGATGTTCAAAACATGAATAATGAAATAAAAGAAGTAAGAAATGATATAAATATATTAAAACTTGAAGTTAGAGAGTTAAAAGAAAATAATAAAAATAAAGACAAGAAAATAGATAAAAAAAAAAACTTATAGAAAAAGAAATGACTAGGTTAGGAAAGAAACATATTGAACAAGAAGAAATTGTAATATAATCAGGAAGTATATATGATGAATTTAGAAAAAATATTTTACCAAAAATAATAGAAAAAGAAAAGGAAATGAAAAGATCTAAAGAAAAATCACTATGAATGCTAAAAATTGAAGAAAACAAGATAATAAAAATGAATGGAGAATTAGATTTACTTATAGAAAATTTTGACCAATTAAGTTTAGATACTGGAGGAGAACCTAACAAAGTAAAAACCTTTAACAAAGAGTTACCAGATTCAGATGAAAGTTATGCACCTCTATACAATAAATCATACAGACAATAATATGATAATGCAAGAGGTAGACAACCACCAAGATGAAACAAATATAGTGATAGATTTGAACCAAATGATAATTATGATAAACCCATCAATCATGGAGGAGCAAAATTAGATTTAAATGGTAAAATAGATATTAAAAGAGCTTTATTGACTTGGGCAAATTCAATGATATCGTTCTTTTTATATAATAAAGATGATACATGGGAAAATACTGAAAGAAGAATAAACTTCTTAATAGCATCTTTTGAATAAGATGTTAGAAACTGATGGAAATAAATAAATAATGATACAAATGCACTAATAAAAAGAAATGTACAAATAAAAACAATAAAATCAGATAAAGAAGGTATAGAAAGATTAATAGAATATATTGCAAATGAATTTCTAGGAGAAAATTAGATAAAAAATATTAAAGGAGAAGCAATTAGAGAAAAAGATAATGGTAGAATGAAGTTAAAAAACTTAACAATATGTGATATGTGTAAAATTAAATAATACACTTGTGAGTTTAAAGAATATTATTATGTTCAGTTTCATAGTAATGAAAATCAAGATGTATATAAAGATATGTATTACAGTAATTTACCAAATATATTAAAGATAATCATGAAATACCTAGATCTTTAGAATCAAGAATAAAATTTCTATTTGAAAGACTTGCATATATATGTCGACAAAGACAATGATTGAAAAAATCAGGAAAATTAACTTGGACATGTGAGGATATGGAAAGGCCTCTACAATGGAAATGTAATCCTAATAGAACAAATACTAAGAGAAAATACAAAAATAGAAAGTTTAAAAAATTTAGAAATTTTAGGAAAAAAATATATAAAACTTAGAATAAGATATTATAAAAGAAAATATAATCCAAATAAATAACAAAAGAATAAACATTATAAAAAGAATAAAAGTCTATGTAAATGTTGGAATTGTTGATAAATAGGTCATATAAGTTCTGGTTGTAATAAGAAAAGGTTAAAATATTACAAAATAGAAAATGAATTAAGTGAAATATCTGATATTGAACAATATTATGATCAAGAAGTGTATATAAATGAAACAGATTCAGAAAATTATGGATCAGAATCTAAATAAAGAAATTGAAGAGATAGAGAACAATAATATAAATATACAAGAATATGAGGGAATAGATGATCATGGATTAAAGGTAACCTTTGATAATTAAGAAAATGTAAAAATTATCTTTAGATTTGAAGGTAGGAAAATGGGAAGTCTGAGACAGAATATGGAAAAGAAAAAAAGATAGCAATAAATGAATATCATAAGATCGAAGAAAGCTATAGATGTTAAAACAACTCATGGAACACATAAATTGAATATTCTAACAAAAAATACAGTAGATGAATTATTAATAAAGATTAATAAAAAACAAAGTGAGAAATGATAGCAATAAAATTCTTATTTAGAGAAGGAATATACACACCTTTAACTGTAAGTTTGCATGATAGAAGAATAATAAATTTGAAATATAGTAACTTAGGAACAATAGAGGGAAATCTAGCATACCAGAAATTAATATTTACTTGTTACCCAAAATATTGTGTTTCATTAAAAGATAAAAATTTCAATGAAGTATTAGGACTACATTTCAAGTTGCATAGAAACGATATAATGCAACCAGGAGATTAAATTATGATTATAGAATATAGAGCTTTATATACATTTACTAATTTTAATTATGGGAATTTTTATTCTAAAAAGCCATATATAGAAGTTCATGAGGAATGTAAGGATATTAGTAAAATAGTGGAACCAAGCAAATGGATAAATTTAGTTTCTAAAGAATGTGAACTTAGTATAATAAGAGATAAATTTGAAATTATAAAATTAAAAGAAGATGATTATTTTGATAAAATAGTATTTAAAGATAAAAGATTAATAAAAATATAAAAAAAGCCTTAGAATACCAAATTGAAAACAATTAGAAAGAACTAGTAATACAAAAGAAATAAAACTTCATAGAAATGCTGGAAATATAAAAATAAAAAGAGAATATTTTAATGGATGAAAACATATAAAAGGATCAAATATATTAATAGATACATGAGCAAGTAAACGTCATACAACTTCAATTTGAAATAAAGGATTAGCAATTTATAGAACCGAACCATATAGATATGTAAATTTTGATGGACAAATACATATTACGGAACTAGAAGTCAAGGTACCAATGATAATAGGAGCAATTAGTCTTATAATACCATGTTATATAAATAATAGCGTGAAAATAAATCTTCATGTATTGTTAGGAATGAGTTTTCTAAATAGATTAGAAGATTATAGTATAAAAAGAGAATGATTATATATAACACAATGGTTAAACTATATTATGCGAAAAGAGATGAATGAATAACCAAATAATTTTTCATTAACTGTATATATACAAATTACTATAGTAGAAACAAATATAACATGCACTTTAATCAATACAGGAAGTGATATAACAATATTCAAAAGTTTCTTAATAAAATAATGGAATGAAAATAATAATACTAGCATGAGTAGCGGGAGAGTGTAACCAAATAATTAATAGTGCTAATAAAGTCAATATAATACTTGAAAGTAAATAAATTATAATTAAAAAAATATAGTTATAATAAATTAGAATGTGATATATTATTAGGAAATGACTTTATACAACAATTTCAATATTATAAGCAAAATAATTATATGATAATGTTACAAACACCTTGTGCAAATTATTAAAAATTCCACGAGAATTTAGACATTATAGAGTTCAGCCAACCCATCGTGGTGATAGATGAGAGAAAAAACCAATCATAAAAAATACAAAAATATCATACAAAAAAGTCCTGAAAGTAGGAATAGAAATAAGTTTAGAAAAAAATCATAGAACAACTAGAAAAAATCTGTAGAGAAAATTCATTATTATTTTGGAAACCATATCCTCCTAAAACTAAAATAGAATTAACAGAAAATGTAATTATAAGAGTTAGACCAATGATATATAGTATACAAGATACACAAGAATTCAAAATCCAAATAAATGAATTACTAGAACAAAAACTGATTAGACCTAGTAATGGTTCTCTGAGTAGTTAAACTTTTATGGTTATGAAACATTTTGAGCAAGTTAGAGGAAAAGTCAGAATAGTAATAAAGTATGCGAAATTAAACAAATGTACTAAATTTGATGGATACTTTTTACCAAATAAAGAAATTCTAATAAACCTTGCAAAAGGAAAACAATATTATTCTAAATTTGATTGTAAATCAGGTTTTTGGCAAGTTAAAATGGAAGAAGATAGTATACAATATACAGCATTTAGTACACCTCAAGGAAAATATGAATGATTAGTAATGACAGTTGGTTTAAAAAATGCACCACAAATATATCAAAGAAAAATAGATAATATAGTTAAAAAAGTTTAATGAATTTTTAATTGTATATGTTGATAATATATTAGTATGTTCTAATACTAAAGAAGAATATAGAAATCATTTAATACAATTTATAAATGAATGTAAAAATGAAAGAATTGTCCTTTCAAAAAAGAAAGTTATAATAAAAAATAAGAAATTGATTTTCTTGAATTATCGATAGATAGAAAAGGAATAAGATTGCAAACTCATATTCTAAAAAGATAGAAAGTTTTCCAAATAAATTATAATTAAAAGAATAAATACAAAAGTTCTTAGAATGTCTAAATTATGTAAAAAGATTTATTGAAAATCTTTCTAAAGAGAGACATAAAATACAAATTCTACTTAAAAAAACAAATATTAGAAGATGAAATGAAGAACATACAGAAATAGTTAAATCACTAAAAGAAGAATGTAAAAATTTACCAAAATTAAAACTACCAGATGAAAAAGATAACTGAGTTGTTAATACCGATGCCTCACATAAATATTGGGCAGCTATACTAAAAATAGATTTAAATGAAATATGCAGATATTCAAATAGAACTTTTAACCAAACAGAAATAAATTATACTACTCATGGAAAAAAAATGTTAGCAATCATTAGAGGAATAAAAAAGTTTTCATTATTTTTATCTAAGAAATTAATTGTTAAAACTGACAATTCTCAAATTGCAGAACTAGTTAAAAATAAATCACTAATGGAGCCTCAATATAGAAGGTTACTTAGATGACAAGCATATTTGTCATTTTATAATTTTGATATTATTCATATTAAAAGTATAAATAATTATCTTGCAGATTTTCTTAGTAGGAATATTGAATTTGGAGATGTATGATATCAAAAACTTATTGATAGATGCTAAACGACGAATGAAATTCCTAAAAGAAGAATCTGAAGATATCAGAATAAGAATTGAGCAAATGACGGAACTATTCAGCAAAATGCTAAATTGTTGGTAGAAATCTATGTTTCTCATTCCAAATATACCATGAATTGAGTGACAAAATTGATGAAATTACTTAACAATTCGAGTCATTAAATACCAAACAGAGAATATAAACAGGAATACAAAAAATACAAACATGTACACACCATGGAAGCAACAATGGAACCAGTGGAATAAAAAGAGATGTAATAATAGAAAGTCCTAGAAAAATTAAAGTCGAGATTGGTGAACAACATTCCAGAGTTATCCAAATCAAAAGTGAAGAAGATGAAACCTCTTTGTCAGTAAAAGAAGAAGAGTGTAGACAAATTGCAAAAATAGTCTATGAACCGAGGAACAATGATTCTTATTTCATTTCACCAGGAGATCATGTTTACACATGAGTTATTATAATGCACGGCGCAGATCCAGTGATGACAAAAATATTATATAATTATGGATTCCTTAATCTTATCTATCCCTGCAAAGATCTTAAAGAAGTTGAAAATTTTGATGATGTATTTAAATTTGAAATATCAAAATTTGCAAAAGGAGGATTAATCTATCTAAAATTTTATTCAATAAGCACTGAATAAGATGGAAGGATATTTTATCCAGCTGAACATATTATAACAACTAGAATTATTCTTATAACAATTGGACATGTTGGAAGGAATTTCCATATTGAAGTTGGAAAGGAAGATAGACCAGTCCCAAAAATAACCAAGTCATGAATAAAGTCCAGAAGAATCTTAGGCATAAAAGTTATTTACAACATTGCAAAAAATCTTTATGAAAATAAATTTAGATGTCTATGCCAGTATGGAGGATAAACTTTGATTACAAACAATGGAAAAGAAAAATTTGAGATACTAAAAGAATACATTGAGTGATTTGACACCCATAGAATCAATGGAAGCATATCCACCATACAAGAAGCTTGCAGGATAAAAGAATGCCCCACATGGCGACAAAACTGATGGAAAGATTCCTTCAAAATAAGATGTAAAGAAAAGGTGGACAGTTGTATACAATAATAGAGTCACGATAATGTAGTAGTTAGACTTTTATAAAACTCCATTATTTGAGTAATGATGTAAGCAATGATGTAGGGGGTTTAATTATTGTGCCTTGTGTATTTGTATAAATAGAGGCATTCGGGCTAGATGAAGGATACATTAAGTTGGAGAATGAGTCAAAATAAGTTAGAAGTGCTCAATTTGTGAGAAACTTTTTCTGTCTTTAATCTCAGATTTGTACTAATTCGAAATAGATCAATAAAACTTCTATTCTTTCAAAAATATGAGTTTTTAAACTTCTTATCCCATAGATTCTTGAAAGATTGAAGAAGAGATTTATTTCTTACTTTAACAAAAAGAGAGTTTTCTTTATTTAAGATCTATAGTTTTAATTCTAAGGAACGATATAGTGAGAACAAATTGTTGGAGTAGCAAAGATCTCGTAAAAGCAAGAGGCTGTTGGAGGGAGTAGTTTGCAGATCTAGAATCCGAAGGTCACTCGGTTCAAAAAAGAAAGACTTAGATCAAAACTAAGGTAAAACTATTATTTTTGTTAAATTTGGAAAGATTTCTTCTAAAATCTTAAAGAATCGTAGGGATTAAACTTAATGTTTTGAATTATTATGTTTATATTATTGTTTCATGATGTTTATATTATTGTGTTTATGTTTAAGAATTCCAAAATATACAACTGAAGGATTATATAATTTGTTAGAAAAAATAAATATCTTTACTAGAAAATATAAATACGTTATCTGAAGAATATAATGAACTTAAAAAAATATGAACAACATGTTACAGATTATTCTAATTTAATATATCAGAGAATAGATTTATTTATTGAGATTCAAAATAGAAGAAATATAAAATATAACTAGGTTTTAAAACTATTCATAAAGAAATGACATAGTATGCAATATATGAAAATATGTTCCATTAAGGGTAAAATAGGATTTTCTATGGATAATTTAAAAAGCCAATTTGACCCGGCCAATTACAAAAGTATCCCATTGGATACAATTAATAGATTTAGCCCCCAATTTGCTGGCCATATATTTGGGAAAAAAAATGTCTTGTGAATTTTTAGAGAACATTTTGTTATGGTATGGAAAAATTTTGAATTTATGCATAGAATATTTTATGAGAAAAATTCAAAATTTAGACATTAAGATCAATCATCATTGAACTTACTACTTACTTACTCGCTCATCTTTAACGGGTTACCAAATAATCACTCATCTTTACATATAATTACCCATCCACCACTCATTTAACTCCCATCTCTCCAAACAAACGAAAAACCACACGTGGCTAATGGAATCCCTACGTGGCAACAATGAGCATAAATTATATCCAAGTCACCAAAAAGCAACAAACAAACATGCCTTTATATTATTAACCCAAATCATATTTGAAAGGGTCCACTGCTTCCACGTTGGCAACACCATCTTCCGCCATGAGAGCGCCACTGGTCGCGACCTCGATATGCTTGCAGCTGCCATTTACAAAGAACTCACACAATGCCCTCAGAGTGCTAGATGCAATGTGCGGCTGCAGATTCAGTGTTATTTGAGGAGAGATTGCTTTGGTTTTATTGATATTGATTCGTTTGGTGGTGATTCGATTTTCCTGAGGTGTGCTCTGGGTGTTGTGGAATTGGATAGGATTTTTTAATCTTAAAACCAAAACCTCTAAATCAGAATCCCCGATCCTCTAAACCTGACGAAATGTTCATCTTCCGGAGTGGTGGTGCACGAGCAATTTATAGGGACGTTGTCTATTAACTACAAATTTCAATGGCAAGAGAAGGCGTAGGAGAAGCAGAAGCCTATACAGGATGGGTCTTGACTTTGATCGATGAAGTAGGGATTGAAAGTGCTCTAATTTTTTCGGTGTAATGCATTTCACAAAAGTAGAATAGCTATTTTGTTGTAATTCATATTTGTAGTTGGTTGTAATAGTTGTAACTTGGCTTTATGAACTTTGTATTATTCGGATCAGAATAAGTTGAATGAATAAATCCAATTCCAAGTGCATGATGTTTTCTTGTTTGCTGTTTAGCAAATTTAAGTGCATCAGATTGCTGTGAAGTTTTATTGAATGAATGAATCATCTTATAACTTAGTTTGTTTCTTGTTGGTGGCAGATAGTTGGGCAGTATTTTGTGTTTCTTGTTGGTGGCTGATAGTTGGACAAAATTCAGGCGCATTCAGCTAATGCACCAAAATCAGGTGTACCAGGTCCTAAAATCAGCCACAAACATGATGCACTTGAAGCAGGTGTATCAGGTCCTAAAATCACCAATTGATGCACCAGGACCAGATTCTTGGTGCTGATCCAGAATTCAGGTGCATCAGTAACTTATGTACATTGCTGGAATATAAACTATTGGAATAAAATAAAATCATGGGATGTTGGCTAAACTACAGTTCATTTATTCATTCTCAAAATCAGGAACATAAGCTAATAGATTGCTCAAATAAAACCATTTATTCAAAAAACATTTATCCATGATGGCTAAACTAGAGTTCAAAAACATTCATTCCAACAATGCATCTTCCATCCAATTATTGTCCATATGAGGGCCTTGTGGGTCACCTATGCCCTCCATTATCCAGACAAGAGAAGAATTTCCAAGCCTAATACGTTGATTTGAGGGAGAATTTTGAAAAATTGGTAGGAGCTTTTCTTAATTTTCCCTTCCAGTGAAGAAATGTCGTGAAATGGGCAGAGGCGTTATTTTAAGAGAGTGCCTGTCGTGGGTTTAATCAAGGTTGTCAAGATTGAATGGAGAAAGTTTGCCACGTAGGAATTCCGTTAGCCACGTGTGATTTTCTGTTTGTTTGGAGAGATGGGAGTTAAATGAGTGATGTATGTGTAATTATATGTAAAGTTGAGTGATTATTTGGTAACTCGTTAAAGATGAGAGAGCCAGTAGTAACAATTTTGAAGTTCAATGATGATTGATTAAATTTACTCTTTCACTTTTAGATAACTAGTTAGGGTGAACGTGCGTTGCACGTTATTTTGAAATGTTTTATAAGTACCGTTAAATTAATTTGACCCTTAACTTACTCTTTTGATATATAAATGATGCAAACCTCTAAAAATAAATGTTAATTATTATGCACACACGTAAATATTGAAATGCACATTTGAATGCAAGTATTAGAATTACAACTAAATAAATAAATGAAAATGCATGCAAATACAATACACGAATTAACATAAAATACCAATGAATATATACGTGACAATGAATGTTAAATCATTTATATTGAATGAATATAATTTAATTTCTAATTCAATGAAATTGGATGCTAATTAGTAGACATGGACGTAAATAATGAACTGCATCATTGAATTTGAAATTCTAATTAATATTAATTAAATGAATGTGAATATTGATTAATTGAAAATTAATAATAGGGACATGAACGTGATGTGAAATTCTAATTAATATTAGTTAAATGAATGTGAATGTTAACTAATTGAGAATTAATTATAGTATTTATTACAATTTATAAATTAACCACGTATTTGAAAAAGGAAAAATAAGATATTATTGAAATAATTGAATTGTAGTGGGGCTATAATTGTCCAAAAAAATAATTCTCACTTGATATAATATTTAATATATTATAGATTATAAAGAAAAATTGGGAAACATTTATGTTATGAATAGTGATTTTTTAAAAATATGTGTTTTAAAATTAGAAAAAGATTTTGAGTTTCCGTGCAAAATGTATTATTGTGTAAATGTATAATTTAAAATAAGTACGAGAAATAAAGAATCTTAATTTAAAGAGAGTCACTTAATATATTTTTTATATATCAATGTTTAATATATTTAATTATTACTTAAATAATTTAAGAAGTTGAATATTAAAATATGTAATTTATTGGTTTGTTTGATTTCAGTTGTTTCAGACAATAAATTTCGTAATAATAATTTTCTTTGAGAATATGTGATTAAAAAAGTAGGAATTTTTTTTTTTAGTTTACTTGTAAATTAATTTATTAGAAGAATGAATGATTGAAAATGAGTTTAAAGAAAAATTAGTTTTTAAAATTGAGGATCAAATAGAGGCTAAATATAATCATTATAAAGTAAGATTAAATTATGAGTTTGACTCTTTAAATTATTTTTAAAAAAATTAAATTAAAAAGTTTTGAAGCTTATTTTTAACTATTAACTCTCTAATAGATACCATCTTTTATTTAGAAAGTATATGCTCTAAAGGACAATGAAAATCTTACGTAAGGAAAAAAATAATTTATGTAAGGAAAGTTAAAAAGAATAAAAGATGTTAACATATCATTGATTTGTGTGTGGGTGTGTGTACACACACACATTATTAAAAGGACAATTAATTATATTTTTAATTTTAATTTTATATAAATTTACTTGAATAGAGATATATAAAATTAAATAAAAACAAGAATAATCCCGATCTGTCAACAATAATCCATTTTTTATATTTGTTTTGGATGTGTATGATGAAAAACAAGAAAGTTTCTAGCGTGAAGCAGGTGTGTCCATGAAATGTGACATGTGATTCATTTGTGACTTTCTCATGTAATACACAAATGAAATGAAAACTTACATCCAGGGTAGAAAACACTTCATCTTCAAGTTTAACACTAGATGGTAGTTTATCTGATCTCCGAATCCTAGAAGTTACAATCCCATCTAGCCATGGAATAGATTCATAAAACCAAACTTGAAAGGCAACTAGAAGCCCTTTCAGTCTGTAATGAGGAGTTCTATTACTCAAATCATCTTTCAGTGAGTTTATGAAAAGTTCAAACAAATATTTCGCCTACGGAAACGTGTTCATAGTATCAAAGTCTTCAACAAGAACAAACAAATAATTATCAACAACATTCTTGTACGAGATCGAGAAAAGGTATGATGTTATCTAATAAAGAATCTCAATCCTAACCACGTCATGATTGTCTTCATTTGTTAAACTCATTGTGACTCAGTTCAAGTGTCCATAATATTTCTCCTTAATCCTAAAATGTGGATTTTGATGTCTTTTCCTCACATCGTGTCCCTTGTACCTAAGTCTCGTAACCAGACAGAACTCAGGCAAAGAAAATCGTAGATACCTACTAGCTACCATCAATCACATCTCTTTCTTGTTCGGTTGTTTCACCTCCCGGAGTGGAAAATAATGTATTAGTTGATATTGAACAACTATCCCACTACAGTCTATGAAATAGGAGAAGCATATATCAGCTAGTATATGTTTTTGTTCGTCGTTGAACCTTGATGTAAAATTCAACAACACATTTTTGGTTGCATTGGTGGTAATCTTACTAGGAAACCATATAACTTTTTGTATAATATACTCTCATTTCTGCAATATATGACAAACATAAAAAACCTACATCGGTATTTGATACTTGTACATGCATTCATATCACACAATAAGCATGTCACGTGCAATTATTTTATCACATACACTATTTAGGTCAAATATAACTAAGGTAACAGATTATATACAAATATAGGCTTATTACAACACGTGATTCATTATAGATAGACATTTTACCAACACATAATGGATCGCATAATAGTAGTAAAAATGAAGTCACATTTAGGCAATTGGTCACAGTCAAACAAAAATCACACAAAGAAAGCTGGTCACAAAAGACACGAAAATTTTCAAAAAATACGTATCTACATTCTCTTGAAAATTGCGATCGACTCAAAAAATGTAGAGGTTATACAGAGAAGACTTGTCAAACTATCTCTAATAGAATTATATTGAAATGAGATCACAAATTCTAACAATGTGTGACTATCCAACCCATAAACATCTTATAAATGTTAAATACAAATTTCTCATTAACTAAATCGGATAAACAATTGATTTAACTTTTCAAACAAATGCATCTCAAAATATGCTCCAATCGGATGTTTCACAAAATGAGGTCACAAATTCTAAAAATGCGCGACTACCCAAACCACACACACCAAACAAATGTTAAGTATGCATTTCCAATTAACTAAATCAGATAAATATTAATTTACCTTTCGAACACTAGGATTTCGCGATTTAGGAGAGGGTTCTGTGATTGGTTTCAGGCATCAAATCTTTATTCCCTTTCGTTTTCTCTGCTTTTCTTCTAGATTTCTCACCAATCTTCGTTCGACTTTTGGGATTATTGCTCCTTGTTAAAATCGTCTTCAATGTCTAGTATTTTTTGAATAAATTGTGAAAATCGCCTGACGAGTACGCAGAGGTCACAATGTGATAATGAAGAAGAAGATATTGGATTTTGTGGGTGAAATGGAGGTTTAAAGTGGAAGGGTTCTTCACATTTCACGCATTAGAGAGATTATTATGGATATATGTAATATTCTCTCTCCTATTTTGATACGTATCACTTTTTTTGTTTTCAAACTACATGAAACTTAAATTTGGTAAATATATATATTTTGGATTTGTTTATTATTTATGTAAATATCTAACATTTGAAATAAAAAATATAATCTCTGATATTTGAAATGTAATCTTCAAAATTCTGGGTCAATGTAATTTCCACGTATTTTGTTGTGTGAATGTATAGTTAAAAATGTATATGTTAAAAAAAGAGTTTCGAAAGAATGTAAGATAAACAAGAGTTCAAAAAGTGGTTTACTGTACAAAAACCCGCCCAAGACTAAAAGACCCGACCCAACTCAACTTGGATAGATTTTCACAAGCTATCAATTACTATGAAACTAAAATTGAATTGGGTTGACTGAATCAAACATTGTGTAATATTTTTATTTCTATTGCTTGCAAATTCGATATTTGCCCACAAGTAACATTTATACTTTTATACTTGCAAATTCAATATTTATGCTTTTATGGTAGATTATCTTGCACCAGGGGCGGACCTAGGAAATTTTTTCAGTACGGGCGATATTAATAAATATTTGAAAACAACAACGATCTTCTCTTTACTAAAGTTGTGAGGTTACCCAATTTTCTTTATTTATCCAGTTAAGTAGGTGTGAATGCCTCCAAGAGGTACCACCAATATAGAAGTAGTGTTGAGATTTCGTATTAACTGGAAGGGTTGAGTTCAAATTCAACTGGGTGGGTGGTAGGTTGTAGATACTACAAAAAAGGATTAGTAAATATAGCAAAAGAAGGTCACGGGCCACTGGTCTTTAGATTACATACATACAATTTAGCTGGCTACAAGAATTGTGAGCACCCACCCACCAGTTTAACACAATTATGCCTTTAAGATTTTTTTAGGGGTACTTAGAAAAATACTCTTAAAATTATAGATGTTTTGAAAAATCATGTGAAATGTTTTTAGGAAGTAAAAAATACTGTGTAAAATGAAAAAGTGACACAATGTCACTTTTTAAAAAATAGTGACAAAAAAAAAGTGACTCTCAAAAAGTAATACAAGCTCAAAAAAGTGACACATATCAAAATAGCACTATCCATTTGTGCAACACCTTTTTTTATCTTCTTAAAAAGTGACAAAAACTTAAAAGGTAATAAAAAATTAAAAAAAGTGACACTATGTCACTTTTTAAAAATTGATGAGCAACTTTGACATCCCTAAGTGATAATGCATAAAATTAAGTAAGTGACAATGTAACATTTTTTACAAAAATTCCAAAAAGTCATAAACATTCAAAAAGTGACAAAACACTAATCAAAACTTTAGAATTAGTTTAATAAAGTGACAAATTAAAAAAAAAAAAAAAAAAAGTGACACACTGTCACTTTTAAAGTTAAGTGTCACTTTTTTATTAAAAAATGACATGTAATTTTACTTTTATTAAACATTGATGTTTGTTACTAAAAAAGTGATAAAAATCAAGAAGGTGACTGAAAAAAAGTGATGAAATTCAAAAAAGTGACAAATTTTTGAAAAGTGACGAATTCAAAAAAGTTGCACAAATTTATAAAGTTTTGAATCACGGATTGATTCCAATTAATCCTAATTGTAATTATTTTCCTTCCTTATATTACTTGTGATTCTCTATAAATTGAAAGCAATACACAAGAGAAAGGTATTCAACAAAATTGGTACTAGGAGAGCATAGTTGCTGAAATATCGTACATAAAGTAGAAAATGAACCACAAACATAACAAAAAAGGACGGTCAACCACAAAAAATTACTAAAACAAATCCATTGAAACACAACTTATCGTGATTCAAATAAACATAAAAGAACATAGATTCCATCAAAGATCAGCAAAAATCATAGAGGGTTAACAGAAAAAATGAAACCAAGAAAAAATCTTTTATATTCAACCTAATACAAAGAATGTAAACATTAAAAGTGAAATTACAGAAACAGAAACGGAGAGAACTCAGAGAGCACGATTGCTGAAATCAAACACAACATAAAAGCACAATCAATCATAGAATATTCACATAAACAAATCCAATGAAACTCAATAATGATCATCACTCCAAAGAACATATTGAAGAAGAAAGATCCTTCAAATTCATCCAAAGGTACCAGCAAGTGTACGATTATAAAGACAATGAAAACAAAAACAAAAACTTACTCTTAAGAACAAAATTCTAAAATAATCATACCCAACACAAAAGCACAAATTACATTAAAGGTTCAACCTACAAAGAATCTTATAAAGTTTAGAAGGAATTCTTTTCTTCTTCTTTGAAGATGGTTCTTCATCAACAATTATTTTCCTCTTCAACCCACTTTCTCTGTAGAATTCTGAGTCAAAGAGATTTTGATTTCAGAGTATGAATCAAGTGAGAGTTTATGCGATTGGCGATTTGGGGCTTTTAGGGCTCAATGTTTAAGAGGTCCCCGGAAAGAAGACGAAAGAAGATGGCTGAGCTGCGAGGACGACATAGATGAGGGTTTTGAAATGAAAGATGTGGGAGAGAGAGATGAGGTTCTTTAATGAATTGGGAGAGGAGGGTTGAGGTTTGGAGGGTTTTAGTAAGGACGTAAATAATACGGTTTATACGAAGTTTAATTTTTATTTAGGACATTAATCTAAGGGAACAATACATAATTACCACATTATAAGTACACATTTCAAATTTCACAAACTCCCTACAAAAATTCAAAAATCAGGTGATAATTAATAATAATATAATATATTATAATTTTATATTAAATATTATATACCTAATTAACTCCTACAAATCTTAATATACCATATTTAAAAGATTTTTCTCACAAACCCTCCCACAACCGAACGTCTATTTCTCTCTCTACAAATCCGTCTCTCGCCAACACCACAAAACTCAGAAAAACTCACCGTTTATCCTTGATTTCAAGCCAAAATCAATGGATTAAGGTCACAATCCCATCGAAATACCTCTGATTTTTACTTCTTTGGAGAAGTTGAAGCTCGCTGTGGAGGAATTGGATTTTCCCAAAGCAAAAACTGAACTCCCGAGGTCTGATTTTGAAGGTAAACGTATAATCACTGTTCGAGAGAAATTGAAGTTCTCTATAGAGATACAATCAAGGAATGAAGTCACAATTCTATAGAGATACATCCGATTTTCATTGTTCGAGAGAAATTGAAGTTCGGCCGTAGAGGAATTGGATGTTCTGGTATGATTAAGAATGCCAGTTTTGCACGTTTGCCTGTTATACAGAGGTCACACGTCGCTTATACTAGTGAATGATACATGCAAGTATGATGAATTGCTTGAGCTTTTTCTCTCAGAATTGGGGCTTAGTGGTGCAAACTTAGCTGTGACATTAACATATTCTTTGGATTCTAGTTTACCTCCAGTTCAGATTTTGAGCAGTAATAATGTCCTAACATATTTGAGGTTAAAATCTTTGGATGGGGTTGTATCGAGTTATCCTATTATGGTTGATGTTATCTCTACACTTTCATGGCAGTCAAGATGTACATTGCAATGCCCAGATTCGTTGACTAGTTCGGAGTCATCAGCTAGTGTGTTTTCTTTAGAACAAATAGCTCAAGAAATTTGTGACTCCGTTGTGACCGTTGACAGAGAAAACATTGAAGATGATGTGACATTGGTATCTGAAACAAATGTTAGAGCAGTAGTGGAGGGAAATGTTTTTCGCAACAAGGACATATTAAAAATGAGTTTGGCCTTCTACGCTATACAAAACAACTTTGAATATAAGGTGTTTAGATCAGACAAGAAGGAGTACGTGGTAAAGTGTGTGCATAATGATTGCAAATGGATATTTAGATCTTCACGCTTGGGAGAAACGAAAATGTTTAAGATCAGGGAAATGTCTAATGGTCACACATGCTCGATGAACACTGTTTTAGGATCTCATCGGCAAGCATCTAGCTCAATTGTGTCAAACTGCATCAGGTACAAATACAACTCTTCACGTACAATATACACTCCTAATGATATCTCGAATGACATGTTACATGAGTATGGAGTATCGGTGAATTATGTGAAAGCGTGGAGGTCACGTGAACAAACATTAAAATTGATTAGAGGTGATCCAACGACATCGTTTCAGTTGCTGCCATCTTATTTTTTTATGCTAGAACAGATGAACATGGGAACACTCACAAGAATAGAAACATATCATTTAAATAGATTTAAATATTGTTTTATGGCTTTCGGTGCATCGATTGCTGGTTGGAAATATTGTAGGCCAGTCATTGTAGTTGATGGCACGTATTTAAATGGCCAATATGGGGGTACACTCTTCACTGCTTGTACACAAGATGCAAACAATAACATCTTCATACTAGCTTTTGGTGTTGGGGATAATGAAAATGATAAGTCATGGAGATGGTTTCTTAAGAGGTTGAAGAGGGCATACGGATCGAGAGACGGATTATGTATAGTATCAGATAGACACAATAGCATAAGAAATGCTATTGAATTTGTATATCCAGAGGCAATGCATGGGATCTGTTCATACCATTTGCTTAAAAACTTGAAGACTCGTTACGCAAAATCAGGTCACAATGTCACACATGCTTTCAATTGTGCTGTCAGAGCCTATACAGTGGATGAATTTGAATACCAAATGCAGCAATTAGACTCAATTAATGAAGAGATCAGGGAATATTTGGTATGTGACTGTCTATAACATATATTATGACTTCCTGTGACTTGTTCTGTGATATTTTATGAATGTGCCCATATGTGACATGTTTTGTTACTTATGCCTGAATATATTATCTAATAACTAAAATTATTTTTTAGATGGATGTTGGATATGAAAAATGGTCAAGATTGCACATGCCAAACAATAGATACTCTACTATGACATCAAACATAGTAGAATCTGTAAATGCAGTCACGAAGGCGGCAAAGAATTACCCAATTCAAGCACTTCTAGAATCATTGCGGCAAACAATCCAATCTTGGTTTTGCAAGAATAGGGATAATGCACATGGCACTTTCACAAAACTTGCAACCAAATATGAGAAGCTGCTGAGGGAAACAAGCAATGACGTGAGAAATCTAAAGGTAAAAAAAGCAAACTATATATATTATGTTGGTCACAGGTATAACTTTAAATATATTTTTTTTTTCAGGTTTCACCTGCAAGTCACACTTTGTTTGAAGTGAGGGACAATTCTTCATCGTACATGATTGATATAATTCAACGTACATGTAGCTGTAGAATGTTTCAAGTGGATCAACTTCCCTGTCCACATGCACTGGCGGTAATAGCAACATTAAAGCTGGATGTGTATGACTTTTGCTCGTTGTATTACACAAGAGATGCATATTTGAGTACCTACAAAGAGACAGTCTTTCCTGTAGGTAATAAATCGGAATGGAGTTTGCCGGAAGATGTGAATAATAGAGTTGTACTTGCTCCAATCCAAAAGAGAAGCTCTGGCAGGCCAACTGAGAGGAGGAAGAAACCAGCATGTGAGAGATCACAAGTTGTGAAATGTGGAAGATGCGGTGAATCTGGTCACAATCGTCGAACGTGTAGGAACATGGTGCCACTTAACCAGAACAACGGCAAATTGAAAGCAAAGAAAGATCCAAACATATTCAAATAGCTTAGCATAGTATTTTTTTATTTTTTACATGAGGATATTCATTGAAATTGCAAATTGTTTCATTTTATTGCCAAACTATGTATTGTTTGGATTATATGAGTTGACTGATTTGTGCATAGAGCTTATATTACATTTCAAGGGGGTCACACGTTTCTGGGAATGGCTGTGTAAACATACAGTGATTGTAAATTGTTTTTGACCATCTGTGACCATCTGTGACCACAAAAGGTAGTAACAAGCTATGGGATTTTTGTTTGGCTGTGGCTGTCTGCGATCAACTATAAATAAAATACAAAGTTAATTGTTGAGTGTTTTGACTGAGTTTGAATGTCATCTTAGCCTAGATGTGACCAATTCTATGCATATTATGGGGTATAAATCATACATTTTAAATATATGTGACCATTTGTGACAAATTGTTTCCATTTGTGACCATTTGTGACTCAGACTTATGTAAGACATTAACTGTCTGTGACTAATTGTGTCCGTTTGTGATCATTTGTAACCTGTTCAGACTGCAAATATAAACACTCCTCCATAACATACTTGAATGATATTAACAAAACCACACATAAAAGAGAAATAATTTCACTTCCTTTGTTCAAACTAGACAAAAACAAATTCACATTCAATTTCAAAACATATTACAAAACATAAATGTACCATCTAACTTTGAACACATGTTTTGTCTAACTTTGAACAGCTATCAACCTAATCTATCATCAAAACAATTCCATCAACATTAGTTCAGTCATCTGACTTTGATTTTCCCCTTCCAACCTGCCTCAGTTGTCTATTTTTGAACAACAATGCAGCAATTTCAAGCCTGGCATTTGCAGCATCAAATGACATTGGCATTTTGGCAAGATCATTGTGCAACAAATACTGTGCATACTTTATGACAAAAACACCACAGTCATGCCTGTAATATTTAACACAGAAAAACCATAAGTAACCTCAAAATATTGACGAAAAATGACAAAACTTGTAATGCCCATAATGAAATTTACGCATTTTGTTGTTGAGGTAAACCGCTGACAATGTTAACATGCATGTCACTGGATATGTCACCTATTTCATCAGGAGTTTCCATCCACAATCCGACCACTTTTAACAAATGTGTAAGAGTCTTCACAAGGGGTAAGACCCTTCACGAACCTTATGATCCTTGTACGATTTGTTGCTTGAATTGAATATGTACAGGGTCCGGTTATTAATGTCAAGCTGCCCCAACATCCAATGAGCATGATTTGTAGGCATAATGGGCATCAACACAAATTCAACTTCTCTCCAGGGAGTATTAAATGATAACCGTTCACCATTGATGGTTTTGATTAGGTCCTCCTTCTCATTCACAATGCTTGGATCGTCAACAAATTTGGAGTATAAAGTCCGGATTGTCAAATCAAATATACAGTCTGTCGTTGCTGCTTTCGTCTTCACACCTTCCCCAAACTTGGCAAGTTGTCTTATGTAATGAAAACAAGCATCCATGTGCTGTAACAACAAAGAGCATACATAAGTAATGTGAACTACTATGAATATGTGAAAAAATGGCAGCAATATTATACCGTGCTGCTCAATGATGAATCAGAATTGATCAACGTATGCCACCAAGTTTTATGGTGAACGGGAACATTGCCACAAACAAATTGAGGACTTATCACATTATCTGCATCGCTGAACTTTACCCTGTACACACATGTATGCACTCATCAAACCAATAATAACGAGTCACACTTTGACACAGATATGACACAATGACAGGTCATCAAACAAATAATAACAGGTCACACAGAGACACAAAAACACTTATAACCACATTTCATGTACCTGTTCTTCGGCTTGTATCCTCTGTCAAACCAATTCTGGAATGCACTCATATCTGCACTATCAACTCCCTTCGAATAATTTTGGAACACAATGTTTCCACATGTAGTTTTTGAGCCAGTAGCAACATGACGTGCATCAACCTTAACAAAAGGTGACTGCAGATTTTTTGATGGCTTTTGAGCTCTCTTCACAGGTAGTCCAGAGGATGGAGGTGCAGGAGTATCTTCCTGAATCAAAAATATAAAAAGAAAAGTTATTGAATTAGTGTATGCTAATCTGATAATCAGTATGAATTTATAATATGAAATACTAAGTTAAACTGACATCTTCGATCTGACATTGTGTAGACTCCAACACCCGTGCAATAGCCTCATCAACATGCTCCTGCAATTCTTTACTAGCAAAGAATGCATCATCAGAGTCTTTAGGACTCTGTGACTGACCAACACCAAGATTAAATGAAGGAGAGTCGAGAACGTAGTCAGCATGAAAGCAATGTGAAGACTCAGGTGGCATGTGACCTTTGTCCTCTTCTTCAACGACATTATCACCTTTTGGCTCAGGTTCCATGTGACCCTTGCCCTTTCTGTCAACCACCTCATCAACTTTTGGCTCTTGTTCCCTCGAACCATCTTTACCACTCAACTTTGTCTGAACTTCATCCATCACCGAAGATAAAATGTCACTCACAGATTCAACAAAAGATCTAAGAGACAATCTGATGTCGTTCAAGTCATCTTTCAACCCATTCTGACTCTGAATGACCTCATCGAGCTTCAAAAAACTTTTTGAATGACGCATTTTGTCATTCATGTCAGACAGTTCTGACTTCATTGACAAAAGCTCATCTTTCAGCCCTTTGTTATCCACATGAAGCTTAGTTATTTCCTCATCCATCAACTGCTTCAATCGACCACATTCCTGAAAAAAAAAATTGTAGTTAGTAGAATTATGATCGTATAATGGCTTCTATGTCTTATAAAAATTAAATTACTTACACTGACACATGAACAATTAGGATGATAAGAAGAATGAGGCTGAGCAGGAGAGCTAGAGCTAGCAGCCCCTGTCTGTTTTTGAGGCAGTGGATCAACAAAATCATTATCCGAATCTCAAACATATACCTTTGACACCGGGGGAGTAGACTCATTTTTTACTACTGGAGTTTTAGAGCTTGTAAGGTTCTGATTCGGTTGTCTAGGTTTCGAGTACTGCACACCTGTCGATTGAACCCAACATACAGAACAACAAAATTAATTATCACAATAATACAAATTAGGTCACAATAAGTCACAAGTAACATATTTCAGGTCACATGTCATAATATATCTGAAATTCATATTCAAAACCTGTCATATATGGCATCGTGAGCTCTACTTCAGATGGATCAATGTCATTTATCACAACCTGTTTGACATAAGATGGAAAAAAGTTTAGCATGTGTCGTTTTAACTATGTATAACTAATCAAATGAGTACATAACAATTCAAGGGATATTTCAAAACTTACATTCTCACTTCCAAATACTCTGTCATCCAACATTGCCCCAGAAGGATGTTTGTGTGCACTCCAATTCATAATTCGTGGATGTTTCTTACAAATTTTTGTGGCCACATTCCCCTCAAGTGCAGGTATGCACTCGTACAACCACACCTGGAAAGCCACTAAAAACCCCATCAATCTGTAGTGACTTGTTTGTTTTGTTAATCCCTTCCTTAATGAAGTCAATGTGGTCTCAAACAAATATCTGCCCCAAGGGAACATTCCAAGAGTGGTAAAATCATCGGCAAGTGCAAAAATGTATTGATCCACGACCTTCGGGTAGGGTGTAGCAAATAGATATGAGGTGATAAGATAAACAATGCCAATCTTAACCACGTCAAGGTCTGGTGCATCATCCAGTGAAAGAAATACTCTCTTCACATCTTCACTTGTGACAACTTTTAAATCACTGAAATAAGTATCCTTCACTGCTGAGGGTTTATCATCCAACATCGGTCGATCATCTACCCCATCATACCGCAATCCAGTTACCAAACAGAATTCAGCAATGGAGAACCGAATATATCTCCCATTTAAGTTGAACCACATCTCCTGTCTGTTAGGTTGCTTCACCTCCCGTAGTAAAACATAATGAATCAACTGTGGCTGGATTACTATCTCCCTACAATGCATGTAGTGAAAAAAACAGGTGTTCTCCAGAATGTTCCTCTGGGCAGCAGTGAATTTCATCACAAAGTGCGTGATCACACTGTGTATGGGTGTTATGGTTATCTTCCCAGGGAACCAATCTATTGGTCTTATTAAATAGCTCCATTCCTGCTCATAATAAGTCACAATATCATATTTCGGTCACAAAATACCCAAATCAGGTCACAAATTCATACAAAAATAAACCACAAAACTCACAAATCAGTTCACAAAAATCAGATTAAACATATTCAGTTCACTTTAGAAAATTTATTCACTTCACATAAATAATAATCGACCAAATAGTAAACCAAATAAGTCACAAAACTTCAAATTACAAAATCTCAGAAGAGGTCACAAAATCATATTTGTAGTCACAAAATACCCAAATCAGGTCACAAATTCGTACAAAAATATACCACAAAACTCACAAATCAGTTCACAAAGCAGATTAAACATATTCAGTTCACTTTAGAAAACATATTCACTTCACATAAATAATAATCGATCAAATAGTACATCAAATAAGTCACAAAACTTCAAATTACAAAATACTCAGAATAGGTCACAAAAATCATAGTTCGGTCACAAAATACCGAAATCAGGTCACAAATTCGTACAAAAATATACCACAAAACTCACAAAAATAAAATTTCACCTTCTTAGAAGATTTCCCGCCAGAGGCCGACATTTTGATCCTCTTTGCTGAAGAAGAACCTCCGACATCCTTTTTCCTCTTACCTTTATCAGTCTCCTTCATCTTCACAACAATACTACGAGTTCTAACCATTTCAACTACCACAATGCTTGAAACTAAAATATAATATGACTACAGCAGTTGAATCTCCCACGATAATGTCGGCGATTGTGAGTTGTAGGGTTGAAAATGGTAGAAAAGGAGAAAACGTGAGTGTGTGTGTGTGACAGATTTCTGAGAGTCTCTGAGAGAGAAAGAGGCGTGGGTTTCTGAGAGAGAAAGAAAGAGAGACGTGGGTTTAGGAGTTTAGGGAGAGAGTGAAACGTGGATTTGAATTATTTAGGTGAACGGTCCAGATTAATTGAGTCAGTAAATTTGGTTGATATAATAAATTTAATTTCATTAATTTAAAAAACCCTAATTACCACCTGATTAATGAAAATTAAAATGCATCCTCTTATTTATGAAATATTAACTTGAAAATTAGGGTTTAAGGTAATTAAGTCTTAATCTAATCTTTTCAATTTTCACCATACGGGGCCTAATTTTCCCCTTTTTTTATAGATTAAGTGGGCTGGGTGGCCCAAAGCTCAGTGCAAGCATATGCGTGCACCGAGCATGAATTAGGTCCTCCCCTTTCTTGCACCAAGAATCTTTTTTTCCAAGTCCAAATCTTAAAAACCATAGATTTTGCTCTTTGATCTTGAGTTGTAATTTAGCCATTGTTTGGTGGCCATTTTTTTTTTTTTTTGGAAAAACATTGTTTTAAATAGTGATTTTTTGTAGAATATTTTATTACATGAATATGTAGTTGAAAAGGAAAATGTCACTCATACACTCTTTTGTTGACATTATTGTTGATATTTCAATTGTTGGCAAGTGTTGATAGAGAGAAAAAAAAAGTGTCAAAAAACTAAACTGTTCAATGATGTGTTGCCACATGACAAGTGTAAAAAATGATGTAAATGATGATGTACATGTAACATGATTGGATTGAAAATGAGTACGTAAATAAAGAGTTTTGAAATAATAGGAAACCATTGGGAGTTTACTTTTCTTGCTTAAAATTAGGGATGTCAACGAAGTGGGTATGTGACGGGTTGGTCATTCCCACTCCCGTCTCGTCGGGTAATTTTGTTACTTTACCTCATCCACATACTCGGTTAAAGTGGGACGGGTTCCCTATCCCATTTATTGCCCAATTTTTTTTTTACTTTTATTTTTTAATGTATTTAGTTAGTAAATTTTTTTTTTATTAATTGTTAAAAACAACTTATATTATCTTTAATAATAATGATAAATCTATTATTTTTGTTTGATGAAAAATTTAAATTTGAAATTAATTTTAAAAGGAGCGGGTAGCGGGACGAGGACTATGTTTCCCGTACCCACTCCATACCCTCTTCGAGATAATGGTCATCTCCCCGTTTACCCGATTAGGTGGGTAATCCCCGCCCCATTCGGGGGCGGGGCCCACGGGTATAGGATTGAATGGGGTGTGACCCGAGATGAGGCGGCGATCCCCACCCAGCTAACCCGTCGGGAGGGAGGGAGGGAGGGGGGGGGGGGGGGGGGACTTTTTTGCCATCTCTACTAAAAATGAACCCAAAATTATATCAATGTAGAAATTGATTAAAAGTAGGAAACCAAAATCTGAACCACGTTTTTTCATCATGCGATCGCGCAAGGAAACTTGTTTTGTATAGCATGGTAAACAATTTTCGTATACCGTCACCTAAGTTATTATTGAACAATCGTAAAAGATTAAACTTCAATTTCAACTACATATTTAAATGAATTCAACAGAATTATCCACTTATCCAACATTTATTTTTATCTATTTACAAATTAAACAATTCTTGGTTGAAAATCTTGGCCTCTGTTTCGCTAATTTATAAAATTATTTGTAAAAAGTCAAACTTCGTTTTTAACCACACATTTTAATGAATTCAAATGAATTAAACTGTTTATAAATTCTTTACCGACAGAGGCTGAGAGTCTGAGACTCCTATTTTTCACATTACTCAATTAAATATAAGGGCAAAATTTTCCCAAAACGTACAAGCTGCTAAAGCTAAAAAAGGGGAAGTGGAGGAACTCTGGTCTTTTTCTTAGGTTGACTATTATGAGAAATTTTGGTTTTTCTGTAGGGATCTTTTTGTTTGTTACTAAAAATTAGTTGGGAAGTGCCAAATAGGTGTCGGAAATGGACAAATATGTTAAACGAGAATGTACTGGGAAATGTTCTTTGGTTGTTTTGCATTTTCCTAGCTGTCCTAATTCCTATGATTAAGATTTAATAACCAATAAAAATGAAAATGACATTTCCATCCAATTTATTGTTACTGATAAATGAGTCGAGATAAATTGTATTAGCATCAGATGAATTTGCAATTCCAGACCGGGCTGCGATCGATCTACAGCGGTTTGCTTGCCGTGGTTGGACCATGGCAAACCGAGAACTTACCTGGACCGCGGTTGATGGCGAAAACTCGTGTAACTATTGACTTTATATATTTTGGTCCATCTTTCCATTTTTTTTTTTTGGGGTCCAGTTTTGATCATTTTTTCATATAAATTTTCAATCTTGCTTCCAAACTTCTAAAAGCTTCCAAATTGATCCCGAACCTCCATAATCATTTGAAATTGGTCATCCACAAGTTTCAAAAAGTGTGCAATTCAGCCCCACACGCAAATTTATTTTATTAAAAGAATGTATGGTTACAAATGGATTTGAAGAAAAATGAGATTTAGAAATGAAGACATAACAAGCGCTAAAATTTGTTTGAGATGGATTTTTTCAAATGAAATAATCGATATCTGCAGGGTCCCAATTCGAACAAGGCAAGGATTCTTTGCCAATTGGATACACGAGCGGGGGATGGGGAGCAGAGTAGCGTTTTCCCGAGGCGGGGACAAGACGGGTGTGAGGAACTTGGTCTTTCATCATTTAAAGTTCATTTCAAGATACACATTAAAAAAAATTAATGATTTTCTCTAACTAAAGATATGAAAAAATAAAAATGAACAAATAAAAAATAAAAATAATAAACGGGATGGTAAAAATTCAAAATTCAAAAATAAAAATAATAAACAAGAAGCAAAGAACAAAAACAAGACATACATCAAGTAGAAATTCAAAATACAAAAACGGTAATGGCAAAAAAAAAAAAAAACCCTAACCTACCTCTTGGGACCCAAACCCAAGTCCCAAACTTGAACAATATAAAGTGGTTCATATTCTTCTAGTTTTCTAATGTGGGATTGACATTTTTTTCAATTTCCCACCAATTTTATTTCAATTTATTTCAACTTCAAGTGGTCATCATTTTGCCTTAATTTCTCATTTACCCTAAATTAATTTTGAGAAAATAAATACATTGCATTAATCTACTTATGGAGTAGAACACACTCGACCAAAGAAATCTTTAGTCCAACTAACGGGATCCACTAAAATAATTGGTCAAAAGTTGGTCAAACCAACTAATAAAACCAATTTTTCCAACATAACTTTTGCAACTAAAAAACGTTAAAACTTAAAGATATGAACTGAGTGCCATTTAATGAGTAATTGAGAACAAATGAAAGAAATATGGACAAAATGATGTAATGAAAGAGGAAGTCATTGCTACTAGAAACGACGTGTCATGATCCATTGGTTCATATAGAAAAGCAACGTATCTAAACAAGTTTTAATAAGTAAAATTATTTACATGTAGTCGAGCATGCTTGAATTATTGTATAAAATTCGAAAGAATGGTCTCAAGAATAAAAAGGACATGAAAAGAATAGTGTAGCGACCGAGAAAAATAAAGTAAAATCTTGTGTTTCATTTTAAAGTATTTTTTCTTATATAAATCGAAAAATAATTTAGATTATATTATTTCGTCGCTACGACACTTCCTAAGAGTTCAAACAAAAGTTTTGATCACGGTAGTAAAGTTTCGCGCACTTGGTTTTTCTTTTTCTTTTTTTTTTTTTTTACTTTTTGTAAGGTATCGAATTTCTCTTAAACGATATATATATATTTTTTTTTTGTTGACGACACACGTTATATTAATTTTTGCATACATGTTTAGTACTTAAATTTTAAAAATTAGATTAACCGGATATAGTGTACCTAACAACTCTATATTCATCCCATCATAATTAACTTTTTTTCTCTCCTACTCACGGTTTTCCTCCACTAATGCATTCCCATTTAATTTTTTTTTATTCCTCCCCTAAGCATTCCAATTGAATCATTTGTTTAGGGTTCGTTTGGTTGGAAGAATGGAATTGGGTGGAAAGAAAATGAATTTCAGGGAATTGAATTACCTAGAACTTGTTTTAGTGGAAATTGTCAATTAATTATATTTGATTGATATAATTTTTCACCTGAAAAATATTGAAATTTTAGATCTTTTGATATTCGTTTGACTTTATTTTCCATGAAAATAGTATATTAAAGTGATTAAATTTGTTACAATTGGGGATAGAACTTGTTTCCGTTGCCAAAAAAATAAAAATAAAATGTTGTTTAGAAAAGTTTTTCCCACCAAATTTGTCGAAAAAGTTTTTTCCTCAAAAACCAAGAAAACGTGAAAACCAATTCCAAAAATTTAGTCAATCAAATATGGAAAAATATGGAAATTGAATTTAATTTTCATTTTTCATGGAAAATATAGCTCAATCAAACATGGCATAAGGTTGTGTCTGGTGTAGGTTTTTGCCCACCAAATATTGCTTTTCTGCCCGTTATTTTCAAAAGCAGCCGTCAAATTTTGACTACTTTGGAGATAGGTGAGACCCGCCAGCCATTGCAAACGGTCAAAAAATCGCTGAAAATTGAAGCATTCAGCTGCGCCAGACACACCCTAAATGTCATAACCTCCAAATAACTTAATGTCATTATGGTAATTATAAACAAAACTTCCGTTCATATGAAAAGGGTGCATACACGTTTTTTTTAACCCATAACCCACCATTTATACACATAATTAATATTCCACTACCATTGTTTGAAATTCCATTTTGGTTACTACCAATTACCACCATCATTTTTGCACTTGAAAAAAAAAATCTCTTATAACCTCTAAGGCGACATTTCTGTCCCCAAACTATTATACCCACACATAAATTATTTTGGCTTTCTTTCCATAGACTAAGGCACTTTGAATCTAAAAAAAGAAGTAAAGAGAACGCTGTATTTTTTTTAGCGCAAGGGGATATTCAAACTCCAAGTGTTTAAGGTAACGGTGTTTCGGCACTTTTGTAAGTGAAGTAAAAATTATTTGCATTCGATTTGCATTTAACGTGTTATTGTGTTACTCATGAGAGAATGGAAGCATCCTTTGATGTTTCAAATAAGAGATTAAGAGATGATTTATGACACATGAAAGGGGTTATTAAAACCTAAGAGTAAATGTGCTGATTGATCATCGGTTCGTTTTACAGAATTGACGGTGACACAAATAACCAAAGTTGCATTTCTGAAAATATATATTTTTTACTATTTATTTAAGTATTTCCTACTGAGTATTACTTGCGATACTCTCTCCTACAAATTTTACAGGTTAAATGAAGGCATGGCAAGATTCTGGCATAGTGATAAGTGTTTGATGATTGAAATACTTGTAACTTTCCAGTAAAATTTCTATTTGTGTAATTCTTTTTATGAATACCTAGATAATACTTTTAAAATGTTTAGCTTTCTGTTTCGCCTAGTTTTTTATATATATTGCATGCCCACTATAATTTAGAAATGTTGGAAAGATTATGCATGAAATTTATTTATTGTTGGATTGAATTTCAGATTCTATTCTCCTACTTAAAAATGGTACAACTTGGGCTAAAGTACATGTTTTAGAGTCAAATCAGTGGGGTTTCAAAGGTCTAAGTCTTTTAATAGTAGTCTTTGGAATTACCCTAAAATATTATCTAGAGAAAAGGTTTTGACCATTTGAGTAAATTTCGTCGGTATAGTTTCAAATTTTTTTGTCCAGCATAGTTGAAAAATATTTTCGTGCTTATCGTTGAGACCCCAGTTTTTTATATGATGTACGTATAATAATGTCATAGTCTCTATTAAAATTTCATAATCTTTAGTCAACGTTTGCTAGGCCAAACATATTTTTCTTTCCGATGTTGCGCAACCGATAGTTGCTGAATTTTCTCGAGATGTTTCCAGAATCAAATTTCACCATAATCGTGTAAATCTATGTGGACACATATTTCCCACTATTACTCTTTTATATTTTAAAATTCAAATTTTTTATTAGTTACAATTTATTTTGGTCAACATTAGTGAGCCCCAACTAAAAAGATTTTTAAAGAAACGCTTCGAAATTCAAGCATTTTTTTGGGGCATTACAACTTGGTATCAGAGCTTTCTTGTGAAAAATATTTTCTTCATAAAAAGCTTCTAATTTCTCTCTTAGTTAATTTATCACAAATTATTCATTGAAAGAGATATATATTTTTTAAGAAGATTTTTGCACTTACATTGCATTAACTTTTCTTCTTCTTTTCAATATTGAAATTTTGATTGATTGAACTAAACTCGCAAAATTATCATATTCATCATAGTTTCTCATTTATCTCTTAGAACTTAATTTATTACAATCATCCATTAAAAGAGAGATATTTATTGAGAAGATTTTTAAACCTACATTGTATTTATTTCTTCATCTTCTCATTGAGATATTTTGATTGATTGAATCTAATTTTTGACTATCGTATTCATCAAGGTTTTTCATATAACACTTGAGTTGTCATTTATTGTTATTCTTTGAAGTGTTAGTATCTCTTGGTACATAATTTGTTTGTATTATTTATCAAGAGAGAAATTTCATTGTAAAATCACTTTGATAAAGTGTAGGTCGTGTCAAAGTCTCTTAAAGATCAACATTGTATAAGGATTGGTACTCCTTGTTGTAAGTTACCGTATGGGTCATATTGAGGTCCCGTAAAGCTCAATAGTGTGGGTCGTGTTGAGGTCCCGTAAAACTTAACATTGTATAAGGATCGATTCCTTATTTTTAAGTCACCGAAAGCATTGTAAAGGGTTAGATTGCACCATAAGTCCATCAACATAGTGAAAAAGGCTTTGCTTGTACCGGAGAACTTGGTAACGGAGTATGTAGATCATTGTTTTGAATCGAACCTCTGTAATTATATCATTTACATCCTCTATCACTTTTACTTATCGCTTTTATATTTGTGATTATCATTTGAATTAATCTATTTAGTCTTTACTTGCTTGAATTTAGATTAATTCTTCAAAAAAGTTTTAAAATCCAATTCACCATCTCTTGATTAATTATTCTTGGGCTATTAGGATTTTCCAGGAGGCCTATGATACAATTGACTCGGAATGGTATTAAGTTTGTATGGTAAGAGAAATGCGAGCATATTTTTCAAAAGTTAAAGGACAGGCTAATATCTGCACCAGTGTTGACTATTTCTGATGGTTCGGAAGACTTTGTAATTTATAGTAATGCATATAAACTTGGTTTAGGATGTGTTTTAATGCAACATGGAAAAGTGATAGCTTATTCTTTGGGGCAACTGAAACAATATGAACAAAATTACCTTACTCATGACCTCGAACGGGGAGTGGTAGTGCATGCCTTGAAGAATTGGCGCCACTACTTATATGGGAGCAAGTGTGAGATCTACACTGATCACAAGTATCTCAAATACTTATTCACCTAGAAGGAGCTGAATATGAGACAACGATGGTGGTTAGAATTAGTGAATGATTATGACTGCACTATCTTGTACCATCCAGGTAAGGCTAATGTAGTCGTTGATGCGTTGAGTAGAAACTAGGGGTGGGCAAAAACCCGCCCAACCCGATAAACCTACCCGACCCAACCCAACCCGATCGGGTTGGGTCGGTTTTTTCCATTTTTTCTTGGGTTGGGTTGGTTGGTTGGGTCGGGTTGTGGGTTAACTCATCCAACCCGATAAAAACCACTCAACCCAACCCGCTAATTAAAAAACTAAAAAACTTTGCCAAACTAAAACAAAATAAAAGTAAGAGACCCGGTCAAAAAAAAAGTGAGACAAAAAAAAAAAAAAACCTAACATATCTTCCATCATCTCTCTCACGCGACGGGCGTCGTCTTACCAAATCATCAACATTGGTTGTGATTTTGGATGGGATCTCTCTTCCAATACATCTTTCTTTAACGCAATATATTAATGTTGTTTAAATTTAGTACTTTGGTGACTTTAATGCTTGTTGATAGGTCGTCCCAACTCCCAACCTAACCCGATCAACCCAACCCAACCCGACCGACATTCGGTTGGGTTGGGTTGGGTTGGGTTTCAATCTTTACATGGGTTGGATTGGGTTGGGTTGAATTTATGTCAAACCGACCATGTTGGGTTGGGTATAAGTTGGGGGAAAAACCGACCCAATCCAACCCACGCCCACCCCTAGTAGAAACTGCACTATCTTGTACCATCTAGGTAAGGCTAATATAGTCGCTGATGCGTTGAGTAGAAAAAACATGGGACATTTGTCAACATTGTATACAAGGCAAGATATTTTAATTAGAGATTTTGAGAAACTGAGAACTAAAGTATATACTTCACCAGTAAGGACATCATTAATGTTAACAAGTCTTATTGTGAAATCAACACTCAGGGATAGAATAGTAGTTGTTCAGAAAGACGACCCAATTTTAGAAAATATCAAGGCTGAGGTGGGAACTGAGTAGATGAAAGGATTTGAAATAGCCGAAGATAAAGCCCTAAAGTTTAAAGGCAGATTGTGTGTATCAAAGGATGAGGTATTGATGAATGAGATTATGACAGAGGTTCATTCTGCTCCTTACGCCGCACACCCAGGTAGAACTAAAATGTATAAAAATTTGGGTGACAGATTTTGGTGGAGAAATATTAAGGGAAAGATAGCTCTGTTTGTGTACAAATGCATGGTTTGTCAACAGGTTAAGACTGAACATCAGAGGCCATCGGGGCCATTGAACCCCATGGACATGCCCGAATGGAAATGGAAGAAGATTACAATGGATTTTGTCGTTTGTTTTCCTAGATCGGTGAGAGTTCATGATGCAATCTGGGTAATTGTGGATCGATTGACAAAATCTGCTCATTTCCTACGAGATGGACAACTTATAACTTAGAACAGATTGCACAGATTTATGTCAGAGATATTATGCGACTTCATGGTGTTCCAGTTTCTATCGTATTGGATAGAGACTCGAGGTTTATTTCGAAGTTTTAGATAAGTCTTCAGAAAGCTATGGGTATCAAGTTAACATTTAGTACTGCTCACCATCCTCAAACTGACACACAATCTAAACAAACTATCTAGGTCTTGAAGATATGTTGAGAGCTTGTGTCCCACATTTGGGTGGTAAGTGGGTCGATCATTTGTATTTAGTCGAAGTTGCATACAACAATAGCTTCCAAACAACTATTGGCATGACACCGTATGAGGCTTTGTATGGTCGACGACGTCGTTCGCTATTATACTGGAATGAAGTTGGTGAAAGGAGAGTTTTGCGTCCAGAATTAGTTGAGAAGACTGTAGAGGCTATACATAAAATTAGATCAAGAATTAAGATTGCCCAAGATCGTCAGAAGAGCTATGCTAACAAAAGGATAAAAGAATTGAATTTTGAGGTTGGAGATAAAGTAATTCTCAAAGTGGCGCCAATGAAGGGAACATTACGATTTGGAAAGAAAGGAAAATTGAGCCCTAAATTTATCAGACCCTCTGAGATTCTTGAAAAAATTGGCAATGTAGCATATCGTTTAGCTTTGTCACCCAAACTAGCAACAGTACACTACATATTTCATGTTTCAAAGTTAAGAAAGTATATTCCAGATCCTAGTCATGTGGTGAATGTTCAATCATTGGATGTCCGAGTGATATGTCATACAAAGAAGCTCATGCAGTAATTTTGGAGATAAATGATCTTGTTCTAAGAAATCAAAGGGTCCCGTTAGTCAAAGTCCAGTGGAGTAAACATGATGAGGATGAAGCTACTTGGGAAAGAGAAGAAGACGTTTTAGCAGAGTATCCTAATCTCTTAAAACAAGTAAGTTAAATTTCGAGGGCAAAATTATTTTAAATAGGGAGAGTTGTAGCGATCGAGAAAAATAAAATAAAATAAAATATTGTGTTTCATTTTAAAATAATTTTTATTGTATAAATCGAAAAATAATTTGGAATATATTATTTTGTCGATACGACACTTCCTAAGAGTTCAAACAAAAGTTTTGGTCACGATAGTAAAGTTTCGCACACTTTTTTTTTCAATTTTTTTACGTTATTGAATTTCTCTTAAACGATAAATTTTTTTAATACTGACGAAACATGTTATATTAATTTTTGCATACATATTTAGTACTTACATTTTAAAATTAGATAAACCGGATATGGTGTACCCAACAACTCCATATTCATCCCATCATGATTATTTTTTTTCTCTCTCTCACTCACGGTTTTCCTCCACTAATGCATTCCCGTTTAATTTTTTTTATTCCTTAAGTTGACTTTTCATTTTCCTCCGCTAAGCATTCCAATCGAATCATTTACTAAATGTCATAACCTCCAAATCACTTAATGCCATTATGGTAATTATAAACAAAACTTTCGTTCATATGAAAAGGGTGCCTACATGTTTTTTTTAACCCATAACCCACCATTTATACACAATTAATATTCCACTACCATTGTTTGAAATTTCATTTTGGTTACTACCAATTACCATCATCATTTTTGCATTTGAAAAACAATAATCTGACCACATTTCTTTCCCAAAACTATTATACCCACACATAAATTATTTTGCTTTTCTTCCCATAGACTAAGGCTTTTTGAGTCTAAAAAAAATTCTCGAGAATAAGTGAAGAGAACGCTGTATTTGATTGAGCGCAAGATGATATTCAAACTCTAAGTATTTAAGGTTGGGGTGTTTCAGCACTTTTGTAAGTGAAGTAAAAATTATTTGTTTTCGATTTGCATTTAACGAATTATTGTGTTACTCATGAGAGAATGAAAGCACCCTTTGGTGTTTCAAATAAGAGATGATTTATGACACATGAAAGGGGTTATTAAAACCCGGGAGTAAACGTACTAATTGATAACCGGTTCGCTTAGCAGAATTGGCGGCGATAAAAATAACCAAAGTTGTATTTTTAAAAATATATATTTGACTATTTTTTAAAGTTTTTCCTATTGAGTATTACTTTTGACACTCACTCCTACAAAATTTACAGGTTAAATGAAGGCATGACAAGGGTTTGGCACGGTGGCAGGTGTTTGGCGATTGAAATGCTTTTAACTTTCTAGTAAAATTTTCATTTGTGTAATTTTTTTATGAATACATAGACAACACTTTTAAAATGTTTAACTTTCTGTTTCACCTAGTTTTATATATATTGCATGTTGACTATAATTTAGAAACGTTGGAAAGAATATGCGTGAAGTTTATTTATTGCTAGATTGAATTTCAGATTCTATTCTCCTACTTAAAAATGGTATAACTTGGACTACGGTATATGTTTTAGAGTGAAATTCAAATTTCTATGAGTCTTCTAATAGTAATCTTTGGAATTACCCTAAAATATTATCTGGAGAAAAAGTTATGTTCGTTTAAGTAATTCGCGTCGATACAGTTTCAAAATTTCTGTCTAGTATAGTTGAAAAATATTTTCGTGCTTCAAACATTATCCTTGAGACCCCAATTTTCTATGTGATGTACGTATATAAATGCCATAGTCTTTGTTAAAATTTTATAATTTTTAGTCGACGTTTGCTAGGCTAAACTTATTTTTCTTTTCGCTGCTAGGCAATCGATAGTTGCTGAATTTTCTCGAGATATTTTCCAAAATCAAGTTTCACCATAATCCTGTAAATCTATGTGGACACATATCTCCCATTATTATTATTTTATATTTTAAAATCCAAATTTCTTATCAGTTACAATTTATTTTGGTCAACATTAGAGAGCCCCAACTAAAAAAGATTTTTCGTGTAACGCTTCGAAATTCAAGCATTTGTTTTGGGACTTTACAATGGGAAGCATTATAGAATGAATTAACCTAATATCTAACTATATTTTTTTGGTCACTTTTGGTCCACTTATATTGATAATTATAATTTTGTTACGCCTCTGTACACGAGGACTCCTACGTGGTCTCAACCATTCTACGTGGAAAAATAGTTTGACGATCTCATGCCCTGTACACTAACATGAGATGAAGCTGGACCGACCCTCAAGCGCTTACGAACACATCCTTTTACTTCTTCAAACTCGAAAGTCCACGCATTATATGAATAATCATGCTTGGACTTCAGGGATTGTTGTTACGAATCTCTACACGAGGACTCTCACATGGTCTCAACCATCCTACGTGGCAAATGATTTAACGGTCCCACGCCTTATACACTAACATGAGGCGAAGTTGGACCGACCCTCAAGTGCTTACGACCACGTCCTTTACTTCTTCAAACTTGAAAGTCCACGCATTATATGAATAATTATACATGGACTCCAAGGACTATTGTTACACCTCTCTACACTAGGACTTCCACGTGCTCTCGACCATCCTACGTGGCAAACGGTTTGACGGTCCTACGCCCTGTACACTAGCATGAGGCGAAGCGGATCAACCTTCAAGTGTGGATGACCCGTTTTCGCCTTCAAAGCGAAGCTATATCGACCCCATTACAAGCGGACCCCATGGGAAGAGCATGTCTAGGATAAGGCGGTAAAAATATCTTAAACAGATCTTATATTATGTGATTGACAAGAGAACTCGATGTCGCCAACCTATCTGGTCGAGTCTAAGGCCGGAAGCTAGGTCTTATGGATCGAAAATGGTATTAACATTTAAGGTTGTGACTTGTTGATGTTTATGATAAGAAAGGTCAGTCATTTGGATGAGGTCATGTGCATTGTCTTCCAACAGCCTTCATTAAATCTTGCACAGGTATAAAATCTCACACTTAATGTCATCCAAAGGTAATACAAGTTCAGACTCTCAAAACTATAATCTCGCTACAATATCTTTTACTTGTTTTTCCCAAGCCGACCCCCTTTTTGTATTGGAAACTTATATTTAAAGCTCTCTCACACTCATATTCTTATTTCTTCAACTGTCTTGATCGTCGAAGTGCGCGCGGCCAACTTTACCCCCTTCGGATAAGGTCACGTTTGACTAACAGTTTGTCAAAGTGTGTAGGAACCGAGCTTGCGTGGACATGAGAGGCATTGGGATCCGTTAGCCACATTATTGGTACATTTTCTAGGATCAACATATTTTGTCTTTCTTAAACCTATCATTTTATGATTTTTACTTCGGGCAAAAATTGAAAAGGACGACATCCCCACACGCAGCCAAAAGTTGGTACCTAATACTTCCATTCATTTTTGGCAATTGGTGAGATGATTCAAAGAACAAAATAATTTTTTAAAACAAGTTTGGTAGTGTACATTGAATCTTCAATTAAAGTTTTTGGCCAAATTAACCGAGTTTTGAGAAGCTCGACCGACTAACAAAGGTATCAAATTCTTTTACTTGATAGTAAAATCTTGGTCTGTGCCTATTGTAGGGATGTGTAATGTGGATGCTTCTATCCCAATCACCAACCAAAAAGTTTGAAGACATGGCTTCTGAAAACTTATATTTTTCATTGAATTTGTGAAATGAATCAAACAAATTTAACCAAAATGCATTCTCATAAAAAAAAAATTGGGACTCAAACATGTTCTTAATGTTTATTCGTGTGAATGCTCTACAATGTGAATTGTGGTGTGTATGTGATGTGCATCATGTCAATGGATTTTTGTGACCTGAATTTGGTAATTTGTTACCTCCTTTTTGACAAAAATGCGACCTGATTTTGATGTTTTGTGACCTCATTTTTCTAAATGTGACTTGATTTTGATACATTATGACTCGATTTTGTGTAAATGCTCTACAATGTGAAATATAGTGTATTGGTATGTTGTGCATGTAAATGGCTTTTTGTGATCTGGTTTTGGTAATTTGTAACCTCATTTTTATTAAATGTGATCCATTTATGATTTTTTGTGACCTAGTTTTGATATAATATCACCTGATTTTACCAAAATAGCTAAATGCGATCGAGTTTTACTATATTAAGACCCAATTTTACCAAAATACAAGCATAGGCCACAGTTTATGAGTTATTCTATAGAATAGGTCATAGTTACAGTCTCAAAAGAAAAGTTCATAATAATCAATTATAGGTTACAGTCTCATATTTATGTTTATAATCAAGATCACATTCACATGTCTAATACTTTACTTTATGTTGGATATATTTGATCAAGGAACGCAATTGGTTCCCTGGAAAAATCACCATGAGCTCCACAACGATCTTGCAGATATATATATCTATGTCATTTGATGCTACCAAATGCATTATCTGGTTCAAACACAAACAAATTAGGCAAACTGAAAGGAGAGGACAAAAGACAAATGAGTGATTTATTGTGAACAAAATATTTGACAATGATTTTTCATTTATGATTCAGTCGGTAATGTTTGTGTAGATGAATATTGGTTGTTACGTACATGTATATGAATATTTTTACGTTTTTTAATACTATGAATGTTGTTTGTTGTGTTCAAGTGAATGATAAAATGTTTTTTAAGATTGTTATGCATTTAGATTAATTTTTGGTCACATAAAATTGTGATAATGTATTTGTTACAACCACTTACCGTTAAGAAAGATTTGATCACATAGTGTTACTTTTAGGACATACATGTTTATAGATAGCGGTAGATAACCCAGACCTGGTTACAAACAATAATAGTTTATATAGACTTGATCACGAAAATTCAACGTTATAAAAGATTTGATCACTTACAATCACAGTTAAGATAGATCGGTCATAGATAACATAAGCTTGATCACAAACAATAACAGTTTACACAGATCTGATCACACGAAGAATAATAATTTGCACAGACCTATCACTATCAAACTAAACCTAGTCACATGCATCACCAAAAAAACAAAAAACAAAAAACAAAAACAAAAACAAAAACAAAGACAAACGCATTTAATGGGTCACAATCATACTGACATTTTATGAAATATAGTGACCTGTTCAAAAATTATGAATTCAAATTTTCAGAACTACAGTAAATCTTATAATTTGTAAAATGTTTTTATTAAGAAGTAGGATTGAATTGAATGTTTCTCGAAGGTTGGACCCAATAAGGAAATTTTAAATTTGTGTGCAACAAACTTTTCGGGACTTAACTACATATTTGAAATTGAACCGTACTACGTGTGCATGCAATTTTGCCAAATTGGTTGGGACACTGGTATTATTCCATTGGACATTGACAAAGATAAATAAATATACTCCCTCTGTCCCAATTATATAGGCTTGTTTAGTTTTTCACACGGATTAAGAAAATTTCTTTAATGTCATTGGAAAATTAATTTTTGCCAAGATCTTTCCTAATTTATCCCTATTTAATTTTTAGTATGTAAAGCTAAATATTGTTGGAATTAATAGAGAATTTGAAGAAAAAGAAGAAATGAGAGCTGTTTCATATTTTCAAGAAGTGGGAAATGTGTGTATTTAGATAATTTCAAGAAGTTGGCACATGAAGTGGGGAGAATTTAATAAGGGTATATTGGTAAACGAATACAATAAAATATTCTATATTAGGAAACCGGCCTATATATTTGGGACAAGAGAAAAAGGAAATCCAGCCTATATAATTGGGACGGAGGGAGTATAAAGAATCCAACCACACGGGTATTGTCAGCACATCACCTATACACCTTCGGTACAAAATTCCCATGTACAAGTGGAATAACCCTTTGAAATTTCAAGAGGCTGAATTGCAAGGTTGTTTTCAATGCCATTGGCCAAGGATTATGAAGACTTGGTGGCGCAATGTGTCGACGGAGGTGGTTGGTATTGAATTTAGTGTGTTGAACGAAATTTTATGGCTATTGGCTTTACTGCAAGGACATGGTGGGTGGTTTGAATTAATAGATTTTGCAAGGATTATTGCTATGCTATGATTTGAAGTTTTAGCACTGAATTCTTGTATCTAAACATCGTGTAATAGGAAGATGATTGATTGATCTGTTAAAGTTAAATTCAAATGTCATATGAAATTTTATTTTATTTTAGTATTATTTTATGTATAGGAGAGTTAAGTTTCTAGAAGTACGGGCTACACTACAAATGTTAAATTTACGTTTCGACTTCTACGGATCGGGATGTTACACAACTTAAACTTCATAATCGTGCAAATAAAAAAAAAAAGTATCGAAGTGTAAACCTTGTGTATCTACCATACTGACCAAGTCTTTTCTCATTCAACCCCGCTTGATGTACATAATTTTTTTTACAGAAATTGTACAGACAACACACACATGGTGGGGTCCGCATATTTTTTTTTAATACATGTGGGGCCCGGCCCCTGTGAGAATAATTCTAGCAAGCCAGAATTATTCTTTCTCATTTTCCGAATGTTGGATACATAGGTTTGCAAAAGCCTATCATTTTTCTATGAACGAAAAAACATAAAAAACAATCTAAATGTCCGTTTGATAGATAAAAGTGAAAATGAATTCCAATTACATGTTAGCTGGAAAATAAAAACTCATCAAACACATAGGAATTCGTTTTCCATGAAAATAAAGAAAATGTAGGTTAAGGTGATTGTATCTTGAAATTTGATTTTCATTTCCACTTTGCAATCAATTGCAAACGATCAAAGCGGAATTCGTTTCCTCGAATGTGACATTTTCCATGAAATTCGTTGCAATCAAATCGAGTTAAATGTTTAAACTCGACATCTAGAATCATACATTCTCAACGAGTTAAGATCAGACGTCTCATGAGACATGTCGACGGGAATGACTCGTGAACTTTGACTTCACACAAAAATAAAAATCTTTTACAGCTGGGGTCATTTTCACCTGTCATAGAGGACATAACTCGAAATAGAATTAGGGCTATTTATGAATAGTTGAGACCCGTGACGACCCATTTTTATAATTTGATTGATATGTCATTATTGCAAAAGCTTTTTCCATTCACATGCATACAACCGGACAATTCAAAATCCAATGAAGATCCACTTTCTTTTCTTAAAATGTCCTTGATTTTTTTTTAGTTCATATATGATGTGCATTATTGCTCTTTTTTTTTTTTTTTTTTTTTTTTTTTTGGGAAGTTCATGTATGATCAATGATGTACATTATTGACTCCTCGCCAAAAAAAAAAAAAATTCTAGTTAGGTTTTGGTATTGTTCCCCGAATTTGTTTGACATCATTTTGTTACAGAGAAAAAGATCGGAGTCACTCTATCTTTTCCAAAAATACCCCTCTTTTGAAATTATATTCTTTCATTTTTTTCGACTAATTTTTTCTTGAATTTCAATAATTTCGAGGATTATTGGATTCATTCGATAGTCAAATAGTAATTTTTTGAAAAATATTTTTATTTTTAAAAAAATAATATATTTCTATATATCTCGAATTTCTATGCCATGTGTGGAAATATAAAATTATTAATAAGGCTAAATTTAATTCATAATAGTTTAAATTTTGTCGTAAGCTATTTTTTAATTTTATCTAATTATACCAGTGGAGTGCACAAAAATGTGATTGCAAATAATTTTGATCCGTTCACATTCACGTGTTAGATTAATCTTGGGGTGGACTAAAAAATTGAGAAATCTAACGTCATTAAAGTGTAATATCGTTCAACTTTGCATTTTGGAAAAAGTTGCAGCAATGGTCCCTAACCTTTTCAATTTCTGTAGATTTTATTTTAACCTTCAATTTGTATCAACAAATGTTCTTAACCTTTCATAAATATGCAATTGAGATCCAAATAGAAACCATCAATTTAATCATTAGTTGACCAAAATTTTGCAATAATTTGATATGTTGCCCCGTTTTAAGTAGGGGCATTTTCCTCTATATCAAAATTTCTCTTTGGATTTAAAAATAACGATCAACTTCGCGCAAAAAAATCCGCCCCACCCCACTCCATTTTCATCTTCTTTCCCGAAATCAAACAATAATCCAAATCGTCTTCGTCACCGCCTATATTGCTGGACTACCACCATCTTCCTCCACCATTCCATCATCAAACCCTCGACAATTTCCCTCTCACAACCACCCATAGAAGTCCCTGAAAACCCAACCCATCATTAAACATTTCGAAGTCTTGAAAACCATATCCATCTCTATATTTTGATTTGATGATGTTCCACCATGAATATGTCACACCCCATTCATACAACCCATTCATACAATATCCTAATCAGTGTAGGAATACAATTGATGACTTGACGTAGACATCCAAATTCACCCACACTTTTTTTTTAGTTAATAAAATGAAGGCATCTCCGAAACCAAAGATCATAAAACCATTCTCTTGTGACTGCTAGAGGTACATCCCCTAACTGCCCCATGATCATACAAGAAGTATCCCACCCAGAAGCATAAAAAATTAGTGTATCACAAAGGGCACAACCGAGTGGTCCACCCTCATGTGATTACCAAAGGCTCATCCTCTATCCACATTTACAATCAACTAGGAAGTGTCAAAACATATCACATAAGCATGTCTCACATGCCTCAGTGCCCTAGTAGTGGTTAATAAAATATTTTATGAGAAAATCTCAATTTTACAATCATGTTGTGCATGCTAGATTTTCAATCATGGGCGTATGTCATGCATGCACATGAAAATGCTCGTGAGTAACATACTCAATGATCATAACCATCAAATGATACACAATAAACTCCTTATCAAAGTAATATAAATACTCCAACACTATCATATCACAAACACTATGTTCTTGCATCGCATTTGCAAATGGATCTTCACTTACCTTTTTGCTCTTGTGTGCGCGTGCTTCTACGGAGTGTAAATCACATGTATCACGTGCTACATCTATTCATGCCAACATAACTTAGATGCCATGAACAATTCAAGTTAACGATTGCATTACAAACTAGTCCCATAAATCACACTATTTCTCGAGTCTAATTATGAACGTCAACGTCATTCAATTTTTGTTTAACCACCTAGCACTCCTTAAAATATATTTTCCATACCTAAGAGATAATTAATGGACATGTAATGGTTAAGACTATGCAAACTACCAAATTGGATAAAAGGTATTTTTTGCATTTTAGTCGCTCCCATGTCCCATTTCATCCATCTTTTTGCACTCTTAATCTCATTCAATCATTTCCAAAATTTAAACACATTTATATTACATATGTGTGAACATAACCATGTCATGAATTCACCACAAGTACAGGTTTCTCAGCCTCAAGCATAGTCTCTTTTATAACATGATGAACTCGGCCGTTTTCGATGATGGTCTTAGGTTTCCATTACTTATTATGCCACCAATCAGTTTCTATACCTTACCAATCTTATATCCAAATGTTCAAAGTGATAAATATGTGTTCCATTCAAAATATTATATAACGCCAAAGGCGAAACAAGTAAAATCCAGCAACTATGCAATTTCTGCCCTTAGTTGTTTCACTCCATATGTCTCCAACAATTTTCTCTCTTTTTACCATAATAACATCCCCAAACCCAACCCCAACATATTATCAAGCAATTTTCGAGGTTCACAAGATTGTAACACCTTAAGAAAATAATAAAACAACCTTCAAAAGCAAGAGCTAAACTCACATATCTCGGATTTCAATTCTCAGCTCATTGTTTATGCTTCCCTTCATTTCTTTTCTTTCTCTTTCACTTGGGGATCACTTGAAGGGATAAAATATCTTAATATGGGGTATTTTTAGAGTCCTAAAGGGGTTGAGGTCGTGAATATTTCTCAAGGATTAAGAAAATATTTTATGCAGCCATGTTAACATGTGTTAAGCAAGAGGTGGCTTCATGCAACAATATTTGACTTTTGGGGTGGAAGAATGGTGAAAGCCTTATTGTTGAAGGAATTGGATGGTAAAATGACAAATCTCCCAAGCATGATGTGTTCAAGTATAAGGTGGTTTCTTGTGGTTAAATTTTGATTTTGTATCTATTTTTGGAGGATTTGTATGAAACTTATGGATAATATATAAAATATATGAAGCCTTAATAGTGAAGGAATTGACCATTACAAAAACAGATCGACAAGCATGATGTGTCCCTTGTTGTAGAAATATGATTTCACCTCTATTCTTGCAAGTACAAATCAAGTATCCTTAACTTATTTTAATGTCTTTAAAATCCATCTTACATGCCCTAAGATCCTAAAGTATTTTATAGCGTTAATTCCTTAACCATTCATTTAATTACTTACCCGATTGACACTCGATTTTTGATCGATTTCAACAATTCGAATCTGAATATTTATAATGTCATATAAAACCCATATTATTGCGTAGTGATCATGTCACTTCATACTTCATGTATTAAATATGTCGATTACCTATCTAGGGTTTACCTAGAACCTTTATCGATCCTAATTCTGGCCTTTTCAAGATTCCAATTGCTTAGCAAGTCAATCTCCAAATCTAGATTAACCTAAGTAGAATTCGTCACCTAGGTTGAGGAGTCGAATGCTAACACCATATAAGGATCTTAAGCTCTCAATAATCAAATGTACCATTTTAAAAGAAAGCAATTAGGAAAATTGATGCAAATGATATTGTAAATAGCATGCATGAATCATATTGGCAAATGTGTAATGTGAAGTTTAGGGTATTACAAATATGTTCATCTAGAGTGGGTGAGACCACCGACAGTGAGGCAATACCATGGATATGATCATTGATGGCGATTTGTCTTCTTGTGTTGTTGTTTGTCCAATTAATTGTGTGGGATGTGTTTGTGGATTGATGCAGTTGGCTAGGGAATAGATTTCGATGGATTGGGCGGCCGATGGTTTTTCAGGATTGGGTGCCGTCGCCTTGTGTTGATTTTGATCTTTTTTATATTAAATCTTTTTCTGATTTTTCAACTATAGAAGTTCGGCGATCCTTTCTAGAACCTGGTTTTCAAATTATTATTATTTTTTTTTGTTCTTCTAATTTTGATGTTCGATGGTTTTTCTTTCTGCCATATTTTAGGTTCTTCATCTTCACAATGGAAAAGCTTGGTTTGATGGTGGTGGTTTACAATGAGATAGGTGGTTGTGGTCAGTTGGGGGTGGGATAAGGTAAAGAAAATAACCTTTTGGTTTTATTTTTTAATTTAATTATCCCTTATTATAAAATTGTATTTGTATTGCAAAAAATATAAAGTTGTCATGGTATGGACGAAATGCTCTTACTTAAAATGGTTAAAATATCAATTTTTTTATTTTTTATTTTTTGCAAAATCTTGGTCAACTAACGGTGAAATGGACATCAACTGCATATTTTTGAAATGTTAGGGGACCTTTGCTAACTCAAATTGAAAGTTAGGATAAATTTGCAAAAATTGTAAAGGATAGGAACCGTTGTTGCAATTTTTCCATTATGTAAGCTTTAGAAGTATTTTGTTGCTTACATCTCTAAACTATAAGTTTAGTACACGATATTAAGCCCCTTTTTTGGTTTGACAAAAATCATATATTTACAAGATTTTGATAAAAATCAATGAATTGTGTGTTTAAAAAGTTGATAAAAATAAATCTCATAAAATATGTTGTTAAAAATAAATTTGGTTAAACAGGGCTAAAAAAATGTTTTGAATAGTGATTTTTTAGAGAATGTTCGGTTAAAAAGGAATGTAAAATTTTGAGTTTACAAGCAAAATATTTTATTATATAAACGTGTGATTAAATATGAGTATGTAGAAAAAAGAATTTAATTTAAAAGCTTAAACATGGGATAAACATACTCCAACATGAGATAAGCAGCAACAACAACAACAATAATAATAATCTAAAATTTTGTCCATCTCATCTAATATTGTTGCAAACTATTAGTTGGAAAAATTACATGATTATCTCAATCCGGTTATGTTACATGTACATCATAACTTATAAATTTGTTTACCAATGAATGATGTGACGAAATTTGATTGGGTCAAAATCTTATCAACCAAGTAAAAAATTTATTCACTTTCTATTTGACATCTTATCAATCTGTAAATGATGATGTACATTAAACATTTTTCATCTCAAATTTCTATACAAATTATAGTTAATGAATCTTTTTTTCTTCAATTTTGTCTATGCTTATCGAAAATTACCTATAAAGTAAGGATCTTAAATGCATGCATTTAGTGGAGTTGGGTCACTGTTTATTAATATAAGTAGAGGTACCATGCTTGTTGATGAAAAGGAAATTAAATAAAACAGTGATTGATTTGGACATCATTGAAACTTGCCACTATTGCTAGGTTAAAATGAAAACTTGAATAATACATTTTCAATAACACATTTTCTAATAAAATAATTTTAATATTTTACACATACTTTTTTTTTTTTAACTATGAATTCCGTAAAAAAAATTATTATTATAAAATTTATTTTTTCAAAAAAAAAAAAAAAAAAAGAAGAGAACTCAAACAAATTCTAAATTAAATATTAGGAGGGCTTAAGTGTCCAAAATAGAAAAGGGACTAAAATGTTTGTCGTGATCATTAATGTCGTAATCAGGGGCTTTCCTCGTCGAGTCCTGCCTGTTTACATATAACTCTCTTCCCAATGATGTAACTCGCACCCACTCCACATATAGATTCATAGATATACACATGAACGAAAACGCATATGCATATAAAGTTCTAATGGGATTTCGATAATAGAATGTGGTTGAAAAAAATTTGGAATTGAGCTCTGACTTGAAATCTCTGGATTTCTTATTGATTGTTCGGGTTTTCTTCTAAAATGGCGGTTAATTCAAGCGAAGAGGTGAGATTCTTTGTTTTCTTAACATGGGTTTCTTGTCATACATTTTTTTTTTTTTTTGGGTTATTTGAAGCTTGATTCTGTGATTTACTAATTGTGGGGTTCTGAATTTACTTTCTTGTCATGTAGATTTTCTGCTTAATTTACTGAACTTTTGGTGATTCAGTGTGTTTTCTTTGATTTTCTCGAGTTCAACTCTTGAATTTATAGTTTTTAATGGAATTTTTCTATTTTTAGTTGTCGAGCAATCAACATTGCACTTCCTTTGTCGCATTTCTTTTTCGTTTATCCCAAAATTATAGGCAATTTCCTTGTTGATGTATAGTGATTTTTTAGTTTTCTAATATACCCCTGTTTAATTTGTCTTGGTATGGACAAAAATGAACTACTTTTATTTAAATCATTATTTAGTGTAGGGGCAAATTATAAACAAATCTAAGAAAAAATTATATTTTCAACCATATTAATTATATTTTCTTAATCTGTGTGAAAATGGAAGCAAGTCTAGGAGTAGTATATACTATATAGTGTGAGTGTGTGCGCACGCCTTTTTTTGGGGGTGGGAAGGGGTGAAGAAAATTTACTACAGCAGCTTTGTTTTTTTCTGACTTGGAACAAGAAATTTCAATGATGTCTTTCAAGAATAAGAAAAGCAAATTTTCAAGAATAACCGAAAATTATGGGATTTTCAATCTTAAAAATTCTTGGTAAAAATATAATGATGCTAATATTTCTGGAGTTATGCTAATATAGGACTGAATTTTTTTTTTTTTTTTGAAGAAACCTCTTGTTTGGGAAATATTTTGACTGGAGAAAAATGAAGCAGAAGTGGTAGTTAATAAGCTTATTTTAGCTTCCTATGTACGGGAGCTTTATATATTATCCGCAAACTTGATTGGATTCTCATTTCTGAATCCCAGGTTTTATATCATTTCTTGTTTAGTTTATTGCATTTTCTTCGTGGGATCCCAATAATTTAATGTGAAGTATCATATCAGAAGAAGTCTAACTAACTCAGATGCAAAATTGATGTATGTGTTTGTCCTTGACTGTCCAGGATATATCTTTATAATGAATTTGATGATAAAAAAAAATCATTTGATGATATTTCAGCTAAATATTTCTCCTGAGGGTTCGGGGGCATCGCCTCTGGTCGGCAGCGCCCCTCGTGGAGGCTCGGGGGCAATAATTAAAATAACTCAAAGAAAATGAATTATAAAAAAACTGAATTGATTGTATAATCACTTATGTGTGTGATGTATTCTTTGTCGGGCTAGTGTAGAGGAGATTGAAATCGATGATCTTGAGTTATTTGAGGAGAAGATATTTATAAAATATCAACTGCAATTGGACAGCTGATGATGAAGTAAATATATATCAATTAGTCAACAAAGATGGCTAGATATTGAAGGAATCACTGTAGCAAAATCAGATCGTGAATAGTGTAAAACCAGTTTTAGTGTGAAATGGAGGGTGCACAAATGAACAGTGATTTGAACATCCTCTCTTTTAATATAAAATAATAGTGAAATAATAGATGCCTTTCCTAGTTATGATTAGGTAATTTACACAGATCATTACATGACTTCATATTTTTATAAGCACATTTTCTCTTCCTTCAGGCATTCATATGTATTTTTTCAGTGTGCACTTGTGGCTTCATTTGTGAATGTTGAGGATCTGACAAATAAAATTTCAAAATATGTGTTAATGTATGTAAGCTTTCTACTACTCTTAGGTTGATAGATGATTTCAATTACTGGCAAAGCTTTTATAGATTATAAGCTATGGATCCTAATGTGCAGATAATAAGTGGGTAAAAATAGGTAAAAGTTGTGGTCCTATGAATATTCATATGGTATTAGAGCCAGTTCTTTAGAATTTTCTCTTGTTTTCTTGGTTAGGTTTTCTCAAGCTCCTCATGTCTAGTCTTCGTCAAATCAATTGTTTCTTTTTTTTCTATTCATGTTCCTTTTAATGTATTGAGAAAGTAATTCAAAATCAGCCTTTTTTTATTCTGAAAATTTATCCAAAAAAAATATATATATATATGCCTTTGAGTTTTTTAGTTTATGTTGTTTTGTGGGATTTCTTCCACCTGCAGTATCTAGAGTTTTGGCATGTATTTTGGCGTTAAAGTTTTTGTTGGAACACGAATTATGTATTCGTCTAAGTTATTCCGACAGATAGAGTTCATTGTGTGTGTCGGCACACTGTGTGAATTTCTTCTGAAAATTCTTCTTGGGGAGGGTGAGTTCTCGTAATTTCTTGTCGTTTCTCATAGTATTTTTGGAGTGTTTTTATAGTATCTCATAATATCTTTGGAGTAGTTCTTTGTTGTTTTCGCATTATTTGTTATTCTTGGTCTCTTGTCATCACTAATTTTCGTAGTTGGTTGCTTTAATTTGGATTTATTCTTAGTGGGTACAAATACTGTCACCGTTGTCAGTTCATAATTGCAAATTGATGTTTTTACTAGCATCAATTTGAGGGAGGATGTCAAGGAGGAAGATTGTCGAAAATTGAATAAGATTCAGAAAATCGTCGAAGATTACGATTATATTATTATAATTGTATTAAATATAGATAGATTGTTTTACCATTAATTAATATTGTAATTGATTGCTACCATATTTAGTTGTTATTTTGGTTTCTATATAATGAGAGAATCTCTCACATAGAGGGGCATCGAGTCTTTTATTGAGTATATTTGACATATATAGATAAAAATAGAGTTTGATCAGCTTATAAGCAATTTTAAGCTTTACCAATTATGCTATTAATTCGCATGATTTTAGTTTACCCTTCGTTTCCCTTCCGCCTTCTACTTTTTTGTACTTTTATTTATAGCCAAATTCTGTATTTGTAATAACAAAATCAACAAATTGCGATGATTCTGTATTTCATTCTTCAGTGCCAAAAACATCACATTGTGGGGTTACCTGATGGAGGAACTGCCCACACCCAGTCCGACCCACAAATGAATATTGTCAGCCATGTGGAAAAGTTCAATACAATCAAAAGTGAGACGCAATTCAATGCTGAATCAAAATTGCAGGATGACACCAACTTAATGATGGATGAAGCAAACAATTATGTCCCCTGCATTTTGGATGTTGATATTGAGAAAGGAAAGCCGCACAACCCTAAAATCTATGATGAATCTGTTGGAATTTTGAAGGCTGATGATTCCTTAGTAGTAAGTTCTCTGCCCAAGAAAAATACTCAGGCTTTTATTTCTCTAGAGTCAATATAAAATACTACCGGGAAAATTTGAGCCATATTCAGCATCCCTGCCATGCAATCTTTGGTCGATTATGCAATTGAAAAGGATTATTTATTGCTGTGCAGAGGGCATTGCAGAGAGAGATTCACATACAATTAGGAGGAAAATTCATGCAGCTCTTAATGAACCATAGCCCCGATATGCCCAAGTTCGCTTCAAGAGGTAATTATCGTGCTTCACAACCATTACCCTTGTGTTTTTAGGGAACTATTGAATTGTGTGTGAATCTTTTTATCCATTCCTATATTTTTATTGGCATGCTTATTTTACAATTATTTTGTATGTTGCTCTCTTAACTAATATTCAAATGTAACTAACCTGTTTTATAGCTAGTTAAAAGAAATTGAACCAAGATCATAACTTCAGTACGGATAAAAAAAAATCATACTCCAAATTTCACTTGTTGATGTATAGTATCTCTTGGCACACACAAAATCGACCAGTGATGGCCAATTACATTAACATGTGAAACTTCTTCTTCCTGCTACTAATTACGTTTTCCATATTCTACACCCCAAGTTTGGCATAAAGCAAAGGTGTGTGTCAAAGATATAATTTAAGTGATATATGTGGGGCCCTCTATTTAGATTAAGCCCCCATTTGGCAAAATTTGTAAACAATTAAACTTCATTTTCAACCGGACATTTCAATGGGCCTACAAGTACCATCTACTTATCCACTATTCATATATTTATAAATGAACTGTTTATAATTCTTCTTGATGGATTATAAGTGGTTCAACACGGTATCGGACTTGTAAAGGTCCTAAGTCTCATCGCCACCCATTTAAATAAAAGATTGTTCACTTGTAAGACTTTAATAGGAAAATAAATATTGCCACACGAGGGGGTGTGTTGAAGATGCCACTTGAATGATATACACGGGGTCTCTCTAAGCTTACAATTTAGATAAAGTAGTTGAAAATATGAAATCCATTTTTAAAAGGTTATGAGGTTGGGCTAGTGGTGTCTTTTGAGGTTTACTTGTTATTCGGATTTTTTAGTACTGTAGCTACAGTTCCTCCGCCATAAGTGAGAAAAAGTAGTTCAAAAAATGACATCTATCAAATAGAGAAGTGGTTACACGTTCCTTTGTACATGTGCAGCCTTTTATCATCCTTGGAGGTCATTATGTACAAAACTTTTACAAACCATGGTTAGCCAATAGTACTGAACCCTTTATGATTTCTCTTCTTAATCAGAAATAAAGATTTCAAATGAGCTAATTCCATACATTTTGCAAGTTCAATATTTATGGTGAGAATAAAACTTGCTTACAAACATTTTTTCTGTATTGTGAAGCAGATAAATATCTTATTGACAGAATATATGATACGCCTACTAACAGATCAAGGAAATATAAACGATCCGTCTCCTTCAATTCAAGAAGAGTAGTTCTCCTGTTCTCTATCTTGTAAGCATTTTATCTTTCACATACTTAGACCTCGTTTGAGCCCTATTTTTTCCATCAAAATACATTCCTGAACAGTGATTTGAAACCATATATTCTTCAATAAAATAATATTACACGCAAACTCAACTTTTTCTTATTTTTTAACCGCACATTCTCCATCATAACACTATTGCAAAATGTATATTTTTGGGAAAAAAAAATGGGGCTCAAACACCCCTTAATAAAATAAGTTATTTTAATTGCTCTTTTTTCAAATTTGATAACGATTTCAAATCATGATCATTTAAGTAAAATTGAATCGAACAAAGATGAATAAAACATCCAGTACACTATAACTGTTTAAATCATCCTTTATCTACAATATTAAAGAGAAAAAAACACTAGCATGTAGTTGAACAGAGTTTTGAAAAGGGATTATGTAGTTTATTCTGAACAAGTGCTAATTTATTTATATTTTCTTTGCAGGTCTAGTATTGGAACGATAATCCTAATATACCTGACACTGAGATTGAGGCAGATTGGCGACGGATCTGGTACTCGTTAGCGTATTTTGTTATAATCTTTTGTGAAAGGGGCTTGTTAGGAAGTATTTGGCTTTGTTCTTCCTCTTTTGCTTTTGTTTCTCTGATGTAGTTTTTTCCTCAATGATGTACATAATTTGAGAATCTGGAAGTACAAACATTAGCTGTTTCAATTGATCTTTCTATATAAATTATTAAATTTCCTGTTTCATTCTTGTCATTGCTTTACATTTATTTTTGAAGATTTACTTTTTCTGCAAATCCATCTTTGCTTAGATTTTTAGGCCTCAACCAAAATAGTGATGGCTATTTGGCATTTTCCCTTACCTCGTCTGAAAAAGTTAATACAAATGAGATGGATACATCAAGCCTTACCTCTAGAAGTACAATTTAGGGGCGTTTGAGTACCCCTTAATAATTAATTTTTTGACGTTCAACCCGTTAATTAAATGAACAAATTTGAACGGTACCAACACAATCACTCGGTTCATTTAACTAAGATTGTTATATATACTACTAGGTTTAAGCAACGTGCAATGCACGTTTGCTTAATTATATATAATTTTTTTGATTCATTAAATAATTAATGATGTAATGTTTATGTAATTGATAAATAATTACACATTGTGATATATTAATTTTAATTTTAATAGTGTTAAATTCTAAATTAAAATGTATAAGTTTGTGTTTCGTACTATTATATTATATTAAATTTTGTATTTAATCATGAACTTTTTATACATAATAAAATAATAGATAACATTATAATACAAAACTAAATAAATAAATATTTTTTGTTCATTGAGTTCAATGTACCTTACCAAATAAACTATTAGCATTTTTAAATTGATAATATTCACATCCATTTTGTTTTTTTAGTTTCATTTTTTCCTAGTGACTAAAATGTAGTAGTACAAAGTTTTTTGCATTTTCCATTCATTTATTAATAATGTTCTAAAAGGCGTAATGCGTTGCGAGACGTCGATGTTGAGAATCAAGAATCACAAGTTTAGGCGTGTCAATACGAAGAATAAGCGTCATAATACGTTTCGTATTTTTAATATTATTTTAATTATTTTTAAGATATTAAATATATTTTTATTTTAAAAAATAGTTTTTTTTCTATATTATAAAAAAAATAGATTTTTACTATATCATAAAATCATCTAATATTTAAAAATAATACTTACTAAACATTTAATATAATACTATAATATTGTCAAATTAGTGTTAGGTAGAATTTTAATTTTTTTTATTAATTAAGGAACTAAACATGAGCATTAATCATAGGATTTATACGAAAAGTTGCGGATTTGATAATTCCGATATCTGAAAATGGAGATGAAGGATTTTGATTCACAATCGAGAATGATTCCGACGTTTGTGGGAATTCAACTGGGTCGAACCGAATACGCAATAAATACATAAAAATAATTCAAAGTAAATCTATCTTTATAATTAGATTCATTATATATCCTACAATTAGTCCCAACACTAAAAATTAAAAATAAATATGTTAAAATAGTTTACTTTGTTAAATTAAAATATTTTAAACTTATAGAAAATAATATCTAACATTAATATATTAATAATCAAGTGCAATTTAAATTAAATTTGAAAATTAAATAAATGAAAGAATGAAAGTGAATATTACAATTTAATTAGTTGTAATTCAAAATCAAATTAGTCAATTAGACATACATTTTAAAATGATTTTGATGAGTATTTTAACATTTTTTTTTTGTCATATCCCACATTGGAAATTTATAAAACTATTGGAGTTAAGAGCATATATAAAATGCACAATCCCACATTGGAAGTTTATGAAACCTTTGGAGATAAGTGTATCTATAAAATGAGCATGACATCCAATACTTCTACATGGGCTTTAGAATTGTAAATTTTGAAGCCCAGTTATGGAGTTAAAAGATTTTTAAATTAAAAAAATTCTGTTAGTTTTTCCGTTAAATCAAGAAATTCCGTTAGTTTTTCCGTTAAACCAACAAATTCCGTTAAATACACACTTTTTATATATAGAAAGAAACAAGGTCGACACTTTCAAAGAAAAAAGACATGTTGTGATAACCTGACATTTGTGCTCAAACCGTTAACTTATGTACTGTCCGTCATGGAAGGGTCGAGTCTATCTTACACCTCACAGATTTCTGTCACGTCCCCAAGATAGAGATCATGGGGACGCGACATAAATTCGTGAGGGATAAGATGGATTCAGACTCTCCCAAAACAGACAGTACGCAAGTTAATGACTTGGGCATAGTGGTCGGATCATTACAAAAAAAACATGCGTTTTTGTGTAACGACTCGGCCTCTGTATCTAAGTCGTTAATTTACGTTATGTCCGCTTTGGGTGAACATTTGCCCACTTTCACCCTCACGGATTTCCAGCATGTCCTCAAGGTTCGATCCATTGACTATTCCCTTAGAAATAACTTAAGTTTTGAATCTTGGTATCATTACTGATGCTGCCAAAAATCGTACATGTTGACTTCCCGAGCTTGATGATCGAGAATGAGCACGAACGAGATCTTCCGGTACCTGAAACAAAGGCGTCGAGGGTTAGCCCGTCGCCCCTCCGATGCATAAGTCAGAGAGAGAATAGAGAGAGTAAATATATGCTGAAAATATGTGTAAAGCGTACCTAAGTAATGGATGAAAGAGCCCTATTTATAGGGGTAAATAGTGTAGTTTGATTAGGATTCATCTCCTTATTTTCGGAAACAATCGCTAAGGTAAGAGTTGGGCCCTAACTAGGAGATCAAACTTTCCTTATTGGAGATATTCTACACTCCCTTATGACTTAGGACTTCTAGAGTGGGGTGGTAATGAAGAACTAGGACTTTTTCCGAACGAGGGTTAAGGTTGTTCGAGTTAGGCTTCTAGGTCGGCAATATGCGTATATACCGACGACTGCTAATGAGACAGCCTGGACATGTTCGGGGACCCAACCAGAATGAACCCGAGGACTGCGATTAGCCCGAGGTCAAAGGCCCCCAAATTGGGTAATAGTAACGGATCATGACGTCGGGTTCGGATGATCGGAAACTGACCTCATCACTGGCCCCCGTGCATCCGTGCCAGAGAATAATGCTCGAGATTCTGGGATGTGATGCATTCTGGAGCTTAGTGGGAAGGTCGATGATCCATGGGGAAAGGCAAGGTCATTACTGTGATAGTCACGATCAGCAAAGTGAAAGGATTGGTCTGTCTGTGGAAGAAGCACGATCGGCCTTAACAAAGGCATGATCAGCCATGTGGAAGTGATGATCAGCATAAGGCATAGGCGTGATCGGCCTTAAAAAAGGCATGATCAGGATTGTGCAAGGCATGATCGGCCTAAGGCATAGGCATGATCGGCCTTAAAAAAGGTATGATCATGCAATGTGAAGGGCATGATCAGCCTAAGGCATAGGCATGATCAGCCTTAAAAAAAGTATGATCGTACAATGTGAAGGGCATGATCTGGCCAAGAAATAGCATGATCAACCTTAAAAAGGGCATGATCAGGATTGTGGAAGGCATGATCGGCCTAAGGCATAGGCATGATCAGTCTTAAAAAAGGTATGATCATGCAATGTGAAGGGCATGATCAGCCTTCAAAAAGGTGTGATCATGTATGATCATGCAATGTGAAGGGCATGATCTGTCCAAGAAATATCATGATCAGCCTTAAAAAGGGGCATGATCAGGATTGTGGAAGGCATGATCGGCCTAAGGCATAGGCATGATCAGCCTTAAAAAAGGTATGATCATGCAATGTGAAGGGCATGATCAGCCTAAGGCATAGGCATGATCAGCCTTAAAAAAGGAAATATGATCGGCGGGACACTTGTCGAGTTGGCCCATGTGGGATGAGGCCTACGATGTGGTGCCACGTGGCACAATTTGGTATGCCACGTGTCTGGTTTGCTTGATGAATGCCATGTGTCAGGGAGCGAACGGTGGAGATTGGAAGGCCTTTCAACTTCTTTGGCGTCCTATAAATACCCCCCTACCCCACAACATTTGGCACTTTACACCATCACAAGGTACCTCGGACCACATCGGGTTTAGTCTTAAGGTAAGACCTCGCGACTTGTAGATAATTTAAGTTTCTTTATTTCATAATTAAAAATGTCTAGTGAATCCTCGAGGTCTAGCCCGACACCTGGCGACGTTCACTCAATAGTCCCCGTCGCCGTTCCCCTGAGCAGTAGGCCACCCCTAGGTATCCCCGACGTTAGTTCTCGGTACAAGGAGCACGAGGTTGTAAAAATTGCGAGGGAGTATGGCCTGATGCCCTCGTGCGACGTTAGGACCCCGGGTCCCGATGATAGGGTTTCTAGTGTCCGGGATGGGGAGTTGGTAGTTTTCAAAGATAGTTTGAAAGGGGGGATGAAGTGGCCCCTCCACCCGTTTATGGTCGAGCACGAGATGTGCCCTGGGCAGCTCGTACCGAACGGGTGGAGGATGATAACATATTTTTTCATAGCTTGTCGGGCACTTTCCATAACCCCGAGGCTTGACCTCCTTAGGATGGTTTTCGAGCTTAAGTACCTCCCCGGCTTCAACTGCTTTGTATATCTATCGACCCGATGCAGGTTTAGGATCCCCAAAATGTCGAGCTCCCTAAAAGGGTGGAAGGCGAGGTAGTTCTTTATAACCCCTCAGGATCCCGACTATCCGTTTAGCCCGATGTGGGTGGTGCCTGATACAGCTCGGTTTAATGAGGGGCATGCGTACTTTGAGGTGCTCGAGAGAGATAGGCAAATGTTGGAGGGCCTCGAGCCTTTGGCCTTAGATTTAGATCACCTCCTCGGTGATGATATCCTCGACCTTGCCAATGTGAAGGGCGTCGAGGGTACGGTGCTCGAGCAATTAGAGTGTTCGTTCGATTAACGAATTGTCGGGAGACTAACTTTGGTTTTGTGTTTTTGCAGAGCTTGAGATGACGTTCGATCCTGCTGCCCTCAATGCTGCTGCATCGAGGAAACCACAAGGGCCTTAGGCCCGGGCATCAGGCCTGTAGAAGGGTAAGAAGCGGATTCGGGAGCAAGTGCCCACGATCGCGGTGAGGGGACCCGGGGAACCCTCCGGTCATCGCTCCCAGACGACACCGGCGACATCGCCTCCGCCTCCCCGACGACCGAGAAAGGGCCGTCAGTGCCAAGGGGTCCGCCGAGGTCGTTGACCTTGAGGACGAGCCTGTACCACAGACAAGCTCGATGCTTGAGGATTATAGGAGGTGCACCCTCATCCCATCGATAGTTGATCGGTACAGGATGGATATAGACGCCGACGTCGGGATGAGCACCCTCGAGGCAATGACTGTGAAGGTAACCGTTTATCATCATCATTTTTTATTTTTATTTTTGGGTTTTGACTGATCACCTCTTAATTCTCAGACCTTGAGCATTACCCGGGGACTGGCGCTTAAGGGCATGGACGAGGCCCACAAAACAGCCGACCTTGTAGAGGCCGTGGAGCGCCAGATCGACGAATCACCGAACTCGAGGCTGATCGTCGGGAGAAGGACGATAAATTGGCTGCTCTCGAGGTCGAACTGAAGAAGGTCCGCGACGCTCTTGGGGTTGCGAAGGACGAGGCCGAGGATGCCAAAATTGAGCTCGAGTAGAGGATGAATGAATTTGAATCCAAGTTGAGAGAGGCTCGTGCCAGTGTGGTCGAGGACTTCAAGAAGTTCGACGAGCTGAAGACGATCAAGGGAGACTACGCGCTCGAGTCTTACAACTACGCCTTTAAGCAGGCCCGAGCATACCTTCGGTCCTCCCTTCCTGACGTGAACTCGGAATCGTTGCGCCCTCTACCCGAACTGACCAACAGGCTCGAGCTTTCTGCGTCCGAAGATGCGACCTTCGTGGATGACACCGAAGCTGAGGACGAGGATGCCGTCGATAGTCCCGATCATGATGACTTAGATTAGTTTCTTTTATATGTATATTACCCGAGGATGGTCGAACATTGTTTTGTGCTGTATATTGCCCGAAGATGGCCGAACATGTTTTTTGTTTTTGTTTTGAATGTATGTTGCTCGAAGGTGACCGAACAAGTTTATTTTTGTGAATGTAGTGTTTGGATGCCGAGGTCATTATGCTCTTGATGTTTTATTACAAATTTTATCAACTCATAAGAACGAGGATGTTTTGTTAGATCGAGCGTCCCACAATAAGTCTGAGGCCCGGGAGTAACGTGGATAATTAATGAACCCGAGCTTGGTGAAACTCGAGGACTTAATTAATTTAAATTTTGTTATAGGCATGGACCTGAGCTTCATTAGAGCCCCAAGCTCGATGACTAGTCGAACCGAGCTTGATGAAACTCAAGGACTTAATTAATTTAAATTTTGCATAGGTGTGAACCCGAGCTTCATTAGAGCCCCAAGCTCGATGACTAGTCGCTCAGAGGACGGATCCCGAGCCCGATGATTTGGATTAGCCTCGAAGGGTACGTGCCGAAAGAAAAGCTCGTCGGGTCTTATACCTCCCGAGCTAAAGTATCATACATCGGGTGCAGTCATCGTCTTTAATGTGAGCATGCCCGTAGCATGTCTCGAGGGTGCCTGCGCGTGACAGGGCTTTGAGGAGAGCATGCCCGTAGCATGTCTCGAGAGTATGCTCATGACTTGTTTGAGGTGGTTGCTCATTTTCTGTCATGAGGGCCCGCTTGTTGCGGGACTTTTTGGAGAGCATGCCCGTAGCATGTCTCGAAGGTGCCTGCGTGTGGCAGGGCTTCGATGAGAGCATGCCTGTAGCATGTCTCGAGGGTATGCTCATGACTTGTTTGAGGTGGTTGCTCATTTTCTGTCATGAGGGCCCGCTTGTTGCGGGACTTTATGGAGAGCATGCCCGTAGCATGTCTCGAAGGTGCCTGCATGTGGCAGAGCTTTCAGAAAGACATCTTTTTGTTGGGGCGTTCCTTATAATTACTTTATTAAACTTTGCTATGTTCTGGAACAAGAAAATGGCTCATAGGCCTTGATGAATGAATTATTGAAAGTAACAGGGTGCGGGGCGTGCGAGCCCGATGAAAAATCAAACTAAGCAAATTATGAGGAAATGCGTAGGGCATGCAAGCCAAAAATTAAAAGTAAACTAATATCAATGATAAAATCGACAAGGTCATGACTTTTACTTGTGATAGATCTTGAGGTTGTCGGCATTCCAGGGTTTGGGGAGTGGTCTTCCCGACATATATCTCAAGCTGTATGCTCCACCCTGAACTTGTCGAATGACTTCATACGGCCCTTCCCAAGTTGGCCAGAGCTTGCCAGGGACATGGCCTGCGGCCTCGGCCTTTCTGAGCACAAGGTCTCCAGTCCTGAATCTTTGGGGTCTGACTTTGCTGTTGAAGTACTTGGCCGTTCTATTTTGGTAGGAGGCCACTCGTAGTGCAGCTTGTGTTCGTACTTCTTCCAACAGGTCAAGATGTTCAGTGGTATGTTCCCCGGGCTCATCCCCCATACGCCACAGTGATGGTAGGTTAACTTCAATGGGTCGAGTGGCCTCTACCCCAAAGGCTAGCATGAACGGGGTTTCTCCGGTGGTTGTCTTGTGGGAAGTTCTGTAAGTCCACAGTATAGAGGGTAGCTCGTCGGGCCAGTTGCCAGGGGCCCCCTCAATCCTTGTACGGAGGTCTTGCAAAATAATCATGTTCGTGACTTCGGCCAAGCCATTGCTCTGAGGGTGTGCGACAGATGTTAGACGATGATTTATCCCAAGGTTGGAGTAGAAATTCTTGAACTGTGCATTATCAAATTGTCTTCCATTATCGGTTATGAGTACTTTGGGTATCCCGAATCTACATATGACGGACTTCCAGATGAATGCTCTTAGCTTGGGTTCTGAGATAGTTGCCAGGGGCTCTGCTTTCGCCCACTTTGTGAAGTGCTCCACAGTTACGGCCACGAACTTCAGCTGTCCTCTTGCCATAGGGAAGGGCCCGAGGATGTCTACCCTCCACTGTTCGAAAGGGGTCGAACAATGTATGGGCGTGAGCTCTTCCGCAGGGGCATGAATGATGTTACCAAACCTCTGACACTTATCGCACTTTCTGACATACTCTGAGGCATTCTTCTTCATGGTCGGCCAGTAGTATACCTTACGAGTTTGAAGGCTAGAGCTTTAGCTCCCTGATGATTTCCACATATTCCTTCGTGGACTTCTGTTAGAGCATGTGCAGACTCGGAGGGTTTGAGGCACCTGAGGTAGGGAAGCGTAAAGCTTCTGCGAAAGAGGACTCTCTGGATTATGCAGTACCTCAGTGCTCTGGATCGGATGCTCCTAGCTTCTTTAGGATTATCGGGGAGGTTTCCGTTAGTAATGAACTCAACTATGGGATCCATCCACGATGGCTCATTATCGATGTCCATGACTACTAGTCCTTGGCTGATGCTAGGTTCCGTTACTGTTCTGATGTGGACTGTCCTGTCAAGACCATCCACTCCTATGAACACAAGTCTTGACAACGCATCCGCCTTTCCGTTGTCGGGCCGGGCAATCTTCAAAATCTGACAACTCTTAAATCTTCTTTGTAGATCATAAACCTTCAAACAATACAGGCTCATCTTCTCGTCCTTCCTCTCAAACGCTCCTTCGATCTGTCCCACCACGAGTTGTGAATCGCTAAACAGCATGACGTGCTCGATCCCCAATTTGTATGCAAGTTCAAGAGCAATGACCACGGCTTCATATTCTGCTTCATTGTTGGTAGCCTCAAATTCGAACCTAAGAGCACATTGAATTTCGGTTAGCTTGTCAGGACTGCTCATGATGACGCCTGCACCCGAGCCCGAGGAGTTGGAAGCTTCATCAACGAATATTTCCCATACGTCTTCGGTGATGGTCGGGCAACCCTCTGGCCCCCGAGGCCTAGGAGTGAGCTCTGCGATGAAATCTGCTAGGACTTGTCCCTTAATGGAGGGCCGGGGTTTGAATTCTATATCAAATTCACCGAGTTCAATTGCTCATTTCAACAGTCTTCCCGAAACGTATGGTTTTTGAAGTATCTGCTTGAGTGGCTGGTTGGTAAGCACAACAATAGGGTGCGCTTGAAAATATTGACGTAGCTTCCGAGCTGCCACAATTAGTGCCAGTGCAAGCTGCTCGGCCAATGTATACCTTGTCTCCGCGTCCAACAACACTTTGCTTACATAGTAGATGGGTTGTTGAGCCTTATTCACCTCTTTCACAAGCACTCCGCTTACTGCATTCTGGGATACGGCCATGTATAAGTACAAAGTGTCCCCAAGTTCGGGTTTCGTGAGCACCGGAGGAGTAGCCAGTGCCTGTTTGAGTTCCTGGAAAGCTCTTTCACAATCCTCATTCCAATTGAAGCTCTGATTCCCTCTTAATGCTTTGAAGAATGGAAAACACCTGTCAGCTGCCCTAGACATGAACCTGTTTAAAGCCGCAACCCGACCGTTAATTTCTGGACCTCCTTCATATTCCTGGGTGGTTCCATAGATATTAAAGCCCGTATCTTGTCTGGATTGGCCTCAATTCCTCTGTGAGTGATCATGAAACCCAGGAATTTCCCTGATGCCACCCCAAAGGCGCACTTGGTAGGGTTTAACTTCATCTTGTATTTTCGGAGAGTAGAGAACACCTCTTCTAGGTCGACAATATGCTCATTCTCGTGCTTACTTTTGACTACCATGTCATCAACGTAAGCCTCAATGTTCTTCCCAATTAGATCAGCGAAGACTTTGTTGATGAGCCTCTGGTACGTCGCCCCTGCATTCTTCAAGCCGAATGGCATGACCTTATAACAGTAGATGTCAGAGTCGGCTATGAATGATGTCTTCTCTTGATCTTCTTCAGCCATAAGAATCTGGTGGTATCCTGAGAAGGCATCAAGAAAGCTATACAACTTGTGACCTGAGGTGCTGTCCACCAAATTGTCGATCCGGGGTAGAGGATAGCTGTCTTTTGGGCATGCCTTGTTGAGATCTGTGAAATCAATACATACTCTCCACTTACCATTAGCTTTCTTGACAAGGACGACGTTGGCAAGCCAGTCAGGATATTGGACCTCTCTAATGAATTGAGCATTGGCGAGTTTGTTAATTTCCTCACGTATCACCTCCCGTCTTTCCGGCGCAAATTGCCTCCTCCTCTGCTTCACCGGCTTTGCGTCAGACTTCACATTGAGTCTATGGACCACGACTTTGGGGTCTATCCCGGGCATGTCCTCAACCTTCCAAGCGAATACATCAATGTTGTGGGACAAGCACCTGATGAGTTCGTCCCTGAGAGCGGCATCAATATCCCGACCAATGGTGACCTTCTTACCATGCTCGAGCTCGATCTCCATCAACTCTTCTGCCGGGGCAAGTCTTCCGTGATGCTCGAGCTCGAGCTCAGGGGTTGTCAGTTGCGTTACGTCGGTGCTCAACCCCTGAATGCTTGAGATGTAGCACTTCCTTGCTGCTGCTTGGTCGCCACGTACAACCCCTATGCCATAACTCGTTGGGAATTTCATAGCAATGTGGAAAGTGGATACAATGGCCCTGATCCTGTTGAGTAATGGTCTTCCCAAAATAGCGTTGTATGGTGCGGAGGTCTGTGCTACATGGAAAGGCGTCACCTCTGTCACCTGTTTCTGACCTATGCCCAAAGTCAGCGGAAGGTCAACAATCCCTTCCGGAATGATTGTTCCACCCCGAACCCTTGGAGTGGGGTCTTGACCATCTTGAGTTGGTTGGCAGAAATCCCCATCTTCTTGAAGGCTTCTTGAGACAATACATTGGCGGCACTTCCATTGTCTACGAGTATCTTCTTGACCTCGAAATTGGCTATTATGGCAGATATGACTAAAGCATCATCATGAGGAAATGTTATGCCTTCTAGGTCCTCTGCTCCGAAGGTGATGTCCTCAACTTCGGAAGGAATCGTCTCCTGGGCCAATCCATGCTGCCGAGCATATTGTTTTCTTCTATTGTTTGAGTCTCCCCCCAACGCTATTCCTCCAACTATGACGTTGATGGTACCTGTAGTGGGTTTGTTATCTCTTCCTGAGCTCGAAGCCCTACCCTTGTTGTAATCATTCCTCGGACGTTTGTCATTTCCGACGTATGTCCTCAGATATCCCTTCTTGATCAATGCCTCGATCTCCCGCTGTAACATTATACATTCTTCCGTGGTATGCCCATGATCCCTGTGAAAGTCACAGTACTTGCTCTTGTCTCTTGCCTCTGGGGGAGATCGCAACCTGGGAGGCCATTTAAAATCTTTCATGTCTCTGATCTCCATCAGTATGTTGGACTTAGATGTGTTCAGGCGGGTAAATGGCCTAGGTGGTCCTTCCTGCCTTGGCTTTCCCCGAGCATGATCCTGTCGCGCACTGGGCTCGTGTGACCTCTTAAATTGGGATTTCTCAGAGCTCGGGGTGGTCCTCATAGCCTCTTCCATGTTGATGTATTTCTCACCTCGGGTTAGGAGTTCCGTTACTGACTTAGGGGGTGCCTTAGATAAAGACATCCTAAAGGCCTCGCACCTTACGGCATATGTTAGAGCCGAAACAGCTGATGTGATATGGAGGTCAGGTATCTGTAGTCTTTCCTTGTTAAATCTCGTCATGAAGCTGCGCAAGGTCTCGTTGGGCCCCTGACGGAGCTGCATGAGGGTGGCCGCTGTCTTCCTGATGTGCTTGCTACTGGCAAAGAAAGTGGAGAACTTTTCGGCAAGGTCAGAAAATGACGAAATGGAGTCTGGCTCCAATGTGGCGAACCAATCCCTAGCAGCATTGGTTAACGTTTGAGGGAAGGCCTTGCACATTACTTGATCCGGGGCAACTTGTAAATTCATGACGTCTGTATAGACATTCAGATGGTTGATGGGGTCGGTTGTCCCATCGTACTCCTTTATACGGGGGAACTTGAACCTGTCCGGAGTTGGTATGAAAGAACCTCTGGTGTGAATGGAGTGTTAGGGGCGAATCCCGCCATTCCCTTGGTATTCTGTCGTAGTCCTGCCGTAATTCCATCTTGTATGATCCGTGCGAGTTCGCCCGAGTCCATGGTGACCAATCTCGAGGCCGAGGCATGTGGAGGTATACCCGAGGCCCCAGACCCACCATTGTCGTGGGCATCACGGATGTCCCGAGCTCGAGCATCAGCCACGACACCTCCTTCCGACGCCGGTATTTGCGTGTGTGCTGGTGCTGAAGCTTGGGGGGTGTTTCCTTGGCTGAGTAGCTGGGTCAAGGCCGCAACTTGTTGACGCAGCTCCTCGAATGCTCTAGCAGTAACCATCGCGGGTGGGGGATCTGACGTCCCTGGGGCTCCTTCCTGATGAACTTGAGAATCTGCCGCGGGCAATCGGTTTGGAGCGGTTGAGCTTGCGAGAGGAAGACCTGAACGTGTATTCACCATGACTTTTGGTAGCGCTTCCCACAGACGGCGCCAAATGATGCTGCCAAAAATCGTACATGTTGACTTCCCGAGCTTGATGATCGAGAATGAGCACGAACGAGAACTTCCGGTACCTGAAACAAAGGCGTCGAGGGTTGGCCTTGTCGCCCCTCCGATGCTTAAGTCAGAGAGAGAATAGAGAGAGTAAATATATGCTGAAAATATGTGTAAAGCGTACCTGGGTAATGGATGAAAGAGCCCTATTTATAGGGGTAGATAGTGTAGTTTAATTAGGATTCATCTCCTTATTTTCGGAAACAATCGTTAAGGTAAGAGTTGGGCCCTAACTAGGAGATCAAACTTTCCTTATTGGAGATATTCTACACTCCCTTATGACTTAGGACTTCTAGAGTGGGGTGGTAATGAAGAACTAGAACTTTTTCCGAACGAGGGTTAAGGTTGTTCGAGTTAGGCTTCTAGGTCGGCAATATGCGTATATACCGACGACTGCTAATGAGACAGCCTGGACATGTTCAGGGACCCGACCAAAATGAACCCGAGGACTGCGATTAGCCCGAGGTCGAAGGCCCCCAAATTGGGTAATAGTAACGGATCATGACGTCGGGTTCGGATGATCGGAAACTGACCTCATCAATTACAATTGTCTAATTGATACTAAAATTCAACTTAAGTTTCTCTTAAGAAAAGTGCATGGGTTCATATCTTAGGGACGTGACAAAAATCTATGAAAGGTAAGATAAGCTCATGCTCTCCCATAGTGAACAATACCTAAATTAAAGGCTTGAACACATATGCCGGTTCGTTAAAAAAAAAAAGATTGTTACAATTGTCAAATTAGTACCAGAATTCAATTTAAATCTCTCTTAAAGAAAATGTCATATGTTCAAATCTGGGGATGCGACAGAAATTCGTGAGGGATAAGATGGACTCAAGCTCTCTCGGAGTGGACAATACGTAATTTAACGACTTGAGTACACAAACCTAATTGTTAAAATTGTCCAATTCGTACCAGAATTAAACTCAAGTGTCTTAAAAGAAAGGTCATGTGTTCGAATCTAAGGGACAAAAATCCATGAAAGGATAGGTGGGCAAATGTCCACTTGGAATGGACAATACATAAGTTAACAACTTGGACACAGAGGCCGAATTGTTACACATGTAGAAAAATTGGTTATTATATTTGTATCTATATATTTTGTGAGATCGATCACCTTGCAAGGACTTCTTGTCATGATCCCTGCCCTATCTTGGTGGTCCAAGTCCCTTGCTCGAAGCAAGCCTGGTTCTCAGGGGCGACTGATATCAAAATAGTGTTGCGAGGAAAATGTGATAAGAATCCCCATCGAGGATTGAAATAGAATGAGTGGACAACTCGTAATCCCTCCCTCCGTTGTCATTCATCTTAAATACATGCAAATTTAATCTTTCGAAAACTTAATAAATTGAAGTAAAGGAACAAATCCTTCGTTCATGGAATTCAACAAAAATGAACAAGTACACAAATGAAAAAACACGAGTTTATAGGAACTTTCTTCCTCTTACTGTTGCAAGCTCATACTCAATGAGAATACCTATATAAGACTATTAGCTCGACTCATTAAGTATTGGATAATTCCAACCTTTTTTCATCCCCTTCGTTCTTCTTGAGTACAATCTCTCTAGCACGCGCAGCCACCTCCTTGTTGCTCCGTCTGGGATGTATTCGTAGATGGTTTCAAATTCACATCAACCATATCTTCCTGTTTCGTGGAGGAAAGAGTTTCCATTCCTGGCAAAGCCGCAGCTATTTTCCTGAACAAAGGCTGAAATATAGCGCTTGCTTAAGGACACGGAAGTAGACAAATCATAACTTAAAAAACGAAGTTACAAGATGAGATCAAAGAGGTATATTAACCTTTATATTAAAACCAGCTTTAGCACTTGTTTCTATAAACATGATGCCAAATTCACGAGCCTTACAATCTCCTTCCTCAATTGAAACTTGCCTGTTTATGCAGAAAAATACTTGAGATCAATTCTGGAAAACAAATTATTAGTATTGAAGTTTCTCGACTAGATCATACTAATGGGCATTTGATGCTAAAAAGCATAAAAACAAAAGCCCAAAAGACACACCCCAGGAGCTATGGGAGGAAAACCAGAAAAAAAGTGAATCACAATCCATATTCCCCCCTCACCTTTTATCTACAAGATCAGTTTTATTCCCTACAAGAACAACAATGACATCGCTCCCTCGTTCTGTATGTACTTCCTCTATCCACTTTGAAGTGTTCAGAAATGACTGTCGATCTGAGAAGGTTCACTACACTATAAGAACTAAAATAACATTATATTACAAGCAAAATAAGAGGCGAAATTACAAGTTAATAGAGAAGATCAAAGGAAAACTTAAGGAAAAAAAGAAAGACTAAAACATAACTTCTTGAACTTGTGAAAGGAAACTCCCTGGGGTATACTTACTAGCAACATCATACACAATCACCGCCACAGAAGAATCCCTAATGTAGCTTGGAATAAGACTCCTAAATCTCTCCTGACCAGCAGTATCCCTGTTACCACAAAAAAGTTTGTTCAAAGCATGTAAAAAAATGGATATGAAGTGATGCAATGTACAGAGCAAAACAAAAATGTGAACGTGATTCGTGAGCCAATATCAGTAAACTGGATAAAGTTATGAAGTCCTGAACCAAAACAAGGGAAAGAAAGCAGTGACTTGAGTAAATGCACTGTGGACATATTTTTTCCGACCACAACTAAACTACTGGACCACAGGGGCGAATCCAGGATTTTTGGTCAGCACGGGCGGCCGTTGACCATCCCGTTGGCCGCAATAAAATATTAAAAGTCCTTTCGATACCCATTTTTGCAAAAAATACATTTTGAAATAGTAATTTGATGGAAGATGTGTAGTTAAAAATAAAATAAAATTAGTTGTGCATAGTATTATTTTATTGGAGAATGTGTGGTTAAAAAGAAGAGAAATATATATTTTGATAAAAATGGGAATCAACAAAGCCTAAAATTTAAATCTAACAATTATTTTGTTCAAACTAAATAGATAAAATTATGTGATAAAAATTAGCCTACCTCACCAAATTACATCATGGCCAAGTTTTGAATAATTCAAAAGAAGAGCATGGCTGCATGGGCTTGAATTTTTATGAGGGTGTTTGGTAGAGATTAAAATCGGATTAAAATTGAAAAATTAACTGTTATTGTTGACTTTTATTAGACTAGTGGGACCCAACAACGACCATAATTTCAATTTTAATCTGATTAGTAGCCCTACCAAACAGACTTTATAATTGCAATTGCATTACAGAAACTTAATATATACTATTTTATGAAATGTCTTGTCAAAGGTTCAATAGTTGCCATAATGATCCAGGGTTCAAAATACAAAATAGAGGTCGTAGGTTCGAAACTTCTCCTCCTTATGAATCTATTTTGGCGAATATTGTATAAAACTAAAAATATCTCATAAAAATTAATTAGAAAGGACTTGAACCCAAGACATAAAGGATGTGGAGGCGCATTTTTACCAACTAAGCTACATAAGAAGTTTAAAAATATAGTGAATGAACAATTATATAATTTAAACATATATCTATTATTAACAAAAAAAAATTTATTCGGGCGGATCCAGCCCTGGCAGCCGCGTGGGCTGGCCAGGTGATCCGCCCCTGCTGGACCACCTCGTGCTTAAATCTGACAGTTAATTGTCTGATAAGTTAACGAAACCAATTTTCATCGCTTCAACTTGTGTGAACATACCCTTCAAACAATACTTCTATAATCCAGAGCCAAAAAGGCGAGAAAAGAACATGAAATTAAGAAATGCATATAGTCATGCTATCTTGGGCAAATGTAGAAATAAGAATGTATTACCAAAGCTGCAAGCGAACTGTTCGATCTTCAAGGTACATTGTTTTCGACAAAAAATCAATGCCAATAGTAGCCTGCATATGAAATTAAAAAAATTCAGATAGAGTTTGAAGGAATCATCATCATATCATCAGACATTTATCAAAAACATTTCAACATTTTAATGTTAAAACTTCTAAATTCTGTCATTTTCACCTCAATTAGAACTTATTGTTCAAAATCATTTAACCCGTTGCTTTTTTTTTCTTACAATTTCAGAACTCAAGGCTGTTCTTTGATGCTCAACCTTACTCCAATTTTCCTACGTGCACTAAATACAATTGAAGTTCTTCAGATTGAATAATTTAGCAAATCAGAAAATCCAGAAATCAAAAGAAAATTAAATTGATGAACAACTGTAAACCTATATCATCAAAGACAAATTCTTAAGGTGATTGCATCAGAAGTAGAACGTGGGTCTGATTTTATAAACACAAAAATTCTCTCCATTTACAACAAAATTATTTCAGCTATACTTTCACCACAGATTCGAAATTAAATTATTTATACAACAGTAAAACGGATTTCTAATTCACGATACCGTCTTCCCCGTTAAACATCTTTAAAAATTAAGTATGAAATCGACAATCAAAATCACATTATTTATTCCTGTGCATGCAAATTCAGATCATAAAACATAAATCCAAGAGAGATTGAAGCAAACCTGATAAGTGGTGTCGAATTTATCATACATAAAACGAGTAATGATGCTTGTTTTTCCAACCGATTGATCGCCGAGAAACACCAATTTGTACTTGGCTAAAGGTGACACCACCGCCATCCTCTATATATAATTGGAATTGTTGTGTAGTTTAATTTGATACAATCATATATGTGAGTATGAATTTGTTCAATTGTTTTTCGATTTTCGAGAAATGGGATGAACAGATCAGATCGGATCTGGATGTGAAACAGGAAGAGAGAAAATTAAGGAAGAAGAATGGGAATTTATGGAAATTGTGAGTGTGAGATGGAGAGACAGTCATGCCATGCACTAATAATCAATTCATTTGGCGTAACTCGTAAGAAACCGCCAAGTCAAATTCCCCCTTTTTATACTTCAAGAAAATTGCATGGGAGTCCCTCTGTTCTTAGAAAGATAATTTTAAATCCTCTTTTTGTCAAAATTATGTGATGAGGTCGACCAACATGAGTTGCAAGGCAAAACGAGATCGTCATTAAGATAATTCTCTTATTCTATTAGATGATCGGGTCACATAGCCTTTTGGGGTCCTTGGTTGGCCTTGTTTGGAGGAAATTTTCATTGATTTTATGACCGCGGCAAATCCACTTGCAGCTAAAATTGTTGACCATCTATTTCTGAGGTGAGTCTCAGCTCACCCAAAATGGTCAAAAAAATGCCAAACAAACGAATAGAATTATGTCTTTAATTTCCTCAAGACAAGCCCTTTTATCTTTCGACTGACTGAGAACGAAGAGAGTACTTATTCTCTAATTGTGTTTTTCTAGGGCTTACTAAGAGTTTGTTTGGGAGAGAATATTTGAAATGAAAATGATTATTTTATTTTTATTTTTGGAAAATATGTGATTAAAAATTAGGAAAGATAATGTGTCCACGTTTGAAATCATTTTTTTGGACGAACGTATGATTAAAAATGAGTTTGAAGAAAAAAAAATTATTTTCGAAAAAATTGTGCCAAACGAAGCCGGGTTGACTCAAATTTTGGACTCGTCAAGGCTAGCCTTCACCTTATCATGCTCAAAGTATGATTAGTGTGTTAATCTCTATTGTACTGTTTTGACCTGAATTAGGACTTCATGAGTCATGACGTTATTATTTTCATTTCTATCAATATGGAATTCTTTCATGGCAAATGTATCGGGATCATGAACAATATGCGGACTACACCGTGTTATATTTTCAATTTCTCGAGACAGTTTTTCATTAATAAGTAAACTATTGAGCCAAACATGACTGGGCAAACATTCTGAATTCAGCATGAACCAGATTTGGCGTTCGAGATTTATCCATCAGTCAAATCCTTACAATTTGGTATACCGAGATATAAAGGAAAGAAGCTCCATTACTAATCAGCAATTCTACCAGCCTGCTGATGCTGGTACGAGTTAATTCAATCAAATAATGCATCAAAAAAGTGTAAATTTACTGAATTTTCTAGCGTTGAACGTTGCCGAATCAAGATTCCTTCTTTTTTACTCGATATGGATACTTTTGATAAATTGATATACTAGTGATCACCATTGGAAGAGCCACGAGACAATACGGGGAAGGTGGTTTCCCATCGAAGATGAATTGTAACAGAGCAGTTACGAGAAGTGCAGAGACGATGACAAATCCCTGCGTACACGTTGAGAAAATAAATTAGGAAACAATCAGGCTTGTGTTTGGTAAACAAAATTGGACAAGACGAAATTCTACAATACACTAGATTTGAACTTTTAGGTGCACGTTTGACAAACATATTTTATCTATACATTTCATATGACCGCAACTTCCTATCCACATATTTCACAGGACCTACAACTTATAAGCACTACCAACCATATCATTAATATTGGCTAGTATTATCATTCAATCCACCTTACTACACTGTGCCGCAGGAGTATAGAAATTACATCGAAAATCTAGTTAAACCTGTACACTAACAAAGGCAATTTGAATAGTACATTTCTTCCATTTCTTCACTCTTTATTTTCTTGACATACTTGTGAGATGTTTGAATCGTTTACATAATACTGGGATACTACCATGGTCTAAACCAATGAAAAGTTTTATATTTGCTCTAGCTGAGATGGTTCTCTAGCCATAAGATAAGATCCTCATCTCCTTCATGGTATAGAAAATTCTCGTGTATCAGCTTAGGTTATTTGCACTTAACATGCAGAGGAATCTCAGGTTCTTCAAAGTGGCCATAATGCAATCTAGCTATAGGGGCAGCTTGGATAATAAGAAATCAGAATGATGATATTTGAAATGTTCTCTTTGCACCTTAAAGAGTTGTAAAACATGTAGAACACAGGTCAAGCCCCAATGGGAAAAATATTTCATATTATGTATCATCTACCCCAACAAAATGCTTACCTTACGAACACCACCAGCATAGGTTGTCACCAGACCAACAAGAATCCCACCAATGGCATTGAGTATAACGGGGATCTAAAAATAAAATAAAAAAATGAACACCATATATTAAGATAAAATCCAAAATGAATAGTGTAAAATCAATGGTGTGCAATATAAGAAACCTACAACCAAGTAAATTTTAATAGCTTATGAACACACTTTCTCATTTATAAACAAAGAAAAATGGCAGCATAGCAGTGTAACTTATTTCAAAAGATCTGCTGTCCTGGGCAGCAAAATGCCATTTTCATCTTTAGCATAAAGAAGCACAAGAAAATAAGGTGAAGAGTAAGTCAAAGAGAGCAGCGTCTCCGACTCCTGCAAAGTTGCAGTTTCAAATTATTTTGATTTAGAAAACCTCTACATCATCAAGTAAGTGCTTTTTATCAACAAAAAATAAATACCCATGTAAGGGGAGTCCATCCGTAAAAAAATCCATGTCGTCTGATAGCTATTCCATCTGGAGACTTGTAAGCACTAGCCAGTAAGCAAAGGCTCCCAATTATGGACATCTCCACAGTCATCAAGTAAGATGTGTGTTTCTTAACCTTTGTTAAAAAATAATTAATAACAAAGAAGGGGAAGTGTTAATCAGGCCATAAAGCTTTCAAACCAGAAACAAAATATGACTTGTGAGAATGTTTAGCTTACTTGAGAAGCCCACTGACATAATGCAGAAGCAAGGCCAGAAAGTACAGAAGCTAACAACACGGGAACAATTCCATAGAATATGATATCATCTGGATTACTAGTACTAGACACTTTGCTGGAACCTTCACCAATGCTTAGAAGGATGGCAGCAATTATTAATAATAAAAGTGCCCCGTCTTGTTGAATTGACTGCTTCTGCCTGTAAATGGCACCAAGAGAAGAAAGACAAGGCTTCAGAAATTCTAGGCACAGAAAGTTCCACAGTGTCAGTTTATTAACTGAGTCAGTCTCACAAGAAAGCTAGGGAAATTTAGTCTGTATTAAAAAAAAAAAAAAAAAATCCATATCAAGGGGAAAAGAACATTCTAGAGGTTGAAAAATTTAGTTTGAATGGCTTCTAATTGCCACAGCAACCATAATTCCAAGACTTACGATGCTCCTTGACAGCCTCAATGAAAACTAAGCAATTTCGAAGAACAAACCTACACACTTGCCTCCCGGGTGAGGGGGCTTCCAAATGGATGCACATTACCATGGAACAAATATTAAGTTCATAAACCAGTAGGAAAAAGTGCAAATTGTGTAAATGAGTAGGTACCTTAATATTATATAAGTAAACAAAGCTGTGAAAATTAGTTTTGTCTGGTTCAGCATCGAAAATGTGAGTGAATCAAGATTTCTATATGCAATTTGCAACAAGCTGTTTTGCAGTGCATAGATGGCTGCTGGCAGCCCTGATGCAGTCAAAGAGCCAATCAAAGTCCACTCTTTAAACAGCTTTTTCAAAGTACCATCTTTTGCCATGAGGAAGAGGGCACAAATGACCTGTTATGCAAATGAATGTATATGTAAGCTACTAGCCATGTTTATCACAAATACAAAAAAGGTAAAGAAGGAAGTAAGAATTACCTTTGTCATCTCACACGCCAAAACCAATGAAGTCACGATTACTTCTCGACTGCAGGGAGAAGAAAATATAAAAAGCCTGTCTTAGCCCCTATTTGATGGCCATTATTTAAAAAAATGATGTTTTCAATAGTTATTTTTTTGGAGAATGTGATTAAAAAGTAGGGAAAAGTTTTGGGTTTAAGTGCAAAATATTTTATTGTGTAAATGTGTGGTTAAAAATGAGTATGAGAATTAAAGAGTTTTGTTTTACAGGGAGAAAAACTGGGGCTTAGTGAACAACTTTTTAGCAGTGTGAAGAAATATTATTTTCTTACTTGGGACTAAATATTCTGTATTGTTAAGTTTACAAGCAAACAAGCAGGCAGGATCACTCTCAATAAAATGAGGATGCACGAAAAGATACATAACTAAATTCAGGCATGCGGTTGTTAATAAAAGTTATTTGTATTTGAGTCAAATAGAACATGTACTGTTTGATGGTGATGTGAAATTTGAAGCTCCTCTTATTCTGCAGTAATAAATTCAAAGAACATGGTATAATACAACATTCTTTTCAGAGGAGAACTTGTTCACGGCTTCTAAGACCCCTGGTCAACTCGGGCATATTTCAAATACTCCAATATCATAGCCCAATCAATCATGCTATTAGGCAGGGACATGATAAGGAGTCAAATTAGGTGGGGGTTTGTCAATAATCATTCATGAAACTAACAGTTCAAAAAGTAGTCACCTTGGGTTAAAACTAGTCCTGCTAATACAGTAAAAACCTCGTGCGAGGCCCTTACAACCAGAATTCTATTCTACTGATTCATCAATTGTACGAGTCTAACTATTGGAGAAAAATGGGTAAGTCTTGCACATGGTGATAATTGAAAATAAAAATAAAAATTAGAAATGAAGGTGAGAATTGCTTTTACACTGTCTGCCGCTCATGCAGCTCACTAAGCACGACAAGACATAACATGCTTCATTTAGAAGTATCAGTACACCTAACTACGAAACAACTCAAAACCCAATATGATTAACTAAGAGACTTTTCATATCCAATGCCTTGGATGAAATTCATAACGTGTGTCAAAGTTCCATAATCCATTCTATAAAACATTACCTTGAATAGATACATAAAGCAACCATGAATATAGTACACCCAACAAATTTCATTTCGGAACTTGGAAGCACTAACAATCTTGACTTAAGGGAATTGAACGATGCCACTCACAAAAGGCCTGAGGAATATCCAACTGCAGATCTCATCTTCTCAAAAGAAGGAGCTTATGTGGCTCCATTCATCCAATAGAAACTCATTTTTTATGATTTAGGGGATCCCTTGATGGAAACCATAAATTCAAATAATTCAGAGTTCAAACCAGGAAGCAACCAAAAATAACCATGGCTTGATGAAGCAGAGCTTCGAACTGTAATTTTATCACTAATGACATTGCAATCAATTCATCTAGGTCGTGCTGAACTCTTTTAACTTTCACTTAATTCCTCGTTCTCCAATCTTTACGGTCCTAAAATCTATCCAAAATCATTGTTTAAAATCTTTACTGGACAAACTCGACATACCTGTCAAGTTAGCTGAGCAAACAAGACTATGCTATAAAAACAATCATCCAGTCCAAAAATGGCCGCAATCACTCAATAAATAGTTAAACACGGATTTTGATGACCGAAGGATTAAAATTGAAGAACTAACTATATTCCTTTTTACAGAATTTATGACAAATCATAAAATCGCTTCGCACAGTTAGGACATTCAATTTAAAAGGAGGAAGAACAATTGCATACAACTAACTTCAATAAAATGCAAATGATTAAAAAAATTTGATTAAAAAACAAAAACCTGGTGAAACGTCTGGAGATCAGAGGTTGAACACCGTACTGCAGTATGAGTAGTAAAGAATAGAGCCACACCTTACTGCCCGTGCTTGAATTTGTCTTAGTCGGGCCGGGCATAGAAACTTTGGACTTGACGACCGCCATTGAGCGGCCGGAGAGCGTGAGCTCGTTAAGAAGAAGAAGGCCGCGTTTGGTTTCGCAGTCAAATTTTATTGGTTATTGGTGTGTTGTTTAACTAACTTTTTATCCAAACCAAACGATGCTCAAATTTTATGCTTTTTTCGGGCATCCAAGGCAGACGACGTCGTGGTGCAGAATTTCGATTTTAGAATTGAAAAACGCGGAAAGCGTGGCGTGTGATTTAGGGAATGGATCATTCCAATCCAAACTTTTCTTTTGTTGCCACTAATAAATATGGAATTAATTTCTTGGAATTTCATTTTGTATAAACAATATATTTTATTTAATCTATAATATATTAAGTGTAATTATGTTGCTTTTTGTCATCCTTTAATATTTTAAATTGTTTACTATACTATCATTCTCTACCACACATTCATTCATATACTAAAATATTCTACGCACAAACCAATAAAGTTTCCTTACTTTTTAACCACACATTCTCCATCAATTTACTGTTCTATAATACATTTTAAGAAATTAATGGCTCACAAACAGTGCCTATATTACGGCTAAACCTATTTTCTTCTTCTCTTCTGTAATTGCAAGTCTTGTGTCGTGATACGACACTTAAGAATTCATCAATTTGTTTAATCGTTTTTTATTAAAAAAAAATCAATTCATTTGATCTTATAATTGTAAAATGCAATTATTTATGATTTTCTTTTTTCAATTCATTATGTTGAAATGCATACAATTCAATTACTGCAATAATACCTTAATTTGTAATAAATATTACAAATTTCTTGTCATGTATGAATTTCGTATTATTAAATTTCAATTAATTAACATTCACATTAATCTAGATTCAATAAATATTGATTTGATGAATTTTATATCTACATGAATCTAGAGTTATTATAGATGAATTTATTTCTATTCATGTATCTAGAAATTTTAATGAGTGTTTAAATTCTTGTATTAACAATTAATTTTTATATATCAAATGTAGTATAAAAATGTTGTTCATTTGTATTATTTCATCATCACAAAAAAAAAAGGGAATCATAGAAGTTGAGTTTTGAAAGTACAATTTTATTCTATTAAATTTATATCCCAAATTTTATTTTCTTTAGTTCGTTTGAGATTCACCAAATCCTCTTAACAAATGATATCAAATATTAATTTTACATAACTTATAAAGTATTTCAAAATAACATGCAAGTACGTTTAACTCGTGACTAGTATATAAATATTGGCTGTACTCATCAAAAATATGTTACTATTGAAATTTATCCACATCTTTCGTGAAAAGGTTTATTTTATGTGTATAACTTTTACATTTTATTCTTGTGTTTTTTATAACACGTGGTAAAACAATATAATTAACTATACTAATGAGTCGACAATGGATGATCAGTGCTCTACAAAGCTCCTATAGGCTCAAGACTTGGACAAAACGCTTCGCTTTGCATTGGAGGCTCTTTTTTTTTTTCTAATTTTTAAACGATTGAATTTTTTTCTTCCTCTTTTTCGTCTTCCCCAACACCCTTGATTAGTTTTTATTTTACTTTAATTTTAAGTTTTTCATTTTACTTTAATTTTAAGTTTTTAAAAGATTTTATTTGTACAAAAAATTAAAATGACTTTATCTAAATAGTTAGATAAGATTTATGCTATGATGCTATCTATATTATGTAATTACGATCTTGATGCTCTTTATTTTGTTGCAAATTCTAAAAGCACGTGTGAGACTCATCTAAATATATTAAGTATAAATTGTCTAGTTAAAAATTGAAACTATGAAAAAAAAAATTAATTTTTGCATTTCGAAAACTTGAAAATTCTATAATTGGCTAATTGTAGAAATTATTAAGTAAATATAGTACTTTATAATTTTAAATGTTTGATATGTATTATTTTAATTATTAAATTATTTAAAATGATTGGAAATTTAAAACAATATTAAAATTAAGAAAAATGATTTTTACGCCGAAACCTTGCTTAAGCTCGCTTAAACTCGTAAAATTTGAAATTTTGCCTCCACGTCCAGACACATTTTACGTTTTTCAAAACTCTAAAAAAAATGATATTTAAATTTACAAAGAAGAAGTCACAAATGAGATCTTGAGCCTTATTATTATTATTATTTTCTCTTGCTCCCAAATAGGGATGTTTTTATAATTGCAGGTGAGGATGATTTGTCAAATCGTAAAGGTAAATATTAGAAAAATAGTGTGATGTATCATTATGAACAAATTTAGGGATTGGCCTGAACTACCCCTCAAATAACTTTTTTTACCTTGTAAAAATATCACTAACTAATTAATTTGCTCAATTCATATGGTCAATAATTATTTTGGGGAAATTAGGCCCAGTACGGTCTAAAATCAATGAAATCGAATAATACGTTTAATTAATAATTTATCATCTAACAATGTAATTAATACGTCCTAAAAGCCCCAACCCCCAAACGTAATTCAATTTCAATTTTCCTTCTGAGTTAGAGAGAGATGGCGAATCGAGCTCCGGAGAGCTTGCGAGGCAGAAATTGAAGGCACGAAGGATAAAATCTTAATGTTGATTAGAGTGGCCAAGAGCCACGGGATCTAGGGAAAAACTGGCAAATTAGGTCGCAGTCACATGGCCAAGCCTCGGGTTCTTGCCATCTCCAATACTGCCTTTTCTGTTCTTTTTCTAATACCATTTCTGATTGTGGATATGTTTAGATATGCGCAGTGGCGGACCCAGCACCTGGCCAGCCCCCGCGGCCGCCCGTGCTGGGCTACCAGAAACTTCAAACACCGTCGGGCGCAGGGACCACAAGCTGGGAAGAAGAAGATGTGAAGATGAACAGAAGAAAGAGGGGAGAAAAGGCTTCCTGCTGTTGGGCTGAAGTTTTAAAAAATTTTGGGCCTCATTTTAAAAAAAGGCCCAATGTTTAGCCTAATCCATCATCCATGGCCGGTTAAGGTTTTGCTAGATAAAAGGAATAGGTCCAAATTGACTCCAATTAATCCAATTTCAATTCATTTCTCATTTCTTCTGGGGTCACGTCGCGATTGTTGGCAAAAAATTTGGGCGAATTTAATTTGAGAATTGAGGAGGAGTGGTTCGAGTGGAACTGTGGAGGACGGTGGAGCAGGAGGCTGCCGACTGCTGTAGACGGACCTGTGGTGGCTGGAGAGTGGAGCTTTGTGATTGTGAAGGCTGGCAGTGGCTGCCGGCTGGTTGTGTCTGGGCAGCTGTGGTGAGCCGTGAGTAGAGGGAGGCTGGAGTAGGCGAGCCATGCCTGTGGGCTGTGAGTTTTTGGGCTTCCGGAGGCTGTTGGGCTGTGGTTTTTGGACTGCGCTGGAGCCTGGAGGTTCCTCCTCGCACTCGTAGGCTTAGGTTTTGGCATTTTGGGCTGGGCCGCTGGAGTGGATCACTATTATCAGGTATTCATTTTTTTCTGTTTTGTTAATTTGTTATTTGCTAATTGCTATTATTATTTATGAATTTATGATAAATGTGAATTTCAGTTATGGGTGCAGCCCCCGGACTGTATATTTGTGTTTTTGTATTCTTTTTTTTTCAGTTTATGTTAATTTGTTATTTGCTATTAATCAATTATGAATTTATTTTTTATGATAAATGTGAATTTAAGTGATGGGTGCAGCCCCTGGACTGTATATCTGTGTTTTTGTATTCCTTTTTTTTCAATTTTTGTTAATTTGTTATTTGCTATTAATGAATTATGAATTTATGATAAATAAGAATTTAAGTGATGAGTGCAGCCCCTAGACTATATATTTGTATTCTTTTTTTTTTATTACAGTTTTTGTTAATTTGTTATTTGCTATTAATGAATTTATGATAAATGAGTAAATTATGATTTATGGATGGGTGCAGTCCCTGGACTGCATATTTCTGTTTTTGTATCTTTTTTTTTCGGTTTTTGTTAATTTGTGAATTATGAAAATTTATATTAACTACGAGTTATGACTTATAATTTTGAATTGTGATTTGAGAATTTAGGATTTTAGGACATTAGGATTTAAGGATAAGTGAAGAGTCTTCAACGTGAAGATGTTTGACTCAATTAAACCATTAACCATGTCCATGTGTACACTTTTTTAATCAATTTTGAATTAAAAAATAAATTGGGGCATTTTGCAGATTATGGAGCGATTTTTTCAACCGAAACGAAAGTCCATACCTAGTTCTTCGTTCTTTAGTTGTGCATTTAGTCCCGTCACTGATTCTAGCCGAACACAAGAGTTAGTAAATAACGCAAAGAAGTCTCGGCATCAATTCAATGTGGATAATCTTGTATCTAATCCAGGGAAACGCCCCCTATCGAGAAAGGTCCATGTCAACCATATGGGCATGACTTTCCAAGAAGACGGATAGGGAATGATAATGGTGTTTTCGGAAAGAGTGGTTCTCTGAATTGCATTGGTTGGAGTACAGTATAGAAAATGATGCTGCGTATTGTTTGCATTGCTACTTGTTCAAACCCAATAGAGGGGGTCAAGGAGGTGGACATGTATTCACTCAAACCGGCTTTAGGGATTGGAAGCACAAAAAGACATTGAAAGATCATGTCGATCTCTTTAATAGTGCTCATAATCAAGCTTTTGCAAAGTGTATGAACTTGATGAATCAAAAGCATAGCATCTCCTATGTTATTTCTAGCCAAAGTAGTAGTCAACAAAAAAGGTATAGGATGAGATTGACTGCGGTGCTACATTCTACTAAATTCCTCTTGATGCAATGATTCTCATTTCGTGGTCATGATGAATCGAAAGAGTCTCTGAATAGAGGAAATCTAGTTGAGCTACTAAAATGGTATGGAGATCGTTGTCAGGAAGTTAAAGAAGTACTATTTAGTAATGCTCCTGGAAATGACCAAATGACTTCACCAAACATCTAAAAAGATTTGATTAATAGTTGTGCAGTGGAGACGACAATGGCTATTATCAATGAGATAGGTGATTCTTTATTTTCAATTTTGGTTGATGAGACTCGTGATAACTCTATAAAAGAACAAATGGCAGTTGTTTTGAGATTTGTTGACAAAAGTGGGCAAGTGAAAGAGCGTTTTTTGGGCATCTCCCATGTTACTGATACTTGTGCCCAATCACTGAATGATGCTATTGATGTAATGTTTTCTACATATGAATTGAGCATATCTAGCCTACGAGGTCAATGTTATGATGGAGCAAGCAATATGTCAGGTGAGTTCAATGGCTTGAACGCTTTAATTCTAAGAGAAAACCCACATGCTGTGTATATTCATTGCTTTGCTCACCAGCTTCAGTTGTCAGTTGTTTCTGTGGCACGTAGGAATTCTATGCTTGGTGATTTTTTTAACATGCTTGCTATTATTGTGAATTTGGTTGGTGCATCATGTAAGATTGTAGATGCTCTTCGATCAAGTTATCATTCTAATATTCTGGAGAAGCTTTATATTGGGGAACTTTCTAGTGGAATTGGTCAATTTCAAGAAATGAGTTTGGCCCGCCCAGGTGATACTAGATGTGGCTCGCACCTATTGACAATTCTAGTTTCATTGATATGTTTAATGCTATCATAGATGTTCTTGAGAATATATCAGAAGATGGGGAGTAAATTCAGATCAAAAATCAATAGCCATAAGACAGGTGGACACTATGCAAGATTTTCAGTTTGTGTTTAGTCTCCACTTTATGTTTGAAATTCTTGCAATTACAAATGATTTTTCACAAGCTTTACAGAAAAAAGGATCAGGATATTGAGAATGCTATGAGGTTATTGAATTTGTGTAAGTGTGCATTGCATGAGAGACAATGGTTGGGAAACTATGTTGCGTAGAGTGATTGAGTTTTGTGCTGATAGACATATTTTAGTGCCCAATTTGGAGGATATTGTAGTAGTAAAAGGTCGACCTAGGCATGCAGCTCAACATGTGACTTATTATCATCGCTTTTATGTTGATTTGTATTGTCATGTGATTGACTTAATCTTGCAAGAGTTGAATGATCGTTTTTCAGAAACAACTACTGAGCTCTTTACTTGTATTGCGTGTTTAAGTCCAAGAAATTCATTTGCAGCTTTTGATCAGGGTAAATTGTTGCGTCTTGCTCAGTTATATCCTTTGGACTTCAATAGTGAAGAGCTTTTATTACTTAGACCTCAACTTGACAAGTTTCTTATGTTGGTGAGAATTGATGAAGCTTTCTTTAACCTCAATAGCATATCTTGTGTAGCTCAGAAGTTGGTTAAAACTGGAAGTTACTGTTATTTTCCATTGGTTTATAGGTTGATCACTTTAGTTTTGATATTACTTGTGGCAATTGCAACTGTTGAAAGGGTATTTTCCGCTATAAATCTAATCAAGAATGACTTGTGCAACAAAATGGGAGATAAATGGTTGAATGACAATTTGACGATTTACGTGGAAAAGGATGTTTTTGTAAAACTTGAGAATGAGACAATATTGCAACGTTTTCAAAATATGAGACCTCGAAGAATGCAATTATCTAAGTTTACAGTTATAGAGTAGGGTTGTATTTTTTTTTTAGTTTTTTGGGTTATATTGAAATATATTTTTATATGTATATACTTTTTACGATTTAGTGCATTTATATATGTATCGAATTATATTTTCGCCTATTACGATCGTTGATTGTCTATGGTCATCGGTAAATGGTTACGATTCAACGGTCTCTGCCCGTGTTGGGTCCAATTCCTGGATTCGCCCCTGGATACACGTACTTTTTTCAATTATAATGTTTGCATTTGTTTAAAATTTTGCCTATTATATTTTCGCCTATTACGATCGTTGATTGTCTATGGTCATCGGTAAATGGTTACGATTCAACGGTCTCTGCCCGTGTTGGGTCCAATTCCTGGATTCGCCCCTGGATACACGTACTTTTTTCAATTATAATGTTTGCATTTGTTTAAAATTTTGATCAATTATAGGCTGTTAAAGTACCATGGCAGCTTTCTTCTTCATGCTTATTGAGAAAATTAAGCTTATTCTTCGGTTCCAATTACTCTATGAAACCCATTCCAAACAGGCCTTGAGGGTAGACTCAAGAAAAATATAATCTCATCCTTCCCGAATTGCTTGGCTCCCAAATTTCATTCATATTTGGTACATGAAAAATCGAGTTCGATGAGGAATGAAGATGATGATTTTTTTTTGCTAAGATTCAAGCTTGGGTTTACTTGGAGTGCTGGGTGTTTTGTTGTTTGGAGCTTTGGGTACCTGGGTTTTTGTAGATTTTCTAGGCTTTTGGTTGAAGGTGTTTGCTTCAACTTCATTGTTTGAAGGTATTGTATTGTGTATCTATTGTTGAAGTTAATAGTTCAAGGGAAGAGGTTGGATTTTCTTATGTTGAATGTTGGTGAATTCACGTGATCTTGCCTGCCAGATTTTCAGCATTATTTCCTGGGCATTGTTGAAGATAATAGTTCGAGGGAAGATGTTGGATTTTCTTGTGTTGACTGTTGGTGAATTCACGTGATCTTGCCTGCCAGATTTTCAGCATTATTTCCTGGGCATAACTTGTAATTTTCTGCGTCTCTTGGTTTGGGGACTGTCACGTCTTTTAACTTTTGTCACTTTTCTGTATTTATGTTTTAAATGTGTAAGGATTATGAAAGTGAAATGTAATTTGTAGTTATCATCCAACGAATCTTGCATGGGGTGCTTGCATATATATGTTTTCAATGAGTAAATCTTCTCGTAGTATCATAATAGTTTATCAGTTGTAAAGTTATTGTACGCTAACTGAATAAATCGAATGGATTTGATGCATTGTTTATTTTAGAATATGAGCATTTATACATTGTGGTTTCTAGTAAATCAACATTTGCAGAATGATTTTAGTAATCAAGATTTTTGAAGACAGAAGCACTTATTTTTATTTTCTAACAATTTTGATTGAATTTTGGTTGGAAATTAGAGAGAGAACTGGGGGTTGGGTGAGAAGAAGAGTTGTGAATGACTGGTTTGTCACTTTTTCGATTGGTATTTTGTCACTTTTTCGAATGTTTACAATTTTTTTTTTAACTTTTGTCACTTTTTTCTATCGCATTTTTTTTACTGTTTGCCACTTTTTCCTATCACTTTTTAAAAATTTGTCACTCTTTTTAGGAACAAACATTACTTTTTAATCAGCATTTGGATTGGTGCTATTTTGATATTTGTCACTTTTTTTGAGTTTGTCACTTTTTTTTGAATCTGTGTTACTTTTTTTTTTTAAAGAAAAATGACATTGTATCACTTTTTCATTTTATTTCCTAAAAACTTTTCATATGATTTTTTAAAACATCCCTAATTTTAAGGGTATTTTTGTAAGTACCCCAATTATTTTTCCAATCTCGTAAGGATTATTTTCTACTAGGACATTATTACTCTACATTTTATATACTTCTTATTTTTTAATATTAAAAGGATAATATCTAGGAATACATCATACATGTTTGTTAATTTTTTAAAATTTGCAATGCAATTTATTTATCTGAGAAAATATTCGACATTATGCTTATTCAAAATATTCCACTTTTAATATTGCCATATATTATGATTTTTCTTTATTAGTTTTTTTAATTTTACTTTTCAATGGGAACGGTTCCATGACCAGATTACAAGCCGGGCTAATACGTAAAAAAAATAAAGGGAAAATTTGGCCCACTACTCTATTAAATTAACTAAATTGAATAATACACTTTAAAATTAAATAAATTACTTACCACGTAATTAATACGTCCTAAAAGTCAAACCTTCCCCAAATCAGAGATCCCCAATTCCCGTTACAGAAGACAATCAAAAGAGAAACCTATTTTCCGGTCTTCGCAGTTTGCTCTCTGTCGTCTCCGCCTTAGGGCTTCGACCATTCCAAGTATAAACGAAGCTCAAAAAACTCAGCAATTGCAACAATAATGGTTTTCAAGTAAATCTCTCTCATCCTTCTCCATATATATACACACATCTGTATGTAAGCATTTATTTGTCAAGTACATACATATGTATATAATTTACTACCCCTAGATGTTTTGGTTATAATCAATGTGGCATGGAGACACTTGCTATTTTAGTCTTTAGCATATTCTACAAATTAATTGCTCGTGGAATTTGAATTTAATTGGAGCGATGTAGAATTTTTAAATTGGACATGTAATGGATTCAAGAATAACAACTTAGCTGAACATTTTATACTTTTATCACATTTTTGGTATTTTTGTGTGTGACTGCAAATGGCCTTCAGCCATGGATGAAATGGGTCCATTTCATTTCTTTTGTGAGTTATGGACAAAAATGACATAGTGATGAATGAATTTCTTGACAAAAGATGGAATGGTGATTTGCAAAAGAATGGCTTAGTGGAGATAGTTGTTGCAATAAAAAAGAATTTCAAACTGGGAAAGGTTAATGAATCATATACTATTAAGTTCATTATAAAAATGGCAATATGGAGAGACATCCAAATAGTGCTAAGAATGCCAAGAAAATTGAGAAGTTGAAATATGAACTCTCTGTTGCTGTTGATGGGAAAAAATGCAAGGAAAGAGTTGGTGGAGTTGTCATTTCTTTATTTGTAAATGGTGCTATCACTAGGGATCATCTAGTTTTTGAAGTGGATGATGTGAATTCCGTTTTAGTGCTGAGAAACGTGCCATGATCCTAGCTCCTACTTTCTGATGTTGATGATACGAGAGTTTAACACTGAAAGTGCATGTTACTATGCAGTTTTGTCTTCCTTTTATATGTATAAATTAATATACTTTACATTGGGTTCAAATTGTATTTGTTAGTATTGTTTATATCATCTACTTTTTAAAAATTCGTATCATATGGTAGCATCTCAGTAATAGGCAACGGATTTTGTTTACTAGTATTTGACAATTTTTTATGAATTTTCTTTGTGCTTGTTGTTGTTCAAAGGTTGTTATGGTTAGGGTGTTTGAAGGTGATGAGGTTTACAATTAAGATTGTTGAAATGGTGGAAACAATGGCCTGTGGATTGGGGATGCTACTCCTGAGTTGATGCATTCAAGGTGTTTGCAAAAATGAAAATGTGAAAAGCGATATTGTCACTTTTTTCTGAAAAAGTCGTAACTTTTGAGCGTGTCATTTTTTTTTTATTTGTGTCACTTTTTGAGTTTGTCACTTTTTTAGTGTGTCACTTTTTTTATTGTCCGTCACTTTTTTGATCTATATAACTTTTAATTTGTGCACTTTTTTAATACGTCATTTTTATTAAAACTTGTCACTTTTTTGAATTTTGTCATTTTTGTAGTGTTTATCACTTTTTCAGTCATCTTCGTGATTTCTATTACTTTTTTTGAGTTTGTATTACTTTTTTGAGTTTGTATCACTTTTAAAAAAAAAGTGACATTGTGTCACTTTTGTTATAAAAGAGAGAAAAAGAAGAGAGAAGAAAAATCAATAGATTTCTGTGTATTATAATGAGAACCAAAGCCATATATTTATAGGGCAGCAATAAGGATACATATGGTAATAATATCTGGAGCTGCAGGGGTACAAGTGTCATTCACATTAAACCCTAATTTACTTTCCTTTTACAACACTCCCCCTGGAATGACACATTACAAAATATCTACCTCGTTAAAACCTTATTTGATAAAAACCTAATGAGACAAAAAGAACAAATGAAGGAAAAATAGTACAATTATTTCGGGAAAATTAAATATAAATGTTGCCTCATTAAAATCTTTGAGTCGACGTATGTCAATCTCGTTAACCAATTTTTTTGAATGTGGATGTTGGCAGTGCTTTTGTAAATAAATCGGCCACATTGTCACTTGAACGAATTTGTTGAATATTGATGTCGTCATTTTTCTGAAACTCGTGTGTATGAAAGAATTTTGGAGAAATATGCTTCGTCCGGTCACCTTTGATATAGTCTCATTTGAGTTGTGTAATACAAGCATCATTATCTTCATACAAAATTGTTGGACTATCTTTTGTTGAAACTAATCCACACGACTCTTGGATATGATGGTCATGTTCCTCAACCATACACATTCTCGACCTGCTTCATGGATTGCAATAATTTCAGAATGATTTGAGGATGTTGCCATCAATGATTATTTCACAGATCTCCATGATATAGTTGTTCCTCCACGTGTAAACACGTATCTTGTTTGTGATTTAGCTTTATGTGGGTTAGAGAGAACCTGCATCTGCATATCTCACTAAAGCAGATCTCGACTTTTGAGAATAAAATAATCACAAATCAATAGTATCATTTAGGTAACGAAAAATATGTTTAACATCATTCCAATGTCTTTGTGTTGGTGTAGAGTTATATCTTGCACGGAGATTTACAGAAAAAGCTATGTTGGGTCGAGTACGATTTGCAAGATAAGTTAATACTACAATTGCCTAAGATATGGTACTTCAGGACCAAGAATATTTTCTCCCTCTTTGATTGGAAGAAAATGATCACTTTTTACATCAAGTGATCGAACAACCATAAATGATACCAATAGATGTGCATTATCTAAATAAAATCGTTTTAAGACTTTTTCTGTATATGTAGGTTGATGAACAAATAATCATTCTGAGAAATGTTCAATTTGTAACCCCAGACAGAATTTTGTTTTTCCCAAATTCTGTCTCGTGTTGCATATTGAACATTTCTCAGAAGCATTATTTGTTCATCATCTACAAATACAAAAAAGTCTATTGACTTTTATTCTCTCTTCTCTTTTCTCTCTTTTATAACACGTTATTATCACGAAAGCATTTTTAAAGTTTATTGAAGAATTGATATAGAATTTGAGCATGAAGAATTGATATGGAACCGACACAGGTATTTTTTTTTTCAACTTTTTTCAATAAACTTATATCAATTCTAGTACCACTGTAATGAAACTTTTTTTTCCTACCAATTTCTGCCCAACTTTTGTGTTGTCTCCCTATCATTACTCCTATGAAAAAAAAAAAATATTATATGAATAATCTGTTTTAATTAATGTTTGTTTGTACATATAATAATTTATATTTTAATTCATGTACTCTTTACTCTAATCTTTTTTATGATTATACATTTATGATGATTATTGAATATTCTTCGTGTATTTAACTTGATTAAATACTTTTACATGTTCTTTCATAAATTCTAAATTGATAATCTATTATATTGTTGCTCTTGAAGTAGCACTGTTTTATAATTAATATTTCAGAAGAATATTAATCGTAAATTTATCTATTATAAATAACTTGTTGTTACTCTTGAAGTAACACAACATTATAATTAATATTCTTGAAGAATATTACTTGCTCTTGAAGAGCATAAATTATATTTTTCAATATTCCAGAAAAATATTGACATATTGTTCTTGAAAAAACATAACACTGTTAATATTTAAATTGCATTAAAGTATTACTTGCTCTCAAAGAGCATAAATTTATAAGATCTAATGTATTATATTTTTGCTCCTAATGAGTAAATAAATTGTTGTTGCTCCTGAAGCAGCACAACAGTATAATTAATATTTTAGAAGAATATTAATCGCAGATTTATTTATTACAAATATTGTTGCTCCTGAAATAGCACACAATTATTAATATTCTAGTTAGATTTTATTTGCTCCCGAAGAGTATAATTAAATAAAATAAATTGTGTTTCAACACCAATTCCAGCCAACCCTCCGACACCGACGACCATACTTCATTACAGGCCCCAATACTCATAAAGGAAAGCAATTTCATGGTCCCATATCACTAAGAAACGATTTATAATGGATTGCAAAATCGGAGACTAAAAAATCTGCCTGATTTTCAACTCCTTAATGTCAGATCCCGTCGTTGTTTCCTTAGGCCAAACCTTCGAGCGATTAACTGTGCAAGTATGTAGAGATTTGAGTTTCACGCCCAATCTCCAAGATGGTTCCGAACCCGATTTCTCGAGTGTAATACCTAATCTAGCTCTAAGGAGTACTATCCTTAACTGGTGTAAGAAATCCGGGTTGGAGCTTCCGAACCCACTGGAGTATTCGGAAATTGAGTCCATTGTTACCTCTGTGATGGTGGCAAGTCAAAGATTTAGGATTTCTGAAAGGGAATTGTTGAAGGGAGTTGAGGAAAATGGAAATGGAGGATTCAGTGATGGTGAAGAAAATGAAAATGGTAGGATGATGTTTTTATTTTGGTTGAATTGAAAAGGAAATGGAAATGGGTTCACTGTTGGTGATGAAAATGGAAAATGGGAGGATACAATTTACATGGAAAACAAAACCAATCAAATATCAAAAGATGAAAAATCTCAATATTTTCTAGGTGGAAAATTATACCAATCAAAAGCAACTAATTGATATTTTCCGAGAAAACAAGTTCTAATCAATTATTTTCCTTGAAATTTGTTTTATTTCCACCCTATTTTCTATCTTGCAATCAAACGGACTCAAAGTGATTTGCCAACTCAACTTCCACGTCTCCAAAAATTCGTTTTACCAATTTTATTTCACGACTTTACAAATGCATAACCCACTAACCCAGTTAGCGAAGTCCCTCTTCTGAGATCAATTGCTCCCGTTCCCGAAGAACCTCAAGTGTCTGAATCAAGAACCTCCTAAGATCTCTCAAATCCAAACATCCTGAAATCTATTCTCCCAAATCTCACGCGATTCTGAAAACTATTCAATTCGTTCGGGTAATTTTCGTCGTACATCGAGGTATCCCAAATCAGGTCGTCTAATTTTTGTGAGCTTCAAATTCATCTACAGATAAAAAGGTAATTTTTGTTCCTGTTTGTTGTAAAATTGTTCCTATGGTAGGACACAAAATGATTTTTGAATGGAGAATTGATTTTGTTCGTAACTAATTTTATATTTTGCATGCATCTTCTTCTTTCCGATCAATGGTCAAGAAGATTTTTCCATTACACTATTTTCTAGTCGTTAATGGAGGAAAAACGTGTTTATACAATTCCTCCCCACAATCCTCATTTTTAAGCTGCAGTTTTTTTTATTATTTCAAACTAATGAATTTGGTTATTTAGCTGTTAGAGTGCGTGAGAAAATTGCAATAGGAATTGCAGTAATTTTGTGAAAATTTTCTCATTTTTGTCATTTGATTTTGACAGTGCATCTTCACCCTCTTTGCTATCCCATTGTATTCATCTGTGCTAACGGGGACGGCTTCCATCATATCATTTGCGGGTTATTTTATCTACATTGATTTCATGAACAACATGGGACATTGCAACTTTGAGCTCATTCCAAAATGGCTGCTATCCATATTTCCCCCTCTCAAGTATCTCATGTATACACCTTCGTAAGTATATCCCTACCCTCTTAATATGTAGTAAATATGTCTTATGGTTGAGCATAAACACTGAGAGAGCTAAGCCACCCTTAGATGGTAAACTTTAATACATATTAATTCAATACATTCAATGTATTGGAACATTAATAATCCACACTGGTATAATCTAGTAATTTAATTGATTACTTAATGTTTTATAATTTTCATATAATCTAGTAATTTAAGAAGCTATGTGGGCAGCATCAATTTATACAAAGACGTGCATGTAATTTAAACATTTTTGACATTATTAATTTCATGCTGGTGAAGTATTACATGAAATCGCAAAGAGAATCAATCAATAGTTTGATCGAGGATGCGATACTGGCAGCTGATGAAAAGGGCATTAAGGTGTTGAGCCTTGGTCTACTGAATCAGGTGAGTCAAAGCTTTACACTACAGTCTATTAGAAATGCTTCCACTTTCAGATCACCAAAGAGTCAAATGTTAATTCTGTATGTTCCCTTAATATTGATCACAGGAAGAAAAACTCAATGGAATTGGTGAGCTTTTGTGAGAAGACACCCCAAGCTAAAAGTCAAGCTGGTAGATGGAAGCAGTTTAGCTGTTGCTGTTGTACTGAATAGGATTCCAAAAGGAACAGCCCAGGTGGTCCTTCGAGGAAATTTGTCGAAGGTTGCGAAATACAGGTGTGTTCGACAGGAAAAAAGAGTAACAGATGCTGATTCTATATGTGTAACCAAGGCATATATATACAGACATACATAGGAGACAAAATTTGATAAAATCGTGTTGAGTTGCATTGCATTAGAAGATAATGTTTTCTCATATCATAGTCTTCTCTTGCTTATCGTAATTAATAGGTAAATGCAATACGCAAGGATGAGTACAACAAGCTTAAAGCAAGGCTCAGCACTGAGGCTGTAAAAAATTTGGTCCTGTCTAAAAGCAATGCTCCTAAGGTTAGATTTCTTCTCCTCCTCTCTTTTGCATACTTTTTTCTTATAACCATATATATGTTAAAACTTAACTTCTTTTATTGTTCGTGGCTGCAATAGCAGATTTCCATGGCAGGGAAGAATAAGCGCATTTGTCATAGCTGTAGAAGACGCTTGAAGATCTGGTGCATTATCTCTAGAGGACATTTGAGGTGGATTTTACATTGGAGCTGTAGACGTGTGATGACAGAGCTAAAGAGTCTCGATCCTAGCTCATGAACTTCAACGAATTTTGTGCTTTTTCCAGTTGATCACTTCATGTTCATTGTGTTGTATGGTCTATCGAATGTAACTTTCGACAATTCATTTTGTAACTGGTATAGAAGGACAGTTTTTGTAATTAATGTGTCGCCTTGGGTTCTTGTTGCCAAAGTGCGTTGTAATTAAATTAACTGGCAGATCAGCTTTCTATTGAATATAAGTCAACAAAGAATTTACTATTTGATGAATCTTAGGGTCCGTTTGATTGCACCATGGAAAATAGGGTGGAAAGAAAACGAATTCCAGGGAAAATATTTGCCTAGAACTTGTTTTACGGGGAATTGTAATTAAATGTGTTTGATTGATATAATTTTCCATGGAAAATGTTGAAAGTTTGAAATCCATTTGACTTCCTTTTTTATGAAAATTGTCCATTAAAGTGATAATATTTTCTACTATTGGGTTAAGAATTTGTTCCAATTACCAAAAAGTAAAAAAAAAAATTTAAACAATTAGAAAAAATTACCATATTCGTTTGACTTTGTTTTGCATAGAAATTGTCAACAAAAATGAATTTTTTTTTTACAATGGTTGATAGAATTGGTTGCCATTGCTAAAAAAAAAAAAAAAAGTTGGAAAATGTTTTCCCACCTAAAAGGTTGGAAAACATTTTCCACCATTCGTGCATTAAAGGGTTGTACCTAGAAAAAGGGAGGAAAACATTTTCCGTGGAAAATTTAGCATATCAAACAGTCAAAAAGTGGAAGTAGGAAAATATTTTCCTACTTCCAGGGAAAATATCGCCAATCAAACGGAGCCTTAGTCCATTATAATTCTGGATCTTATGCAATCCCTATGTCTCATGTTTACCACTGATACAATATTGGATGGCAGATATTATTGTTTGTACAGTCATTCATTCTTTGCATAAGAAAAGCTTTTGGAGTGTGAAAAGTTATAGGCTCTTATACTACAGCAAGCTCTTTCATTTCAGAGCACACAATGGCAAAAGCAAAAAAGTTGCCAGATGAAAACATTAAAAATGGTAACAATAGTTGCAAGATATATTCAATGACAGAAATGAAAAACGCATCAAAGATTCAAAATCCCATATATTTTACTACATTTTCACCAGTTCATCACTAATCTCGTTGAACCTCATTCCTGACTTTTTCCAGTTCACTTATGAATTGATTACACTTAATTTACATAACTTAAGCCAGAGTACAGAGATCAATTTGAGACATAAAAATCAGATTGAATCAATGAATTTCTATTTCATCATCATCTGTTACAATCTAACAAACATATCAATTTGATACAAAGATGTTTTCTTTTCAACAATCTCAATCTCTATGCATGAATCCTATACCAATCTTTAAATTGTTCTAAAGCATTATCCTTGAAATTACTGATTCCCACAAGACAAAAATGAGGACAAAAACATCCCAAACCTATCCCACCACCAACCTTACTAGTCTTCAACAAATAACAAGCTGGTCCACATTCAACCCACTTACCCTGCACCACCACCATCCATTTCCTTGTCACACCATCTTCAACAAATTCTAGGTTTATCTTCTCATTACTAGAACCATTTTGCTCTAATTCTTCAACAACATTAAGCCCACCTGGGGATTTCCATTTTCACAATTGGCCATTTCTCAAAAAATGGCCTTTACTGTCTTGAACCTCACCTCCATCATCTTCTGTATAGATGTGAACTAATAAGGGAGCCTGATTCAGATTCTCTACAATATCAAGCATTGCCTCTTGCATCCAAGAATCAATACTTTCCGGGAAAAGGGCACCTTTATTATGCAAATCCTCCTTAAAAACCTTTAAAGAACAGTAAAAACCTTTAAAGCAGTACAAATTCAGTTGGGCCGGATATGGAATCCGTTGGAAATGTAGCGCCGGAGATGTGGTTCCATTGGAGAGGTCAGTTTGGTGTGGCCATCGGAGAAGCGATGATTAGGGATTTGATGGCCTCGATTCAATTTGGGGGAAACGAGAGTTTTGTATCTCAGTAACAATGCTTGTTTGGCTACATGGATGTTCCACTTAAGCACTTAACGATCCACGTAGATATTCTGTTGTCTGGCTAGATTCATTGACGGATTTAAATAGGTGAGTTACATAGTGCAACAGAGATAAGTTCAATGGCCATTGGGATGATTTCTAAAGTTCGGTGGGTAATCCATGACAAAGTGTAAAGTTTGGTGGCCAATGAAACATTTAACTCATTTTCAATACTAGTGATCCTAAATCTCAACTTTTTAATAAGTGGTTAGTTGAGATGTCGATAAACAGTTTAACATTATTGTTTGTTAAACGTCTCCAATTAATTTCATTGAGAACAAAATACTTTCCATTTCAATTTATGGAAAACCATTACACATCATGTCAACATCATAGTTATAACTTGGCCTATGGTCAAAGCCTAATTCTTCCATCAAATTATTTTGATAGTGTTGTATATGTAAAATTAATTCACCACAATGCACTGAGATGGAAAGTAAAAAAGAAAATGTTGAGAATAAATGGATATCATGAACTCTTATTCCAAATGGATGATATTTGTAAAAATGATTGTCAATTTGATTTGATAATTCTCTCAGCATTAGGGGGAAGAATTAAGAAGGTGAAAATAATAATCAAATGCATCAATATTGAAATCCTCGCAAAAGACAATTCGAACAAGAAGTTCGAAAGATAATTTACTTAGATGCATTTAATGACCAAAGATATTAGCAATCTCACACATCAGCTTTAAATGCTCCAACTCGAATAGACTCTTGGAAGGACAATTTGTTAATATTATATTTGATAAATTTATGACACGCCCGAAGCGTGATAATATTTGATTCTATTACAAAGTTCTCCAAACGAAAAAAATGGAGCAATTAGTAAATATTGTCTTATTAAGGAGGTATATACTTTTAGTGAGCATTTAGACATAACATATTATAAAAAATCAGAAGAAGTTCAAGTACTTGAAATAATGAAAATTGAGATATCTCAATAAGTTATGTCATCATGGAAAAAAAATAGAATCGAAAAAGATAAGAAAAATTATCGACAACACTTTTGCACATGATACACTGCATCATATTATGAATATCGAGAAAATTGAAATAAATTTGTTGAAATATATCGAATGAAAAAATAATTGGTCAAATAAAATGACATGATCAGACTAAAATTTACTAAAAAAACCTGAAGTTTCTATACTCGATCCTGGTAAAATTGAACTTGCTAGAGAAACCTAAAATTTATGGATCTACAGTCTGAACACCTAAAGGTGTATACTTACGTGAAATGAATATAGAAAAAGTAAAGTCGTAATATGGAATGTATGACTTTTCATAATGAATTATGTAAAAACTTGTGTAAATAAATAAATTATCACGTGGTGGATGTAATCACAAGTGTCCAAAAATAATAAGATTTCAATAAATTATATGTTATCTCATAAATTATGGGAAATGTTATAGACAATATTTTTGTCTTTAATGTTGCTCTTGATATTATGCAATATAAGGATCCTGAACCACCGTATGTTAAAGACTGTCAAAATAGTAATGATTGGCCAAAGTGGAAAGAAGTCATACATGCGGAATTGAATTCCTTGGATAAATGAAAAGTGTTTGAACCTATAGTTCGAACACTTGAAAATGTAATATCTGTTGAATACAAATGAATTTTTATACGAAAGAGAAATGAAAACAATGAAATTACAGAATACAAAGCCCCGACTCATAGCTCAATGTTTCTCACAAAGATCAGGAATTGATTATGAGGAAACATATTCTCCCGTAATTGACACAACCACTTTTAGATTCTTAATTAGTTTGACTGTATCACAAAATCTCGATATGCGCCTTATAGATGTAATGACTACATATTTATATAGTTCACTTGATAGTGACATATATATGAAAGTCCTGAAGGACTTAAAGTGCGAGAAACAAATGATACATGTTCGAAAACCATGTTCTTAATTAAATTGCAAAGATCATTATATGGATTGAAACAATCCGGACGCATGTTGTATAATCGTCTTAGGGAATATTTGTTGAAGGTGATGATGTCTGCCCATGTATTTTCATAAAGAAAACAAATATTGGATTTGCAATCGTAACAATTATGTTGATGATTTAAATTTAATTGAAACTTTTGAAGAGCTCAACAAAGCTGCAGATTATTTGAAAAATGAATTTGAGATGAAAGATTTGGGAAAAATCAAATTATGTCTCAGGTAGCAAATTGAACATTTCCCAAAAGGATTATTTGTTCATCAATCTATATATACAGAAAAGTCTATTGACTTTTATTCTCTCTTCCATTTTCTTTCTTTTATAACAACTTTTTCATTTTACACAGTATTTTTTATTTTCTAAAAATATTTCATATGATTTTTCAAAACATCATTAATTTTAAGAGTATTTTTTTAAATACCCCAAAAATAAAATAAAATTACACATGAATTTTTTTTTTTTTTTTACATAAATTTTTTCCTACCTAAAAAAATCTAGCGGGCAGGGGACTAGACCGTGCTACATCATGGCCCAATCCCCCCACATCCGTACCTGCTTTCCAAGATTGTGGAAAATAATTATAATTTGGAAATATTGAAAAAAAAATTGATTAAGCATATACGAGTATAAACAATCAAACAACACAATTGAAAAAAGTGCAACATTTTTTTTTTTCCCTTAGTAACGTAGTTCACAAGTATATTTAATCTTACTTTAAAGATATTTTTTAAAAGTAAATAAAGATTTACTTTCCCAGAAGATAATTATATTAGTAAAAAAAAAAAAAGTCATTTTGTAACTTCAATTTATTTTTAACCACACATTTTCACAATAAAATATTTTGTACGTAAATTTAATTTTTTATTTTATTTTTTAACCACACATTTTTTATAAATTCATTATTAGAAAATGCATTTTCAACAAAAAACACATACTTGCACCCAGTTTAATTCACGTTACAAAAATTTATTTTTACAAAACTCATTTTCAATTACACATTGTTCAATAAAATAATATTACACGAAAATTTAAAATTTTTTCTTTTTTTTTTAATTACATATTTTTCATCAAATTATTATTTATAATGCATTCTCCCATCAAGAACGTGGATCAAACAGTTTGATTGGTTACCACTTTTAAGAAAATAAAACTGCAGTTCAACGATGGGCCCCACAAAATATTGAATCTTAAACTGACTTAAACCCTAATTAAATCATAAATCAGAATCTTCTAATCAACGGATCTGATTCTCTTAAAAAATGACTTTTAAAATCAAGATCCCAAGTCTTTGCATTTCAGCAGCCACCCCTCTTACATTTTTCAGTTCCTTTTCCCGACAAAAACACACAATATATAGGGATTTTTAGATAACAACGCAGCCATGTGTGGAATTCTTGCAGTACTCGGTATTACGGATAATTCTCAGGCCAAACGGTCCAGAATTATTGAACTCTCCAGAAGGTGTATATATATTTTTTCGTTTCTTTGAAGTTTTGGCTTCAATGTGAAGTGTTACATTATCATGTGGATCTATATTGTCATATTGGTTGTATTGTTATCATCTCTGTTTATGTTATTTTGGATTTGATAAAAATTTGATTTTGCCTTTGAAATGTGAATGCGCATACTGATAAATTTTTTAATTATCATTTTCCGTGTTTATTTTCCCTAATTAGCTTATAACTTTGTTAAATTTGTTTTGAAAATGATTTTAATTTTGTAAGACCTATATAACTGTTATGGTTTCTACTTAAGTGTTGCATGATTTTTTGTTGATAGAATTGATTGTTACGTCTCACCGTGTTTGTATTTTTTTAACTTGGATATGTAGTATGATGTATGGAATGTAATTATGCAACCTATTGTTAAACTTGATGCAAGGCCACATGATTTTCATTTGCAGTGAATGAAGGAATTCTGCTTTCAGGAGAATTTTCGTCAAATCTATTAGGATTTGTCAAAGTAATTGCGAGAAAATTTAAAAATAAAATAAAATTGTTTTATGTATGCTGTCTCTTAAAAAATCGGTTTTATCAACTGAAAAAATACTGGCTTCTAATAATTCTACATTCCTAGGATCAATTAAAATTTCTCTGCCTTTACCTGGATATTGAAAGTAATACGTGCTTTCTAAGTTCAGTTTTCTGCTGTATTGTTGCTTTTTGCTCTTATAGTGAACTAGCAAACCGATATAATTATCCGAAATAGCAATTGCCTAGTCTAAAATTTCTGTCAGAGTAAACATCACTTACTCTTTGTCATTTGATTTTGGAATGTAGGTTGCGTCACAGAGGCCCTGACTGGAGTGGCTTGCACTGCCATGAGGATTGCTATCTTGCTCATCAACGATTAGCTATTGTAGATCCTGCTTCAGGTGATCAACCACTATATAATGAAGACAAAACAGTTGCTGTCACGGTAGGTGAAGTTTTATATATTAATGTTTCTGCTGCTCAGTTGCAAGAGGATGTACGTTAATCTATTCTAGCTTAAGCTTATTCTTGAGTGGAAGGATTACTTAATTGATAGCTAAATTTCGCCTTTTTGAGTTTCGATAAGAAATCTAGAAAATCATGCACAATGGTTTTTGGTTTCCTTCTTGTGTGTTTGGAACTTTGGATAGATATGCAGGCCTAGAAAGGTTTAGGGGATGTAGGCCCCATTCTTGCTTCATGTGTGAATGTGGAGGACTAGAAACGGATCATCTTTTTCCTGTTTAATTTGTCATTTTCAGACAAAATTTTGCCTAAGGTGTCCCATTGCATAATTATGCTTTGTGTATAGGCTGTTACAGCAAACATTCCCTTCCCCAATGTAGTGATGAGAGCAACGCTCCATGATCCTGTTCTAAATTCAGCAAACACCCCTGAAGTTTCTTATTACGATAGTGTAACACTTGTCATGGCATAAGATATGCCACATGATGCTGATTCTGATATTTACAGCCATTTACGTCGTCTGATCATTAGTAAGAGAAGATACCATAACGGTTACTCAGAAAGGAATAGCCGCCTCCTTCAAATTTCTGTTTTCCAACTAAGCTTTATGTCATTTTCTTATCATTCCAGGACTATCATTCTGTTTAGTTTCTACAAGGCACATGATATTCTCTACTAGAGTCTGTTACTGATCCTGGAAAAAACCATTCTTACTGGAGAACAATAATGAAAATCCAGTTGAATGTTGAACGGTCCATTATGTTTGTTTTGTCCACTTGATTTTTCAATAGCCGTTTTGAAATAATGTGAATGGATTGTTTATTTCCAGAAGAACTAGTAATTTGATCTTGCTCCTTTCTTTTTTCCCTTTTTCTTGTGCTTTTAGGTTAATGGGGAAATATATAACCATAAGGAACTGAGGGAAAAGCTGAAGTCTCATCAGTTCAGAACGGGAAGTGACTGTGAAGTTATTGCCCATCTTGTAAGTGCTTTAACAGTGTATTCAGATGAAGGTTTACCAATCTTTAGTTGACTATAAGCCATATCTATCAGTTACAAATTCTGTTCTTTGCCAAATATTACAGAAAAAGTAATAGCACAAGAATTCACAAAATTTATTCTACATTCATCTATTTTTTTGTGGGCTTCACATTCTCTCTCTCAGTATGAAGAATATGGCGAAGATTTTGTTGACATGTTGGATGGGATGTTCTCCTTTGTGCTTCTTGACACCCGCGATAAAAGTTTTATTGCTGCTCGGGATGCTATTGGCATTACTCCACTTTACATTGGCTGGGGTCTTGATGGTATGTTACTTTCTTTTCCCCCCTATAAAGTCTACAGTTGCTCAATTAAGTATGCACCGGCCAAGCTCTAATCATTATGTTATCTTGAATATTTTCTGTGCTTTATTACTTGGTGATCCCCAGCCAACCTTTTTTAGAAAAGGTTGCTGCCATTCGTAGGAATGACAACCTATCTCTTACATATGCCAATTGTTTGGCTCTCTCATTCTGTAGTTTCTGTTTAACTAAATGTTATTTTTCCTGTAGGATCGGTTTGGTTTGCTTCAGAAATGAAAGCCTTGAGTGATGATTGTGAAAGATTCACGTCATTCCTTCCTGGCCACATATATTCAAGCAAAACTGGTATGCTTTTGAAATTATGGGAAATAACACATTATTTACTTTGAACTCCTAATCTCCGTTGTAAAATCAGTTTAGCTCCATTTTTCTTTTACCCTTACAGTATACCTTGTGAATTCTTCATGAATTTTATGGATCTATCTCGCTAATACGTTGAAAATTATGAATCTACATTTCTACAATAAAATCACACTATTAAGTTTTAAGAAGCTATAAAAGTTTATATAGGTTTTCAAGTCTCCAAATTCTTTAGTGCATCAAGAAGTTAAATCATACTATTGTTTTTAAATCATCCACGTCGTCTGTTGAAGTTTCTTTTGTTATCAGTTAGTCAAAATTTATCATTACATTTTTCCCCATATGATTTTAATCTTTCATGATAGGTGTGCTACCAATTAGCTAGGTCTTCTGTATTTAGTGAGAATTTGTAAAAAGAATGGAAGTGAAACTGTTATGTTAATTCTGTGAAAAATTGGGAACTTGCTTCTTAGGTGGTTTAACAAGATGTTAATTAAACATGTGCTTTATTCTGTTAAAATTGGGAACTTGATTTTTAGGTGGGTTAATAAGATGTTAATTTAACATGTACCAATACAGTATAATTTTTTCTCTTCCCTGCAGTTACCTGTACTGTCATTTGAAATGCGAGCAATATTCATCATTATATTTGATATTCCATATTATGTTGACAGGAGAGATCAGGAGATGGTACAATCCTCCATGGTACTCAGAACACATACCTTCAGCTCCATATGATTCCTTAGTACTGCGCAAGGCCTTTGAGAAGGTTAGTTGATCCATATTTCTTTACTGGGAGGAAAGACTTTTAGTTGTTCACTCTTGGAGCCTAAAGTTTTGCTTCTGTTGATAAATCATTCTTCTATCTTTTGCTTCTTGCTACTGGATATTATTTTCACAGATTAGAGATGTAGCGTGATCTCTCCCACTGTTGTTCTTCTAATCTTGCTCTTGTTTGGTCCTCATTATTTCCAAAATACATCTTTCTCTTTCTTATTTTCTACCACACATTTTTAATAAAATAATATGACACGCAGACTCAAAACTTTTCCTTATTTTTTAACAACACATTCTCCATCAAAATACTGATCCAAAATGCATTTTGGGCAAAAAATGGGGCTCAAACAGGCTCCTAATCTACTCTTCTCATATCATCTTATCTCACTCGACTCTCTTCTTTTTCTTTCCTCTATGGCTCACTTTCTCATATTTATGCATCGTTGTCCCTGCTTCTTTGTTCTTCAATTATTTCCCCTCATTTTTTGAATATTGTTTACGATCCCACTTCTCTTGAATCTCTTCTTCTCTTATTCAATTCTTTCAAGCACTCAGCAAGGAAGCATATGAAATAGATTTTCTTGAAATCTGTGCTTATCCAGTCTTAACATATTTTTTTTGTTTATTACTGTCTTAAATGTCATTCTTATTATTTTTTTTTTTTGCCTATGTTAATTTATTTGTAGGCTGTCGTTAAGAGACTTATGACAGATGTACCATTTGGTGTACTTTTATCTGGTGGATTGGATTCATCGCTTGTTGCTTCAGTGGCTTCCCGCTATATGAAGGACTCAGAAGCTGCCTGCCAGTGGGGATCCCAGTTGCATACTTTTTGTATTGGCTTAAAGGTAATAATAGTTTCCTCACCTTAGCCCAGCATTTTCAGAATTTTCTTTTGCATTTGTATCACTTCCTGAAGCATATATTTATCTTCATCCTAAAATGACCTTCATGTTTGATTTTTCCAAGTCAAATTGACTTTAGGAAGCAATATCTTGTCGTATATATAGTATCATTGTTTAAGGGAATCCTCTGGGTAGATAAGCCATTATGCAATACTCTTTTTTCCCCTAACAATTATGCAGTCTAAATGAAAGAGTTACTTTAAATTTTACTCAATCTGAAATTAATCATAGTTACACTACCATTCTTATCTACTATCTGATAATGGTGCGAGTTTTTGCAAATCATGTTGATCTAGGTTGTATTTTATAGTTTTTTGTTTTGTAATGATTATGACATTTTCATTGTATCTATATTACTAGTTAATCGTTATTTACTGTAATACATGTTTGCTGAACTGAAAGACGAACTTATTTCCTCAATAGTGGTGGTCTTTCTTTAATTAGATTGGACTTGTTCCAAAACTCTATGATTCTTATATACTATTCCTTTTCCTACTTTATACATTGTCCCTTTCACTTTGCTCATTTAGGTTTTATCTCTCAGGGTTCACCCGATTTGAAGGCTGCCAGAGAAGTAGCAGATTATCTTGGCACTCGGCACCATGAGTTTTATTTTACGGTGCAGGTAATTGTTTTCCTAGGAAAATGGATTAACTTCTTGTGCATCACTCAAGGATAAGATTGATCTTTTTGATATTATTATTTTGATTGCTAAATCAGGAAGGACTAGATGCACTAGAGGAGGTCATCTACCATATCGAAACATATGACGTGACTACTGTCCGAGCCAGTACGCCAATGTTTCTTATGTCTAGGAAAATAAAATCACTGGGAGTCAAAATGGTTCTCTCCGGTGAAGGCTCTGATGAAATTTTTGGTGGTTATTTGTATTTTCACAAGGCACCCAACAAGGAGGAGCTTCACCAGGAAACATGTAGCAAGGTACTGTTAATTGCAGCTTTTATGTATACTCATGTAGGAATAGGATTCTCTCTATGATTAGTGTTATGTTTACTTAGTAACTTCTATTAAATAATTTTGTAATTCTTTATATTGGAACCAGATTAAAGCTCTTCATCTTTACGACTGCTTGAGGGCTAACAAATCAACTTCAGCATGGGGTGTTGAAGCTCGTGTTCCTTTCTTAGACAAGGAATTTATCAATGTTGCAATGAGCATTGATCCAGAATGGAAAATGGTACTGGACTATTGATCCTGTTCTTTTTTCACCTATCTGCACTATATTGAGCCATTTGCTGCTATATTTATTTGTCGATCTAAGAAATACTGTCCTTGCTAATATTGAATAAGAAGATGTGCTGCTAATACTTGCAAGAGATAAATTTAAGGTCATATTTGTCATTGCATCCAATACTTGCTGATAAATGTGTGCATCTTGACAATCTGTCTTTGCTTTGACTTCACATTTTCTATTTCATAATTTTTTGTTACTTCCGTTATTCTTTACATGTATTCGAATCTCCATGTCATGCGCCTGATGTATGACATCTTGGCTGCCATATTGGATGATTACCTTGAGTTGTAATTATATGTTTAGAAGAAGGAAATTGATACGCAATGGTAGGCGTTTGGTTCATGCATGCCATACTGAGTACAAAATTCGTGCAATTAAAATTTCTGAACTTCAGCATTGGAATTGAACTTTTATCATTTATCAGCCTGCCCTAACGATTATTGTAAGCTCAATTTTGTCGATATATTCAGACTTTGTTTGACTAACAATGGCAGATAAGACCTGATCTTGGAAGAATTGAGAAGTGGATTCTACGGAATGCCTTTGATGATGAGCAGAATCCATATTTGCCAAAGGTTTGCTCCTTTGCTGTTAATTTGATGGCACTGAATTCCATATTATTCCACTATTCTGTCTCCTCATTTTTCCTGTTACTCCCTTGAAAGAGCAAAACATTTGCATCGTGTGGTCAGCTAGTTGACCCTGCCTTTACTTTTTTGGTTTTAGCACATTTTATACAGACAAAAAGAACAGTTCAGTGATGGAGTTGGGTACAGTTGGATTGACGGCTTGAAGGATCATGCAAACCAACAGGTATGAGCAACCTCTCAATTTGTGCAAATTACTGAATTACAATATTTCTCTTATGGAGCTTCTCAATCGTTGTGACATATTTGAATAATTGCCCTTATAAATACTACTGTCAGGTTACAGATGCAATGTTAGCCAATGCAAGTTTTGTCTACCCTGAGAATACTCCAACAACAAAAGAAGGGTACTACTACCGGACCATCTTCGAGCGCTTCTTCCCTAAGGTGGGTTTTGCATACTGGTTTAGTTTTTCATTTCTTTCTTGTTCCCACTTCCCCCTTTTTAGTGGAAGACAGGGTTGGGGGTCGTTTGTTTGCTTGGAATTGCATGGCTGCTATACAATTTTATTAAAATATTCTCTTTTCTTGATTACAAAGACTGCATCTTAAAAAATTAATGTGGAGCTGAATTATGTCACGAGCTTCCAACTTCTCTCTCTCTCTCTCTCTCTCTAGTGTGCACGTGCATGCAGGTGCAAACTGCACGTGCACACTCGCTTCACTGAGTTCACTCATACCAAAGATCGTTGTACTCAATATCTTCTCTCCATTTTGAATAGAATGCTGCGAGGTCAACTGTTCCCGGGGGTCCAAGTGTGGCATGTAGTACCGCAAAGGCCGTGGAATGGGATGCAGCATGGTCAAACAATCTTGATCCCTCTGGACGAGCTGCCCTCGGTGTTCATGTTGCAGCATACGAGGAAACAAAGGAGGCTAAGGATGATTCGTCGGGATTTGCCTGCCCTCAGAAAGTACAACTAGAGAAGAATGTAGTGACTGTTTGATTGTTAGCTTTATCGTGTAGACATGCAAAGCACTATTTTAAATTATGTTCTATTGTCAAGGTGAAAAGACATTATATTCATTGAAGTCGTTTAGACTCAATCATGCCAATCTTTAGTCAAATGATGCTCTCATTTCAAAATTAATATATATACTCATTCTCGAGCTATGCGTGTTATCATTGTATTGAATCGTGTTAATCTTCTCCGTATTTAGCTGATGTCTGGAGGGACAATTGATTATGTAAATATCAAAATTCATACTAAGATGTAGCCTACTGCTTCAGTTTAAATGCTAGTGTGAGCAAAAAATACTTGACAAAGCTTTTGATAGAAGTTGAAAAAATGTGTGATTGAAACTGAAACTTCATCGATCGAAAGGAATTATAAAAAAGTTTTAACAAACAAGCACTAAAAGTTATGAATGATTGTGCCATATAGTCACAAACGTGGTTCAAGCCCCCTGCAGGCTAGTGTCGAGCTTTGTTATTTATTTACTTCTCAACCAATAATATGCCCAAAATAATTCTTCGAAGGACCATGCTACTCGTACAAAGTAGCTTGACAAATTGGATTTACAAAGGGATATAAAAGACTTAAAAGTCATTCCTCTATTCTTTGGTTAAATCAAGGTTTTCTATTCCCAATTTAGGATTATTTTGATTTATTTCTCATAATAAATGGAAAAGTCAATTATGCTCGTATTTATCTATATATCTTTCATCAAAACAATCATTTAGTGTTTTAATATTATTTTCTAATTTATTAATTTTTTTATTAATTCTGACTATGTTTTCTTTTATAGGCACAAGTATATCTATATTATTTTTCAAAAAATGATCAAGTACAATATAATATGGTTTAATTTTTTCTTTTTCTTTCACAATTAATTTCTAATTTCCGAATGCAATTAACTAAAACGTAATAAATAGCAGGCGTGCAAATATTAATACGAGTATTTAACATAAATAAGAAAGATCTTACAGTAATGAAGTTGAAGGTAAATACAGAATAATATCAATGAGATTTCCCTCGAGCTTGCTCCCATATATTTGTATACCCAGATATAGGTGATCGGTGTTGTTTGAATTCAAGAAAGTGGGTTATGGTCCAACACGACTTCTGCACTCTTATTGATTTTCTCTCTGACTCTTTTGCATATCTCACAATGGATCACACGGAATCACAGTTTTCCTTTCAACTCCTAGTTAAAACATTACCTTGAATGGTAACAGGGTTCTCATGGTTTTCTCTAATAACGCCTAAAACGCCTACACGCGGCAACATGACAACAAGATACTTGCACTAACTCTCAAGGTTTTCACCGTTGGAGTATAAGTGAGACGAGCTTTGAGAATATAATAAGGATAAAAAGACAGTGTTTTCAGACAACTTTGATTTCATAAATTCATCACACTAATATCTCTTATAAAAGAGTATACATACATATCTCGGCTACACTATTGGTACTCTTTCTAAAGAGTTTAGAATTTCATAGAGATTACTTTATTACAAGCTTCAAATGAAAGAGAGAAACTGAAAATGGTTACAAGATTGAAAAACGAGAGAAAGAGCTAGTTTTTTGCTTAAGAATTGGATGTCTTCTTCTGAGAATTAGTCTTCCTTTTATAGACTCGAAAAAGCTCTATGGCTGTCCTTCATTATTGTTGTATTACTGTGTAAGATAATGAGAATCTTACTGTGGCCTAAAGTTGTTTGTCTTAACATGGAAAATAATGTAGGTAAAACCCCACAGTTTTTCTTTATCAGTAATGATAAATGGGGTCCATTACTTTTCCATATGAGACTCAAACCACTCATCCGGAAATTCCTCTGGATCTAGTGAAATTGGTGAACAATCTTCTTCATTGCTACATTATTCGCACTTGTGGTTTGGATAATGCCAAAATTGTTTACACATCTCATTTTTTGTCCTCTGTGTTCCATTAGCGTCTTCTCCAAAAATATGATCACACCATACATCAAGATAGTGCCAATCTTCTTGCTTAGTGGGTGCCACAGCCTTACTGTAAATCAAGTGATCTTGTGACTCATACACCCAAGTTTTTGATTTTCTTCAATAATTTTCTGGAGATGCTCAAACTGTTCTTTATATCCATTCGCTCTACGAAAAGCTGTCATATTGATGACATCTTCTGGTGTAGTTTCGTGGAATTCACTCTTCTCAGGCTGGAGATGCTTGGAAGTGGTGACAATCTTTATAATATGGCTAACATGCAGCTGCTTATCTTCTTCATTATCCCATTTGGGACTAGAGAGAAAAATCTGATGTATATGTTCTTATGTTTAAGAACTTGACAATATCTTTCAATAGCTCAGACTACCTCTTTTGGTAGCATAGAAATTTCCTTTAAAGATTCTGATGGGTAAATACAAATTATATTTCCCATTTCAAATAGAGCACAGACCCAATATGCTGGGGCTCTTGGATATAAATTCACTTTGTTATAAGTTCCATATGTTAAGGTTTTCATCCAACCTCCAATACTGGTAAACCAGCAACATGCTAGATTGAATAGTACATATGCTAGAATAAAATCATTTTTTCTTTTGATATCCATAACATTGGGAGTGTTACAGGCCTTGATGATATTTGAGCGATCTAGCTTTGGTATGGAGATACTTTCCTTTGTTAATTTTTTCTCCTGTGAGGGAAACAAAGTAGTATTCTCTTGGACTGATAGTTTATGAAGCTTTAATACTTCTTGTTCAATGTTGACACTGAGGCCTTCGGATTTATTGGCACTAGGGCTTTCAGATAATATAGCCTTATTGGCTTTCTCAGATATCGGCTTGACAGAAGCCATTTCTATTAGTGTTATCTTGGACTCCATAGCAGCAATCTTCATATTCATTTCGAACTTCAATGTCTCTAATTCCTTCCTGATTTGCTCCATTCCTGGTTAAAAAATCTGGAATAAAATTGTCTTTCCCTTTAATATGGACAATATCAAATTTAAATGGTGCAAACCACATTTGCATTCTAATAAGTGGCCTTTCAGCTGCACTTGTTCCAAGTTTATTTGTTAATAATGGTTTTACCTGAGTATTATCTGTCCTAATAAGAAATTTCTTAGGTAGAAAATAAGGTTCAAATTTTGTTATACATTTCTTAACGGCTAAACATTCTTTACGATTAATATCATACATTGTCTCGGTATCTTTGAATGTACCTGAAATATAAGCAACTAGCTCTTTTGGGCATTTACATAATGGATTACAAAGAAATTCTTTATGATTTTCTTTTCTTTTTAGAATTGCTCCTCAGTGTAATAAGGATGCGTCCGTTTCTAAAATAAAGAAATCATCATCATTTGGAATATTTAATTCTGGTAGATTTTTACACATTCTTTTAATTTTATTTACCATTTCTATATCTTCTTGTGTCCATTTCCATTCAACTCATTTTTTAAGTTTTTTGGTAAAGTGGACTTTGTATTTTGCACGATTTTTAATAAATTTCTCAAAATAATTTAATAATCCAATAAAGTTTTGTAACTCTTTCTTATATCTAATTTCTTCTGAAAAATCAATAATCTTTTTCCCAATATGAGGTTGTTGAAGTATTTTTTGTTCAGTAAAAATATATCATAAGAATTCAATTTCAGTTTTAGTTATTTCTGCTTTTTTTTTCTAATAAGGTTAATCCATATTTTTTAGCAATATAGTTGAATTTCTTAAGATGTTCAATATGTTTTTTTAGATTCTTACTATAAATAAGAATATCATCTACATAAACAATGCAGAAGTTCATTATTGGTCTAATAATTTTATCTATTCTTTGTTGAAATATTCCTGCTGCATTCAATAATCCAAATGACATAACATTCCATTCGAATTGTCCTAATGGATTATGAGTAGTAAAACTAGTTAAAGGTTTGGATGCTTCATCTAGTTTTATTTGCCAATATCCAGATTTACAATCAAATTTAGAATATATTTTACTTCCTTGTATTTGTTTTATTAACAATTCTTTTATTGGTAGTTTATAGCTATTTGGTACAGTTTTAGAGTTCAAATTTCTATAATCAATTATCATTCTAGTTTTTCCTCTTTTAATTTCACTATGGTTTATAACCATAAATGCTGGACTATTATATGAACTGGTTGATTCTTTTATAACTCCTAATTGTAAGAGTTCTTTAATTTGTATTTCAAATTCTTTTTATCTTCTTCGCTATAAGGAAATTGTTTTCCTAATATTTTAGCATCTGAGTCTTTTAATTCAATGGTTGCCATATGTTTATCTTTATCTCATTTAGCTAAGGGATGTTCATGATAACATTCTTTTAGTTATAATTTAATACTTTCTAAGTCTTCTTCTAAATTGCTAATTCATAATACTGGAATTTTTTATTTTTGATTAATTTCTGTATAACATCCACCATGATTACCTGCAGAACTCTAATGTCTGGGTTTATGGTGAATTGATTGATGTGCAATTCCAATGGCTTTATAGATTTTTGGTGTTTTAATTTTGTGATTACAAGGTGTTGTAAATTCAAAACTATTTTTATATTGTGTAAAATGACTATATGTGTAGATAAAATTCTCTCCTAAAAGGATATCACATCCGATTTTATCTGTTGCATATATTCGAGGTATAAAACATTCTTTATTTCCTATAATTATAGGAACATTTTCTACAAAATCTCTATAGATTTCTACAATATCACTGACTGTTTGTCCATAAGTTGTCTTCTTATAGTCTCTTTTATAGTAATGTTCTGGGAACACATATCTTTTGTATAGGCAAATACCTGATCTAGTATCAAGTATATCATGAAATTTTATCATACAGTAATCTGGTAAATTGAGAGTTATCTCAATATATGGACTAAGCAAACTAGTTTTGATTGATCTAATTCTTTGTATCATATATATTGGTTCTTTGTTTTTATTAATTCTAGAAATCATTTTTTGTTTTCCTTCTATAGTTATTTGTAATGTAGAATATAGAATGGTGAGACTTTCTCAATAAAGTTCATTCCAAATAATATATTGGGGACTCGTACTTTTCCCTTCTATAATCTTTATGAATTTTATAGATTTAGTTAAGGTCCCCTTCTATATCTGTCTGAAACTTGTTTAGATAATTAAATGTTTTAATTTCGTCATATTTAATTCCATGATAATATGTAAGAATTATTCCTTGCGGTAATTTTTCTTCTAGTAAATGATCAAATAGGTCTGCTCTTATATGACTAGTACTAGCTCCCGTATTAACAAGGGCTTATGATTTCTTGTAGCTATTCTTGATTATTGATATATTCTGTTAGAATAAGAAAATTACTTTTTTTTTTTTTTCTTTTTCATTTTATTGATGCTATTTTTAGGCATTATTGGATAGTTTCCCATTTGTGGATGTTCTACTAGAGCTTGAGAGTTCCCTAGTACTAATACTTCTTTCTTTTCTTCTACTAGGCATTCTGGCTATAAGTTGTCAAGAGATTTTCTTTATTCGATGTAACTTTTAAGTATTTTATTTTTATATTATTATATATTCTTCTAGATTGCTGATGAAAATCAAGCAATATATCTTGTGGTAACGAACAATATATTATTACTTAAACATTTTGGGTGGTGTAAATTGTGCCAGGTCTCTGAAATCTTCATGTATTTGTATAAAATCTCCTGAGACTTTATTGATTTTCTTTTGTGTGTGTAGTAGTAAAGCATATAAAACTTTTACAATGTAATGTTAGAGCTTTACTTCTTGGTGGCATAATTAATCTATCAATTCTATGATATAGATTTAATCACATAACCTTAAAATTTCATCTTAATAAATAATGACAATCCAGGCTATAGTAAATATAATTTCTTGTATACTAGATTTTCAGAGACAACTCATAATAGAGCGTCCATAGGATCATGAAGTATTCTGTTATCCATTAAGTACATTTGTATAGGAATATCCATTCCTTTTCTAAAGTATCATTTGATCATTATTTGAATTCCTCCAATCACTATGTTATTTAATAATTCCCTAGTAGATTAGTTATTTTTGCTAATTCTCTATTAACCCATTTTTTAGTTATTAGGGGTATAATAGTGTTGCCTTTAACATTTTCGATGTTAATAGGTACTTCATTAATATTTAGGAAATATTAATGTTTTAAAACCAAGATAATATTGGTCTTCCAAAAACATCTTTATCTTTTAAAGATATTTATTTTTCTTTTAAAAAAAAAAAATTTCTTCATCAAACACTACTGTTTGTGAAGTCCATTCTTCAGTATCTAGTTGGCTCAATCGTATCATAATCCTTGATCATAGTAAATTTGTTCCAATTCTGTTCTTCGATTTCTTCTATATCTAATTTATATATTGAGTCTGTTTCAGATAATTCGTCTAAATTTTCGATTATCTCATAGTCTGAGTTCAGATTTTGCTTCCATTATATTAATAGATTTAAACATTGTTCTTTTATTTTTATTAGGACAATTAGGAGATATATGTCCTATTTCATTACATGTTAAAAATTTATATTTTTTATAGAATTATTCTTTAGATTTTTTCTGAGATTTCTTATGTTGGTTATATTCCTTTTTTCAGATTTTTTCTTCTTAAAATTATTTCTTGTGGCTCTTAAGTCCTTTGGTCTCTTCAAAGTGTTTAAGATACTTCTTAAATTTCCCTTTTTAATAGGGTTTCTAGACGGGTTGGTGACAACCAAATTGTAGTACTGCTACTATTTCTCCATAACAGCATAAACTTGATTTCTTACCATGTTTTCTAAATAGGTGTTTCGAGACATTAGATTTTCTGCCATTTCATATATTTTTCTCTTAGCGAATGAAGTTCTCATTCCAAGGTATCAGCTTTACGGTTAGAATCTTCCTATTCTACTTTATTCCAATATATTTTGGTGAATGCTTCAAATAATTTGACCCCATGGCGCACAGGTAGTTTAAGAAAATATCATTATAAAATAAAAAAAAAAAAAAAAAATTCCATTCTTTTATGGATTTAGAAGCTTTAATATATATCTTTTCGAAATTTTTAGTATATTCGTTTAATTCACACATATCACAGATTTTTAATAATTCCATTTCTCTTTCAACTTGTAAGGCTTATTGAGTGATCATGTCTATATTTGTTTCTGGTATAACTTCTCCTAAGAGTAAAGTCTAAAGAAATTTCCATTCGTTTTAAAACTTCTTTAAAATTTCAGCATTTAAACTTTCATTACTATCTATAGTAGTTGTCGATTGTCCCATATTTAATTTTAGTTTAGTTTTTTAAAGTCTCCTCCAGACATTTGAAGTAATTCCTCTAAAAGTGTGGATTAAAAAGTTATAAGCTTTGAGTTGTATTCCATTTATGAAAAAAAAAAGCAACAGTAAATCAGTAGCTTTTGCCCATGAGTCAATAATTGCACTTTTATTATTGCTATCATCAACATCTAGCCAGAGTCCTGTGTTGTAGGAATGGTTCAGTAAAATAATTTAACTGGATTATCATCCCTAAGATGTATATGCTTAGTTGACATAATCTTAAGTCATTTTCTAGAATGTAACTTCTGTTTTTAGTTATCCATTCCATATTATTTTTTTTTTGATCTATCTTGTTGCTGTTTCTTTACCAGTTTACGATTCCAGTCACATATTCGACTTGTGTCCAATATGTAGTTATATTAGTTCTACTTATTTCTACGATTAAGGTTGGTTTCACTTGTTGTATTTATAAGTGGATTATTAATTTCAGTAGTTTCCTCCTTGGGTGGAGATATTTATAATATTCTCAAAATTTGAAAGCTATTGTTCTAAACTTTGTTGTAGACTTCTAAGTCTTCTCCAGTGACTTTAAAGAATTTCGTTTCTAATTCTTCTATAACATAAGCTGGTAAAAGTGGTTCAATTGAATATAAAGAATCAATGTTTTAGATTTGATTCTTTAATTTGATTCAAATTGTTTTATAGATTTTTGGTCTATTTTAATATTTGTCATTTAAAAATTTCTAAAAGTGGATTCTATATTTTATTAATGAGTTAAAAAATATCTTGATTTAGAATATCCATTTTTTTTCTAAGAGTTGGAATAATTATCATATTGTTCTAAAAATTGATTTTATTATAACGTTTTCTTCTCCATGTTCGAAAAATTCATATACTAAAATTTGTATCCTTATGTTATTTCTGATAATTGTTGAGAACTATTTATTGTTGTATTTCTTCACTTACAGTTTATATTTAGTAACTTAAATTTGTCGCCTAATTTTCTTGTAATTTTCATCGATTAATATTAGTTAAAATATATAAAAAAAAAAAAAAAAAAAAAACATTTTATCTTTTCTATTTATTTTAAAATGTATTATAAGTTCTAAAAATTTTCTTCAATTTCGTTACTAGGCTCTCATACCAATTGAGGGTTTATAAAAGCGGAAAATTTAATAAGGATATAATGGTCAATGACTAAAAACATAAAAATAAATGGAATGACTAATTTAAAAGTTAATAAAAAAAAAAAAAAAAAAAAAATTCATCTAAAACATACACCTAACTTTGTCAACAAACTGGTAATTTAGCTTATTCCTTCTTCGAAATGGGGACCAAGTGCGAAATAAATTGACCTGGAAGTTGTCAGTTCAAATTCTTCAACATTAAAAAAAAAATACAATTAATCTATTCTACCAGAAAAGATTCTCCAGAATTTGGCCAGAAATCTCACATGGGTGGGGCCCATGTGAGTTTTAATTCAAAAAATTAAAAAAAACCACCCCTACCCCCTCTTGGAGGTTCTGGTAGTTCTGGCAAAAAAACCACCCCACCCCCAAAAAAAAAAAAAAAACAAAATTGAAAAAAATAAATAAAAATTGAAGTGTTGAAAGTCCAATCAGGAGGACAAATTTATAAAAAAAATGATACTTGTACACTTTGGGGTGTACATCCTTACGTACGTGTAGTATCTCTCGAAATTTATTTATTTATTTCATTATCAGGGTCCATAAGATTTTGGATTTAAGTATAGCATATAAAGATTTCAAGGGACACTGACAAGTAAGACTCCGTGGCCCAATGGATAAGGCGCTGGTCTACGAAACCAGAGATTCTGGGTTCGATCCCCAGCGGAGTCGGTTCTTTAACTTTTTAATTTTTATTTTTTAAGGGTCACTGAAATGCAAATAAAAATTAAAATAATTCGTCTATGTATTGTTCTAATTGGTTATAAAACTGCAGACTTTATGTTTGGTATGTATTTAATTTCCCAAAAAATATATTTTTATTTCATTAAGTCCATGTTTGATACAAATTAAAATTTAGCAATTGTTAGTTTTTTTGAAAAATATGTGGTTAAAAAGTAAGATTTTTTTTTTGATTTACGTATAAAATTAATTTACTAAAGAATGTGATTGAAAATGAGTTTTTAAAAAAAGAATTTTTGAATAAATGAGGTTCAAACAAATGCTGGAATTTTAATCTAAGTTAAATTTAACAATTAATTTTAATCACACATTTTATGGGGTACACAACTTTTCAACCACATATTTCACTAACTTTTATTGAAATCTGTTAAAAATCCGATTTTAATTTTTACCACATATGGATTAAATTCGTAATAATATACCAAAACAAAAGATAAATGTTCTTATCAACATTTTTTTAGGGGCATCCAACTTTATTGCAAGTAAAAATGAACTTTGAATGTCAGAAACTACTAAATAACTAGCGAACAAGATTTTAATTATTTTTCCTTCCTCATCGATATCTAGAAGTACCTCATTGAGTATACCAAACATATAATAATTCTCAAGGAAGAAGTTCAATTTTTTAAAAATCTTTTTGACTTTGGTTCCGTAGGAGCAAGTCAGAAAGATTGCCTCTTTCGTCATGCTAGAGGTGTCAATTTGGGTGGTTTGGGCCGGGTTGGCTTGCCAAATTATGAGCCCGGTAACGGCTCGTGTCAAAAAAGCCCGTCCACTGCGGGTTCCGGGGTGGCCCAAAAGATGTTGGCATACAACATGGTGCCACGCTGGGGGGGGGGGGACCCATCCAGGTCGTGCCCATGCGGGTTACGGGTCGCGGTTTGTTTCGATTTGACCCGTATGATTGTATAAATAAAATTATAAAAATATAGAATTTTTCATATTTGTAGCAAAAAATATTTTTTTTTTTGGTTAAATGTAAACTAAGAATTGAATAAAATGATAAAGTTATATTTATACCAAGAAATGTTCTACATAGATTCCAAATGTAATATTACATGAATAATTATAACTTTGCAAAGTTAATTTTAACTTAAAACAAAATAACAACTAAATGCATTTTTAAATTACGATTATCAAATATTTATAGTACAAGTACATTCCAACTAGGTTGACACCTACTTTTACTATAATTTAAGTACATCTCAACTAGGTTGACACCTACTTAACTATAATTTAGTTGTTCAAAAATTTTCAAAATTTTTTAATCTTTTTTTTTTCACGGGTCGCGGTTAAATGTGCAACCCGCGAAGCCCGCGGGTCACACCTCCTTGACCCATGAACCGTCCGCTCAGATCACGGGTCGGCCCGTAGTCCCCGGTCGATCCGGGCCGATTTTCACGGGTCTAGTCGACCCGTCCGTTTTGACACCTCTACGTCATGCCAAAAACATGGAAAGATCAAAGCTTCGATTCAATAGCACGTGTCAAAATTAAAGGATTGGTAGAAGAAACTAAAGAGTGGAACTGAGTTCAGTGCCCAAGCAACATTCAACCACGTTTGAGATCAAATGGCTAAATAACTACAACATAGTTCGACACTTCATAGGCTTACCATCCCTAGGAGCCATAATACCCCCTAATCGAGCTGAAATAAATTGCATGAAAAATAACAGAAAGGTAGTGAGAAATTGAGTGCCATCGGTTTGCGTACACCACTAAAAGCAGGGGCGGAGCCAAAAATATATATTAGGGTATATCGAAATTTTATTTTATTTCCAATGAATTTATACTATAAAAGATGCACTATGTCACACAATATTTAGTTTAAAAATAAAAAAAAAAAAAAAAAAAAAAAAAAAAAAATGAATTATTATATATTTTTGGATATTCATAATAAAGTTCTAATAAATATATTTTTAACTAATAAAATTAAATATATAGCAGATTACTTATTTTGATAATCATTGATGAAATAAATAATTTTTTTAACTCACAAGAGAGAGAGAGAGTAATATAGAAAAAATTACCATTAAAAAAATTTAATTCTTATAAGCTAGTCAAATATGTGGTATTTCATACTGTTCAAATAAGTCATTTATCTTACTTAATCAAGTAATAAATCAAGTGTGTTGCTCTGGACCGTTGGATGGAGATTAGATCAATGGTGATGGATTTAGTCTATATATACCAGCTGAACCGTCCCTATTTAGAGTTCCTTTTTCATTCTCTCCATTGCTGAGCGAGTGAGAAGGCTTTTGGGTGTTTCTGCCTTCGCGATTCTGCTCGTTTTTGTTCCTTGTTCTGTTCTTTGTGAATAGATTAAAATATCTGGTTTTAATCGATTGTTCTTAGTGATATTGTCTTTGTATTGAGGGGGAGTTTTCAAGTTATAGTTTGATTTATTCAATCTTGTCCATTGTAGTAGCTGCTTGTGTTATTGTCTTAGGGTTTGTGTCTTTTGTGGCCGATTCTAGATTGAACAGACGGGCGCTGGTTTGACTTGTATAAGTAGAGGAATATACTTATTAGTAGTGATGTTTTGAAAGTCCTTTCTTACAAAATAACGGTTTTGACTCCTACTGTCACACGATTAGTGACACTTAACACATATGAGTCATTTATATCGTTATTTCATGGGTAATTTGAGTTGGTTTTTTGGGAAAGTTTATTATTCATTACAATATACTAAAAATCTTACACAGACTTTATTAAATGTGTATATTATTCTTTATCCATTTGTGACAAAATGGGGGGTTAGAAAAAGAAAAATCAAATCAAACTATATATCATTGTGTTAACTTGTTTGATTGATTTCAACATCATGATCATTGATTAAATTTTGATATTAAATATGACATTATGTCTAAATGGTGGTTGTGGAGAGACATAAATATATTTGCCTACTGCATAAAATATTGTTTTTTTTAGTTGTGCAGTGAGGGGGGAGCATGGGCATTGAATCTATATTGCAGATATATGCACATGACGTTTTTAACCTTTTATTTGAACTCAAAAGACATTTTATTATTTCATTTCAGTTTTTTGCTAAATTAAGTTTGGTGTTTTAGTAGTATCAATATGTCTTTTCGTGGGTATGTTGGGTTGCATTGGTACTATGTCTTGACTTATCATGCATATTAATATTGAATAATAAGTAAATTGATTTCATAATTTTTTTTTTTTTTTTTTTTTTTTTTTTTTTTTGTTTTATTGTTGTTTTCCACACATTTTATAATTAGTGTGAATTTTTTTGTTTCAGGAAACTGCAGAATTGTTTAAGTCAATTAGTTTGTCATGAGTTTTGAAGTCTTTAGTGTTTTTTTGATTACTGCCTTGACTTGGTTAGTAGTTTTGTCATAGAATGCCAAATGGAGAGTTTGTTAGGTTTTATATATTTTGTAATTGGCAATTCTGTAAACAAAAGGATTGAATTGTACTTTGGTTATAAAGTCAAGGAGTAATATGCAAATAGTTGAAAATAGTGTTATTAGGTTTAGAGTTCGAGAATGACAAAAAGGAGAAAAACAACGTGAATTTTCGCTAGACAGCCGCCAAGGTTTGGCTTGAGCTATAAAAGTAGAAATATCATCGATGCACCGTTGCCAGGCTTTCGCTCGAGCGACAGCCCATCGCTCGACCCTCGCCGAGCCTTCGCTCGAGCGACAGGGTTATACGGAAAATTTTTATTTCACGATTTCAAGGCTTTTTCCCCATAACGTATTCTTTCAAAGGTTGAACATTAAGCAAATATTGTGCTTTCATATTTCCTCCATCTTTGAAACTTTCAACCTTCATAATTCTTTGATATCAAGTTCTTGGTAGTGAGAAAAACATAATATTCCAATCCAAATACCATACCACTACTTCCTCCACATCTATCAGAGTTGTTGAAGATCAAAGGAAGGTGACTGAAGTTCCTGTCGGTGAAGAGCGAATTGTTCTTCGTGATCTATAGGAGATAGATGATTCCACAAAGTTAGGAGTTGCAGTAGGAGAGCAGAATCCATGAGAGCTTTGGAAATTACGGCTGGAATTAGTGCAAGGGAGCACATAATTCAGGAAAGCTGTTGGAATTGCAGTCAGGAGATCAGATAGTACGTGTCGTCGTCTAGTCTAATAAACTGTAAGTTACGAATTGTTTATAGTGGATTGATCGGCAAAATGTTCGGAGTTTTTCCCGGTTGGATTTTTCCATGACTATACTGTTGTTCTTTACTGCTTTATTTATTAATTGTATCATCTGCGGTATTTAAACATATGTAAAAATGACTTGCATGAACCATCTACAAATAATTAATTGGTAACTTGTTGCCTATTAATTAATATTTTTAATTCCGTATAATAGACCTATTCGTCATCTCTCTAGGTATTGTTAGGGTTGAACTACGCGTTTTTCACAAGGAATTAATAGAATGAGACCGAAAGAACCAACTCTGCAAGAAAATATTGAAATGAAGTTGTAAATGTCAAGTTTGAAATGACACGGACACAATGAGTGCAAAAGATACGAATGTTTCGTGCTAATTATCCATATTTTATATTAGTCTCTCTCTGTACTTTTGATGTCATGTAAATGTTGTACATTAATGTTTTATATAAATATAAACAATTGGAGTTTATAAAGATAAAAAGTCTAGTTGACCAATATTACATATGTAATTCAACGTACAATGTACGTCCAACTCACTAACACAATTTTACATTACACAAAACAAAAGTTGCAAAATTTGGACGTATGTTGTGGGTTTCGATGTTGTCGTAGTAAAAAGATACCAAAACGTTGTATGATCGTTGTAAAAGTTTTTCAAAGAACGTTGACATTAGTTTTTTGCAACATTCATAGCTTATTGCTGTTAATGTTTTAACAATGATCGTTGTACGTTGCCATTAATCTTTTAGTGACATTCATCGCGTGTTGATGCTAATTTTTTAGCAACATTCATTACACATTGTCGTTAATGTTTTAGCAACATTCATTGCACGTTGCCATTTTCTACCTTTTTCTTGTTAAAAAAAAATACTACATATATTGTTATATTTATAAATATATTATTTTACACATTTTAAAAAAATGGTAAAGGCACTTTAATTTTGGCCTAAATTATAAGGAAATATTGAGAGTACTAGAAAATCTCCTATAATCTAGAGGAAAAGGATGAGCAAAACTCAAATCTTATATAATTTACTTGAATTTTTATTTCCAGTAGCCAACCATACATCTGCAAATTAACAAAAAGAACAAATTACAGTTCTCTCAAACAAGAAGCTAGATAGTTAAATGTTAGATACTATAAATAATTTAATTAACATGATACAAAAGATATAAAATTCTAAGCCACATTATTAAGTTATACTCCAAGATTTGCTGCCTTTGTTGTCATGAAGCTCGACTGTCCTCATATCACTTGCTCTTAGGTATCTCCCTAGAATCAGTAATAATTACCTTTTTTCTAGGCTTTCCATTGTAGGTTCCAGCTCTGCCCTCAATGGCGTACAAGGTATCAATGCCTTCAATTACCTGGTCCAAACTGTGGAAACAATGAGGTACAACTCCACTACAACAAGGAAAACAGGCTGCGAAATGTTTGTCGTAAATTGTGATTTCATTTTCTCTGATCTAAGCCAATGCATAACATGTGAACTAGTAAGCAGATCCTGAAATGAATTCTAAGAATAGAAAATTGTGATATTAATATTTCTAGTCCTCCTTATAAAATGGCAGGGAATATATGATTGGCTTCTTTTCAACAAATACAGCATCAGGCAGAACAAAAAGATCTTCGCTGGCAAATTTCCAGGTTCTGATGCTGATTCAACCTCAACTCTTTGCCTCATTCAAGTTTGATCGCGAATATTCTAGAGTCAGTATGACATGTTTTAATTTGCTGATTTTCACTTATGATGGAAATCACGCAGAATTACATAACACATAGTTAGGCCTTTATGCTGTGTAGAACCAAGTTGTCTAGGTTACTTAATGGAAGCAAAAAATGTGCAAATTATACAACATTCTTGCAGAGTGGTTGATATAACTATTTGCACCTGTGCTGGTATAATACGTCAGGAGTAGCTCAAGGATTGCAAGTATGTTACACATGAAATTACGACAGCCCAGCTAACATCGTCCAAAAAAACCTTCAAGTTTGCCTAGACAATAAACACACTGATTTGGCTTTGGGCCTACCTTGTGCATCATGCTTCTGTTGTGACCTCAGTGACGTGATTTGGCTATATGGATTATATTACTTCACTTTATATGTAATATGATACACAAGGGACTGCCAGAACACACGCTGATTTGGCTTTGTGCCTACCTTGTGCATCATGCTTCAGTGACGCGCTTTGGCTAAATGGATTATACTACTTTACACATTATAGCAGTATGATACACAACGGACTACCAGAACACGCCACTTTCAAAAATAAAGGATCCCTGGTGATAGCACCAGTCCCATACAAGTCCATAAAAGTTAAAGTTCAATTACGTTATAGAGTTCACCGTTTTCACAGCAACATCATCCCAAGGACCTTATTTGGTTACGGTCTGGTGTCCGTAGCATTGGTGAACGCTCAAAGAAGCAAGCATCATCTTTAAAATGTAAGAGCTTAATTTATCTAAAAAAATTGTTTTTGTTTTTGCCTACTTTTGATTTACTTCTGTTGGAGAAGTAGGGAGAAATGAAAATTTGAAGCGAGAATGAAATTTTTTATTGATGAGTCTGTGTATACTTTCAATAGTTTTTATTCATATAATCTATATATCTATGGAAATAACTAACGAGATCACTAAACTAATAAGAATACAAAACAGATGTCTACGATTGGATATAAGATTAGACTAATCACATTTATCTATAATAATTTTCTACATCATTGAGATATTTCCGAAAAGGCTACCTGGTTTTGTCGATCAAATGTCCACTAAGTGTCTGGAGCAAGAAAACTTGGGAAGATAACAAAAATCTGAATCCTTGGAAGGTGCTTCACTTATTATTCGTGTTAGGCAATTTGTTGTCAAACGACCTCCCTGGCCGATGATGAAAGTCTCGTTTGTTTTTTATCCAGTCGGCATTGGCCAATTGATTGAATATATATCGACGCCACAATTACTGGAACTATCCACGTAACCCACTTGGGCCATTCGAAGCAACCTAATTTAATTAGGGTTGCTCATGGCCCCAACCTGAATTAGGATGACTCTTACCGGTTGATAGCCCACCATTCTATTTGTTATTGGGCCTAACATAGACTATGACCTAAAAGCCCACCCCATTCTATATATACTTACCCATTCAATTGTCTAGGTAAGAGGAGAAAAACAAAAGCCGTTCTTTGTGCCTAGAGAAGCCGACTTCCACTTTTTGCTTTGTGACTTCTTTGCCTTGCTTTGTGTTCTTGGTAGTGGATTGTTCTCTTCTTCTTAAGTTAATCTTTGTGGTTAATTCTCTTGGCTTTATCCTTCTCCTCTTGTAACCCTTGGTGGGTTGTCACTTTGGTTGGAGCAACCAAAAGAATTGGGAAGTGAAGGTTTGTGGTGGTTTTGTGGATTGTGGTGTTCGATTTGGAGACTGAGCCCGGTTATTCTTGGTGTAAATTGGTGTTTTACATTCTACATTTGGTATCAGAGCTTTAGGAGTGATTTCCAGGTCCAAAATCGACCAAGAACAGGTCTGAAATCGCGTGAACAGTGCAGACAGTTTTCTGGACAGGTTTCTTCAATCAGTCCGAGAACGTTTTTGGCTTTTCCGGTGAAACGAGCGACCATTTCAAGAAACCAACACCACAGGAGGCCTCTGCAGGTGGAGGCGAACCTTACTGGCCGGCGCGTGTGGCGGCGCGTGAAGCCCACGCGCAGAGGAAAGAGGCTGCGCGTGAGGGCGTTTTCTGACCTCGACTTCTTCAGGCAGTTTGTTTATCTTGATTTCTTGAACGTATTGATATTTTTGTTTTAGTGTTTCAGGTTACGCATGAAAAGTTGGACGATTTTGCCCCCGGTTGTTCGACGGTCGAGGTTGCAAAACAATTACTGAATTACTTTAGACCATAAATTGTGGCTCTAAAGCAGTAAATTCGCAACTCTCGATAATTACGGACTCAGACAAGTCCGCTCTGGTAAATTGGCTGATCCTCTCGTTAATTTTCAGCACTAGCGCGTCATCGTGTGGGGTGACATTAGGATTGGGGTTACCATGAAGGGGTAACCATTGCTTGTTCTAGAAATTAGGAAGTAATTGCTCTTTTCGTTCGTTACGTGATTGAAATTTGTTCTTTTTGATTAATTGCAGCATATTATCGGTTTTCTGATATACTGCGAGTGAAACTGTTTTGTTATTATCTCTCTGGTTGTTTTTGTTAAGTCTTTAGAATACCTAGACCTTACCTGTTTGAAAATTTCCTTGATCTAAGATCGTGAATCTTACGAAACCCTGGGAATCTAAAACGGTGTATATTTGTGAACCTAGGTCTGCTTTGTGTGGCTTAATTGTGACTTTGTGTTTCTTGTTTGAAAATGACAACGCGCAATTTTGATTTGGGGAGTTTTACTGGAAAATGTGATTTTTCTATTTGGCAACAAAAAATGAGGGGTATTTTGGTTCAACAAAAAGTTTCAAAAGCCATTGATGGCAGTTTTCCCACTGATTTTTCAAAAAAACAAAAAGAAGAGGCTGATGAGCTCGCTTACACCTCTATTATTTTACACTTGGCTGACGCTGTTTTAAGAAAAGTGGGTAAACTGAAAACCATTGAAGAACTTTGGAAAAAATTGGAAGATCTGTATTTGCTAAAATCTACTCCCAACAAGCTTTACTTACTTGAGCGTTTTTTCAGTTTCAAAATGGATTCTTCAAAAGAATTGGATGACAATTTGGATGTGTTTAACAAACTTGTTCAAGATATTATTAACTGTGGTGAGTCAGTGTCTGAAACATACAAGGCTATCATTTTGCTAAATGCTATACCTGATACTTATCGTGAAGTCAAAAATGCTATTAAGTATGGTAGAGACACGTTGACACCCGAAATTGTCGTTGACTCCCTTAGAAGTAAGGAGATGGAGATGAGAGCTGAAAAACATGATTAGAAAAACGGTGAGATTCACATGATGAGAGGTAGAACTCAGTTTAGGCAAAACTGTCATGATGGTTACCAAAGTAGTGGCGAGTCGAGTAGTAATGGACATAGGAAGAAGGGCAAGGGTAAACCTAGGTCCAAATCTAGGACTAAGGAAAGAAAATGCTATGGCTGTGGGAACACGCGGCATTTTATAAAGGATTGCTATAAAGAGAAAAACAAGAAAAATGGGGGAGATCGAGATGAGGTGAATGTGTTATCTTCTGTTTCTGATGATTGTGATGGTGAAGTCTATTTGATTACAAGTCCTGATGTTTCTCCTGCTGAATTGAACTTAACTGTCAATTCTCGTTTTCATGAGTGGATTCTTGATTCTGGTGCATCTTTTCATGTGACATCGCATAAAGATTGGTTTGAAAATTTGCATGAATCGAATGATGGGCATGTTGTGTTGTGTGACAATTCTGCTTACAGTGTTGTTGGCATGAGTGATATTACTTTAAAGTTTGATACTGACTTTGTGTATACTTTAAAAGATGTTACATATATCCCTGAATTGTCTAGAAATTTAATTTCAGTAGGACGACTTGAGAAATCTGATTTCACTGGTAAAATTGGAAATGGAATTTTGAAATTGATTAAGGGTGCACTTGTCTCTATTAAGGGTGTTAGAAAAAAATGATACTTACATAACTACTGGGGAAGTGATGAGAGGCTTAAACTCCTCTATCTCTTCCGCTAAGTCTGATCACACACAAAAATGGCACAATAGACTTGCACATGTGGGTATTAAGGGGATTAAGCTTCTTAATGATAATGGTGCTTTTGGAAATGACTATGTGTCTGATTTGCCTTTTTGTGACCATTGTGTGCTTGGTAAATATCACAAAACTACTTTCTCCTCGAGTGTTCATAAAACTAAAGGTATGCTTGAATATGTGCATTCGGACCTGTGGGGTCCATCCAGTACTCCCACTCCAGGTGGGAATAGGTATTTCTTGTCGATTATTGATGACTACACTAGGAAAGTGTGGATTTATCTTTTGAAGGATAAATCCGACACTTTCGATAAATTTAATAATTGGAAAAAACAAGTTGAAAATCAAACTGGTAAGAAGATCAAGTTTTTGAGAACTGATAATGGCCTAGAGTTTTGTAACACTGATTTTGATAATATGTGCAAGGAAAGTGGAATAATAAGGCATAAAACGGTTCCTTACACTCCCCAACAGAATGGGGTAGCGGAAAGGATGAATAGAACTATACTTGATAAAGTGCGTTGCATGATGTTAAGTTCTGGAGTCCCAAAGTCCTTTTGGGGCGATGTTGTTATGGCTGCTTGTTATTTGATTAATTTGACTCCATCTGTTGCATTGAATGGTGACACTCCACATGAAAAATGGTTTGGTAAACTAAGTGATTACTCCATGCTTAGAACTTTTGGCTGCACTGCATTTTCTCATCAGAGTGAGGGAAAGCTTGAACCGAGAGCTAGAAAATGTGTTTTTCTAGGTTACCCAGAAGGTGTCAAGGGGTATAGGTTGTGGGATAGGAGCCATAAGGGAGTTAAAATCATTGTGAGTAGAGATGTCACATTCAATGAGAGTGAAATGCCATGTTTGAAAGCTGAATCTGAACCTGTGAGTGAGGAGATTCAAGGTGAAGAGAGTGGTCAGCTGGATGTAGAGTTAGAAAAACCTAGCACATCTATCACTTTTACACAGAGTGAGGTGGAGACTCGGAACAACAACCTGATGTTGAGAACAGAGATGAAGTAGTAGTAGAAGAACACCCTGAAGAAGAGAACCCTCTAGCAGACTATAACTTAGCTAGGGATAGAGAGAGGAGACAGACTAGAGCACCTGTGAGATTCGGTTATGAATCCGAGCTAACTTTTGCTCATGCGAGTTATGAGGAGCTGGCTGATAGGAAACCAAAGACCTTTGAGGAGGCAATGAAGAGTGACTAATCTGAAGAGTGGTTCAAGGCAATGAAAGATGAGATGAGTTCTCTAGAGAAGAATCAAACTTGGGAGTTAGTACCAAAACCTAAGAATAAATCTACTGTTGACTGTAAGTGGGTTTTTAAGGTTAAGGAGGGTATTAGCGCATCTGAACCCTTAAGGTTTAAGGCTAGATTAGTGGCCAAGGGATACACTCAGAAGGAGGGAGTTGATTACAATGAGATTTTTTCACCAGTTGTTAAGTACACTACTATTAGGGTCATGCTTGCATTGGTTGCACATTTTGACTGGGAACTTGAACAACTTGATGTAAAAATTGCTTTTTTACATGGTGAACTTGATGAGCAAATCTTTATGAATCAATCAAGAGGTTTTAAAGATAAATTAAAACCGACTATGTGTGTTTTCTGAAAAAATCCTTATATGGCTTAAAACAATCGCCTAGACAGTGGTATAAACGTTTTGACTCATTTGTACTATCTATAGGGTTTCATCGTAGTAAGTTTGATCATTGCCTTTATTTCCAACATAATGATGCAAGTAATGACTATATGTTCTTATTGCTTTATGTGGATGATATGCTCTTAGTTGGTTCATCATCTAAATAGATAAGTGATATAAAAACAAGTCTGAATGGTGAATTTGACATGAAAGACCTAGGAAAAGATAAAAGAATTCTAGGTATGGAAATTGAAAGAGATAGGTCAAATACTATCTTGTTTTTGCATCAATCATCATATATTTCTAAAGTGCTAAAGAAATTTGGCATGCATGAGTGCAAATCTGTTACTTTACCTTTAGCTAGTCATTTCATTCTATCTAAAGATCAAGCTCCTTGTAATGAAAAGGAGGTAGAATACATGAGTAGAATTCCATATTCAAATGTGATTGGTTCTGTTATGTATTTGATGGTTTGCACTAGACCCGATTTAGCTTTCGCTGTGAGCACTCTTAGTAGGTATATGTCTAATCCCGGTCCCGAGCACTGGGAAGCCTTAAAATGGTTGTTAAGGTATTTAAAGGATATTTGTAATGTAGGTCTAAAGTTTGGTGTTAATAACGATGGTGTTAAACTAAAGGGATATGTTGATGCTGATTATGCTGGGGATAAGGATAATAGGAAATCCACTTCAGCTTATATGTTTACTTTGTCTAACTCTTGTGTTAGTTGGAAATCACAGTTACAACACATAGTTGCACTATCCACTACAGAATCTGAGTACATTTCTACCACTGAAGCTATTAAAGAAGCTTTATGGCTTAGAGGCCTTTTACATGAACTGTGTGTTCTAAATGATTATATGGTAGTATATTCAGATAGTTAGTCTTCCATACATCTATGTAAGAATCCTGTTAGCAAACAAGAAATCCCACATCGGTTGGGAGAAGAAAAGAAAATCCACTATATAATCCAAGTGAGCTACTCCACCCATTACCAATTGGTTTTGGGTTGGAACCTCACTTGGGCCGGGTGGTGTGGGCTTGGGCCTGGTTAATTGCTCCTCTTAATCCCTACAACTGGTATCAGAGCCCAGGGTCGGAGGAACACAGTAGAAAGTGTGGTGGCGATCGGGCTAAAAATCATTCGAGTTTGAGGTGCCTTGTGTCGAAAGTCTTCCTGACATTGGTGGTTAGGCGGCGGGTCCCGTTTGGTCAATGGCGACGGTAATAACGGCGGTACAAGATGATTGTCGGATGGATTATCATTTGAGGGTAGGACACAATGATGTGGTCCTTCGTTTGAGGGGATGATTGTTGAGAGCAAACAAGAAGTCCCACATCGGTTGGGAGAAGAAAAGAAAATTCACCATATAATCCAAGTGAGCTACTCCACCCATTATCAATTGGTTTTGGGTTGGAACCTCACTTGGGCCGGGTGGTGTGGGCTTGGGCCTGGTTAATTGCTCATCTTAATCCCTACAATTCGAAATTCTTCTTTTATCATGGATAAGCAAAAACTATCCTTGCTACCTCAAGTCCTATTGTTTTTCGTCAAAAAACTTATAGACGTGGAGGTCCATGAGGTTCCATGAACTTGGAGGCCCCCATTATTCTTTCATCTTGGCCGATGAGAAGCAATCCAAAATGGTTCTATGTACTCTCAATCAAAACCCTGCTGAATTCAGTATTCCAAATCCTCAAAACAAGAACAAGTGTACCTATGTGCAATGAGTGCAAATGATAGGGATGTTTTGTGTTAATTACTTTTCTTCTTTACCTGATATATATATATATGCTGATCTGTAAATCCTCATTTCAAATAATGAATTTAATACCATTTGGCCCTGGAGCTCACATTATTTCTACATGGAGAAATTTGAAGTTTAGTTTATTTCTTTAGACAGAGATTAAGAACGATTCTTTATTCGTGAAGAGAAATTGGATTAGGTGAGAAAATCAGATAGGGTGGCTTGAAAAAATAAACCTTTCTCAATTGATGTGAGTATAATCCACGTGTATATTTGATGGAAGGAATCGATAGAATGAGACAAAGATATAAGAGTCCGTTTGATTGCAAGGGTAGAAAGAAAATGTGATTTTCCTAGAAAATATTTTATTGGGAATTGTAATTAAGTGTGTTTGATTGGTATAATTTTCCACTCGAAATTTTTTTAAAATTTTGAATCTTTTTATAAATGTTTGGCTTTATTTTACATAGAAATCGTCCATTAAAATGATTTTTTTTTTTTTACAATTGGTTATGAAATTTGTTTAACATTGTAAAAAAAAAAAAAAAAAAAAAAAAAAAAAAACTTTTGCTTGAAAATTATTTTTTCATCAAAGTTTAGTATTCGTTTAACTTCGTTTTACATATAAATTGTCCATGAAAATGAATTTTTTTAACAATTGGTTATGAAATTTGTTAACATTTCCAAAAAGTAAAAAAAAAAAAAAACGTGGCCAGCCATGGAAATCATTTCCCTTATTTGGAGGAAAACTAGTGCGGCGGGGGAAGTTTTCAATAGAAAATTTTACACATTAAATAACATAAAAGTGGAAAAATGGAAAATGTAACATATCAAACATGCCCTAAATCTAGACGAAATGAAAAATCTAATGAACTATTACAAAGATAATTCAACCGTTAGTCCATGCAAATCACATGCCACGCACGTCCAAGTCACTAACACATTTACATTATATTATCATTTCAACGTTTTCTTGTGGATCTGGTCCTTTCTATCTCATTCTATTAATTCCTTTCTTCTAATAAACATGTGGATTGTACTCGATCATTTGAGAAGGGTAATTTTCTTAAGCCATTGGATATGCTTTACCCGCCTAATCCATTTTCCCTTCAACTCTATATATATATATATCAACATTATAAATATTCAGTTTAACGAATAAAGAATTGTTATTAATTATGTAATTCCAGCAATGCAATTGTTGTCTTTGATGGATCGGCGAATATATCCAATTCTTTCAATGTTTGTGCAGAAGAATATGTCGATAAACCATTTTCTCCCTACAATCACCACCCGAGGTTCAACAGGGAAAAGAGTAATCCTTTGTTCTCTTCAAATATCTCATAACCCTTTTGGCTGCTATCCAATGATCCATTCCAGTGTTGCTTAAATATCTGCCTAGCATTCCAACAATGAATGCTATATCTGGACGTGTGCAAACTTGAGCATACATAAGACTCCCAACAGCTGATGCATAGGGAATCTTCTGCATTTCCTTAACTTCAAGGTCATTTTGCGGGCATTGTTTGAGACTAAATTTGTCTCCCTTAGCGACGGGGGTGTCACCTGATTTACAATCCTGCATGTCAAACCTTTTAAGTACTTTATCGATATAGCCCTTTTGTGACAATCCAAGAATACCTCGAGAGCGATCCCGATATATCTGAATCCCTAATACAAAAGAGGCGTCACCAAGATCTTTCATCTCAAAGTTCCTTGATAGAAATCTCTTGGTTTCGTGCAACATGCATATATCATTAGTGGCAAGCAGTATGTCATCAACATACAAAACCAGGAAAATATGCTTACTCCCACTGAACTTGTGATACACACAATCATCAACAGCATTCATCTCGAAACCAAATGAGATAATTACTTGATGAAATTTGTGGTACCATTGACGGGAAGCTTGCTTGAGCCCATAAATTGATTTCTTTAATTTGCAAACCATATTCTTTGGGTCTCCTGACACAAAGTTTTCTGGTTGCACCATATAAATCGTATCATCAATGTCGCCATTTAGAAACGCCGTCTTAACATCCATTTGATGTAACTCAAGATCAAAGTGCGCAACAAGTGCCATGATTGTCCTGAAAGAGTCTTTCGTTGAAACTGGAGAGAAAGTCTCTTTGTAGTCAATACCTTCCTTTTGAGTAAAGTCTTTAGTTACAAGACGAGCTTTATATCTTTCCACATTACTATTCGAATCCCTTTTAGTTTTAAATATCCATTTGCAACCAATGGGTTTCGCACCTTCTGGTAATGGGACAAGATCCCAAACTTTATTGTCTTGCATAGACTTATACTCATCATTCATGGCATCAATCCACTTTTGAAAGTTTGAACCCTGCATGGCTTGACGGAAGTTGATTGGATCATCTTCCATCAATTCATTATTTTCCTCATGTTCATGGAGAAATACTATAAAATCATCCGAAATAGCATTTTTCCTTTCTCTCGTGGATCTCCTTAAAGGTATTGGTTCTTGAGGTTGTTGAGTTTGAACTTCTGGAATAACTACCTCATTTTAGATGAGAGGTTCTTCGACATTGTCTTGTTGAGGTTCTGGATATACTTCTTGACCAATGACAGGTATATGAACTTATACATTGTCAAAAGTAATAGTATCCTCAACTTCATCCTCAAAGAAAATGTCTCTAACCTTATTTCTCCCCCTAAATTCAACATCCTCAAAAAATGTTGCAGTTCTCGTTTCAAAAATTGACTGAGTTGTGGGATCATAAAATTTATAGCCCATTGATCGCTCAGAATAACCAATAAAGTAGTTGCTTATTGTTTTGGAGTCCAATTTCTTTTCATATGGCCTATAAGGCCTAGCCTCAGCTGGACATCCCCAAATGTGAAAATGCTTTAGACTAGGCTTTTTATCTATCCAAAGTTCATAAGGAGTTTTAGCAGCAACCTTAGTTGGTACTCTGTTCAGAATATAAGCTGCAGTCTTTAATGCTTCTCCCCAGAGTGATTTTGGTAAAGTAGAATGACTAATCATACTCCTTACCATATCCTTAAGAGTTCTGTTTCGTCTTTCGGCTACACCATTCATGCTAGGCGTCCCTGGCATGGTGTATTGTGGGACGATTCCACATTCCTCTAGGTATTTAGTAAATGGTCCTGGACATTGTTCACCTGAACCGTCATTTCTGCCGTAGTACTCACCACCACGGTCAGACCTAACACTTTTTATCCTTTTGTTGAGTTGGTTCTCAACCTCAGTTTTAAACACTTTGAACATGTCCAGCGACTCAGACTTTTCATGAATAAGATATAGGTACCCATAACGTGAATAATCGTTTATGAATGATATAAAATATTGTTGACCATTCCAAGAAGCCGTAGGGAATGGACTACAAATATCTATATGTATCAATTCTAAGACATCTGAAGTTCTGTTAGCACCTAATCCTTTTGTTTTGGTCTGTTTTCCCTTGATACATTCAAACATACATCAAAATCTGTGAAGTCAAGGGAGTCCAAAATACCATCTGACACAAGTCGTTCAACTCTAGATTTAGAGATGTGACATAAGCGCTTGTGCCATAATTTTGCTGAATTTTCTTTATTTAATTTGCGTTTAGTACCACGTGTTTCCACATGCAGGTTTTCATTATATGATGTAACAGTATCAAGCAAGTATAGGTTATCAAATGTAGATAATAAACCAGTACCAATAATATTAGAATTTAAAGAAAGACTAAACTGATTGTTTCCAAATGAACAACAATAACCAAATTTGTCCAACAAAGAAACATAAACCAAATTTCGTCTAAAAGACGGTACAAATTTAGTGTCTTTCAAATCCAAATAATGACCAGTTCCCAACAATAACCTAAAAATACTTATTGCATCAACTTCCACCGACTTGCCATCACCAACATAGATGTATCTTTCACCATCATTTGGCTTTCGGTAGCTCAGGCATCCCTGCATAGAAATACTTATATGAGTAGTAGCACCAGAATCTAACCACCAAGTATTTCTAGGTACTGAAGCTAAATTAACCTTAGAACAGACCAAAGTAAGATTTGTACCTTTCTTTGCACGCCATGCGAGATATTTGGTACAATTCTTCTTTACATGTCCAGTACTTTTGCAAAAGAAACATCCCTCTTTGTTGTTGTCTTGCTGTTTCTTTTGTACGGGACCCTTAGGAGCAGCTTGAAATTCCTTCTTTCTTTTCTTGCGCTTATCTTTAGAAGTGCTTGCCCGAGTGAAAATTTTCAGTTCTATCTTGCTTCAACCTTTCTTCCTCTTGCACACAATATGAAATGAGCTCATTTAGAGACCATTTCTCCTTTTGGCAGTTATAACTGACCTTAAATTGACTGAATTGTGCAGGAAGCGATATCAATATCAAATGTACGAGCAAGTCATCAGACGCTCGAGCTTTAGTGCCTTTAGCTTTGAAGCAATGTGAGACATCTCCATGATGTACTCCCTTATGTTTCCTTTACCTTTATACTTTATTGAAATAAAGCTTTGCAAAAGCGTGCTTGTTTCGGCCTTATCGTTTTTCGCAAAACGTTTCTCAATTTCGGTAAGGAAATCATTAGCATTAGTCACTTCTTCAGATACTGCACCTCGAAAGGCTTCCGGAATGCCGTGCTTAATGATCATCAGACTCATGCGATTAGAGCGTTCCCATTTCTCAAAGTTCCTCTTTTCATCAAGTGAACTTTCATCCGTCAGAGGAGTGGATTGCTCAATCCGGAGTGCAAGGTCTAGATCCATGCAGTCGAGAACAATAATACGCTCTCTTTCCAATCCTTGAAGTTTGTCCCATTGAGCTTGGGAATAGAGTTGATATTAGCAGATATGGTAGTAGCAGATGAATTAGTTGTAGAGAGAAAATGGAAGAATTATGCTCACATCAATATTAAGATTCAACAATCAATTAATCAAATCATGGTAAATCCCATCTCAAGATACCTAGCACATCATTAATATCAAGTTTTTGGACAGTAATATTAACTGTAAGTGGTACTCTTGGTGTAGTGATCAAACATTGACAATAAACCCTATCAAATAATAAACTCATCTTTGGATTGATTTATTATTCACATGGAAACCTTATAATTGTCACATGTTTATCACCACAAGTGTGTATCAAATTCGGCCAAATATTAACCTTCCTTTGGGCCGGTCAATATCCGCATGAACAATCATACACACGAATTCCTTCTAATATTCTAAGTTAATTAATTTTCACAAAAGAGGTTGCTTTAGCAACATATTGCTTCAATCAATTCACTTTTGAATATTATAAAATCAATTGAGTCCTTTATACCATAATTTGAAAAGTAGAATACTTAATTTTATTCATTATGAAACTTTAAGGGCCTAAGGGTTAATAATTCAATACTTTATGGGTCAAAATTAATTAATTTTGAGACTTTAGAGACCCAAAAATTAATTATTTAAAACTTTAGGGACTAAATGTTAATAATTGGAAAGTTTTGGATTTAAAAAATCAATTATGCGGAACTTTAGGGGCCAAACTAAACCAATTATGAACATTTAGGGACTTAATAATTAAATTCAGAACTTAAATGACCCAAATTAATTAATTTCAGAACTTCAGGGGCTGAATTATTAAAACACATAACCTTAAGGCCCAATTAGGATTAATTTTAAACTTTAGGGACTGATTTATAAAATTTAACCCTAATTTTAAATTGCAAGTATGGGCTTAATAAATTCTAATTTGCAGCTCATACCCCCTCCTCCAAATATTCCATAACTCAAAAAAACCTTCAAATTAATGCCCCTTTATGTCTCATAACCGAAAAACTTTAATGGAGAATTAATCTATCTTCACCGGCGCCGGCCGGAGCCTCGCCGGCTGCTACAACAGCAGCCGGCGTGGCTGCCTGTTGCAGCAGCCGCGGGCAGCTGCAACAGCAGCCCACAGCAGCCCGTCGGGGCTGCTGCTTCAGCAGCCGTCCGGCTACTGTAACAGCAGTCGGCGGCTGCCAAGAAGGAAATTTTTTTTTAAAATTGAAATTTCTCTAAAATGTAACATATCCAAAAAAATTCCAATCTCAAAAATCCGGATTTTGAAGAAAATCATAAATCCTTATAAATCATGCTATATCCATGTAATAATATACAAAATCCATATTATAATATGCTCAAATTCTAAATCCAAAGCATAATATGAAAGAATTTGATAATATAACATGAAAAATCAAATAACAATATTATAACATGATTAAAATCATAATAACATGCTATAATTCTTGATGTATAACATAATGATCCAACAATACATAGAATTCAGAATCTTAAAATTCTATTTCTCGTGATTTCAATTATGGATGACTCTGATACCACTTAATAGAAAATTGAAAAGGAATCATCAAATCATATACTTTATTTAAATCCTTTTCACATAAAAACCCTAGATCCATCTCCATATTGAAATCCGAAAATGAACATAATCATAAAACATACCTGAATCCATGATAATTAGATTGTTAGCCTGAAAGGATCACGATCTTCCAATTTGATTTGTGAACTTCACTTCAATCTTGATTTCTATGGATGGGGATGTAGAAATCTTGAACACACTCAAATGAGGACCATAACCCATATATTCATAAGATAATGACCATTCATTATCTTTCATTTGTTTTAAATCGGCCCCTCAACAATTTAAAACAAATTTTCGGTCTCTATACTTTAATTCCACGAAATTCAATACCCATTAGTCAAAATTCATCTTTAGTGAATCACTTTATTGACTAATTTACTTTAGATAATAGCACACACATTTCAATATGTTACCTGTGGCCCCAAATTGTTAAAATATTCCAACACTTTTGGCATATCTTTTGTTTAAGATTTGTTTAGAAGGAAAATATATGAATTTGTTAAATTAAATTTATCTTTTCCTCGTATAAGACTTCTAACAAATTTAGGATATCTTTTGGCATATCTTTCATGATAAGATTTGTCTTTTACAAATTTAGGATAGCTAAAGATTAATCTTTTATGATAAGGTTGTTATCGTAATTATTGTAGAATTTTAGGTAAGGAGTAATTCTTATCTTTTGATAATTCATTTACCTATAATTAAGGTAATTACACAAAGTTGAAATTTGATCTTCGAATATATTTTTTTTCATCCGTGCACTTACAAGAGGCGGCTTTGCCGAATTCAATAAATCACATTGGACATGATGCTTCATTTATTCATTCAAAGTCGAGCTTTGAAAATAAAAATGCGTTTCCGAACCTGTAGCAAGAAGTTTTGTGAAAGTAAAAACAGCACGAACACAGCACATCCTACATGTGCCTGAACAAGAAACTGGTTATAAAGAAGTTCTGCCTGACTGCCTTCCGTCCAAATAAAATAGAATAGTGAAATTAAAATTCATTTTTTAATTGAACTAAGTTTTAAAATTCACACTTTATCTAGGTTTTAGAATTTACACTTTATCTAGGTTTTAGAACTTACACCTACTTTTGATTTACTTTAGTTGGCGAAGTAGAAAGAAACAAAAATTTGAAGTGAGAATGAAATTTTTTTATTGATCAATCAGTGTATATTTGCACCAGTATGGATTCATCTGTTCTATATATCTATGTAAATAACTATGAGACCACTAAACTAATAAGAATACAAAACACATGTCTATGATTGGATATAAAATTAGACTAATCACATTTATCTGTAATAATTTTCTGCTCTACTTCATTGAGATATTTCTGAAAAGGCTACCTGATTTTATTGATCAAATGTCTGCTAAATAGCTGGAGCAAGAAAACCCAGGAAGACCACACAAATCTAAACCCCTTGAAAGATGCTTCACGTGCTATTCGAGATTCTTCTTTTGTCAGGGATAAACAAAAAACTATCCTGGTATCTCAAGTCCTATGGTTTTTCATCAACAATTTTATGGACATGAAGGTCATTTGGTACCATGAATTTGGAGGCCCCCAATATACTTTCAACTCAGCCAATGAGAAGCAATTTCAAAATGGTTAAACTGAATTCAGTATTCTAGATCCTCAAAACAAGTATATCATATGTGCAATGAGTGCAAATGATAGGAATGTTTTGTGCAAATTACCCTTCTCTTCCTGATATACATAAGCTGATCTGTAAATCCTCATTTCAAATCAAGAATTTAATACCATTTCATCCTGGAGTTTATTTCCTTGTACAAAGATTAAGAACGATTCTTCGTACGTGAATCTTGAATATTTATAATTTTGTCGATTTAGGTTTGCTTCTATTTAATTTCTACCCCTCTCTATATATGAGATGTATATACTATTACAATACTATTGAAGGGAAAAATGACTAGGTGAGAAAAATATATATAGTGGCTTGACAAATTTACTCTTCTGAAATGATATGAGAGCGATTCACATGTCTATTTGATGGAAGGAACTAATAGAATGAGACAGAACGGACCAACTCTAGAAGAAAATGTTGAAATGAGATTGTAAATGCCAAATTTGAAAGGATAAGGATGTTAGGTTTTAAAGATGTTGGCAATCTTTGGACAAAACTATTATTGAAAAGGAGTTTTTAAAAGTCAGTGTCAAGTGGTAAGTTGTATAGGTAAGTTAGAAGTCTTAGGGTTCGAGGATGTAACGAAGAGAAGAGCCGCCGCAATTCGCTAGCCTATCGGCCAGTTGACGCTTGAGTGGTAAAAACGAAAGTTGTGTCGCTCACGTGTCGCTTGGACATCACTCAAACGACACACTGTCGCTCGCTGTTGTGTGTATTATAAGAAAACCTAATTCGCATTTTTCAAGATTTTTCCCATACTACCCAAAGCCTCTACACTACATATAACCACGCCCATGTTCGTATATGGGTTGAACATTGAAAGAAACAAGTGATTACTTCCTATATATCATTCTATTAGTTCAACCTTCATTTTAATTTCTTCGTAGCATTGAAAAACAAGAACTTCAGATAAATCAAACACCAAAACACACACTTCCATAATATGTGTCAGAGTTTTGAAGATCAAGGAAGGTGACCGAAGTTCCGGTTGTCGGAGAACAAGGAGTTCTCATTGATCCACAAGAGATATACAAACGCAAAAGGCTGGGAGTTGGTGCAGGAGCACACAATTCAGGAGGATTTTAATGATTACATTCATGAGTCAGAAAGTACTAGGTTTGTTGAGTCTGATAGTAGTACTATAAGTTAATTTGTTTATAGTGGATTTTTACTGTTCTGAGCACGAGATTTTTACTCAATTATGGGTTTTCCCTGTCAACAATTTTCAAGTGTTATTTATTTTTCTGTAATTTATTAACTAAGGTAATTCAACAAATGATAGTTATGCATGTGAATTCATCTGAATTAATTAATAATTGTGACTTGTTGCATTTATTAATTGGTAAATTTAAATTCCACATAAACACCTATTCACCCCCTCAAGGTGTTAGTTGGGTTGAACTTCATTATTATAGGGATGATTTATGCAATGAGTGTAAATGATAGGTATTATTGTGATAATTACCTATATTTCATGCTATGAACCAACCCGATATCAAGAACGTTTTAATATCACTTGTTGAGAAACATGCCAAATAATCAAAGGCGAAAATATGAACAATATGAAATTTAATGGATCACACAACAATCAAGTAAATTGTGGAAGAGGAGAATTTATCATACCAAGAAACAAACAATTGGCAAAATTTTGATCATCTCAATCTAATCTAAATAATTCTCTCTTGTTTCTAATGTATACAACAATGATCTAATTGTTATAATCTCTCTTGAATCTTGCATTTTCCTCCCTTATTAAGTGCATATATCTTGTGGAGTATTTATAGAAATCAAATCTCAAAGTTGTGGAGTCCAAGATGAAGATGAAGTCCCAAAATTCGGACAAAATGAGAAAACTGCAGAAAAACACGCTATTGGATGCCTCAGCGCTGGACCAAGCGCTGCGGCGCTAGGCTCCCTGCCATGTTCAGGGGCACCGGCGCCGCCAGGTTTTCTAATTTTTATTTATTTTTCTTTTTTTTTTCCGCTCCAAAGTATTTTACTTCATCTCCAAATCTTTAATTCAATCAAACTCCCGAAACACCATTAATTTTGATTACTAATCAAACTGGTCTTCTAAACCAAAATTAAACAAGCTTTCTTCATGCAGCAAACTTTTAAATCACATATAATTTTTGTCACAAAACCTAACAAACTCTATCCTGACACAAATTCCATAACAAAGAATTAAATCTCCACTCTTCAAGTCATCTTCCAACTTATCCACCATGTCCTAATTGGACACCCCATGCCCCTTCCGGGCATACTCAATAAATGTGAACTAATTCAAGCCCTGCATGCTAGTAAAACTACATCGCGTGCCATCCTTGCTTGAATCATCCTGTTCACTTTAATCTCCAGTTGAGTTAATAAACGTGCTTGAACCACCACAAGCAACCTCAACTCCACTTAAGTTGTTAAACCTTCTTCAATCACCATGAGCAACATGATCAACAAGATCACAACTAGTTCCACCTAAGCTACTAGAAGATTTTCCAATATTATTGTCCAAATCACCACGAAAAACATAAAGAGTACTCAAAGAGATCAGATTTATGTTTGTAACTTTGTAACTGGAACATGTCAAACCTAGCCAAGTGTTCTAACCGTCCTATTCCACTTCTTGATTTTAACGTTACCAATCCCAGCTATTCCACAAGGCTCATTGCTTTTCGTCATCACGGAACCCCTTGTAACTGTTTCATATGAAGAAAACCAATCCTGGTTTGAACACTTATGAAAAGTGCAAGTTGAATCAAGAATCCAATCCTCGTTATGTTTGGAGTCATCTTCAGTAATCGCCAACAAATCTCTATCACCGTTCTCTTCTGCAAGATTATCATTACCGAAATTTTCTGATTGTTCATCCTGATATGTAATAGCAAACCTCTTCCGCCACTCATAACAATCCTTCTTCATGTGCCCCTTGTTGTTGCAATACCAACATAATATACTGCTATTGTTATCATTGACTTTGCCCCTTCCATGACTACCCATCTTTCTCTCACAAACAACAAGACCCTTTCCATGAGCCGCATTTTCTCCTTAGAATAAAGCGCATCATATAACTCGTCAATTATAAGAGTATCCCGACTATAGAGAATGATATCTCTAAAAATCATATATGAAGGTGGCAACGCGCATAATAATATTAGCCCTAAATCTTCTTCATCATATTTAACTTCCATCGTTTCCAAATCAGCGACGATTTTCTTGAACACTGATGACCTTCGAAAGATCCATCTTCCATTAAACGATGAGAATATAAGCACTACTTCAAGTGTAACTTACTTGTCAAGCTTTTTGTCATACAAAGATGCTCTAACTTCAATCACAATGCATCGTACTTTTCTCCTTTACCATGTCCTAAAGAACTTCATTAGAAAGATGAAGATATATCTAAGATAGGACTTTTCGATCCTTTCGTTGTTTCTCCTCCGCGGTCATTGTTGCAGACATTCTATCAATCCTCAACAGAGCATCATTAAGATCCTATTGAGTAAGAACCGTTTGTATCTTGATTTGCCACAATGAAAATCTATTATTGCGTTCCAAAAGCGAAATTTCAAATTTCAAAATTGTCATCCCTAAACAATTGACCTTGTTCCAACCTTGCTTTCATAGTTAATTTGGACCTCCCAAGAAACCACCAAAAACTCCTTAGCTCTAATACCACTTGATATGAACCAACTCGATATCAAGAACGTTGTGATATAACTTGTTGAGAAACATGCGAAATAAATAAAAGCAAAAACTATGAATAATATGAAATTTAATGGATCATACAACAATCAAGTATATTGTTGAAGAGGAGAATTTATCATACCAAAGAATAAATAATTGTCTTACAAGATTTTAATCCTCTCAATCTAACGTGAACAATTCTCTCTTGTTTCTAATGTATACAACAATAATCTAATTGTTATAATCTTTCTTGAGTCTTGCCTTTTCCTATTAAGTGTCTATACCTTTTGGAGTATTTGTAGAAGCCAAATCTCAAAGTTGTGGAGTCCAAAATGAAGAAGAAGTCCTAAAATCCTGATATAACGCTAACGGATGCAACAACGCCTACCGAGCACCTCGGCTCGGGACTAGGCCCGGCTCTGCGGCGTCGGGTTCTCTACCCCATTCAGGACAGAGAACAAGGCAGATGCTGATTTTTATTTTTTTCTTTCTTTTCCGCTTCAAAGTATTTTACTTCATCTCCAACTCCTTAATTTGATCAAACTCCCAAAACACTATGAAATTGTTTCTTAATCAAGCCGGACTTCTAAACCAAGATTAAAAAACCTTCCTTCATGCAACAAACTTTTAAATCACATAGAGTTTTTGTCACAAAACCTAAAATTCCACATTAGTTTCTCTTCGTATTTTCAATGTTATGTAGATCCTCTACATTAATGTTTTACATATAAATATAAACTAACAAGGTTAATAAAAATAAAATGTCTAATTAACCAATATTACAAATATAGCTCAACATTGAGGCCATGCAAATTAGGTGCAATGCAAGTCGAACTAACTAACACATTTTTACATTATATTATCATTTCAACATTTTCTTGTGGATTTGGTCATTTCTATCTCATTCTATTAATTCATTCCATCAAGTAGACGTGTGGATTGTACTACTCGCATAATTTGAGAATAGGAATTTTGTCAAGCCAATGGATATGTTTTTGATGCCTGACCCATTTTCCCTACAACTTATTGTTATTATATAACTATCATATACATGTTGGAAAATAATGATCTTGAATGAAAATCTTTATGATATTGAATGAAAATTTTTATGAAAATTGTTGAATGGAAAAACAGTTTCATGTCCATCAATTTCATCAGTTTCACCTCTTCAATTCCGTAACTCCTCATTCAATGCATTAAAAAGCTGGCTCCTCCTCTGTGTATAAATAGAAGAGCTCTCAGTTGGAAGGAACACAACAAACACAACAAGTGATTCAAACGACAAACACAACCAAAGAAAAAAAAACAGTTTTCTCCTTTTCCATTTCCGGCAGTCTGATTTTTTTTCCCTTCCTTTGTGAAAATTCTTTGAGAGATAGACACAACAAGTTTGTAGGTCGGTAACGAAGTGCAGCGTGATCGACAACCGATTGTATCCTGGAAATCGAATACCGATCAAAACCTCGTGAACTCCGGTGAGGCGGCGAATTCGATTTAAAGAAACCGTGTAAACACGGGCTTTCGGTTTGATTGATATACTTTGATTCACTAGTATTTTCTTCAACAAGCTTAAATCGAATTCGATTTCGGGAATTCGAGAATCAGTTTTCTTTTCCAGTTTGTTTACTGTCTGTTGGTTTATTGTCGGGTTTAGTTTTTTTCTTCAGTTTGTTTATTGCTTATATAATTTGGCTGATAATCTATCTATTTAATTGTTAGCAGCAAGTTTATTAGATTGAGTCAGTAAGGAATAAAAAAATTGAGTTACAGAAAGTTCATTCATTGCCTGCGTATTTTGGTTTGTTTTTTGTGGTTTTGCATGAAGTTTAAGTGGTTTTTGCATGATTATATGATTGGTAATGATTATATGATTTGGTAATGATTATGTGATTATTTTATATCATTTGGTAATATATCATATCATTAGATAATGATTATTTAACTTTTTGACAATTATTAGTAATGATAGTCTCATCATTTGATTGTTTATGATTGCCTCATCATTAGAATATAATTGGTTATTATTTCTTTTAATTGATTTTAATCATTAGTTAATGATTCCTAATTCTGTTTAAATAATTGTTAAGTTGTTAAAAATTTGACTAAATAATTTGCTCATTTTCAATTTCGAAATTTTTTTCCCGAATTGATAACATAGATTTTGAATCTATCTCTAGTTTACAAACTCACTATTGTTCTAAACCTTTTGTTGTCGTTCTTTAAGGTTAAATGACATCACATGGAAATGATGATGTGAACAACAATACTGTTGGTACCGGTGTACCAAATCTCACAATGACCATGTCAACCCTGTGGAGACCTCGATTGGCATTCCTCCCGTTGATGGGATAATTGGTGGCGAGATTTCTCATGTTGGAGTGAACCCCACTTTGCATACGGCTGCGGCCTCGACAATCCAATTTGGCACAATACCTTTGCCAGTACCTAGGGCTGCGGCCTGGTACCTTTGCCATCGTCTCCGGCTCAATTTTCGGTGAATCATGCAATTCGACCAGATAAGTTTGCTGGCACTGATTTTAAGACATGGTAGAATAAGATGATTTTTTATCTTACAAATTTGAGCCTTTCACGTTTCCTCACCGAGGATGCCTCTGTCGTGGCTAAAAACGACACTGATATGCATAGGCGTGCGGCTTGGGATGCATGGAAAAGTGCTGATTTTTTGTATCGCAACTATGTCTTGGATGGCCTCCAAAATTCTCTGTATCACGTGTATGTGGTAAAGAAGTCTGCTAAGGAGCTTTGGGAGTCCTTAGAAAAGAAGTACAAGTCTGAGGATGTTGGGTCTAAGAGATTCTTGGCCAGTCGGTGCATGGACTTCGAAATGGTTGATTCATGTTCAGTGGTGAACCAAGTGCAGGAATATCAAGTGCTCTTGCAAGAAATGCATGTTGAGGGTCTGACTATGTCAAAATCTCTACAGGTGGCTACTGCTATTCACAAGCTACCTCCTCAGTGGAAGGCTTTCAAAAGCTATTTGCAGCATAAGAGGAAAGAGATGTCTTTCAAGGATTTAATTATCAAGCTGCGCATTCAGGAGGATAGCAAAAAAGCTGAACATAAGTCAAGGGAATTTTTACTATGAGAAGGCTAATGTATTGGAACACGGCCAAAGTTTTGGTACTAAGAAAGGTCAATCCTTTAAAGCCAAACAGGGTAATGGAAATTGGAAAGACAAAAAGCAGACCACGAAAGGGTCTCAGTTGAAGCCTACCGGTGGGGTAGGAAAGAAGCCTAAGTTCCAATTCAATGGAAAGTGCTTCAATTGTGAAAAAAGTTGGGCATTGGTCAGCAGACTGCCGTCAGCTTCGGAGGGATAACAAGCAGCGCCCTCAAGCTAATATGGTTGGGAATGAGAGAGATCATCTCTCAGATGACATGTCTGACCTAAACCTTACGCACTGATTAGTGAGGTTAACTTGGTGGGGTCTAACCCTAAGGAGTGGTGGCTAGACACTGGGGCCACTTGCCATGTCTGCTCCAACAGGAGCATGTTCACTACTTTTGCACCAGTTACAAATGGTGAAAAGTTATTTATGGGAAACTCTGCAACTTCTGAAGTGCTTGGTAAAGGCAAGGTGATCCTGAAGATGATCTCTGGCAGAGAGCTTACTCTGACTAGTATGCCGTATGTGCTAGAGATTCGCAAGAATCTGGTCTCTGGGTCTCTTCTAAGCAAGAATGGTTTCCACATGGTCTTTGAGGCGGATAAACTGCTGATTACCAAAATAGGAGTTTATGTTGGGAAAGGCTATATGACTGATGGCCTGTTCAAAATGAATGTAATTGCTGTAACCCCAACTGTTATGAATAATGAGAAAACTCTTTCTGTTTACTTGCTTGAGTCTCCTAATTTGTGGCATGATAGATTATATTACGTAAATTACAATGCATTACGTAGACTAAGCAAACTAAACTACCTACCTAGGTTTCAAATTGATTCAAAACATAAATGTAAAACTTGCGTTGAGGCTAAGCTTACCAGGTCTTCATTTCATAGCATTGAAAGAAGTACCAAGCCATTGGGACTAGTCCACAGTGATGTGTGTGACTTGAGATTTGTCCAAACAAGAGGCGGCAATAAGTACTTTATTACTTTTGTCGATGATAGCATGATATAGTATGATATATTGTTATGTGTACTTGCTTAAAAGTAAAGATGAAACTATCGATAAATTCATTCTTTATAAGAATGAAGTTGAAAATCAAACTTGCTTAAATGTAGATATTAAATGCCAGCAAACACAAATGGTCAAAATTATAAATATTCACGTTTCATGTTTCACGAATAAAGAATCGTTATTAATTATGTACAATTCCAGCAATGCACTTTTTGTATTTGATGGATCGGGGAACATATCCAGTTCTTTCAAAGTGGGTGAAAAAGAATTTGTTGATAAACATGTTTCTCCTGGCAATCACACCACCCGAGGTTCAATAGGGAAGAGAATCAAAGTTTACTCATTAGTTCACTGTTTTCGCAGCGACATCATTCTAAGGATCTTATTTGATTGTGGTCTGGTGTTCGTAGCGCTGGTGAAAGCTCGAAGAAGCATGCATTTTTTTTAAACTGTAAGATCTTAACTTTTCTAAAAAATTTATGTGTTTTTGCCTACTCTTGATTTACTTTTGTTGGTGAAGTAGGAAGAAATGAAAATCTGAAGTGAGAATGAAATTTTTTATTGATCAATCTGAGTATATTCTCAATAGTTTGGATTCATATTATCTATATATCTATGGAAATAACTAACTAGATCACTAAACTAATAAGAATACAAAACAGATTGTCTACGATTGGATATAAGATTAGACTCTAATAATTTTCTGCTCTACTTCATTGAGACATTTCTGAAATAGCTACCAGATATTGTAGACCAAACGTCCACTATATGTCTGGAGCAAGAGAGCTCAGGAAGACAACAAAAATCTAAATCCTTGAAAGGTGCTTCAAGATTCTTCTTTTGTCACGATAAGCAAAAAACTACCCTTGGTACCTCTAGTCCTATCAATTTTATGGACATGAAGGTCCATCAGGTACCATGAACTTGGAGTCCCCCAACATACTTTCAACTTGGCCAATGAGAAGCAATTCCAAAATGGTTAAACTGAAACCCTGCTGAATTCAGTATTCCAGATCCTCAAAACAAGTATACCATATGTGCAATGAGTGCAAATAATAAGGGATGTTTTGTGCTGATTACCCTTCTTCTTTTCCCAATATATATAACCTGATTTGTAAATCATCATTCAAAATCATGAATTCAATCCCATTTGGTCCTCGAGTTTATATTATTTCTGCACATAGAAACTCGAAGTTTAGTTTATGTCTTTATACAAAGAATGAGAACAATTCTTTATTCATGAATCTTGAATATTTATAAGTTTGACGATTTAGGTTTGCTGCTACTTAATTTGTACCCCTCTCTGTATCTATGGTATATATACTATAACAACACAATTGAAGGGAAATGGATTAGGTGAGAAAAACATATAAAGTAGCTTGAAAAAATCACCCTTCTCAAACTATGTGAGTACAATCCATGTGTCTATTTGACTGAAGAAATTAATAGAATGAGACATAAAAAAAACCAACTCTGCAAGGAGATGTCAAAAAATAAAAAAAGTTGTAAATGTCAATTTTGAAATGATCGAGATAATTTATGCAATGAGTGCGAATGATATGAATGTTTTGTGCTAATTGCCTGTTTCCATGTTAGTCTCTCTCCATATTTTTGATGTTATGTAAATCTTTTACATTAATGTTTTACATATAAATATAAAGTAACAGAGTTAATAAAAATGAAAAATTTAATTAACCAATATTACAAAAATAATTCAACCTCGAGGCCATGCAAGTCACAAACACTTTTTTACATTATATTATCATTTAAAAAATTTCGTGTGGATTTGGTCCTTTCTATCTCATTCTAGTAATTTCTTCCATGAAATAAACGTGGATTGTACTTACATCATTTGAGAATGTAATTTTGTTAAGCCATTGGATATGTTTTTCCTGCCTAATCCATTTTCTCCTCAACTTATTGTTATAGTATAACTATCTTATATATATTGAAAATGGTAGAAATTAAATTCTAGCAAAGACAAGTGGTGAAAATTATAAATATTCATGTTTCGCGAATAAAGAATCGTGATTAATTATGTCCAATTCAAGCAATGCAATTTCTGTCTAGGAATATATCCAGTGTGTTGGGTTTTTTGATACCCAATAAATCCGGGCTATGATGTTAAATCGGTATTTTAGTTGGATAATATTTCATAGGCCTCGGCCGATGATTGAAATGATATGATGACACCACAATCGGACCAATCGAATCACGTAACCCACTTGGACCATTCGAAGTAGCCTAATTATATTAGTGTTGCTCATGGCCCGACCCGAACGTTTTGGATGGCTTTCAGGGTTAGCCCACTTATTCTATCTGTTATTGGGCCCTGTTTGTTTGACCTAAAAGCCTAAACCCTAAACATACCTTTAACCTATTTAATGTTAGTTGCTAATTACCATTAGTGTGAAGAAATTAAAAGAGCAGCCCCCTTTGTGCTTGAGAGAAAAAACGGTTTTGTCCTTGTGCTTCTTGGCTTTGTGCCTCTTCCATTGGAGAGACCCATTCTTTTTCTTTCATTGGCTAGTCTTTGTGACTATCCCCTTGGCTTTAATTTCTCACCATAGTCCTAAGTGGGCTGAACAATTGGAGCAACCAAGTTCGGGTTTGGAAGGTGTTGTTGTTTGGGATCGATTGGTTTGTGTTGTGGTGTCGATTGGTTGATTTACTGAGCCTGGAAATTGGATTGAATCAAAGGGAATAATCTACAAATGGTATCAGAGCCTGTTAGTTGGATCAAAAGCTAAAGAAACCGAGAGGAAAAGAGAGAACTCGAGAGTCCTCTCAAAACCGGACCTGCAAGTCCAAATTCCGGCCAAACCAGCCACTGCCCGGAAAAACTGAGCCCATAATCGAGCTCTGCAGGTGGTGGAGCTGCTGGTCGACGGCGGGAAGGTCGACCAAATCGCGAGGCGCGATTTCTTCAAGAAAACCGGCGTCCCTTTCCTTCAATTCCGGCCAAAATATTCACCTGACGGGAAAACCGAGGCTGGATCTGTGACCAGCAGGGGAAGGCGCCTCAGGTGGTGGTTCGGGTCCTCTCCGGCGGCGGTCGGCGGCGGGTGGTTTTCCGGCGGCGGCGCTCCGGCGGTTTTCCGGCCAGAATTTTTTGTGCAGTCTACTTATTTCTTATTCCTGAACGTACTGATAGCGTTGTTTCAGTGTTTTAGGTTTTACAGGAAATATTGGACGATTCTGCCCTTCGGTGATCGATACGGAATCAGGACTGCAACAGTACAACACTTTACTGAATTACTTTAGGCCATAAATTGCGGCCTAAAGCAGTAAATTCGCAACTCTCGATAATTACGGACTCAGACAAGTCCGCTCTGGTAAATTGGCTGATCCTCTCGTTAATTTTCAGCACTAGCGCGTCATCGTGTGGGGTGACATTAGGATTGGGGTTACCGTGAAGGGGTAACCATTGCTTGTGCTAGAAATTAGGAATTAATTGTTCTTCGTTGCTCGTGATTGAAATTTGATCTTTTGATTCATTGCGGCATATTATCGTTTGTGATATATCGTGTGTGAAACTGTTTTGTTGATATCTCTTTGGTTGCATTGATAAGTTCCTAGAATACCTAGGATTGCTTTGTGTGTCTTAATTGTGATTTTGTGTTTCCTGTTTTGAAAATGACAACGCACAAATTTGATTTGGGAATTTTTAATGGAAAATGTGATTTTTCTATTTGGCAACAAAAAATGAGAGGTATTTTGGTTCAACAAAAGGTTTCAAAGGCCATTGATGGCACTTTTCCCGCTGATTTTTCAAAAGAACAAAAAGAAGAGGCTGATGAGCTTGCTTACACCTCTGTTATTTTACACTTGGCTGATGCAGTCTTGAGAAAAGTTGGTAAACTGGAAACCACTAAAGAACTTTGGAAAAAGTTGGAAGATCTGTATTTGCTTAAATCTACTCCAAACAAGCTCTACTTGCTTGAGCGTTTTTTCAGTTTTAAAATGGATCCTTCAAAGGACCTGGATGACAATTTGGATGTGTTTAACAAACTTGTTCAAGATATTGTTAATTGTGGTGAGTCGGTGTCTGAAACTTACAAAGCTATTATTTTGCTGAATGCTATACCTGATACTTATCGTGAAGTCAAAAATGCTATTAAGTACGGTAGAGACACTTTGACACCCGAAATTTTCGTTGACTCCCTTAGAAGTAAGGATATGGAGATTAAGGCTGAAAGAGAAGATAAGAAAAGTGGTGAGCTTCTTATGATGAGGAGTAGAATGAAATTTAAGCAAATGAATCTAGGTAGAGCTCAAAACTGTAGTGATTCGAGTAGTGACTCGAGTGATGATGGTGGTAAGAAAAAGAACAAGAGTTGGGACAAGTCTAGTAGTAGACGGTGTTACAGATGTGGTAAGTCTGGACACTTTATTAGGGATTGTCCCAAGAAGAAGGGTAAGGAGAGAGGTGATGCGAATTTGCTTATAGGGTCGAGTGATGACCCTAGTGAGGTTTACTGAGTGTAACCTTAGTTACTGCTTTTGCATCTGTGTGTAATCCTTTTCTGCATGTGTGTGATTACTTGATTCTGTTGCGTGGTTATATGTTACATTTTTCAATATGTTTGATATGTGCATTGACATGTTTTAAGTGATCTTATTACTGTGTGTAATTGTTTGCATGAATTGTGGATTTTTTGTGATGCATTTGCAGTGTGTTGTGTGTCTTTCTGTAAGGGGAGTATAGATGCCTAGGGGTACATTGGTTGTACCGTGGGATGTTGAGTGTGACATTTGGATCACGAGTGGAGATGTGATCAAATGTCTGGAATTCTTTATCTGGAAGAGACCCTGATCAGGTGGAGTGTGAGTGAGACACTTCTATCATTTCTGTTAGGTGGAGACCCATTATCCACGTAGGTTGGAGAAGTGATGTGTTGATAGAGGAGTATCCCGAGAACTTAGGATCTATAGAGGCTTACCGTTAGACATGTTTGTTTGTTTGTTTGTTTGAGTGATTAGTCTAGTGAGCAGGTGGGCGATGAGGTGAGATATGTGTTCTCGAGGTGAGTGAGCAACACGAAATGGGATAGGATAAGTGTGGTGAGATCTTTGTGAGGTCATTTATGCATGTGTTGTGTACGTGTTGGCCTGTTGATTAATTTGGTGTTAATGTGTTGTTCTGTGTGAACGAGTGTGATTAGATCTCTGTGTTATCCTGTGTGATATCTCCGTCGCATGTTTTATTTGCTCTTGATTGATTGCTGTGCTTATCTGTTTCTACTTGGGTGTTCTTGACCTTAGCCCTGGTGAGTATATGGAACAGGTATGGTATGTGTTTCAGGTGGAGACACGAGGTAAGGTCTGTGATGCCAATTTTATTGGTTACCTTGATTGTGCAAGTGTAAACTGTGTGTTTTGTCTACTTGCAGATTTATTGGGATCAAGGTGGAGATTTGTTGGGTTTTTTGATACCCAATAAATCCGGGCTATGATGTTAAATCGGTATTTTAGTTGGATAATATTTCATAGGCCTCGGCCGATGATTGAAATGATATGATGACACCACAATCGGACCAATCGAATCACGTAACCCACTTGGACCATTCGAAGTAGCCTAATTGTATTAGTGTTGCTCATGGCCCGACCCGAACGTTTTGGATGGCTTTCAGGGTTAGCCCACTTATTCTATCTGTTATTGGGCCCTGTTTGTTTGACCTAAAAGCCTAAACCCTAAACATACCTTTAACCTATTTAATGTTAGTTGCTAATTACCATTAGTGTGAAGAAATTAAAAGAGCAGCCCCCTTTGTGCTTGAGAGAAAAAACGGTTTTGTCCTTGTGCTTCTTGGCTTTGTGCCTCTTCCATTGGAGAGACCCATTCTTTTTCTTTCATTGGCTAGTCTTTGTGACTATCCCCTTGGCTTTAATTTCTCACCATAGTCCTAAGTGGGCTAAACAATTGGAGCAACCAAGTTCGGGTTTGGAAGGTGTTGTTGTTTGGGATCGATTGGTTTGTGTTGTGGTGTCGATTGGTTGATTTACTGAGCCTGGAAATTGGATTGAATCAAAGGGAATAATCTACACAGTGTTTTCAGTGTGCGTGCAAAAGAATTTGTCGATAAACCCTTTTCTCCCTGCAATCACCACCCAAGGTTTACTCAATTATTTAATGTTTTAACAGAAACATCATTCAAAGGATCTTATTTGGTTAAAATATGGTGTTCGTAGAGCCATTGAAAGCTCGAAAATGCATGCATCTTCTTTACACTGTAAGAGTTTAACTTTTCTAAAAATTTCATTTGTGTTTTTGCCTACTTTTGATTTACTTTCGTTGAAATAGAAACAAATGAAAATTTGAATTGAGAATGAAATTTTTTTATGATCAATTAGTGTATATTTAACTAACAAGATCACTAAATTAATAAGAATAAAAAACAGATGTTTAAGGTTGGATATAAGATTAGACACATCACATTCATATTTAATAATTTGTTGCTCTACTTCATTGAGATATTTCTGAAAAGGCTGCCTGATTTTGTGGATCAAAATGCCCGTTAAATGTCTGGAGCAAGAACACTCAGGAAGACGACACAAATCTAAGTCATTGAAAGGTGCTTCACGCGTTATTCGAGGTTCCTTTTGGCATGGATAAGCAAAAAACTATCCTTGGTACCTTAAGTTCTACAGTTTTTCATCAATAATCTTATAGAGTACACGAAGGTCCATCAGGTACCATGAACTTGGAGGCCCCAAATATACTCAACTCGGCCAATGAGAAGCAATTTCAAAATGGTTCTTGGTACTCCCAACCGAAACCCTGCTGAATCTAGTATTCCAGATCCTCAAAACAAGTATACCAAATGTGCAATGAGTACAAATGATAGGGTGTTTTATGCTAATCACCCTTCTTCTTTTATTGATCTGTAAATCCTTATTTCAAATCATGAATTTAATACCATTTGGTTCTGGAGTTTATTTCTGCATGTAGAAACTTGAAGTTTAGTTTATTTCTTTATACAATGATTAAGAACGATTCTTTATTCTTGAATCTTGAATATTTATAATTTTGATGATTTAGGTTTGCTGCTATTTAATTTCTACCCTCTATATGTGAGATATATACACTATAACAATACAATTGAAGGGAAAATGAATTAGGTGAGAAACATATACACGGTGGCTTGACAAAATTACCCTTCTCAAATGATGTGAGATCAATCCGCTTGTCTATTTAATGGATGGAACTAATAGAATGAACGGAACAAAGTAACTTTGCAACAAAAAATATTGAAATGATATTGTAAATGCCAAGTTTGAAAAGTCTAATAGGTATGTTTTGTGATAATTACCCGTATTCCGTATTAGTGTATCATGTTAGGTAATTACCTCCTTTAGTCAAAATTGGTGGCTTAAAGGATAAGTGACAATTTCTTTCTTCTTGATTAAAACTTGAGAAGTCAAAGAAGGAGGAGAATTTAGGATTTAATTCTCTACATCACCTCCTTGCTTCTACATCCTTTAGCCTCTATAAATACATGTCTCTTCTCCTCTTTTATTTATTCCATCCAAGAGAGGAAAAAATCATAGCTTAGAGAAAAGAAAAAAGGTTCTAGGCTGTTGAAATTATTTTTTTCTCTGTAATACTTTGGGAGGATTGAATTTGTGAGTGAAAATTCTATATGATTGTATCAATTTTTCATATAGTGAAAAAGTTTTGACGGTCCATTTGTGCGTTATATTATTTATCTTTCTTTGTTTGCGAATATTCTCCTTAACAACAAAGATCTTGAAGGTAATAGAAAGAAAGAAAATTGACGTAAATTCCCCAACATATCCTTATTATACATATAATATAAACTAACTAAGTTAATAAAAATGAAAAGTCTAATTAACGAATATTACAAATATAATTCAACCGTGAGGCCAAGCAAATCATGTGCAACACACGTCCAACTCACTCACGCATTTTTACATTATATTATAGCAGATTTATTGGATTTCAGAAATAGTAAAACACATTAATTTGAAGTCCCAAAAACAATAATTATAGGCACATATGTGCACACGTGCAAATACATTAGTATTATATATCTAATTTTTTTTTAAAAGAGCCAATAAATTGGTCACTGTTACTGCTGCCTCATGTCATATGCTATGTCATCCATTTTTCTTTTTTCTTTTTTCTTCTTTCACTTGCTTCAAAAATGTGGTTGTTTAGTGTATGTGATGGATCCAAAGAAAACACGCTTTCTTTACATAAAATTCCTTATTGCTGCTCTACGTGAGTCCCATCCCCACCCAACTACGATCACACACCCATTAAACCCAAATTCTATCTCCAGACAGCTGCCATGGCGAAGAAATCAACTATCCCCGTCGCTGATCAAGTCACATGCCACCTCCAACTTAACCTGAAACATTTAATGTCAAGTGAGGATTTGAGGATTTTCTTGAATTATTTGCAAGATAATTGGGGCTTTTCCAATTATGGCTGTTTCTAAAGCTTTTCTGCCCGCTTTTGTCATTCTCGGTGTGAATAAAAATTGCAATTTACCAAATTCCCACCCTATCAATTTGAAATATTAAGAAAGCAAAAGAAAGTTGGGTTTGAGCTTTGTTTCATTGCATAGGATATGAAGAAAGGTGTAAAGATTATATCGTGTTATTTAGCTAATGTTCTCAAACAAGAAAATATGTCAACCAAGCAAATCCGACACAATTCATAAAAGAAAAATTCTTGGGACATTTTATTGAATGAGTTGAAGAATGAATAGAATTAATTAGCTATGTCTTTAGTCCTAAAAAATAAATCAACCAAGAAACATGGTGAAGAAATCCACCGAAGAAGAAATGATATAGACATTACTTTTAGATTCTATGAAAAAGAAGATGAACAAATCTTTTCTATCTTTATCTTCAACACAACGAAACCTGAAATTCTTGAAGACTTGATCTTCAACAATTCTTGGTACATCTCCTTGAGTTCTCCCAAGATGGAGGAACGAAGGGCTTCGTTTATGAGTTCCTAGGGTTCGGAATCCATGTGTATCAATTGGGGCCCCATTTTCTGTCACCAAAGTATCATGTATATAGGTTTAGGGTTGAAGAGTTGAAATCCCGTGCAAAAAGTTTGCAAATTGTCCTTAACTGAAACCATGTTAAAATCCATGAACTTTGGCATGTGCGAACTCCACCCAGCAAACTGGAAATATGTGCAGATCAGGGTGCTGTCCAGTATGATAGTGTGTGGAGGCGCAAGCCGGCCCCGTGCGCACGCTAACAAAATCTGCTCTCTCGGCCTGACTTCAAACACTTTTAACTTTTGAACTACAACTTTGATTCAAAAACTATATTGCCGAGTTGAACTCCAAATTCGATTACATTTCAATTAGTATATTTTATGCTAGGTGGAAGTCCATCCATCTTCTCATGATATTTTAAAATGTTAAATTTGTCCATTGTTTAACATTTGTTTTCGCATGATTTTTTTTAAACACCAAATTATACCTAAGAATACAAAAAAAAAAAAAAAATTAATAGAAAATCTTCTCAATTAAACTAACTTTTACAATAATTTAGGTACCTAAATAGGATTACAAAATACTTGTATCAACCTCGGCTGAATATTCCTGTGTTCTTCTGAGATAGATTATCCTAATCATAAGATTCTAACAAACTGTATAACAACACAAGAAACATGTAACAACTCGATGCATCCCACAAATCATACATTAATCTTCCAATATTGGAATATGAAAGTAAACAATGTTTCTTTTTCTAAACTATCAATCCAGAATCATTAAGTCCACTTTTAACTCGTGTCCCTTGTATAGCATACATTATAAGATTTACCCTTTTATTTCCCATCGTATCATACGAAAAAGTGATAGTTATTCAGATCTAAACAATTTCAGACAAATGAGTGAGTAACCACTAGAATCATATTGTAGATCTCCATTTGCATGTGCAAGACCAGTCAAGCTTTGCAGCACTTATTATTTTCTTGCTAGTGCATTATTAAACAAGTTTTTATTTATTTTTATTTTATAATTTGTCCTCTCTGTGTGATCTCTTTTTCCATCAAAGCCCCTAGTTTTCCATTTATTCGTAAGGCAGCCCCTTCCTAGGTAATTTTCAAGGTTAGCTTCGCACATTAGGGTAGACTAGTGCAATGACTTTTATTGGGATTAAGGGATAGGATCAACATAAGAGCTAGCGGTCAAATCTAGGTTTACACACACTTAAAACTTATTATCCAAAAGTGTTCAACAATGTTCTCAATTAGGTGATTTTAAATGTCTCTGTGTGTGTTGTGTGTAGGTGTTGAGATAAGTTGATCTTCAGCCCATCAATCAGATGAGCACATTTCTCAGCTCACAGTACTCATCTGCAGATCTGCCTATTGTCCTCTTCTTATCAGATTCTGTTGCACCTGATTTCTGTTACTAGTGGAATTCAGCCTCACTCCATGATTTAAGGAGATTGCTCCAGCTGTGAATTCTTGAACAACCCTTGAACGGCTTTTTATTCTCATTGCACTGTATATAAATTCCTTGGCCATTGCTGCCTTTATTAATATAAAACATTCACTGATTAATATTGCTGAGAATCATTATTATTGACTTGGTATCAGAGCATCAATGGCAAACGCCAATAATCCAGCACTCAACATTAATTCCAACTCTTCTACTACTACTGAATCAAGCACAATGATGCCTCCAGTGCAGGGAAGCCACCATTCCTCCCAAACCGGTGTCTATCTCACTCAAACCTTATCTGTCAAGCTTGACAAGAACAACTTCTTACTATGGCAAAATATGATCCTCCGTATTATAAGAGGACATAACCTGGAAGGGTATATTCTGGGGACAAAGAAGTGTCCTCCAGAATTCATCAGCACCCAGATCACTGGTGATGCAGGCGTAACAGTTGAAATGAAGAAAAATTCTGAATATGACCAATGGAGGTCAACGGACCAGCTGCTAATGGGCTGACTCTACTCATCTATGACCCCAGACATAGCCATGAGGGTAATGGGCTGCAGCAACTCCAGCAAGCTGTGGACTGCAGTAAAAGAGAGCTATGGAATCCAAAACAAATCCCGGATTACCTTTCTCACTGGAGAACTTCAGAAGTCAAGGAAGGGAACCTTGAGCATCGATCAATATCTCAACAAAGTTAAACTTCTGGCAGATAATCTTGAGATTGCTGGAAAAATCATCCCTCACTTAGATCTTGTAACTCAAGTCCTAGCTGGTTTGGATGAAGAATACACACCCATTGTGGTTCAAATCAATAGCAAAGATTTCATCTCTTGGGGAGAACTTCAATCAACACTTATGACCTTCGAAAGTAGGCTTGAACATCTCAATGCACTCAGGAATGAAATGGGAGACATCAACCTCAATCACACATCAATTAACTTCACTCAAAAACCAGGAGCAAACAGCAGTTATCAAAGAGTCTACAGGCCAAATAATGGAGGAAGATTCAGCAGAGGAGGAAGAAGAGGAAGGTATAGGGGTAATGGCTTCAACACCAGTGACAGAACTATCTGCCAAGTCTGTGGAAAGATTGGACACAAGGCGAATGTGTGCCATTTCAGATATGATGAACGCTATACGGGAAAACCACCATACCAAGGAAACAACCACAGCTCATCACCATCACCCTTCGTGGCATCTCCCAGCACCGTAAGTGAACCTGCTTGGTTCGCAGACACAGGAGCAAGTCATCATGTTACTGCACAGATTGAAAATCTGAATTCAGTAAATGAATATTCTGGTAAGGAAAAAAATTGCAGTTGGTAATGGAAACAGATTGCACATATCACATATTGGCGGTAATCAGTTGATTACCTTAACTGGCAAACCACTTGTGCTGAAAAAACTACTTCATGTGCCTGAAATTAAAAAGAATCTCATAAGTATTTCTCAACTGACAACTGATAATTATGTCTATGTTGAATTTCACTCGAATTGTTGTTTTGTTAAGGACAAGCAAACGAGGCAAGTAATGCTTCAAGGGAGGCTTAAAGAAGGGCTATTTCAACTGGAACTTCCTCACCAAAACACTGAATCCCTATATCAAAAGTTCGCTTCCCAAAATAATTCCTGTAGTGCTGTTCTTTCTGTTAGTTCCTGTCAAGAGTCCAGTTCAAATGAATCTAGTCAAAATTCACAAGTTAATGTATGGCATAGAAGACTTGGACATCCGTCCAGTCAAATAGTATCTCAGGTACTTAAAATTTGTAACAAAGAGGTAAAAATCAATGAAACTATGCCTTTCTGCAATGCCTGTCAATTCGGAAAGGCTCATCGCTTACCATTCACTTTATCCTCTTCACATGCTAAACTTCCTTTAGAACTAATCCACACCGATGTTTGGGGACAAGCTCCCATCCATTCAACATCTGGTTTTAACTATTACATTGCATTCCTAGATAACTTCAGTCGTTACACCTGGATATATCCTATGAAACAAAAATCTGAAGCTCTCAACATCTTTACTCAATTCAAAAAGTTAGTTGAAAACAAATTTGAAAGAAAGATAAAAATTCTGCAATCAGATTGGGGAGGAGAGTATAGGAGCTTTGCAAACCTTGTTAAAGAAAGTGGAATCGATTTCAGACATTCTTGCCCACACACTTTAGTTCAAAATGGAAGAGTTGAAAGGAAACACAGACATATAACCGAAACAGGGCTGACCCTCTTAGCTCAGGCCAAAATGCCTCTAAAGTACTGGTGGGAGTCTTTCCAAACAGCAACTTACCTCATAAATAGAATGCCTACTCCCATTCTTCAAATGCAATCCCCTTTTCAGGTCTTACACAACAAAGAAGTAGACTACAAAGCACTCAAAACCTTCCGGTGTGCTTGCTATCCCTACTTGAGATCTTATCAAGCACATAAACTAAGTTTTCACTCAACCAAATGTGTCTTTATTGGGTATAGTGAGTCTCATAAAGGCTACCAATGTCTGAGCTCAACTGGAAGAATTTACACCTCAAGGCATGTAGTTTTCAATGAGATTGAATTCCCTTTTGAATCCTTATTCAATACACAACGAAAGTCAAATCCTGATTCACCTACCTCAGTAGTGTCTTGCTTTCACTTTCCTCATCAACTTAGCAATTCAGTTCACTCAGTCTCACCTCCTAATCTTGCTGATATAACTCATCTTGATGCAACCCAAGATATGCATTACCTGCATCCAAGCTCAAGTAGTGAAGAGCAAATCAGTGATGTTAACAATTGTTGTGAAGAGACTGAAGCTGAACTGCACCAAAACCATGAAATAATTGAACCAGGTAACAATATCATTGATCACACTGATAACCAACAGTCAGTTCCTAATGAGTTGAGGCAAAGGCACAAGCAAAAGACAGTTGATCAACCACATCATCCCATGGTTACTAGAGGAAAAGCTGGGGTGTTCAAACCAAAGGTATATAATGGCCAGTCCACTGAATATGAGCTCAAACAAACAGAACCTAAAAACGTTACTGAAGCACTGATGAATGAAGACTGGAGGACTGTTATGGAAGAAGAATTCAAAGCATTGGTAACAAATAAAACCTGGAAACTAGTACCTCCATCGCCATCATATAACATAGTTGGAAACAGATGGGTTTTCAGAGTAAAACATAACTCAGATGGTTCAGTTCAAAGGTTCAAAGCAAGGTTGGTGGCTAAGGGATTTCATTAGACCCCTGGGATTGATTTCTACGAAACTTTCAGTCCAGTGATCAAGCCATCTACACTAAGAATCATCCTCACTATTGCAATCTCCAAAGGGTGGAACATCAGACAAGTTGACATCAACAATGCCTTTCTAAATGGAGAACTTGAAGAGACTGTGTACATGAACCAACCTGAAGGCTTCATAGACAGCTCAAAACCATCTTATGTTTACAAACTAGAGAAAGCACTCTATGGACTAAAGCAAGCACCCAAAGCCGGCATGACATGCTGAAAACTACACTGATGAACTGGAAGTTTCAACAATCAAAAGCCGATACATCTCTGTTCTATTTCAAAAATGAAAATCAGATTATTTTTGCCCTCATTTATGTTGATGACATAGTGATAACAGGGAATGACAAAGGGCTGCTGCAATGGTTCATAGATGAATTGAATCAAAAGTTCGCACTCAAAGACATGGGACAGCTTCATCACTTCCTGGGAATAGAAGTCTGTTGGCATGAGTCAGGGATTCATCTTACACAAACAAGGTATATTGTTGAGCTGCTAAAGAAATTTGAGCTTTAAAATATAAAGCCCTGTCCAACACCAATCACCACAGGTAAAACCATGTCAAAAACGGATGGAGAAGTGTTAAGAGATCCCTCAATTTACAGAAGTGCAGTAGAGGGGTTGCAGTACCTAACACATACAAGGCTAGATATCACATTTCCGCCAACAAACTGAGCCAATTTTTGCAGTCACCAACATCAACACACTGGCAGGCAGTTAAAAGGGTGCTAAGATACCTAAAGGGAACCATCAATCAAGGGCTGTGGATACAAAGGAATGACAGCCTGACCTTAAATGGATATACAGATGCAGACTGGGCTTCCTGTCCAGATGACAGAAGATCCACAACTGGATATTACATCTATTTGGGAAATAACCTGATAGCATGGTCATCCAAGAAGCAACATGTGGTTGCTCGATCAAGCACGGAAGCTGAATATAGAGCCTGGCAGCTGGGGCAGCAGAAATTTCGTGGACTCAGTCACTCTTCAAAGAGCTTGGGCTACCACAAACTTCAACTCCAATTCTGTGGAGTGACAATATGGGTGCTGGAGCACTAGCAGCAAATCCCGTGTATCATGCTCGAACAAAACATATCGAGCTGGACATTCACTTTGTTAGGGACAAAGTGCTTGAAAAGAAATTAGAAGTGAAATACATCTCTTCTTCAGATCAAGTTGCAGACCTACTGACCAAATGCTTATCTCACTCCAGATTCAATTGTTTGAAAGACAAGCTTGGAGTTAGAATGGTACCATCCAGCTTGAAAGGGGGTGTTGAGATAAGTTGATCTTCAGCCCATCAATCAGATAAGCACATTTCTCAGCTCACAGTACTCATCTGCAGATCTGCCTATTGTCCTCTTCTTATCAGATTCTGTTGCACATGATTTCTGTTACTAGTGGAATTCAGCCTCACTCCATGATTTAAGGAGATTGCTCCAGCTGTGAATTCTTGAACAACCCTTGAACGGCTTTTTATTCTCATTGCACTGTATATAAATTCCTTGGCCATTGCTGCCTTTATTAATATAAAACATTCATTGATTAATATTGCTGAGAATCATTATTATTGACTGTAGGCATAGCAAGTCCACATTAGTCCCTCTCCATATTTACAATGTTATGTAAATCCTGTATATTAATGTTTACATGTAAACATAAACTAACAGAGTTAATAAACATATAAAGTCTAAACCAATATTACAAATATAATTCAACCGTGAGACCATGCAAATCACGTGCAAGCAACATACGTTCAACTCCCGACTCCGGTATACAAAGATTCCAAGGCAAAATCCCAGAAGCAATTGATTAAAAAACCTCTTCAACCCCATGGAAGGACTCCGGTTCTCAGATTTCGGAACTGAGGATTTTTGTGTTGAGGAAGATGATGTTGAGGGAATTGTGAGGGATGATTACTTAGACGGTGGTGGTAAGAGGCAGAAGAGTGGAGGAAAAGAAGAGGAAGGGGGAAAAGAAGTTTAAGTGGAGGAAGAGTAGAGGAATATCGAGGGGTTATGAGGTTGATCTTGAAGTTAAGGAGATGTGGGAAACGATTGCAGGAGGTGATTCTGAGGTTTGTGTCCTTCTTTTAAACTAATATCAATTTTTTTGATGCATTGTCTTTTATGAGTTTATTATCTGAAATTTCGGAAAACATTGCCGGATTATACGGACCTTGACTAGATTTTTCGATGGTTGAGATCCGCCATTTTTCTGTGAAATCTGTAATTTGCTGGTTGTTTTATGCTTGTCAATAACTCTTCCAGTAACTTAGTCTTGGGATGGTTTTTGTCAGTGCATTTTTATTAGATTTGGATATAGTCAATAAAGTTAAAATTTTGTAGGGTTTATGTTAATTTCGTATGCTTATCCATTTATTATGAACTTAAAAAGTGGCTTTTGGTTTTCGTAAGCAACAATTTGAAATCTTTTATGGGCTTATTAGAATATAATGCAAGTTCGGGATGGTGCGATTTTTTTTAAGTTGACGTGGGTTTTGGTGCATGCGAATATGTGTGGAACATATAGAAATGCAATTTTGTGAACTAAATAGCAAATTTACATGACAAGTGGTTCTCCTCAGTTTAAGTGTTACGGTGTTTACCTTGTTAGGTGGAAGTCCATTCATCTTCTTATGGTATTTTAAAACGTTAGCTTCTCCTGTTGTTTAACACTTGTTTTCGCATGAATTTCTTCAAACACCGACTTTTACCACCTTGAAGCTGTGATACCAATTGTCATGAAAGGGACCTTCAATACTTACCAATTGATATCAAACAATCAATTAAAACTCCGACCCACAACTTGTATTCACTTATGGTTGCTTTCTTCCTTTCTCACCTACAAATGGACAAGGTTATGGTGATGATTTGCAAGCCACAAAGGCAAAGAGAAACAACAGAGACAAAAGGCACAAAGAAGAAGAAGAATATGATGATGAAGATGATGATGATGATGGGAAGCAGCCACGTTTTTCTCTTCACAGCACAAAGCACACACGTTTCCAAGACTATGAAAATGGGTATATATAGGTTAGTTATATCATCAATTGGGCCAAGAGACAAGGTAATGGACCAAAACACAAGAAAGTCATCCTATAAATGAATTTGGGTCAAGACAACATTAACAAATTAAGTTGTTACTAGTAGCACACGTTGCTTTCGGGTCAATCATATAAATTGATTGTATTGATAATTATTTCACTCATCGGTCGAGACCTATAAAATATATTCTAAACTATTTAACATCATTGCCCGAGATTTATTGGGTATCAAAAACCCAACACAGGTCGCTAAATCAGTAAGAGTAAAAAAATAGATGTTTTAGGTTTGATATAAGATTAGACTGATGATATATTTCTTTAATAATTTTTTGCTCTACTTCAGTGAGATATTTATGAAAAGGCTTCCTGATTTTGTAGATCAAATGTCTGCTAAATGTTGGGAGCAAGAAAACTCGAGAAGGTCATAACATCTAAATCCTCGAAACATGCTTCGAAGTGTTATTTGAGATTCTTCTTTTGGCATGGTCAAGCAAGAATCTATCCTTTTGGCACCTCAAGTCCTATGTTTTTTCATCAACAATTTTATGGACACAAAGGTTCATCAGATACAATGATCTTAGACACCCCCAGTAAACTTTCAATTTGGCTAATGAGAAGCAATTTGGAAATGGTTCTTTGTGCTCTCATTCGGAAACCTGCTGAATTCTATATTCCAGATCCTCAAAACAAGTACACCATATGTGCAATGAGTGCAAATCATAGGAATGTTTTGTGCTAATTACCCTTCTTTTTTTGTGATATATATGACCTGATTTGTGAATCCTCCTTTCAAATCATGAAGTTAATACCATATGGTCCTCAAGTTTACATTATTTCTGCATGTAAAAACTTGAAGTTCAGTTTATTTCTTTATACAACGATCTATGAATCCTCCTTTCAAATCTTAATATTTAATACCAGTGGGTTGACAAAATTACCCTTTTCAAATGATGTGAGTACAATTCAAGTGTTTATTTGATGGAAGTAATTAATAGAATGAAACGAAAAGGACCAACTCCATGAGAAAATGTTGAAATGAGGTTGTAAATGTCAAGTTTGAAATGATAGAGACGATTTATACAATGAGTGCAAATGACACCAATATTTTGTGCTAATTACCCCTATTCCATGTTAGTCTTTCTCCATATTTTCGATGTTATGTAAATCTTGTACATTAACTTTTTATACAGTATATAAGCTAACGGAGTTAATAAAATGTGTAATTAACCAATATTGCAATTATAATTCAACCGCAAGGCCACGCAAATCACGGTAAATGCACTTTCAACTCAATAACATATTTTTATATTATATTATCAGCATATTTATTCGATTTCAGAAATAATATAAAAAAAGTAACTTAACATCCCTAAAACAATCATTACAGGCGACATAGGTGCACGTACATTAGCATTATATATCTAATCTAACTTACATTAAAAGAGCCAATAAATTGGTCACTGTTACTGCTGCCTAATCCATTTTTCCTGTTTTTCTTTTCCTTGCTTGATGTGAGAATTTGGGCCTCCAATCAACACCAAAATCGAGCTCAGATTAAACTTTCAATCAACCACCACAATGACAACCAAATTCCTCCAAACCGACACCAACCCATCCACCGGTTGCTCCAGCCTTCTACAGCCCACAAAGGACTCGGTGTGAAGAGTATAGCAGCCCCAAGAGATAGCCACAAAGGCTAGAGAAGAGAGCAATCACAAAGCAAGACTCGAGACCACAAAGCCACGACCTCTCCCTCTCTCCCAACGGCTCCTACATTCTTCCACACTTCACACACTAGAAACCGAGTAGGATATATACCAAAGAGTGGGCTTTTAGGTTAAACAAGTAGAGGCCTAATAAGTTCAACAAACGAGTGGGCTATCAACTAAAAGTCGTCCAAGGTAATGGGCCAGCCATGAGCAACACTAAACAAATTAGTCTATTTCAAATGGCCCACTTAGGGTGTCGGGATGGTACGTTCATTGTGGTGTCGACATTCCACTTCAATCATCGGCCGAGGCCTATGAAGACTAGTCCAATAAAACGGTTTAACATCATAGCCCGAATTTATTGGGTATCAAAAAACCCAACAAATCTCCACCTTGATCCCAATAAATCTGCAAGCAAACAAAACACACAGTTTATACTTGCACAATCAAGGTAACCAATAAAATTGGTATCACAGACCTTACCTCGTGTCTCCACCTGAAACACATACCATACATGTTCCATATACTCACCAGGGCTAAGGTCGAGAACACCCAAGTAGAAACAGATAAGCACATCAATCAATCAAGAACAAATAAACATGCGATGGAGATATCATATAGGATAACACAGATCTTTTCAACACATGTTCATACAGAACAATAGATTAACACCAAGTCAATCAACAAGCCAACACATAAGCAACAAATGCATAAATGACCTCACAAAGAAGATCTCACCACACGTACCCTATTCCATTTCGTGTCACTCACTCCTCGAGAACACATATCTCATCTCATCGCCCACCATGCTCACTAGACTAATCATTCAAAAACAAACAAAACATGTCTAACGGTAAGTCTCTATAGATCCTAAGTTCTCGGGATAATCCTCTATCATCACATCACTTCTCCAACCTAAATGGATAATGGGTCTCCACCTAACATAAGTGATAAAAGTGTCTCACTCACACTCCACCTGATCAGGGTCTCTTACAGATAAATGATTCTAGACATTTGATCACATCTCCACTCGTGATCCAAATATCACACTCCACATCCCACAGTACAAACCACAATGTACCCCTAGGTATCTATACTCCACCTTACCAAAAGACACACAACACACTGCAAATGCATCACAAACCCACTATGACAAATCAATACATTTTCGACGACCACGAAGGTTGGGGCTCAATTAAAATTGACCCACGCACCACAAGGTTACTCCAATCACCAACGCTCAAAAATCCACAAAGGATAAATCCCACAAAGTGAAGGGTAAATGTGGTACTCATAAAGAGAATAGAAGAAAGAGTTGGTTATTTCACAACACTCATAAAAGAGGCTCACACAGAGAACGAAGAAAAACCCCTACAGGCTGCCTCACATAATCTCACAAACCACACAGGCTCACAAAAATGAAGGAGAAAAAATGGCCTGCCCTTCTTACTTCTCACTACCACACTCTCTTACACCACTCATAGAGCAAACAGAGTATGCCATAAATCTCAACCCACTATGCATGCTGACAATTACACCAAGTAATAAGATCACTTCAATTCATGTCAATGCACATATCAAACATATTGAAAATGCACATATAATCACGCAACTGAATTAAGCAATCACACACATGCAGAAAGGATAACACACGGATGCACATGCAATAACAAGGTTACACACAGTAAACTTCACACAGGTCATCACTCGACCCAAAAAATAGAATTCGTCTCACCACTCTCATCATCTTTCTTTTTATCATCCATATGATAGTCTATTTCAACCATGTCCAAAATAATGCAGTTAAAACACATATTATTTTTCGCATATGCCTTAAACCACATTTGCCAAATAAAGTCACATTTTCATTAAAACATGCACAACTCGTAATGTGTCGTCATTTTACCCAAAAGATGCACAAAACACAAAATGCAACCAACAACGACCACAAGCAAAGTATCGACACAATTCACACAGAATAGTCAAATAAACTTTTCTAAGATCACGTGCAATACTAATGATGAAAAATAAATTGGTAACAAATTCACAAAGAATTTAAGGCAAATAATTAACAAGTAATTCCTAAGTCTAGCAACAAACAATGGTTACCTCTTCACGGTAACCTCAAACCTAATGTCACCTCACACGATGACTTTTAATGCAAAAAATAAATTATCCTACACAATAAATTTAACTGCAATAAAAAAAGGCAAAGAACACGATACCGAGCGTACCACGTCTGAAAGTCCGTAAATATCGAGAGCTGCGAATTCACCATTTTTAGGACCGTCTCCATTCGTCCTAAAGTCTTCCGACAACCACGGAAACACAAAACGACGCACGACACCTGAACGTCGAAACACAAACTCGTCCAACTTTCACCGTAGTGCTTGAAACTAAAATCCGAAAACACCGTAAGGTCCGTCTCGACATCCTCGACAAACTGCCCGAAGAAGTCGACCCCGAAATCAGCTCCATGCGCCCCTACGCGCCTCCGTCGGAGCTGCGCGTGGCGCTCACGCGCCGTCGCCGGCCACCACGCACCACACCCCTAGCAGCTCCTTCACCTACTGAGTCTCCCAGTGGTGTCCGCTTTTCCAAATTCCTTCTGGTTTGGCCGGAAATCGCATTTGCAGGTCTGATTTTCGCACAAAATCTGGACAGTTTCTCCTGCTTCGGTTCAGCTCGTTTCTGGACAATTTTCTGGTCGATTTCTGGAGCCCAATCCACCATAACCTTACTCTGATACCATTTGTGAGAATTTGGGCCTCCAATCAACACCAAAATCGAGCTCAGATTAAACTTTCAATCAACCACCACAATGACAACCAAATTCTTCCAAACCGACACCAACCCATCCACCGGTTGCTCCAGCCTTCTACAGCCCACAAAGGACTCGGTGTGAAGAGTATAGCAGCCCCAAGAGATAGCCACAAAGGCTAGAGAAGAGAGCAAGGACAAAGCAAGACTCGAGAGCACAAAGCCACGACCTCTCCCTCTCTCCCAACGGCTCCTACATTCTTCCACACTTCACACACTAGAAACCGGGTAGGATATATACCAAAGAGTGGGCTTTTAGGTTAAACAAGTAGAGGCCTAATAAGTTCAACAAACGAGTGGGCTATCAACTAAAAGTCGTCCAAGGTAATGGGCCAGCCATGAGCAACACTAAACAAATTAGGCTACTTCAAATGGCTCACTTAGGGTGTCGGGATGGTACGTTCATTGTGGTGTCGACATTCCACTTCAATCATCGGCCGATGCCTATGAAGACTAATCCAACAAAACGGTTTAACATCATAGCCCGGATTTATTGGGTATCAAAAAATCCAACACTTCAAAAACGACATCATTTAGTGTATGTTATGGATCCATACAGAACAAACCCAAAGCTTACTTTACCCAAAATTCCTTATTGCTGCTCTACATGAATCCCTTCCCCACCCAACCATGATCACACACCCATTAAACCCAAATTCTATCTCCAGACAGCTGGCCATCACCGAGAAATCAACTCTCCCAATTGTCGATTAACTCACACCCAACCTCCGACTTAGCCTGCAACATTTAATGTTAAGTGATGATTTGAGGATTTTCTTAAATTATTTGCAAGAGAATTGGGGTCTTTCCATTTATGGTTGTTTCTATAGCTTTTTCTGGCTGGTTTTATCAATATCAGTATGAATCAAAATTGCAATTTACCAAATTCCTACCCTTTCAATTTGAAATATTAAGAAGGCAAAAGAAAGTTGGGTTGTAGTTTTGTTTTATTGTATAGGATAAGAAGAAAGGTTTAGAAATTATGTAATGTGATTTAACTATCGTTCTCAAACATGAAAATATGTCAACCAAGCAATCTATTACAACAATTGAAGAAAAATTCAATAAATGAATTGAAGCATGAATAGAATTAACTAGCTATATAGTGTAGTCCTAAAAATTAAATCAGCCAAGAAACATGGTGAACAAATCAAGAGAACAGAAATTGATATAGACATTATATTAATTTTATTCATTGAAAAAGAAGATGATTGAATCTTTTCAATCTTTATCTTCAACTCAAAGAAACCTGAAAACGTTAAGGTATTGATCTTTAAGAATTTCTTGGGACCTCTCCTTGATTTCTCCCAAGATGGATGAGTGAAGGGCTTTGTTTATGTGTTTATAGGGTTTGGAATCAATGTGTATCAGTTGGGGTCCAATTTTGTGTCACCAAAGTCTCATATATATAGGTCTAGGGTACAAGAGTTGAAATCCCATGGAAAAGGTTTCCAAATTTCCCTTGACCAAAACCATGTCGAAATCCATGACATTTGGCATGTGCGAACGCCACTCAGTGCGTGCATGCACTGGAAATATGTGCATATTACATATAGGATGATAGTGTATGGAAACGCCATCTGGCACGTATGTACGCAAGCAAAATCTGCTCGCGTGATGTGACTTCGAACACTTAAAACTTTTGATCTGAAACTCTGATCTGCTGTCTATTTTTTTATGTTAGTTTGAAGTCCATGCATCTTCTCATGGTATTTTAAAACATTAGCTTCTTTTGTTGTTTAATACATGTTTTCGCATGAATTTTTTCAAACACCGAATTTTACCTAAATAGACAATAACAAAATAAATCTATAGAAAATATCCTCAATAGAACAATACTTTAGATACCTAAATAGGAGCACAAAATACTCGTATCAAATGCCTCTAAATTTAAACATTTACTAGTCCTGAGCAAAACAATTATACTTAAGACAAATTTTCCTAAACACTTGTTAACTAGGCAGAATATTCCAATGTTCTTATGAGATAGAATAGCCAAATCATAGCTTCTATCGAACTGTAAACAACACAAGAAACGTGTAATACTTCAATGCATCAATCAAATCAGACATTAACTTTCTTGAGTGACTTTCTGCTCCGTATCACCAAATTGTACACCAGATTGGAATACAAAAGTAAACAATGCTTGGCCTACTAACCTATCAACCCAGAATCATTAAGTCCACTTTTAAATCGCGTTACATGTATAGCATACGTTAAAAACGTTTACCCTTTATTTCCTATCGTATCTTACATAAAAGTGAAGGTCATTCAGATCTAAGCAATTTCATAAACAAGAAGTGACTAGCCACTAGAATCATATTTCAGATCTCCATTTGCATGTGCAAGACAAGACAAGCTTTGCAGCAGTTATTAATTTCTTGCTACTGCATTGTTACACATGTTGTTTTCTTTCTTTTTATTTTTATAAATTTTCCACTCAGTGCGATCTCTTTTTCTATCAAAGGAGGTATTTTTCCTTCTATTCCTAAAGCCTGCCCTTCCTTGGTAATTTCCATAGTTAGCTTCGCACATTAGGGTAGTGTAGTGCGATTACTTTTATTTGGATTAAGGTTTAGGATCAAAGTACGAGCTAGCGGTCAAATCAAGATTTACACACCAAACTTATTCTCAGAAAATGTTCAACAATGTTATCAACTAGGGTTATTTTAAATGTCTGTGTGTGTTGTGTGTAGGCATAGCTATCCCATAGGGTAATTAGTATAAAAACATTCTACTTGTGTGCACTTATTGTGTAAATCATTCTATCGTTTTAAACATGGCATTTACAACCTCATTTTAACATTTTCTTGCAAAGTTAGTTCTTTTTGTCTCATTCCATTAATTCCTTGTGTCAAATAGACAAGTGGATTATACACGCATCTTTTGAGAACATTAATTTTGTCAAGGCATTTGATAATTTTTCCTCCCTAATCCTTTTGTATGACACGGCACATGTGCTTAATATAAGATGAGCACCGATGCTCATTAGATCTTGAAGTTTCAGGAATAAAGAATCATTATTAATATGTACAATTCCAGCAATGCAATTGTTGTCTTTCATGGATTAGGGAATATATCCAGTTCTTCAAATGTGGGTGTAAAAGAATTCGTTGACTGAACCTTTTCTCCCTGCAATCACCACAGGAGATTCAACACCGAAGAGAATCAAAGTTTACTCAGTACTTCACTATTTTCCCAGCAACATCATTCTAAGGATCTTATTTGCTTATGGTCTAGTGTTCGTAGCGCTGGTGAAAGCTCGAAGAAGCATGCATATTCTTTGAACTGTAAGAGCATAACTATTCAAAAAATTTCATTAGTGTTTTTGCCTACTTTTGATTTACTTTTGTTGGAGAAGTAGAAACAAATGAAAATTTGAAGTGAGAATGGATTTTTTTTCTTTATTGATCAATCCATATATTTTTACAATTCTTTGGATTCATCTATTTTATATATCTATGGAAATTATGCACGATGAACAAAACAGATGTTTAAGGTTAGATATATGTTAGACTAATCACATTTTATCTTTAATAATTTTCTGTTCTATTTCTTTGAGATATTTCTTAAAATGCTACCTGATTGTGTAGATCAAATGTCCGCTTAATGTCTGGAGAAAGAAAAATCAGGAAGACCAGAAAAATGTAAATCCTCGAAATGTGTTGTACGTGTTATTCGAGAATCTTTTTTGGGCATGGATAAGCAAGAATCTATCCTTGGAACCTCAAGTCCTATGGTTTTTCATTAACAATTTCATAAACATGATGGTCCATCAGGTACCATGCACTTGGAGGCCCCCAATAAACTTTCAACCCAGCCAGTGAGAAGCAATTTGAAAACCTTGTTGAATTCAGTATTCCAGATCCTCAAAACAAGTACACAGATATATGTAGAAATTATAAGTTTAGTTTACTTCTTTATACCATTCGATCCTGGATTTTAAATCATTTCTACATGTAGAAACTATAAGTTTAGTTTACTTCTTTATGCAAAGATTAAGAACGATTCTTTACTAATGAATCTTGAATATTTATAATTTTGACTATTTAGTTTTGCTGCTATTAATTAATTTCTACCCCTCTCTTACTATATATATGATATATGTACTATTACAATACAGTTGAAAAGAAACTGGACTAGGTGAGAATAACATATGTAGTGGCTTGACAACATTACCCTTTCAAATGATGTGAGTGTGTAAACCACTTGTTTATTTGATGGAAAGAATTAATAAAATGAGACGGAGAGGACCAACTCCACAAGAAAATGTTGAAATGAGGTTGTAAATGCCATGTTTGAAACGATGGGAATGATTTACGTAATGAGTGCACACGAGACAAATGTTTTGTGCTAATTACACTATGGAATAACTATGCCTATACACAACACACACAAAAACATTTCAAACTTGGCATTTACAACCTAATTTCAACCTTTTCTTGTGGAGTTAGTCCTTTTCATCTCATTCTGTTAATTCCTTCCATCCAATAGACAAGTGGATTGTACTCGCATCTTTAGAGAACCGTAATTTTGTCAAGCCATTGAATATTTTTTTCTTGCCTAATCCATTTTCCCTTCAATGGATTTATATGACATGTTTAGGAATAAAGAATCGTGATTAATTACGTACAATTCCTGAAATGCAATTGTTGTCATTGATGGATTGGGGAACACATCCAGTTCTTTCAATGTGGGTGCAAAAGAACTCGTGGATAAACCCTTTCCTTGCAATCACCACCCGAGGTTCAACAGGGAAGAAATCAGAGTTTAATAATAATTCACTGTTTTCACAGCAACATCATTCTAAGGATCTTGTTTGGTTATGGTCTGGTGTTCGTAGTGCAGGTGAAAGCTCCAAGAAGCATGCATCTTCTTTAAACTGTAAGATCTTAACTTTTCTAAAAATTTCATTTGGTTTTTTTCCTACATTTAATTTACTTTTGTTGGAGAAGTAGAAACAAATGAAAAATTGAAGTGAGAATAAGATTTTTTTATTGATCAATCAGTGTATTTTTACCAGACTTTGGATTCATCTATTCTAATATCTATGGAAATAATTACTAAGGTCACTAAACTAATAAGAATATGTTGAAGGTTGGATATAAGATTTAGACTAATCACATTTATCTTTAACAATTTTCTGCTCTACTTCATTGAGGTAATTCTAAGGCAACCTGATTTTGTAGAAAAAAATGTCCGCTGTCTTGAGAAAGAAAACTATAGAAGACCACAAAAATCTAAATCCTCGAAAGGTGCTCCATGTGTTATTCAAGATTGGATAAGCAAAAATCTATCATTGGTACCACAAGTACTATTGTTACACCTCATCCCTTTCACAGTCAAAGTCAATGTCAAATTAGAATTAAATTGAATAAAAGATTTCTTGCGGGGTCTAATTGGTAATTACAAAAATTTGAAGGACTAGAGATAATATATGTAGAAAACTAGGAAGTTGGTTTACCTTATTATTAAATGAAAGGACTAAAAATGATTGGGTATGAAAATTGGGACTTGACTTTGCAATTTCCTTTATAATTATCCAATTCCTTTGACTTTATCTTGTCCATTATCTTTCCTTTGGGACTAAGGCAATGAGAGAGACCGAGAGATAAAGACAGAGACAAAAACCGGCAGAGAGGAGGGAAAAAAAAAAGAGGAAGGAAAGAAAAAAAAAGGGGGAAGAAGAGAGGAAAAAAAGGAAGAAATTAGTCTACCATCTCCAAATCCTTTATCAATTCTTGAAGGTAAGCCTAAATTTTATTTATTTCCTAATGACTTTAGATTTTAGGGTTTATAGAAAGTGTTCCTAAATTCGAAATTCAACAAGAATGAGAAGTTATTGATGTTTATTTGAAGTTTTGAATTGGGAGGTAACAAAGAAAATGTTTAATTGCATATTGTAGTTTAAGAAAGTAGCAACTTGGAAGTGGGTTTGTGAAATTATAACATATTTTTTTATTTCCTTTTTAATATATGATGTTAAATACTTAAATTAGGGATTTGAGGTTGGAATTTTCCTTTTTTTAGCAACTTTGGACAAAATCATATGCAAATGCTATTTTTAAAATTAGTTGCAGAAAGTGCTATTTCTGTCCATAGTTTGCAGGAATTTTCAGCATATTAAACATGTGACAGATTTCTAAATTTTGGAATTTTAGTGCTGTTTTTGTCAAAACTTGATTTTTCTCAAATTTTACAAGTTAAATGAAACTAAATGATAAACATAAAAGTTAAGTATTGAATTAAATTATATATGGAGGTTATACATGTGGTGAATAATGAATTTAATATATTTGGTAATTGGTAGGTAAATTGGTAAAGGGAAGTGAAATTGTTATCTTATTATTCTTATTAAGGTTGTGAATTAAGTTTTGACCGGAATAAATTTATTTATAAAATCAGGAGGTAGCGCAGAGATCGAGACAGCCTACCAACCAAACAACTAGTCCAGTAAATAGTTTGTGAGTGGAAAAAAACTTAAATATTTTTCCAAGTATTGCTAAGTAATTATATTAATATTCATTTTATGCAATTAAGTGAATTAATTGTACAATTATATGATTGACTTGGAAATATTCCTTCATTATAGTTTGTATGGATTTTAAAGATTGTGTATGGATTATTTGTGACTTGAAACGTGACACGTGATATTGAGATCAACCAGAAAAGTACCCGTGATTATATCCTTATTCTAGTTCACGGAGTAGCCTTGGCCGTGTTCTATACTACACTGAGGGGTATTGACCGTGGATGAAGGGGTCTGATGGTGTACCTATAGTTCACTGAGTGGCCTTGTGCGTGTTCTGGTATTGATTATAAGAGGTCTTTGAGACCCACTTTCGATCACGGATGGGCCTACGGGCCGTGACGAAAGTAATTAGCCCGAGGGGCGGATTATTGATTTCAGTCAGATGGTACATTTTTGGTTGATTACATGTGATGAGATGATATGATGATATGGATTTGAGTTGATGATTATATCATGATTATGAGATGACATTTTTCAGCGTTATGGGATATCTCACCTTTTTGTTATTATTATTATTATTATATATTGTTATGTTGTGGATTGTTGAAGTATATAAGCTTGAGGTTGCTAAAATGTGTAAATGGAAAGGGATAATTATTTTTGAACTTCTCCACTCACTGAGTTATCAACTCATATTTTTTCCACTATTTCCTTATCAGGTGGCAGTTGAGTTTTTGGGCATCTTGTGGAGTTGAGCCTTGATTTGGAGTCAGAACCACCGACGACTAGTATGACTCATTTTCTAGAGCATGTAGTCAGTGTTTTGGGACACATGTTCATTTTTGGGATATCATTGCACATCATCTGTAGATAGTAGATGGGCTCACTATGTATTTTGTATCCATATGTATAGTTGATGCATTTTCATAGTAAAAGTTTGAGAATTCGGCTTATCTCTGTACCGTGATATATAATCATGGGTTAGCATTATTATGATGTTATGATTGGGTTTGCATAAAATTGTTTACAGATTGGTTAGTCCAAAATACAGGGGAGATAATGCCGAAATTTCTATTAAAATGATTTATAAGGTTCATATTGTAGTAGCCTTGATGGTGGGTCCCACTTTTAGTTGGTATCTATCATCGGCGCACGTCACACTCTGGGTCCATTAGCTTTATCTGGGGTAGGGTGTGTCAAGTTGGTATCGGAGCATGGTTTCGAGTCATTAGGCTTGCATTGTGTATACATTTTGATGTTTAGCATATCATGCATAATTGTAGGAGTCATGCCTCGTGGTGGTAAAACTCGAAGGCTCCAAGATGTGCTACCCCAGACTTACATTGCTCCTGATCGAGATGACTTTAGACAACATGAAAGAGTGGATGAGTCTGTACATATGCCCTCTGAACATTTGGGACAAGAAAATGTAGCCGGGAATGACCCTATGGCCGTTGAAAGATTTGCTACTGCTGTGGGGGTAGCTATGCGAAATACAGACAAGAATTTCAGTATCGAGAGAGCTACAAAATTGAGAGCTAAAGTTTTCACAGGCACATCTGATCCTTCAGTTGCCCAGACGTGGATGATTAAAATAGAGAGAGTATTTGATGTCATGGGATGCCCAGATGATCGAAAACTAAGCCTCGCTACTTTCTTGTTAGAAGAAGGGGCATACGATTGGTGGCAGTAAGTGCAAAGTACATACCGAGATCCTTCTGTTATTACTTGGGCAGATTTCAGGCGTATCTTTTATGATGCCTATTACCCTCGTTCATATAAAGATGCAAAACAGGAGGAATTTCTGAAGTTAGTACAAGGGCAAATGACTGTTGCAGAATATCAAGTGAAATTCCATGAACTCTCAAAGTATGCTCAAGTTTTGACTAGCAATGAAATTGACAAATGCAGACGATTTGAAAATGGGCTAAGAGAAGAAATTAGATCGGCAGTGACAGCTACAGGGTGGAATGAGTTTGGCAAATTGGTTGAATCAGCCTTAAGAGTAGAGAAGAGCATTTCTGAAAGGCCAATTGGTGGAGAACATACACAATTCAGAAGGAGCGGTAGTCAGACATTGGCGGGTACTTCTAGCTATAGACTACCACAGAGGGACAGCAGAGGATTTCACCCTGGTGTGTCCAGAGCGAGTCATTTCAAATCCAGATCGCAGGGAAGTCAAGGTTCCAGATTTAGTCACAGTGTTGTACAACCACCAATGACTAACCGTCCTCAGCCTCAAGGTTCTCAAAGAATATTTACTGCCAGACAGGGTGAAAGTTCTAGCAGCTCTAGAGTTCCTTATTGCCAGTTGTGTGGAAGACCTCACCAGGGTGAGTGTTTAAAGTTCAAGGGGGTTGGCGTCTGTTATAATTGTGGCCAAGGTGGACACATTAAGAGAAATTGTCCAATGTTAGTACATGATGGTGGCATGTCACATAGAGCATTTCCCCAACAGAGTGTTGGAGGTACGAGACCGAGGCAAGGCCAATGAGATGCTTTAGCAGGTAGAGCAGGTGCTAGCAGTGGGATCCAGTCTAATATTGCCGGGGGTAGCGGTACCCAATCAAGAGGTCAGGTTGGAAGACCGAAGAAGCAGGGAAAGGTTTTTGCTATGACACATCAAGCAGCAGAAGAGTCACCGGATGTCATTATGGGTATGTTATCTATTTTTGATAAAACTGCTCGTATTTTAATTGATCCTGGAGCTACACATTCTTTTATTTCATTTGCACTTACTGTACATGCGAATCAAAAGCCAGAACCTTTAGGCAGTTGTTTGGTAGTGAGTACGCCGGTAGGTGAATCACTATTAGCAGACAGTATATACCGAGACTGTGGGATAAAGGTTAATGAGCAGGAAATGAAGGCAAACTTGATACCTCTTGGCATCTATGATTTTGATGTTATTTTGGGTATGGACTTTCTAGCTGCAAATCGAGCTTCAGTTGATTGTTTTCGAAAGGAGGTCGTGTTTAAACCATCAGGACAGCCTGAAGTTGTATTCACTGGACATCGCAAAATTTTACCATCGTGTGTGATATCTGCTATTGATGCTAGAAGATTACTTAATAAAGGTTGTGTTGCGTATTTGGCTCATGTAATTGACACGGAAGCTAGCAAAATAAAACTTGAGGACATCCCAGTGGTCAAAGACTTTCTTGATGTATTTCCAGAAGAATTGCCAGGTTTACCACCAGGTAGGGATATGGAGTTTACTATTGATCTGATTCCAGGGACTTTACCTCTTTCACGAGCACCATATATGATGGCTCCGACAGAATTAAAAGAGTTAAAAGTTCAATTACAAGACTTGGTAGACAAGGGTTTTATCAGATCTAGTGTATCTCCGTGGGGAGCACCAGTTTTGTTTGTGAAGAAGAAAGATGGCACCATGCGATTATGTATAGATTACAGACAGTTGAATAAGGTGACAATTCGAAATAAATATCCCTTGCCACGTATTGATGATTTGTTTGATCAGCTTCGCGAGGCTACAATATTTTCAAAGATTGATTTGCGTTCTGGTTATCATCAACTTAAGATCAGGGATAGTGATGTACCGAAAACTGCTTTCAGAACAAGGTATGGCCATTATGAGTTTCTGGTGATGCCGTTTGGGTTGACCAATGCTCCAGCAGCATTTATGGATCTAATGAACCGGGTGTTTCATCCATACTTAGACAGATTTGTGATTGTATTCATTGATGATATATTAGTGTATTCTCGAGATCGTGATGAGCACATAGAGCATCTCAAAATCATTTTACAGACTTTGCGAGACAAACAGTTATATGCTAAATTCAGTAAATGTGAATTTTGGCTCGATAAAGTGGTATTTTTGGGACATGTTATATCAGCAGAGGGAATCTATGTTGAACCACAGAAGACTGAAGCAGTGGTGAAATGGGAAAGGCCTAACAATGTGACAGAAATACGAAGTTTTCTAGGCTTAGCAGGGTATTATCGCCGTTTTGTAGAAGGATTTTCTAAAATTGCCCTTCCTTTGACCACTTTGACCAGGAAGAATGCTAAATTTATTTGGAATGAAGATTGTGAAAAGAGTTTTCTAGAACTAAAGAATCGACTAGTTTCAGCTCCAATTCTTACTCTCCCTTCTCCAGGTGAAGAATTTGTGATATATAGTGATGCTTCACGTCAAGGCCTTGGTTGTGTTCTAATGCAGAATGGGAAGGTTATAGCATATGCTTCTAGACAGTTGAAGAAACATGAATTAAATTATCCTACCCATGATTTGGAATTAGCTGCAGTTGTTCTAGCTTTGAAGATTTGGAGACATTACTTATATGGCGAGAGATGTCAGATATATACAGATCATAAAAGCCTAAAGTATATTTTTTATCAAAAAGAGCTGAACATGAGGCAAAGAAGATGGTTAGAATTGATAAAAGATTATGACTGTAAAATCGATTATCATCCAGGGAAGGCCAATGTAGTTGCTGATGCTCTCAGTAGGAAGACATCTAGTTCTATGGCACAGACCAATGCAATATGTTCTTCTTTGTTTGGTGAATTCAGAATTTCACATGTTCAGTTATCAGTTACCAGGTTAGGAGCATTGTTTGCTAATTTTCAAGTGAGGCCTACTTTGGTTGACACAGTTAGAAAAGCTCAGACTCAAGATCCAGTGTTAAACAAATTGAAGGAAGAAGTTAAAAATGGTAAGCATACTGATTATACCATTAGAGATGATGGAGTGTTAATGATAGGAAACAGGGTATGTGTTCCAGATGATTTGAAATTGAAGAGGGAGATTCTAGAGGAGACACATAGTTCAGCTTATGCAATGCATCCAGGTAGTACTAAAATGTATCGTATGCTAAAAGAACACTACTGGTGGCATGGAATGAAGAGAGAAATAGCTGAGTTTGTATCCAGGTGTCTCATTTGCCAACAGGTTAAACCAGATCGTCAGAAAACAGCTGGATTGTTGCAGTCATTGCCTATTCCTGAGTGGAAATGGGAGCACATTACCATGGATTTCTTGTTTGGACTTCCACGTACTCAGGGTGGTCATGATGGTATATGGGTCATTGTGGATAGGTTGACGAAGACTGCCAGATTTTTGTCTATTAAAGTCACTTATTCACTTGATAAATTGGCAAAAATGTATGTTGATGATGTAGTCTGTTTATATGGAGCACCGGTATCTATTGTTTCAGATAGAGATTCTCGCTTCACTTCTAAATTTTGGCCTAGTCTACAGAAAGCTATGGGTACTAAACTTCATTTCAGTACAGCCTTTCATCCGCAAACAGATGGTCAATCAGAAAGAACTATACAGACTTTGGAAGACATGTTACGAGCTTGTGTTCTACAATTTAAAGGAAATTGGGATACTCATCTTTCTTTAATGGAGTTTGCTTATAATAACAATTATCATTCGAGTATAGGAATGGCTCCTTTTGAAGCACTCTATGGTAGGAAATGCAGGACTCCAGTTTGCTGGGATGAAATTGGGGAAAGAAAATTGTTGGGTCCTGAGTATGTTCAGATAACTACTGAGAAAGTAAACATCATTAAGGAAAAGCTAAAGACAGCTCAAGATAGACAGAAGAGTTATGCGGACAAACGTAGGAGAAACCTGGAATTTGAAGTTGGAGATAGAGTTTTTCTGCGATTATCGCCGTGGAAAGGTGTTATCAGATTTGGTAAACGGGGTAAATTGAGTCCGAGGTATATTGGGCCGTATGAGATTATTGAACGCATTGGTCCAGTTGCTTATAGATTGGCTTTACCAACAGAGTTGTCCAGAATTCATAATGTGTTTCATGTTTCTATGCTTCGTAAGTATATTTCAGATCCGTCTCACATGTTGGACTCACAATTAGTAGAGTTGAAAGAAAATCTTACTTATGAAGAAGCACCGGTTCAGATATTGGACAGAAAGGAACAAGTTTTGCGCAGTAAGACTATTCCTTTAGTGAAGGTCTTGTGGCGGAATCATGCAATAGAAGAGGCGACATGGGAAAGTGAAGAGCAAATGCGTTCTCAGTATCCGAAGCTTTTTGGTATCTAGTCAGTTGAATTTCGAGGACGAAATTCTTTGAAGGGGGTAAGATTGTTACACCTCATCCCTTTCATAGTCAAAGTCAATGTCAAATTAGAATTAAATTGAATAAAAGATTTCTTGCGGGGTCTAATTGGTAATTACTAAAATTTGAAGGACTAGAGATAATATATGTAGAAAACTAGGAAGTTGGTTTACCTTATTATTAAATGAAAGGACTAAAAATGATTGGGTATGAAAATTGGGACTTGACTTTGCAATTTCCTTTATAATTATCCAATTCATTTGACTTTATCTTGTCCATTATCTTTCCTTTGGGACTAAGGCAATGAGAGAGACCGAGAGATAAAGACAGAGACAAAAACCGGCAGAGAGGAGGGAAAAAAAAAAAGAGGAAGGAAAGAAAAAAAAAGGGGGAAGAAGAGAGGAAAAAAAGGAAGAAATTAGTCTACCATCTCCAAATCTTTTATCAATTCTTGAAGGTAAGCCTAAATTTTATTTATTTCCTAATGACTTTAGATTTTAGGGTTTATAGAAAGTGTTCCTAAATTCGAAATTCAACAAGAATGAGAAGTTATTGATGTTTATTTGAAGTTTTGAATTGGGAGGTAACAAAGAAAATGTTTAATTGCATATTGTAGTTTAAGAAAGTAGCAACTTGGAAGTGGGTTTGTGAAATTATAACATATTTTTTGATTTCCTTTTTAATATATGATGTTAAATACTTAAATTAGGGATTTGGGGTTGGAATTTTCCTTTTTTTAGCAACTTTGGACAAAATCATATGCAAATGCTATTTTTAAAATTAGTTGCAGAAAGTGCTATTTCTGTCCATAGTTTGCAGGAATTTTCAGCATATTAAACATGTGACAGATTTCTAAATTTTGGAATTTTAGTGCTGTTTTTGTCAAAACTTGGTTTTTCTCAAATTTTACAAGTTAAATGAAACTAAATGATAAACATAAAAGTTAAGTATTGAATTGAATTAAATTATATATGGGGGTTATACATGTGGTGAATAATGAATTTAATATATTTGGTAATTGGTAGGTAAATTGGTAAAGGGAAGTGAAATTGTTATCTTATTATTCTTATTAAGGTTGTGAATTAAGTTTTGACCGGAATAAATTTATTATTCTATCAGGAGGTAGCGCAGAGATCGAGACAGCCTACCAACCAAACAAATCGTCCAGTAAATAGTTTGTGAGTGGAAAAAAACTTAAATATTTTTCCAAGTATTGCTAAGTAATTATATTAATATTCATTTTATGCAATTAAGTGAATTAATTGTACAATTATATGATTGACTTGGAAATATTCCTTCATTATAGTTTGTATGGATTTTAAAGATTGTGTATGGATTATTTGTGACTTGAAACGTGACACGTGATATTGAGATCAATCAGAAAAGTACCCGTGATTATATCCTTATTCTAGTTCACGGAGTAGCCTTGGCCGTGTTCTATACTACACTGAGGGGTATTGACCGTGGATGAAGGGGTCTGATGGTGTACCTATAGTTCACTGAGTGGCCTTGTGCGTGTTCTGGTATTGATTATAAGAGGTCTTTGAGACCCACTTTCGATCACGGATGGGCCTACGGGCCGTGACGAAAGTAATTAGCCCGAGGGGCGGATTATTGATTTCAGTCAGAGGGTACATTTTTGATTGATTACATGTGATGAGATGATATGATGATATGGATTTGAGTTGATGATTATATCATGATTATGAGATGACATTTTTCAGCGTTATGGGATATCTCACCTTTTTGTTATTATTATTATTATTATATATTGTTATGTTGTGGATTGTTGAAGTATATAAGCTTGAGGTTGCTAAAATGTGTAAATGGAAAGGGATAATTATTTTTGAACTTCTCCACTCACTGAGTTATCAACTCATATTTTTTCCACTATTTCCTTATCAGGTAGCAGTTGAGTTTTTGGGCATCTTGTGGAGTTGAGCCTTGATTTGGAGTCAGAACCACCGACGACTAGTATGACTCATTTTCTAGAGCATGTAGTCAGTGTTTTGGGACACATGTTCATTTTTGGGATGTCATTGCACATCATCTGTAGATAGTAGATGGGCTCACTATGTATTTTGTATCCATATGTATAGTTGATGCATTTTCATAGTAAAAGTTTGAGAATTCGGCTTATCTCTGTACCGTGATATATAATCATGGGTTAGCATTATTATGATGTTATGATTGGGTTTGCATAAAATTGTTTACAGATTGGTTAGTCCAAAATACAGGGGAGATAATGCCGAAATTTCTATTAAAACGATTTATAAGGTTCATATTGTAGTAGCCTTGATGGTGGGTCCCACTTTTAGTTGGTATCTATCATCGGCGCACGTCACACTCTGGGTCCATTAGCTTTATCTGGGGTAGGGCGTGTCAACTATGGTTTTTGATCAACAATTTTATAGACCGAAGGTTCATCAGCTACCATGAACTTGGAGAACCCCAATAAACTTTCAACTCATCCAATGAGAAGCAGTTCGAAATTGGTTCTCTGTACTCAACCAAAACCTGCTGAATTCAGAATTCCGAATCCTCAAAACAAGTACACCATGTGTGCAATGAGTGCAAATGATAAGAATGTTTTGTAATAATTACCTATTTTTCATATTAGTCTCTCTCCGTGTTTTTTATGTTACGTAAATCTTGTATATTAATGTTTTACATATAAATATAAACCAACGGTGTTAATAAAATTAAAAAGTCTAGTTAACCAATATTGAAAATATAATTCAAATGTGAGGCCATGCAAATCACGTGAAATGCACGTCTAACTCAATATCATATTTTTACATTACATTATCACCATATTTATTCGATTTCAGAAATAGCAAATATATATATATATATATATATATATATATATATATATAACAATAATTATTGGCAACATACATGCACGCAAATGAAAATCCTTGTTGTGCTTTACGTGAGTCTCTTCCCCACCCACTCACCCATGATCACACACCAATTAAATCGAGAAAATCTATCCAGGCAGCTGACCACCGATAAGAAATCAACTTGTTGAGTTGTGTGGAGCCTGAATATACTGGACATCCAGCTACAACTGGCGGTCGAGCTGGTGGGGGTTCGGGGGCGAAGCCGAGGCGAAAATTCACACAAGGGTATTTTGGGTATTTCCATTGTATTAGAGTTTTTTCTTATTCTGACTATATTTATGTTATTTTATGACATATGGCTTGTAAGCGAAATTAGTAGTCGCCCAACTACTGTATTGTGATTCCTCAAGAAATAAAAATTCCTCTACAAATTCGTGTGTTTATCTTTTACATTTATTGCCATCGTTTTCACAACACAACTCTCCCCGTTGCCAATCAACTCATGACCCACCTCCAACTTAGCCTGCAACATTTAATGTTAAGTGATGGTTTGAGGATTTTCTTAAATTATTTGCAAGAGAATTGAGACTTTTCCATTTATGGTTGTTTCTAAGGCTCCGTTCAATAGGGATTAAAATCCAATTAAAATTGAAAATATGGCCGTTATTGGGTCTCACTCATCTAATAAAAGTCAACAATAACGACTAGTTTTTCAATTTTAATCTGATTTTGATTTCTACCGAACGGGCCCTAAAGCTTTTTCTGGCCGATTTTGTCATTCTCAATATGAATCAAAATTGAAATTTACCAAATTCCTACCCTATTACTTTGAAATGTTAATAAGGCAAAGAGAAAGTTGGGTTGGAGTATAGGATAAGAAGAAAGGTTTAGAAATTATGTCATGTGATTTAACTATCATTCTCAAACATGAAAATATGTCAAAGCAAGCAAATCTACTAAAATTTATAAATAGAAAAATTCAAAAAATGAATTGAAGCATGAATAGAATTAAATAGCTATGTGATTTAGTCCTAAAAATTAAATCTGCCAAGAAACATGGCGAACAAATCAACAGAATAAGAAATTGATATAGACATTACATTTTTATTCTATGAAAAAGAAGATGAACGAATCTTTTCAATCTTTATCTTCAACTCAAAGAAACCTGAAAATCTAGAAGTCTCATATATAGGTCTAGGCTGCAAGAGTTGAAATCCCATGGAAGAAGTTTCCAAATTGTTCTTAACCAAAACCATGTTGAAATCCATGACCTTTGGCAAGCGTGCACGCCACCCAATGCGTGCACACACTGGAAACATGTGCAGATCAGGGTGCTGACCAGGATGATAGTTTTTGGAAATGCCAACCAACATGTGCACATGCTAGCAAAATCTGCTCGCCTGACCTGACTTCAAACACTTAACAACTTTTGATCCACAACTCTAATTCACAATCTATTTTTTCGAGTTGAATTCCAGGTTTTATTATATTTCCAATAGTATATTTTTATGCTAGGTGGAAGTCCGTGCATCTCTCGTGGTATTTATAAACGTTAGCGCATTTTGTTGTTTAACATTTGTTTTCACATGAATTTTTTTCAAACCCCGAATTTTACAAAAAAAAAAAAAAAAAAAAAAACATCTATAGAAAATATTCTAGAAGAATAACTTTAACAATAATTTAGGTACCTAAGCAAGAGCACAAAATACTCCTATCAAACATCCCCAAATTTAAACATTTTCTAGTCCTCGAGCAAAACAATTATAAGAAATAATTGAAGGATCACTCAGACAAATTTTCCTAAACACTTGTTAACTCAGCAGAATATTCCAATATTCTTCTGAGATAGATTAGCCAAATCATAGGATTCTTACAAACTGTAAAACAACACAAGAAACATGTAATAACTCAATACATCTAACCAATCATACTTTAACTTTCTTCAGTGTGTTTGTAATCCCTATCACCAAATTGCAAGACGAGCCAAGCTTTGCAGTAGTTATTATTTTCTTGCCACTACATTGTTACACTCATTGTTTCTTTCTTTTTATTTTTTTAATTTGTCATCTCTATGTGATCTCTTTCTCCATCAAAGCAGGTATTTTTTCCTTCTACTCCTAAGACAGCCCCTTCCTTGGTATTTTCAAGGTTAGCTTCGGACATTAGGGTAGAGTTGTGCAAGACTAGTGCAATGACTTTTATTGGGATTAAGGTTTAGGAACAAAGTATGAGCTAGCAGTCAAATCCAGGTTTACACACTGAACTTATTCGCAGAAGATGTTCAACAATGTTATCAACTAGGGTTATTTTGAATGTTTTTGTGTGTGTTGTGTGTAGGCATAGCTTTTCCATACGGTAATTAGCACAAAATATTCCTCACGTTTGCACTCATTGCGTAAATCATTCGTATCGTTTTAGACTTGGCACTTACAATCTCATTTCAATCTTTTCTTGCGGAGTTGGTCCTTTGTGTCTCATGCTGTTAGTTCCTTCCATCAAACAGACATGTGGATTGTACTTACATCACTCGAGAACGATAATTTTGTCAAGCCATTGGATATGTTTTTCTCGCCTAATCCATTTTCCCTTCAACTTTATTGTTATAGTATGAAAAGAGGTAGAAATTAAATGTCAGCAAACATATGTGGTCAAAATTATATATATTCAAGTTTCAGGAATAAAGAATCGTTATTAATTATTTACAATTCCAGCAGTGCAATTGTTGTCTTTGATGGATCGGGGAATATATCGGTTCTTTCAATGTGGGTGCAAAAGAATTCGTTGATAAACCCTTTTCTCCCTGCAATCACCGCCCGAGATTCAATAGGGATTAGAATCAGAGTTTACTCAATAGTTTACTTTTTTCATGGCAACATCGATCTTATTTGGTTATGGTCTGGAGTTCATAGCGCTGGTGGAAGCTCGAAGACATCTTTAAACTGTAACTTTAACTTTTCTAAAAATTTCATGTGTTTTTGCCTACTTTAGATTTACTTTTGTCGGAGAAATATAAAAAAGTGAAAATTTGAAGTGATAATGAATTTTCTTTTTTTTAATTATTATTATTATCGATCAATCAGTGTATTTTAACAATAGTTTGGATTCATCTATTCTATATATGTTGGGAGCAAAAAAAGTCCCACATCGGCTAGACATAAGAAATATGATGGATTTATAAGTGTAGGACAACATCTCCATTGGCATGAGGTCTTTTGGTGTAAAGCCCAAAGGTAAATCCATGAGGGTTTAGGCCCAAAATGGACAATATCATACCAATGTGAAAATATGTGACGTCCATAAACCCAACAAGTGGTATCAGGGCCCAAACTTAGCCGGAGGAACTCAGTGAAAAGCGTGGTGGAGGTCCCCCAATTAGCCTTACGATCTAACTAAAAAATATCTGCATTTAAGGTGTCTTGTGTCGAAAGTCTTCCTGACATAAAAATATGGTGGTCAGGCGGCGGGTCCCGTTTGGTCGAGGGAGACGGCAATAACGGCGATACAAGATGATTGACGGATGGATTATCGTTCGAGGGGAGGCCACAATGATGTAGTCCTTCATTTGAAGGGAGGATTGTTGGGAGCAAAAGAAGTCCCACATCGACTAGACATGAGAAATATGATGAGTTTATAAGTGTAGGACAATATCTTCATTAGTATGAGGCCTTTTAGAGTAAAGTCCAAAGGTAAATCCATGAGGGTTTAGGCCCAAAGTGGACAATATCATACCAATGTGGAGATATGTGGCGTCCATAAACCCAACAATATATATGGAAATAACTAGCGTGATCACTTAACTATTCAGAATACAAAACAAATGTTAAAGGTTTGATTTAAGATTAGACTAAAAATATTGATATTTAATATTTTTCTGCTCTACTTCATTGACATTTCTAAAAAGGTAACCTGATTTTGTAGATCAAATGTCCGCTAAATGTCCGGAGCAAGAAAACTCACGAAGACCACAAAAATCTAAATCCTTGATATTGTTAGTATGTGTGCTTAACATCTACCGTGGAAGCCCAATGATGAAGCCCAACACTTACAGCCCATTACTTGTATTTGAGTGTGACCCGATCTTTGGCCCCCTAATGTGCAATCTCACGTTTTCTGTTATGCGACTTTGGTTCTGTTAAGTAAGATGGCTGAGATTGTGACACGTGGTTGTGGCTGGACCGCTGGATGCATGGTGACTATACATATTCGAGACTCTTCCATTGTTTCCCTAGAAGTCGATTTTTGGTCTAGGGTTTTTCTCTCGATATTCTTCTCTCTGTATATTCTCTCTTGATGAAAACCTTTGGTTTTCATCTGTAATCTTGAGGTTAGATAATCTTGGTGATATCTTTGTATAGATTACTGTTCTGGTGTGATTCTTGTGTTCTTGGTGAGCATAGAGATGAGTTACTGTGTGTAATCTGTAAAAAAGGGAGAAATAGAGAGTTTGGGCTGAGGGTTTGAGTCGAGTGATTCTTTTGGGTCCCTGATCTGTACTTGATAAACTTTGTTGGCTTCTAGTGGATTAGAGCGATAATCACTCCGGTGTATGCTCAACGGGTTATTAGCCATTCCTGTGGTGAACATCCGGGCCTTAGGGCGAAAATTCTTTGTGTTGTGGTTGTTCTTTGTTATCTTGGTTATTTTGGGTCTGTATTTTACCAACAGTTATGTGCTTCACGTGTTATACGAGATTCTTTTTTTTGGCACGGATAAGAAAAATCTATCCATGGGACCTCAAGTCCTATGTTTTTTTCATCAACAATTTTATAGATATGAAGGTCCATCAGGTGCCATGAACTTGGAAGCCCCCAATAAACTTTCAACTTGGCCAATGAGAAGCAATTCGAAAATGGATCTTTGTACCCTCAACCAAAACCTTGCTGAATTCAGTAACCCAGATGCCCAAAACAAGTACACCATATGCGTAATGAGTGAAAATGATAGGTGTGTTTTTTGCTAATTTAGAACGATTATTTGGTCCAGGAGTTTAGATTATTTGCATGTAGAAATTTGAAGTTCAGTTTATTTCTTTATACAAAGATTAAGAACGATTCTTTATTCGTGAATCTTGAATATAATTTTGACCATTTAGGTTTGCTGCTATTTAATTTCCACCCCTCTATACTATAATAATGCAGTTGAAGGGAAATTTGATTAGGTGAGAAAAACAAATACACTGGCTTGACAAAATTATCCTTCTCAAATGATGTGAGTGCAATCCACGTGTTTATTTGACGGAAGGAATTAATAGAATGAGACGGAAAAGAACAACTCCATAAGAAAATATTGAAATGAGGTTGTAAATGTCAAGTTTGAAATGATAAAGATAATTTACGCAATTACTACAAATGATGGTGCTAATATACCATATTATATATTAGTCTCTCTCCATATTTTGGGGCTGCTGGGAACGCTTTTTCCATCCAAAAGAATTCATTTTTGTAACGTTAATATGAAAAGCAGCAGCCCATTTTGACCACCTGTGATATAGGTGGGACCCAGGTTTGAATAGTTAACGGTTGAAATTACAATTTTTAGTGCTCCCAGACACTCCATTTATACATTAATATTTACATATTAATATAAATTAACGAATTTAATAAAAATGAAAAGTCTAATTTACGAATATTGCAAATATAATTCGACTGTGAGACCATACAAATCATATGAAATGCACGTCCAACTCAATAACACATTTTTACATTATATTGTCAGCATATTTATTCAATTTCATAAATAGTAAAAAGAAATAACATCCACTAAACAACAATTACAGGCAACACACGCACACGCACATGCACATGCAATACATTAGTATTATATATCTAACTTACATTAAAAGAACCAATGAATTGGTCACTGTTACTGCTGCCTCGTCCATTTTTCCATTTTTTACTTCCCTTGCTTCAAAAATGACATCATTCAGTGTATGTGATGGATCCAAAGAGAACCAACTCAAAGCTTTCTTTACCCAAAATTACTTATTGCTGCTTTACGTGAGTCCCTTCCCCTACCAACCCACGATCACAGAACTGCACCTGCAAGGTATAATGAACAGACCAGAATAGTCTATGTTCCATCCAAGCCTTCAAAAATTGAATTGTACGTAGCAAACGCATTTCTACTGATGGGTTTTCTGAATTGATTGGATGCATTTCCCTTTGAGGATGTATTTTCTACATGTACTTAGTTGAAAATGTCTACGAAAGATGTAGCCCAATTGATTGTTTAATTTCAATTTCAATTTCGAGTGTCGACTCTAATTATGTGTAAGTCTGGCAATGACAAGGTGTTTATAAATTGGGATAAATGGGTGGTGGGAAGGGGTACTGCTTGTGAGTTTTACGAAATGTGTGGATAAAACAAGGTTTTTATATAAACACGTAGAACCAATGTGCGAACGAACATACACTACGATTTAGGAAAAAAATAAAGGTAGAAATTAAATGGCAGCAAACTAAGTGGGCAAAAAACGTAAATATTCATGTTTCAGGAACAAAGAATCATTATTGATTATGTACAATTCCACCAATGCTATTGTTGTCTTTCATCAACAATTTTTTAGGCATGAACGTCCATCGGTACCAATAAACTTTTAACTTGGCCGATGAGAAGCAATTGGAAAGGGGATCTTTGTACTATCAACCGAAACCCTGCTGAATTCAGTATTCCAGATCTTTAAAACAAGTACACCATATGTGCAATGAGTGCAAACAATATGGATGATTTGTACTTATTACCAATATTCCATGGTAGTCTTTCTTTGTATTTTCGATGTTATGTAAATCTTGTACATTAATATTTTACATATAAATATAAACTAATGGAGTTAATAAAGTTAAAAAGTATAATTGATGCGGGAGAAGCTTATAGGAAAGACAAAAATCTAATAAAAAGAATTTCAATAAAATTTTATTTCATTCAAAATTGTCTCTGCCTCAAATGGTTTACAACATTTAAATAGCGAAAACCTAAGAAAATTCGGAAATATTATATAATAATGGAAAAAAATTATTTTTTTCCATAAATGGAAAAAATTGAGATTATGACGGATCTTGATTCTCCTAATTACCAGGGTCGTCCCCCCAACAAACGGAATCGCAATCCGAATCTTATTGAATGAGATATTGCTAAATCACATATTACCATAAATGACAAAACCGCTTAATTGAGGGCCTAAATGACGGAATTCGCCCAAAATTTGACTTGCTTCAGGGCCAAAGGCCTTGAGTTGTGATCATCGACCCCTTTCCAATCGAATTGGACCATCAATTTGTCAAAAACGGACAAACCCGAAGTTCCATGAAATTATTATTTTACCTTCATCAATAATTAACCAATATTGCAAATATAGTTCATTGATGAGGCCATGCAAATCACGTGAAACGCACGACCAACTCAATAACATAGTTTTAGCATATATTATCACCATATTTATTGGATTTCAGAAATAGTAAAAAATAATAATAATCAAACATCCATAAAACAATAATTACAGGCAACACACATGCACGCACGTGCAATACATTAGTTTTATATATCTAATTGTATTAAAAGTGCTACTAAAGTGGACACTTCTTGTTGGAGGAATAAAGATCTAATAATGAAAAAGAAAAAAGAAAAAGATGATTTTTGTTTTTTAACAGTTTGGGGAATGGAAACCGAACTTCCTTTTGGTTCTCCCCGAAAACGACCCTCTTTTTTTGAACCCATTTTTAAGGAACTCGAAAAAAAAATTGGAAAATTTCAAAAGAAATATTTTCTACTTCTAAAAATTTTGAAAGGAAAAATAAAATTACTTCGAAAAGTTTCAAAAGAAACAAAAAAATGGGTTATCAAAAGTGTCGTTTTTTTTAAAAAAATAAGAAAAGAACTCTTAAAAGTAAATCTAATTCTCTTATTTCGATCAAGAGAAGTAGAAGTATATGAATCGAGTGAAACTAAAAAAGAAAGAGATCCCATAATCAGCAATCAGATGATTCATGAATCATTTAGTCAAATTGCATCTCCAGGTTGGACAAATTCTTCATTGACAGAAAAAAAAATGAAAGATCTGACTGATAGAACAAATACAATTAGAAATCAAATAGAAAGAATTACAAAAGAGAAAAAAAAAGTAACTCCAGAAATAAATATTAGTCTTAACAAAACAAGTTATAATGCTAAAAGATTAGAAAAATGGAAAATATTAAAAAGAAGAAATGCTCGATTAATCTGTAAATTACCTTTTTTTTTTAAATTTTTCATTGAAAGAATCTACACAAATATATTTTTATCTATCATTAATATTCCCAGAATGAAGAGAAAATTATTTCTTGAATCAACAAAAAAAATTATGAATAAATCCATTTACAATAATGAAACAAGTCAAGAAATAATTAAAAAAAAAAATCAAAATCCAATTGAGTTTATTTCGACTATAAAAAAGTCACTTTATAATATTAGTAATAGTAAGACAAATTCACATATTTTTTATGACTTATCGTACTTGTCACAAGCATATGTATTTTACAAATTATCACAAACCCAAGTTATTAACTTGTATAAATTAAAATCAGTTCTTCAATATCAAGGAATCCCTTTTTTTCTTAAACCTGAAATAAAGGATTCTTTTGAAACACAAGGAATAGTTCATTCTAAATTAAGGGATAACAGACTTCCGAGTTCTGAAATGAATCAATGGAAAAACTGGTTAAGAGGGCATTATCAATACGGTTTTTCTCAGATCAGATGGTCTAGATTAATACCACAACAATGGCGGAATAGAGTTTATCAACGTCGTATGGTTAAAAGGAAAAATTTCAGCAAATGGAATTCATATGAAAAAGACCAATTAATTGATTACAAAAAAGAAAATATTTTTGAAGTCTATTCATTATCGAATCAAAAAGATAATTTTCAAAAATACTATAAATATGATCTTTTCTCATATAAATCTATTAATTCTGAAAATAAAAAGGACTCATTTATTTCTAGATCGCCGTTTGAAGGAAATAAGAATCAAGAGATTTCTTATAATTACAACACATATAAAGACACTTTTTTTGATATACTGAGGAGTATCCCTATCAAGAATTATCTAGGAAAGAGCGATATTCTATATATGGAAAAAACTCCCGATAGGAAATATTTTGATTGGAAAATTCTCCATTTTGATCTTAGACAAAAAGTCGATATTGAGGCCTGGATCACGATCGATGCCAATAGTAATCAAAATACTCATATTGTTACTAATAATTATCAAATAATTGATAAAAAAAATATTTTTGATCTTATGATTCCAGAAATGAATCTACCAAACTCCTCAAAAGTATTTTTTGATTGGATGGGGATGAATGAAAAAATACTAAAGCGTCCCATATTGAATCTGGAACTTTGGTTCTTCCCAGAATTTTTGTTACTTTATAATACATATAAAACGAAACCTTGGTTTATACCAAGCAAATTACTTCTTTTAAATTTGAATAGAAATGCAAATAGTAATGAAAATCAAAATCAAAAGATTAATGAAAAGCAAAAGGGAAGCTTTTTGATACCATCGAATAAAAAAATAAAGAATCAAAATCAAGAAGAAAAAAAAACCACAAGTAAAGGGAATCTTGGATCCGTTCTTTCAAACCAACAAAAAGATATTGAAGAAGATTATGCGAGATCGGACATGAAAAAAGCTAAAAAGAAAAAACAATACAAAAGTAACACGGAAGCAGAACTAGATTTGTTCCTGAAACGTTATTTGCTTTTTCAATTGAGATGGGACGATACTTTGAATCAAAGAATGATCAATAATATTAAGGTATATTGTTTCCTGCTTAGACTAATAGATCCAAGAAAAATTTCTATATCCTCGATTCAAAGGGGAGAAATGAGTTTGGATATAATGCTAATTCAGAAGAATTTAACTCTTCCAGAATTGATGAAAAGGGGAATATTGATTATTGAACCCATTCGTCTGTCTGTAAAAAACGACGGACAATTTATTATGTATCAAACCATCGGTATTTCGTTGGTTCATAAGAGTAAGCACCAAACTAATCAAAGATACCGAGAGCAAAGATCTGTTGCTAAGAATAATTTTGATGAATCTATTCCACCACATGAAAGAATAACAAAAAATAGAGACAAAAATCATTTGGATTTGCTTGTTCCTGAAAATATTTTCTCGTTTAGGCGTCGTAGAAAATTAAGAATTCTAATTTGTTTCAATTCAAAGAATAGGAATGATGGAGATAGAAATCCTGTATTTTGCAACGAAAAGAATAGCAGCCAAGTTCTAGGTGACAGTAATCACCTTGATAGAGAGACAAATCAATTAATGAAATTTAAGTTCTTTCTTTGGCCTAATTATCGATTAGAAGATTTAGCTTGTATGAATCGCTATTGGTTTGATACCAATAATGGCAGTCGTTTCAGTATGTTAAGGATACATTTATATCAACGATTCAAAATTCGTTGATAGTACATTTTTCCTATATATCCTATCCTATATAGGATATATGAAAGCAAATAAATACACACATCACACGTCCTGTCTTACATTTCATTCTAAATATCCAATACTAAATGAATAATGTATCAATTCGATCTAGAAATGAATCAACAGAACCTTCTTCATTTTAGGTCTAAATTCTTCGCTTTTGTGAATACGAAAATGTGCCAATCCTTTTCTCTCCCTATCTAAATCTAATTTTCAATTGGATTGATTCATTTGAATTGATAAAATTAGGAGTTCATAAAGAAATTTTGATTAGATTATTGTATATACCACATTCAAATGAATGACATTATTATTACTGATCGGTAAAATCCATATCTGTAAAAAGGGAGAGGAGGCATTTTTTTATGGTAATAAATTCATTAATTTCGGTTATTTCTCAAAAAGAAAATGAAGAAAACAGAGGGTCTGTTGAATTTCAAGTATTCAGTTTCACCACTAAGATAAGGAGACTTACTTCACATTTGGAATTGCACAAAAAAGACTATTCATCTCAGAGAGGTTTGCGAAAAATTTTGGGAAAACGTCAACGACTACTGGCTTATTTGTCAAAAAAAAATAGAGTCCGTTATAAAGAATTAATTGATCGGTTGGATATTCGAGAGACAAAAACTCGTTAATTTAAAGAGTGATATCATTTGAACTTATTCGTTTCAATTTTGATGAACTTCTTTTTACTTTCAGCAATTCATGGAAGAATGACTCGGTAAAAAACTTATGATTGCACCAACTACAAGAAAAGACCTCATGATAGTCAATATGGGTCCTCACCACCCATCAATGCATGGTGTTCTTCGACTTATCGTTACTCTCGATGGTGAAGATGTTATTGACTGTGAACCAATATTGGGTTATTTACACAGAGGAATGGAGAAAATTGCGGAAAACCGAACAATTATACAATATTTGCCTTATGTAACACGTTGGGATTATTTAGCTACTATGTTCACAGAAGCAATAACCGTAAATGGACCCGAACAACTAGGCAATATTCAAGTACCTAAAAGGGCTAGCTATATCAGAGCCATTATGTTGGAGTTGAGTCGTATAGCTTCCCATTTGTTATGGCTTGGCCCTTTTATGGCAGATATTGGGGCACAGACCCCTTTCTTCTATATTTTTCGAGAACGAGAATTGATATATGACCTATTCGAAGCTGCCACCGGTATGCGAATGATGCATAATTATTTTCGTATCGGAGGAATAGCTGCTGATCTACCTCATGGATGGATAGATAAATGTTTGGATTTTTGCGATTATTTTTTAACAGGGGTTGCTGAATATCAAAAGCTTATTACACGGAATCCTATTTTTTTAGAACGAGTTGAGGGCGTAGGCATTATTGGAGGAGAAGAAGCACTAAATTGGGGTTTATCAGGACCAATGCTACGAGCTTCCGGAATACAATGGGACCTTCGTAAAGTTGATCATTATGAGTGTTACGAAGAATTTGATTGGGAGGTTCAATGGCAAAAAGAAGGGGATTCATTAGCTCGTTATTTAGTACGAATCAGTGAAATGACAGAATCCATAAAAATTATCCAACAGGCTCTGGAAGGAATTCCAGGGGGGCCCTTTGAGAATTTAGAAATCCGACGCTTTGATAGAGTAAAAGATACGGAATGGAATGATTTTGAATATCGATTTATTAGTAAAAAACCTTCTCCAACTTTTGAATTGTCCAAACAAGAACTTTATGTAAGAGTCGAAGCACCAAAAGGAGAATTGGGAATTTTTCTGATAGGAGATCAGAGTGTTTTTCCTTGGAGATGGAAAATTCGCCCACCGGGTTTTATCAACTTGCAAATTCTGCCTCAGTTAGTTAAAAGAATGAAATTGGCTGATATTATGACGATACTAGGTAGTATAGATATCATTATGGGAGAAGTTGATCGTTGAAATGATAATTGATAATACAACAGAACTACAAGCCATCCATTCGTTTTCCAGATTGGAATTCTTAAAAGAAGTCTATGGGATCATATGGGTGCTTGTCCCTATTTTGACTCTTGTATTAGGAATCACACTAGGTGTACTAGTAATTGTTTGGTTAGAAAGAGAAATATCTGCAGGGATACAACAACGTATTGGACCTGAATACGCTGGCCCCTTGGGAATTCTTCAAGCTCTAGCAGATGGCGTAAAACTACTTTTCAAAGAGAATCTTTTTCCATCTAGAGGGGATACTCGTTTATTCAGTATCGGACCATCCATAGCAGTCATATCCATTTTACTAAGTTATTCAGTAATTCCTTTTGGTTATCGCCTTATTCTAGCCGATCTTAGTATTGGTGTTTTTTTATGGATCGCTGTTTCAAGTCTTGCTCCCGTTGGACTTCTTATGTCAGGATATGGATCAAATAATAAATATTCCTTTTTAGGTGGTTTAAGAGCTGCTGCTCAATCAATTAGTTATGAAATACCATTAACTCTATGTGTATTATCAATCTCTCTACGTGTGATTCGGTGAGACATAAAATTTCCCCTATTTCTTTTCTTTCTAGTAAGAAAGTGAAATGAGTTGAATATATATATTTTATTTTTTTATTCAGCATTCGGGTTGATGAACTAAACCAGATAGTTATATGAGTGAAATAAAACGGCTTTTTAATTTGCAGTTAAAGGGATTGAATCTCATTTCCTATGTACAAGAATGAAATGAAAGTAAATATAAGCAAAGCAGTCGAGACTGTTTACCCCAAGATTGGTTGATTAGGCATCATGGCTTGAAGCGGGTTCAAAAGATCAACTGTATGAAGTTTTTACTATCTATTAACATAGATGTATTACCATAATGGAAGGTTAATAAAAATGAGTGGATGGTTAGGAAGACCAAGATACACAAAGGATTAGTAATGGAGATTCTGTAAATTATCCAACAGGATGTACCTAAAAGGAATTCAAATTGGGGCTTTAAGTTGGTAGAAACAATTAAGAAGTACTCCCCATGATTTCGATCCAGAGTATGTTCTTATCCACTGATTAAGTAAATAACTATCAAGAACGAAGTAATCTTTTACTTTGGTAATGTCCCCCTTTTCTGAGAAAGGAGAATAGGAACGAAATAAACTCGAAAGAATAGAATTGAAAAAAAGAGATCTTTTTTTATTCTTTCTTTCCTATATACCTATTTTATTTTTTATTTAGAGAGATAGAATTCTTGTCATGATGCATGAACTAATGCAATGTCTAATTTTTTTTCGTAATGGAAAATGATAGGTTGAAATAGCTATGTGATATTCCTCCAAAAAAAAATGGGGAGGGGGTAAAAAAATAGGCCCCCTCCAATTCTGGGCCCGAGGCGCGGGCCTCATTCGCCTCGGCCCAGAACCGGGCCTGCTCGTCCATTTTTCCATTTTTCAAAAATGACATCGTTTAGTGTATGATGGATCCAAGCAGATATATGCCAAAGCTTTCTACACTCAAAAGTTTTTCAATAGTAAATATAAAATTACTTATAATTAATTTCTACCCCTCTATACTATAACAATATAGCATAAGGGAAAATGGATTAGGTGAGAAAAACATAAACAGTGGCTTGACAAAATTACCCTTCTCAAATGATATGAGTCAATAAACCTCATCCATTTTTCCTTTTTTTTTTTTTTTTAAGTGTATGTGATGGATCCAAAGAGAACAAACCCAAAGCATTCTTTTACCCAAAATTACTTACTGCTGCTTTACGTGAGTCCCTTCCCCAGCCACCCAAACTATGCCTGCGAGGTATAATGAACAGACTGGAATAGTCTATATTCCATCCGAGCGGTAATGTAAAAACCATTGGGCATTAACTAGGTATTTAAACTTTCAAATTCGAAGAAAAATTCCCAAGGCGAAACTGATAAGAAGAGAAAAGCCTCCTCCCTGGCTCTCGCATATCATAGTTTGCCGTGGCGAAGTTTTAAATACTGCCTCTGATTCATTTTGCTGGGGAGAAAATCAAGCCATAAAATTTTGCCCAGCGAAATTAAAATTTTGAATTCGACTGCTGATTGCTGTGGACAATTTAAGGGTATTTTTGCAACTTTTGGTACGAAAAACACATTCACTGGGCTCTAAACCTATGGGTTTACAAGGAATAAGATAGGTGCTACGTTGCGAACCTTGGATCACGGATTTCGTCTCCACATCTCGTTCTCCTCTCTTTTTCTTTTCCGAAACCCGGTGATTTATCCCAATCTCGACATGCATCTGTGTAAAACGATGAGTAGCTTATTCCATTTGTTCGGTAGAACGACGCTAGCCTAGTTTGAATAATTTGACTTTAACTATCACACTTTGACGTTTAATATTAATTCATGTCGAACTTAATTCTATTAAAAATAGATTATTAATTAAATTTGAGAAAATTAGTGGAAATATGATTGAATTATTGTCTTTATCTCCACACATTCTCTTAAATCGAAAAGTAGGATTAAATGATACTTTATTCACTAGTTTATTACTTCACATGATATCGTTCACTTACAATTTTTGCTAATATTGTTCATCCAGCATAACAAACATGTCATAAAGGAGCAATCACCTAATATGACAAATAAATCACGTCTCGAAACAAGATGCTAGAATGAATAAAATTCTAATTCTTTCTAAGTTTAACAATTGAATGCCCTTTACAGAATACAAGACAAAAGAAACAGCATGGTGTTAAAATTGCCATCTAACACAATGCTTGGCTATGATGGACAGACCATTCCCATGACAAAAAAAATAAAAAAATAGAAAAAAATTCCTACATTTGCCAATTCCCATTCATATTCTCCATTTTACATACTGGGTGCAATATAGCCATGAAGCAAGAATGTTCACATTAAGGTAATAAAATTCTTGCAAAATTACAATCAATCAAAGTGTGGTACTATAAATAATGGAAAGACAAATTTGGCCTATTCATGGTTAGACTTAACACGATTTACAAGTGACTCAAATCTGTTTCTATGAAAACAAGAAGGATCCCCACAAATTCATACCAAATTTGACAGGAATAGTGGAATTTAATTTGCACAAAACAGATATATCCAACCAGGACTACAATTTTGCCGTGTCCGAGAATGTCATTTCACGGGATAGCAGCCTCTGTTCATCATTCTCGTTAAAATCCACAATTCCATCTCCTTCATAGTCTATACCAATTACACTTCTCTCCTTTCCATGCATTTGATCTGATCCCAAAACATGAAGTTGAGTGTATTCTTCAGCTGAAACAGAATGGTCTGTTTCTATTTGGAGCATTTCTGATTCAATTAAAGCATCCATTCTTGCACGATCCCTGTCCCTCGGATACGTACAATAGAGAAAGGAGTAGCAGCAGCAGCATATAGCCATTGGAATACCTATTGCAGTGTAAAGTGCCTTTCCGAGTGATCCTGCGTTGCTTCTATCTGTTTCAATCTTTTTCAAGCCTATCGATCCCTTTGGAATTGGTTTATAGCCATAAACATGCTGAGCTAAAATTCCTACAACAGGAGGGGCAAATGATGATAGAATGGACTCGAAAGACCTATCCAAAGCATAGATGCTGGTTCGAGCTCTCTCAGGAACTATTTCTGCAAATATAGGACTGTATACATCCAAAAAGAAAAATATTAATCATAATCAAATGATAAAAATATTTTACTTCTACATTGCTTGCTTGAATGAACAGTACACCAAGATAAATGTCAAAACTAATGAACACAATTTTGCAGAAATAAGAAACCTTTCCATTATTTCCACAAAAATAAGAAACCTTTCCATTATCTCAGGAACTATTTCTGCAAATATAGGACTGTATACATACAAAAAGTAAAATATTAATCATAATCAAATGATAAAAATATTTTACTTCTACTTTGCTTGCTTGAATGAACAGTACACCAAGATAAATGTCAAAACTAATGAACACAATTTTGCAGAAATAAGAAACCTTTCCATTATTTCCACAAAAACAGACTTTTTTGAGTTATAAACAAAGTGAGGATCAAATTAAACCATCCTAGGAAACTTGAGATTGGAAGCTCATAATTTGGTTTCTGGATGCACAGTGATCAGGCTTTTGTGGAATAAACTAATGACTAATAATTGTGATCGGTCTTTATATAAAGCATAGTCGATCCTTATTACTATATACCTTTGCCACTAGGAAGGCCCTTTGTAATTCAAAAGAAAAGAACATTGTACAGAACCTTAGTGGTGCCGCTCTACCACAATGTTTAGTTTTCTTATATTATTATCACCTCTGTTCTTGCTATATTTATGGCTCATGTTACAGTTGAACTGATCCCAAAACCAGATAAGGGAAGATGGTCATTTTACGTCTCTACACCCATCTTAAGTGAATTTCATAGTAAACTCAGATGTCCTAGGCTTAGGACATCGGTCTACACGATGATATACCATGATGATATGGTACACGTGTAACAATTATTAAAACTTTATAAAAGTGGGAAAGGAAGAGAGAAAAGAGAGAAGAAAGGGAAGAAGACAGTAGAAAAGAGCAAGAGAGGAGAGAGAGCCAAAAGATGACAAAGTATAAAATATAGTCTATCAAGCATGTCACACTCGTCAAAAGAATCAACCGTACATCGAATAGTATTATCTCAATAGAAGGCGTGTCAAAAAAGCATTAAACATAAACTTATATCATAGTCTACAAGGATTCTGGGAGAATTACGGGATCAGAATGATCGGGATCAACATGATTCAGAAATTAAGCTGCTAAAGAACTTTTTCACCCTAACATTACGAATCGTTCGGTTAATTAACGTGCAATGTAATGTTGTCAATGTTTCTGAAAAAGCTCAGAAACGATATAATGTTCCATCAGCTTTGAACTTATAACCATAATCCATGAAGTAATTAAAGTTTTTAAAAAGATACAAGAAAGAAGCGAATTTTGGATGGAGAAACATATATACTTGTTTGTTGCTGGAGCATTCCAAGAGATGAACAGTCCCATGATAAAGAAAACCAAGCCATGCATTACTCCCATGTTAGGATCATCAGGCAATCCCAGCATCAAAATCGCTGCTAAAGGAATGGCCGAGCCAGAGCTTATCTGTGACAGAATAATTCTCCCAGAATCTGGCAAGCGTTTGGCAAGGACATCACCCATCTTTCCTCCAAATAATCCTCCAAGTGAGCCCGCAACATTAAACATAGTCCAGATGATTCCTGTTGTCTTGTGAGAGAAGCCCATAAGCTCCAACCACATTGGGGCAAATGACAGAGCTGACCAAGGGAATGATCCCGAGACACCTTGAGCAACTAGTATTTGGAAAGATGGTACTTTTATAACTGCTTTTGCTTCTTTTATCAGGTCCTTCACTTCTGAACGGAAAGGTTTTTGTGGACCTTGATCCTTCTCATTACCATTACTGTCGACAAAGCGGGGATCATTGGCAAAAAGGCGAACTAGTATACCAATAACAACACTCAATAAACCAACTAAGTGGAAGGCTATTCTCCAACCAGGAATGCCCATGAATGTCTTAGAAGCTATAAGGATTGAAACAAGTCCACCAATAATGGAGCCAAAGTTTCCAGTCAATTGTAGCCACCCAAAAGCTGTTCCTCGATTACTGTCATCAGTTGAGTCGGCAACAAGAGATTGAATTGCTGGCGTAACTATTGCAAGTCCAATTCCATTCAAGCCTCTCGAAATTGCAACCTGTTCAACAAGATAAAGTAAAATGATTGACAAAGCAACTTAATATATGGAGGAGAAGTAAATTATATCAACAGCATAAGTGATAACTATTTACAGCACCTGATCTTCGCTTTCTGGTTTATATTCCTTATTTTTTTAATTTTTTTAAGGAGAAAGGTGTGAGGGATATACAAGTACTTTTTAACAATAACGACAAATCCAGAAATTTTATGTCCTTAAATCACCATGTTGACATTTCTCCCTCCCCTCCCCTCCCTCTCCCATATTAGAACATATGCATGAAATATATACAAGAACTTTCCATCCTTGTTATTTTGAATGTTTTTCTAATTGATCTTTGCATTTACTTAATATTGAAAAATGATAAGAACTAATCAACAGACAAAACAATTATTGCACAACTTAACATCTTGAAAATCCTTAAGAAATAACAATAATCTAGAAGTCCGAGAGAGTTAATTAAAAAGGAACATCATCAAGAAGGGCATCTATACACGTGGAGGAGTATAATATGCTACAAAGAGAAGACTGAAATTGAAAGGTGGATAAGGGCGAGAGAGGGCTTGTTCAGTCAAGGCCCGTGTATGCAAAGTAGAAACAGCACTGTCATACAAAAACTCTGTTTGGCCCCCATTTCTTAAAATTCATTTTAACTTAAACTCATTTTTAACCACACATTTCATTAACTTTTCAACTACACATTTCATCAACTTTTATTAAAATCTACTAAAATTCTTATATTTATCCAAACCAAATATGGGGAAAATGTTCAAAGATAAATTTCTGAGGAACAAAAAAGCTGCACAACGAAAAACAAAACCAAGAAAAAGCTAGAAGGAAAAAACAAATATATAAATCGAACATTTTAACTTATCATATTTCATTGAAACATAATATGTCAATCCACACATCATGACGCCCACACTAATAGACTCTTCAGACTTATTTTCTAAAAGCTCGTTTCAAATTAACTCATTCCCCTGACAATATATCAGTTACCAATTAGTTCTTTTTTATCTCTATATTTATTTCCTATTATTAGATGTATAAACATACACAGTTGCACCAAAAAGTTTCGAGAACTAACATGGTACAAAGAATATGGTTAAATATAACTGCACAATGCATGTTGTACTTCAGATACAACAGATTGAAACAAAATTTATAAACCAGTTCACTAAAGTGTATCACTTTCTACAATCTTGTAGTAGCTCAAGACTGTGCCTTCATCTCAATTTATTCAAACGCTCTGTAGATGCGACAAATTTCATAGAACTACAAGTCGAATACAATTAAAAAAAAAAAAGTCAAAACTAAGAATTCAGGGAAAAATGAAGAAAAGAGCTCATTTCTTAAAATCAACCAATGTTGGTAATAACTCAATCTACAAACCTAGTAATCCAAAAACATTCTTTAATCAAACTCTTCAAAACTATCATCCTTCAGTATGACACTTTATATAGATAAATTGATATTTTTTTTCAAAATTCTTCAAACGAAAACTAATCCCACGTAAACTACCTAAATCTAATACCTCAGAAATGTGTTGAGGATTCCAAAAAAGAGTTTCAAAACTTAAGTAGAATTTTCGTGAAAAGAGTTCAATTACATGTACACCTGCATATAAAAAGATAAAGCAGACATTAGCTTTAAAAAAAATAAAAATGCAAAGAATCAAATAGGAGAAAAAATCAAGAAAACAAAAAATAAAATAAAATTCAAAGTTTTGGATAGAGGCATTATCCAAGTGCAATCAGAAGAAGGGGAATTGTCACCTACCTCGACGAAGGTGGAGGAAATGGCCACCAGGAAGGTGGCGGCTGCCCAGAGGAAGGCGCCGAGGGCGATTACGTGGGTCCGATTGTGGCGGACAGAGAGGTACGCCGCCAGCGGGTAGCAAGATGACTGAACTATGGATCTAAACAGAGTCAAAGATCCGAGCCCAGTCGGATCGGTGTGCAAAGCCGCCCCAACTTCGTTATACACCCCGGGGAGCAAAGATTCGTCAGCCCTTTCCATTATTCCGGCAAGATTCACAAGAATTAACGTCAGTCTCCCTGATCTCATCTCCCCCAGCGATTTCATTGTCGCTGGTGAAGATGCAGCGAAGTGGTGGGTTTGGCGGCGTGGGGGTTGAGCGGTATATGGGATCCTGTCGGGTTGGTGGGGTAAGGTAGCAGGTTGACTAGTAGAAATTGTAGGATGCTGTCGGTATGAGATATATCATTGTGATCTGGGTGGATTTTTGGATTTTGACCAATCAGAAGTGTTGCAAATATTTAGGGTTGTACGAAACAACGGATTCAGGGTAGTAATGTGACACACATCATATCTGATTTCACATCCATCGATTAAGACATTGGGTGTCCAGATTATTATTCTTAGATCACTGGTTGAATTGACGGATTCATGATCGAATGGGTGATTAATGCTTATAAAATATTCAAAATATCTAGGACTGATCCGATGGTTCATAGACGTCTTGAATAATTGAGAGCCTTGATCAAGTCGTAATTTTTTAAAGGATCAAATTACAAGTAATTAATTTTTTACATAATGAACTATCTAATCGACAAGGGGCGGCCCCTATTGGGGTTACTTTGGGGCATAGGCGCCTCCCCCAATAGGAGCCGCCACTTATCGATTCGATAAAAGATTATATAGAAAATTATGTACAACAAGAATAATCATTTTTTAAAACAAAACTAAAATTTTAAAGTTATTTATCACTAATTAATTTTAGGGGTTTTTGGTTAAAAAGTCTAGTCAACAATGTTGTTTGGTAAAATAGCCTCTTTCAATAATGTTTGGTAAAATAACATTTAGCCTATTTTATCATGTTTTAAAAGTCAAGTGGGAACAATACATATCTCAGCCTTTTACTTTACACCATTTCAAAAATACAAAAATAAGTTTCAACTTTCAAAAATCAGGTTTTTTAAATTTTAATTTATGAAATAATAAATTATTAAATCAATTAATTATTACATATTTAATTCTAATATAATATAATTACCCCACCCCACCTCCACCTCCACCTCCACCTCCACCTCCATCACCCATATCGCTCCGACGACTATTCCGACTATCGTTCCGATCAAAACTCTTCTCCGGCGACTGTTCCGGCGATCGTTCCGATTCCGACGACTATTCCGATGACCATTCCGCCGCCACTTTATTCCGACGAGTGCACCGATTCCGACAAGTGTTCCAACTCCGGCGAATATATTAAGGTCACAGATCTATGTAATTTGGTCACAATTTTAAAAAATTTAAGTCACAATTCAAAATTTTCATAGGTTACAATTGCTCATTTTGTTCATCGGTCACAAATCACAAAATTCACAAGCCACACTGTTTATTTTATGGTCACAAACATCACATTAATTGAACATAAATTATATTTAGGTCACAATTTATCAAATTATTGGTCACAAATTAATAATATTTAGGTCACTAAGCATGTATTGGTCACAATTTATCTAATACATTGGTCACATATTGTTTATTGGTCACAAACCAACCAAATTATTGGTCACAAACAACCTAAATATTTGTGACCACCACTTCGCTACTGCCTCCACCAACGGTACCACCATAGTGACCGCCCAATAGCAATATCAACATCTCAAACAAATCAAGCCATGCACCCTCTCACCACCACCACCACCCCCAAAAACCACATCTACTACAAAAAACCACCACTTCACCATTACCGTGAAGGCAGCGACGACGATGTCACCAACACCAACACAACCATTTCAACTCACCGCTCCCAACAACATGGATCCGCCAAAACCACCGCCAAATCCGCCCTAGCCCACAACAAAACATCAACCAAATCCGCCATAGCCCACCACAAAAACATCAACCGCCATAGCCCACAACAAAACCGCTGCTAGATCTGCTAGAACCCACCACAGCAACCACCGACAAACATCAGCCATACAACCACCATATCCATCCAATAAATCAAACTCGAAACTAAAAAAAAAATAGATCCACGAGGCCTTACGAGCGCCAGTGGCCGGTGAGGAAGATGGGAGAAGACAGAGACGAGAGGGAGAGTGAGGACGACAGAGGGAGATGAGAGGAAGAAGAGTCGACGTTGTGGCGTCATGGCGGCGGCGTTGAGAGATTGGAGAAGAGATGAGGCGGCTGCCGGGAGTGGTGAGAGGCGTCGGCAGCCGGGAGTGGTGTGAGAGAGGAGGGGAAGAATTGGTTCAAATGATTAGGGTTTGGTTGGGTAAAATGTTTTTATTGTATATAGATATAAAAATAAAAATAAAAAATGTTTTAAAATTATTAATTAAAACCTAATTTTTGAAATGTTAAACTTGTTATATGATACGTGAAATTGGAAATCTAATCCCAGGTCCAGGTGTAATTTCCTCAAGTCATAAATACCCTTCATTTGAAATGTCTAAATTGTCCAATTTCAAACCAAAATTTACCAAAATCCCATAACATGAATTCCCACTTTCATTCTCGCTTTTCATAATACCCCATTTAAAATCAACAACAAAATGACATGATGCCTTTTTAAACGACTTAAGTGCCGTTTTAACAAATTTTGTATTTATTTCACTTTATGTTCCCTCGTATCTATATGAAAATTAATGAAAAACATGTTTTAGAGTTCGTAATCAAAATGACATGTTATCGTTATAAACGATTTGATTACCTTTTAAATAATTTTGTGTTTGTTTCACTTTAAATTCTCTCGTACCCACATAAAAAATCTCCTAATAGTGATCAACAACGTTGTTCCATAAGCAAACTATATTATTCTTCACTATGAATGAAGGTAAATATCCTAAATTTCATTATGTTTCAATTATAGATAAGATATTCAAAAAGATAATTTATTTAACTTATATAAGTCTTTAAGATGTTAAAAAAATATGATCAAATAGTTTTAAAGTAAAATTGAGACTCTTTGACCCAAAATGGCATGCTGACATTTTAAATGGCTAGTTGTTATTTCAACTAGTTTTGTGTTCATTTCACTTTATATTCACTTATATTTATATAAAAATTAACAAATTCAAGTTTTTATCATATATGAACGGCAAGTTAGATGCAAAGTTCATCCAATAGTGACCAACATTATTGTTCTGTAAGTAACTTACACTCTACTTCACTACGATAAAGGTAAGTAATACAAATTTCACTATATTTCAATTGTGAGATAAGATGCTCAAAAAATTAGTTAATTCAAAATGTACAAGTCTTCTAAAATATTTCAAACTATGATCGACTAGTTTTTGAGTGAAATCACACACTGCGATATAAAACGGCATCCGATCATTTTAAATGTATGGTTGATGATAGGAATGTAAAATGCATATTTTTCCCTCCTTATTTTATGCGCTCGTATGTTTATTTTGTGCCAAATGTACTCATTACGCTCATATTTTGATTTAGGTGGCAATTATATGGATATGACGTAATTTAGAAGAAATATGTGGAAAAGGACCAAAATGGAAGAAAGTGAAAGTTCAAGGACTAAAGTGCAAATATTCTAAACTTATTTCTAACCTTGTGATGAAGATTCGAGAGTGTTAGAGGTCAATTGGATGAAGAAAGGATTCAAATGAATGAAATATGGCCAAGACATTTTCACATATCAACTTTCAAACTGAAAAGTTTTGCATCTGTTCTCAGCCTCATATTGAGACCAATCTTGGACATGGAAAACAATCGAATTTGAAAATGGTCTCTGAATCAAAGTTTTATCCATTTGAGTTAGCTTTACAACGCATCTTGAATCGCTTCAATCGGATATCGAAAGAAGAAGTTATGGCCAAAATACTAAAAGCTGTCCGGAGGAAGTTTCGTAAAACCATGCGGCCGCAAGCCTTTAATTCCATGCGGCCGCATAGACCATTCCCGAGAGTTAAAGTGCTAATTTCACTTGTTCCTTGCGGCCGCATTGTTCATTTCCGGGACGAAAATTCTGATTTCCTAATTTCAATCAAACACTTATGGAAACAAATTTTTCTACACTTTAAAAAACCCTACAACACAACCAGAACGAGGAGAACGCCTCCCAACTCTATTCTTCTCTATTTTTCTCTTATATTCATGAATTGTAACTAAACTTTTACACTTGGTCGAAGGAGATTGAAGCCTCGGAATCACATATTGTGAGATCTAAATGGTTTTTCTTAATTTAATTCATGTTTTTGAGTATTGAATATTCTTCTGCACTTATTTCCATGATTGTTATGTTTAATTGCTAGGAGGCCTACTAGTTTATTATTCGTTGCAATCTACCGCTGAGTTAAATATCAAATCCGTAATTGTTTGATCCCTTTAACTTGCAAAGCACTAGGATTTGATGATTTTCTGCTATAGAGGTTATTGAATCTTAAGAACAATGTTTAAATAGATTGAATGCAACCGCTGGTGTTTGTGTTATCTAGTTCATCGATTTCTCTATTGTTTAAAGCTGTTATTAAATTGAATCTTGACCGCTGGTCTGGGGTTATTTAATAATTAGGGTTAATTAGAACGCTGGTTTCTAACTAACTAAAATTAAGGAGAAATATGAAAATTATTCCAACGGTGAATATTCAAGATATGAATTGAATTATCCTTGCATCTATGATCAATTGTGGATTTTCGAAGGTGGATATTGACTTGGGCCAAGGTTAGTCTTTTGATTGTTTTCATTGTTATTAATTGCGTTATTTACAATTGTTTGCATACAAAAACCCCCCAATCATTGTACGGAGCATAAAATATTAAATTATACACTCTTCGTGGGATCGACCCTTACTTCCACTACTACATTAGTTTTAGAGGTTTAATGACTATTTTTGGGTGCATACGACAGCACACCAGTTGACGTTTTTACTCATTTAGTGTTCAGTTTTGTTCATCCACGTTTGTTATGGATGCATGAATGTTAATTGTTGAATTTAATCTTGAAATTAAGATTTTTGGTAAATTTTGATAGCTATTTTGATAAGATTTTTGGTAATTATAACAGTATCACTGTTTGTTAAAACCAAAATGACATATGGTCGTTTTAAACACATGTATGACATTTTTACTCATTTAGTGTTCGTTCCAGTTCATTCACGTCCATAACCACATGAATGTTTAGGGATAAAAGTTTTATCTATATTTTGACGTTGCAGTCGACACATTTTTTCAAACTATAACGAGTCACTCCATAATCTGGTAGGAAACTACACTATACTTGGCAATAAAGAAAAACATAAGTAGGAAGTGTGGTATCGAAAACATAGCATGTGTAGTTGTTCAATGTGTACGAGTCATGTATGATATTTCAAAGCATATTTTACTAATTTCGGAGTGAATCGATACCCCATGACCCAAAATGGAATCTAGTCATTTTAAACGTATGGCTGACGGTTCTACTTATTTAGTATTCGTTTCAGTTCATTCATGCCCGTAACCACATGAAAGCTTAGGGATGAGAGTTTTAACTTTAATTCGATGTTGCAATCGGTACATTTATTCAAACTATAGTGAGTCACTCTATGGTAGTAAATTACATTACACTTGACAATAAAGAAAAACTAAGTAGCAAGTATGGTATCTAAAACATAGCACGTGTAGTCGTTCAATGTGTACGAGTCATGTATGATATTTCAAAGCATATTTTACTAATTTCGGAGTGAATCGATACCCCATGACCCAAAACGGAATCTAATCATTTTAAACGTATGACTGACGTTTCTACTCATTTAGTATTCGTTTCGGTTCGTTTATGCCAGTAACCACATGAAAGTTTAAGGATGAGAGTTTTAACTCTATTTCGACGGTTGCGATCGACACATTTATTCAAACTATAGTGATTCACTATATGGTAGTAAACTACATTACACTAGACAATAAAGAAAAACTAAGTAACAAGTATGGTATCTAAAACATAGTACGTGTAGTCGTTCAATATGTACGAGTCATGTATGATATTTCAAACACCATTTTACTAATTTCAGAGTGAAATAGATACCTCGTGATCACAAACGGCATCTTATCATTTTAAACAGAGGGTTGTCGTTTAGAGTTTAGGTTTTAGGGTATAGGGTTTAGATATTAGGGTATATGGCAAAAGAGAAAAACATATAATTGTTCAACATGCATTTTTAAACGACTAAGTACCGTCTTAACAAATTTTGTATTCGTTTCATTTTATGTTCCCTCGTATCCACATGAAAATTAATGAAAAATATGTCTTAATTATATTTGGAGTGAAATTTAGAGTTCGTAACTGTAATGACGTGCTATCGTTATAAACGATGTGAATGTGTTTTAACTAATTTTGTATTTGTTTCACTTTATATTCTCTCATAGCCACATGAAAATGAAAGTAGACAAAATTTCACTATATTTAGAGTAAAATTGATAAACAACATTAAACTTCAAAGATCGATAAAAAAATAAAAAAATAAAAGTTCACCCGATAGTGATTAACATTATTCCATAAGTAAATTATATTATTCTTCCCTATGAAGGAATGTAAGTTTCTTAAATTCCATTATATTTCAATTATAGATAAGATACTAAAAAAATCAGTTTGTTTAACATATATAAGTCTTTAAGATGTTCAAAATCTCGTGATCAAATAGTTTTAAAGTGAAATCGAGACATTGTGACCCAAAATGACATGCTGACATTTTAAATGGTTAGCAGTCATTTCAACTAGTTTTGAGTTCATTTCACTTTATATTCACTTGTACTCATATAAAAGTTAAACGAATTCAAATTCTTGCCATATTTGAACAACAAGTTAGATACAAAGTTCATCCGATAATGACCAACACTATGTAATTGCACTACACTTGACAATAAAGAAAACGTAAGTAGCAAGTATGGCATCCAAAACATAGCATGTGTAGTCGTTCAATGTGTACGAGTCATATATGATGTTTCAAACACAATTTTACTAGTTACGGAGTGAAATCAATACCCCGTGACCGAAAACGGCATTTGGTCATTTTAAATGTATATATGACGTTTTTACTATTTACTATTTGTTTTGGTTCATTCACGCCCGTAACCACGTGAAAGTTTTAACTACATTTCGACGTTACGGTTGACACATTTATTCAAACTATAGTAAATCACTTCATAATCTGGTAGTAAACTACACTAAGCTTGACAATAAAGAAAAACACAAGTAGCAAATATGGTATCCAATACACAACACATGTAGTCGTTCAATATTTACGAGTCATGTATGGTATTTCAAACACAGTTTTACTAGTTTCGGAGTGAAATCGATACCCCGTGACCCAAAACGGTATCTGGTCATTTTAAATGTATAGATGATGTTTTTACTCATTTAGTATTTGTTTCGGTTCATTCACGCCCGTAACCACGTGAAAGTTCATGGATGAAAGTTTTAACTACATTTCGACGTTACGGTTGACACATTTGTTCAAACTATAGTAACTCACTTCATAATTTGGTAGTAAACTACAATATGCTTGACAATAAAGAAAAATGGAAGTAGCAAATATGGTATCCAATACACAGATCGTGTAGTCGTTCAATGTGTACGAGTCATGTATGATGTTTCAAACACAGTCTTACTAGTTTCGGAGTAAAATCGATACACCGTGACCCCAAACAACATCTAATCATTTTAAAATGAAGGTTGACATTTAGGGTTTAGGTTTCAGGGTATAGGACAAAAGAAAATAAACATGTAATTATTCAACATGCTTTTCTAAACGACTAAGTACCGTTTTAACAAATTTTGTATTCGTTTCACTTTATATTCCCTTCTATCTACATAAGATACTCAATAAATTAGTTAATTCAATATGTACAAGTCTACTAAGATATTTCAAACTACGATCCACTAGTTTTTGGGTGAAATCGAGACCTCGTGATCCAAAACGACATCTGATCGTTTTAAACATATGGTTGATGTTTCTACTCATTTAATGTCCGCTTCGATTCAACAACATTATTCCATGAGTAAACTATACTATTCTTTACTATGAATGAAGGTAAATATCCTAAATTCCATTATGTTTCAACTATAGATAAGATATTCAAAAAGATAGTTTATTTAATTTATATAAGTCTTTTAAGATGTTCAAAAATATAATCGAATAGTTTTAAAGTGAAATTGAGACTCTGTGACCTAAAATGACATGCTGACATTGTAAATGACTAGTTTTCATTTCAACTAATTTTGTATTCATTTCACTTTAGTCGTTCAATGTGTGGTATCGAAAACATAGCACGTATAGTCGTTCAATGTGTACGAGTTATGAAGTATCGAAAAACATAACACGTGTAGTCGTTCAATGTGTACGAGTCATGTATAATGTTTCAAAGTATCTTTTACTAATTTCGGAGTGAATCGATACCCCATGACCCAAAACGGAATCTAGTCGTTTTAAACATATGGCTGACGTTTCTACTCATTTAGTATTCGTTTCGGTTCATTCATGCCCGTAACCACATGAAAGTTTAGAAATGATAGTTTTAACTCTATTTCGACGTTGGGATCGATGCATTCAATGAGGGAGCTAGGGGCAGGAGGCGATCGCCCCCCAACATTGTCGCTGGTCCACTATTCCTAGTTAATTTGTAATGTATTTTTCAGTTTCTACTCGTTTAGTATTCGTTTCGGTTCATTCATGCCCGTAACCACATGAAAGTTTAGAAATGATAGTTTTAACTCTATTTCGACGTTACGATCGATGCATTCAATGAGGGAGCTAGGGGCAGGAGGCGATCGCCCCCCCAACATTGTCGCTGGTCCACTATTCCTAGTTAATTTGTGATCGCCCCCCGCCCCCCCCCCCTAAAATTTTTTTTTTTGACCCACCCTCGCAAAATTTCGAATTTTTTTTCACTAATAAATATTGACCTAATAACTTACCCTTTAAAATTCAACCATACAAAAATTTTAGACCTAAACAAAAGATTCAATAGTTACTTGAATAAATAAATGACACAAATCCAATTTAAAAGTTAAGTTTCCAATTCTCAGGCCCAACTACTTAAAACCCAATTCCCAAGCCGACCTAATTAAAAACCATTACGAAAGACTAATTTTATATGTCCAAGTCATCTCTACCATATGTTATATAGATTGACAGTTTACTTTTTGTCGTTTTGATATCCATCTAACGTTCATGTTTTCAATTTGTACAGTGTTAAACACATAGATGGACATATTATTTTTGTATCGATAAACTGATTGTCTTTTTGGTCAGTCAATTTAACTTGCCTATTTTGGTACTCAAAATCGACGTTTTCAATCCTCTTAATTAAAAAAATTTCGGGGGCTCTACCCCCGAACCCCCGAGAGGGGGCCCACCCCCTCCATCCCCCTGTATTTTCGCCCTTCCCAATATTGAAATCTTGGCTACGTCCATAGATATATTTATTCAAATTATAATAAGTCACTCTATGATGATAAACTATATTGCACTTGACAATAAAGAAAAACTAAGTAGCAAGTACGGTATCCAAAAACATAGCATGTGTAGTAGTTCAATGTGTACGAGTCATGTATGATATTTCAAACACTGTTTACTAGTTTCAGAGTGAAATAGATACCTCGTTTTAACAAATTTTATATTCATTTCACTCTATGTTCTCTCGTGTCCACATAAGATACTTAATAAATTAGTTTAATTCAACACGTACAAGTCTACTAAGATGTTTCAAACTATGATAAAACTAATTTTTGAGTGAAATCGAGTCATGTGACCCAAAACGGCATCGGATCGTTTTAAACGTATGGTTGACGTTTCTACTCATTTAGTTTTGTTGAATAAGGGTATATGAGGTAGTTTATAAATTATAATTTAAACTATTTATTTTAAACATATTTTTTTGGTCAAAGGCTAAAATCCCAAACTTTATTATAGAAGAGGCTATTTGATGCAATTACCACTTAATTTTATATCAATTTATTGGAATTGTATACTAATTATTTATATTATTTTCATTTTTATTATGTACAAACATTTTATTAGTTATCAATCAAAAATTGCGTTTTATTCAATTATATGAGGACCCCGTTCGATAGGGATTAAAATCAAATCAAAATTGAAAATATGGTCGTTATTGAGTCTCACTCGTCTAATAAAAGTCAACAAAAACTGTTGGAAAAAATAATCGTAAAGTGCAGAAAAAACTTATCAATAGATCGAGTCTCGTGACAGCACGATGTCCTAAAGCGAAATTGCCCGTCGATAACTGCTGCGACCTCCGTGGACAATCACCTCCAGGATACAACGATCAAATAAACCAATTGTGCAGCAATCACAAAAGGTTTTCAGAACTGTCAAGTGTACTCCAGAAAATATGAAAAGACAATTTGAGTATAATATTTTACTGTATATATGAAGAGACAATTTCGCTTTTGTTGTAGTTTTCCAATACCCAAAAGTGTGTTTATATAGGCATAAAGAGATGTAACTTCTTCCACCATGATCTAGCATTAAGTTGTAGATGTAATGGCCTATGGTAATGGATATTAAAACTGGGCAGTTAAAACAGTCATATTTTACTGGCTAGTTGAACCATTAAATAATTCCGAAAATAATTAAAAAATAATAATTATTTTATTAGAATCAATAAAGTCTAAGAGCCCAAGGCCCAATCAAAGACTTTTTAATATAGTGCGTGAGGCGTGGCTCGAACCCTTGACCTCCCACACAAATTCCACATTTTTTACTAGTTGGGCACTTTATCTTAATTAATTATTTCTTTCATATATTATATTTATTGTATAAATATATAACAATCCCCCACATGAAAGAAATAAAATAGATAAAAATAATATTCTGGAGTACGGTAGAAATCACGCAGGCTTAGGTGTCTATCGACTTGAACCTTAGCTTTGTATATTCTATCGAGCTTGCTAACTGTAGAGTGAACTATGTCTTGAACTCCACAATTATGATTTGCAAACTGAGACAATAAAACACACACATGATTTCTAAAACAATCATCGAGTTCTCGCGGTTGTGTTCATTTCGGCCGTGAACTTTCCCGGTTTCTTTGAGTGCTCTAGAGAATTAGCCTCAATTCTCTTAGGAAGCGGCCCCACTTCCACACTCAAATAGGTGCTTCTATCAAGGATGCACTGTATTTAAACACCCCACTGAATATCAGCTATAGAAAGCATTAAGAGCATTTGCTCATCCTCTAATCAATACAGTTGGTACTACTCATCATAGGGAGGGGTTTGAAATAAATTCAATGTAGTACCCCAACAAATCACTCCAATAACTTTGTTATCCCATTGAACCTTATCCATGGGATCTCCAATCACAAGGTTGGGTTTCCATTATAGGTGATCTAATTTGTAATAGGCTTTAGCCCCATCCCCCTCGATGTTTTCTGAACTAACTCTCTAGCTAATCCTTTGGTTAATGGGTCAACAATATTATCACTTGACTTTACATAGTCAATAGCTATAACCCCATCCTTAAGCAGCTGACGCACAGTATTGTGCCTCCTACGAATATGTCTAGACTTTCCATTGTAGGATGAATTTTGAGCTCTTGAAATAGTTGTTTGACTGTCACAATGGACATAGATAGCTGGAAGTGGTTTGGACCACAAAGGAACATCCATAAGAAAATTCCTTAACCATTCAGCCTCTTCACCTGCCTTATCCAATGCTATGAACTCTGATTCCATAGTGGATCTCGCAATGCAGGTTTGCTTAGTAGATTTCCAAGATACAGCACCACCTGCTAATGTAAAAACATATCCACTTGTAGATTTAGTTTCATTGGTATCTGAAATCCAATTAGCATCACAATATCCCTCAAGTACAGCAGGATATTTAGTATAATGTATTCCCCAGTCTAGAGTGTATCTCAAATACCTCAAGACTCGAATGAGAGCATCCCAATGTTCATTATTAGGATTACTAGTATACCTGCTAAGTCTACCGACGGCATATGCTATATCAGGTCGGTACAGTTCATGAGATACATGAGACTGCCGATCACTCTAGCATATTCTAAAGCAGAAACACTAGGACCTGAATGTTTTCTCAAATGATGACTTGCATCATAAGGTGTTTTAGCGGGAATACAATTATATTGTTTAAACTTCTTAAGCACTTTTTCTACATAATGTGATTGGGTTAAAGTAATTCCTTCGGAATGTGTTACTATTTTAATCCCTAGAATAACATCAGCAACACCCAAATCTTTCATTTCGAAGTACTTTTTCAGAAACTGTTTAGTCTTATTAATCACATCTAAACTAGTTCCCATTATAAGCATATCATCCACATATAAGCAAATTATAACACCACTATCCCCCACAAATTTGCTATATATACATTTATCTGCTTCATTTATCACATAACCATTAGATGTCAAAGCTGTATCAAATTTCTCATGCCATTGCTTAGGGGCTTGTTTAAGGCCATAAAGAGATTTTTTTAAGTCTACACACTTTATCATCAAGGCCTTCTACCACAAATCCCTCAGGTTGATCCATATAAATCTCTTCTTCTAAATCTCCATATAGAAAGGCAGTCTTGACATCCATTTGATGTATAATAAGATTATACAATGAAGCAATTGCAACTAACATCCTAATAGAGGTAATTCTAGTAACAGGTGAATATGTATCAAAGAAGTCAACTCCTTCTTTTTGTTTATAGCCTTTAGCTACAAATCTTGCTTTAAATTTATCAATTGAACCATCAGGTTTCAATTTTTTCTTAAAAATCCATCTACACCCAATGGTTTTACATCCTCTAGGCAAGTCTACTAATTCCCAAGTGTTATTATACATAATGGAATCATATTCACTATTTATAGCTTCCTTCCAAAATATAGAATCTGGTGAAGATATAGCTTCAACAAATGTAATAGGATCATCCTCTACTAAGTATGTTAGAAAGTCAGGACCAAAAGAAGTAGTAGTCCTAGGTCTTTTGCTTCTCCTAACTTCAGCTTCTTCTAATTCAATAGGCTCTTCTCTAACACTAGGAGGGACACTAAGAGAGCTACTTGGTTCTGCAAATTTTTCTTTAAAAGAGAATCTATTTTCAAAAAATTATGCATCTCTAGTTTCAAAAATTGTGTTCTTTTCAATCAAAATATTTTTAGAGTCAATTACTAAAAATCTGTAGGCATTACTATGAAAAGCATAACCTATGAACATACAATCAACAGTTTTTGGACCAAGTTTAGTTCTCTTAGGTGCTGGAATAGATGCCTTAGCTAAATACCCCCACACTTTAAGATATTTATATGAATGTATTCTACCTTTCCACAATTCATAAGGGGATTTATCATTTTTCTTACTAGGAATTCTGTTAAGAACATAACATGCAGTAAGAAGTGCTTCCCCCCACATGTTAAAAGGTAATCCAGAAGAGTTTAGCATTGAAATGACCATATCCTTTAGAGTTCTATTTTTCCTTTCAGCTACACTATTAGATTGGGGAGAATATGGTGGAGTAGTCTCATGAATAATACCATTATCAACACAAAATTTATCAAGCTCACCTGAATATTCTCCTCCCCTATCAGATCTTAAAATCTTAATAGTTTTATCTAACTGATTTTCTACTTCAGTTTTATATGAAATAAATTTTGAATAACTTTCATCCTTACTCTTAAGAAGATAAATGTAACAATAACGGGAGTAATCGTCAATGAAAGTTAAAAAATATTTATTTCCACCACGAGTAAGATATCCTTTTAAATCACATAAATCAGAATGTATTAAACTTAAAACTGAAGTAGTTCTATCAATATGTGGAAATGGTTTTCTAGCATACTTAGATTCAATACATGTTTCACATTTTGAATTTGGGAACTTATCAGTTTTAGGAATGTTTCCCAATCTCATTAATTTTTTAATAGAATTCATGTTCACGTGTCCAAGTCTAGCATGTCATAAATCATAAGAATCCAGCAAGTAAACAGAAGAAGTAGAAGCTTTATTATTGATCACAGAAACATTTAATTTAAATAGACCCTCATCTGCATACCCTTTCCCAACAAAAGTACCACCCTTAGACATTACAACTTGACCACTCTCAAATATAATTTTAAATCCCTTTTTGACCAAAATAGATCCAGACACTAGATTTTTCCTTATATATCAGGTACATAAAGGACATCTTTCAAACTAACGATATTTCCAGAAGAAAATCTAAGTGTCACAGTTCCTTTCCCCTCGATTTTGGAGGAGGAAGCATTCCCCATGAACAGACATTCTCCATTACTATTAGGAGTGAATGAAGAAAATGCACCTCTCGTGCAGCAAATGTGTTTGGTAGCTCCAGAATCTACCCACCAGTCTGTCATGTTGCTCACTAGATTAACTTCTGTCACCATAGCAGAAAAATTCCCATCTTCCACTATATGTGCCTGATGCTTAACAGTTTTTCCTTTCCTATTTCGGCAATCCTTTGCAAAGTGACCTGGTTTACCACAAACAAAACAATCACCAACAGTTTTATTTTTAAATTGAGGCTTAGACGGATTGTTCTTTCCTATGAATGGTTTCCCCTTGAATCTGTCTTTAAAATTCTGACTTTTGGTAAAATTTCCAACAGCTTTCTTACTATCAGAACCTCCTTCAATAAGATTGGCTTTTGTACCCAAGTCTGGTCTCTCCCTACGTTCTGCCATTCTATTGTCCTCCTCAATCCTAATTCTGATAATCAAATCCTCTAATGACATTTCTTTTCTTTTATACTTCAAACTGTTTTTATACTCTTTCCAAGAAGGTGGTAGTTTTTCAATTATAGCAGACACTTGAAAACCTTCACATATTTTATAACTCTCAGGAATAATTTCATGAATTATAATCTGTAATTCTTCAACTTGACCCGTTCTAATATCATCCATTTTAAACTCTAGAAATTTTCCCACAACAAATTTCTTAGTTCCAGCATCTTCAGTAGCATATTTCTTTTCTAATGACTTCCATAATTCTTTAGCAGATTTACACGACCAGTAAACATCATATAAATCCAATGTCAAGCAATTCAGGATATAATTTCTGCACATATAATCATTACGTTCCCAAATAGCTAAATCTGATGTTTCATTATCCGTAGGCTCATCAGCAATTGCAAAAACAGGTTTATCAGATTCAATAGCATCTACAACTTTAAGAGTTGTCAAATAAAAACGCAATTTCATTTGCCATCTCTTAAAATTCTTTCCATCAAATAATTCAGGCTTTTCAGAATACTTAGGAACAGATATATCTACTGCAGCCATTAAAAACGTAGAATTTCGCTTTAGATTGTTGGAAAAAATAATCGTAAAGTGCAGAAAAAACTTATCAATAGATCGAGTCTCGTGACAGCACGATGTCCTAAAGCGAAATTGCCCGTCGATAACTGCTGCGACCTCCGTGGACAATCACCTCCAGGATACAACGATCAAATAAACCAATTGTGCAGCAATCACAAAAGGTTTTCAGAACTGTCAAGTGTACTCCAGAAAATATGAAAAGACAATTTGAGTATAATATTTTACTGTATATATGAAGAGACAATTTCGCTTTTGTTGTAGTTTTCCAATACCCAAAAGTGTGTTTATATAGGCATAAAGAGATGTAACTTCTTCCACCATGATCTAGCATTAAGTTGTAGATGTAATGGCCTATGGTAATGGATATTAAAACTGGGCAGTTAAAACAGTCATATTTTACTGGCTAGTTGAACCATTAAATAATTCCGAAAATAATTAAAAAATAATAATTATTTTATTAGAATCAATAAAGTCTAAGAGCCCAAGGCCCAATCAAAGACTTTTTAATATAGTGCGTGAGGCGTGGCTCGAACCCCTGACCTCCCACACAAATTCCACATTTTTTACCAGTTGGGCACTTTATCTTAATTAATTATTGCTTTCACATATTATATTTATTGTATAAATACATAACAATAACGACTAGTTTTTCAATTTTAATCCGATTTTAATCTCTACCGAACGGGTCCGAAATCTGTTAATAATTATATAATATTAAAGAATTAAGTAAAATATTTTTGGATCATATTGAGTATTTAAGGTATCTATACAACATTTAAATTTAATCAATGGTAACATTGCTAGCTCATGACCTAGGGGTTCAAAGTTCAAATCCTCTTATCAACCATGACAGCTAAGACCAGACCGAAGAGTTTACTAAAAACTAGCTATTTAAACTCTTGTTCAATTGATGATCAGTCTTTTAAGCAACCTGGGTCGGTCAAAAGCCCGAGTGGTCAGGTTCTCTAGTGGATCACGTCGGATTTTATAAATATGGTGATATGTCACTTGGTGGTTTTGTGGAAATTCTATTAATATTAATTTTACTTAATTAAAAAATTAATAAGTAGAAGTTTTGTTTTAGGTGGGACGCAAGGCAAAAACAAGAGCACGAACATAGTTTGAAAATGCATTAAGATTGTCGACGTGGGATTCTTATAAGTAGTCACTAAGTAACGTCCATAAAGAGAATTTTGTAATTAAACATCTACATTGCCCTCACAAATAGCGCAGAAGCTTCTATCCTACAGCTCGGTAAATATGGTCGTGATTGTGAAACATCTTGATTAATGATTTGACTAGGATGACATCATCACTTTATCTCGCTCAACCTCATTGCCACATGTGGCATGACTGACCTAAGCACCTCAAAAATTGCAATGATTAAGAATAATAGAGCACATTCCAAACATCATGATGAGTTGCCAGGATCGACAATGGAAAGCCCTTTAGCTAAATGATTTTGGCACGCCAAATCAAGAAAACAATGTAGTTGACGTCGGATGCCATCTAAGTACTGTAGACGACGTCACGAAGTCGGCCAACCCTTACATTTTTAGCTATAAAATGTAACATATGGTCCCCTTGTATGAACTACGAAATCTACAGTCTTTCCACTTTTTGTACTTTAGCTAATTCAAGGCAAAAGTCACTGCAATTATCTCATTTTACTATTTCAGTTAAATAACCTCATCTTTAATACCAGTTTGTCTATTGCATATCATCAATTTCACTTTCCATTGGAATTTAATCACTGGTGATGAATCATGATTACTTTGTTCTTCTAAGATCGAATCTATGTGTGATTATCTGTAAACGAAAAACAATTATGTTATGCAGTATGACTTCAAAACTTGCATAGGCACGAATGCAGCAGAAAGAATTTGACATAATCTTTATTATCAGAATATGTAAATAAATTACTTACTGTGACAATAATAGAAATATGCACTTAACCGTGAATAGAAGGTTGAATAGAATCAGAATGAATAGGTGCTATTCAAAACTTCCTTGAAAAGCGTAGTCATGAACGAATGCCCAAAAATGGAACTACCAAAATCGAGAACTCAATCACGCATCAGGTAACAAGTTGAGATCATGCTACGGCTTCATTTCCTTAAAAGTGGAAATGGAATGGAATCATTTTCTTCCTTTTTCCATCCGAGAGACTCAACTAAGACAATCCCATGTTTTGCCACCCAAAGTGCTTTCGTCATCTCAAGACAGTTTTATCCAGTAACTCTCTCCCCTCATTTCCCTTCATACGCATGTGACTTATCCTCTCCCTTGCTCCGTAACGACTCCCCCAACAGTGATGTACGGGCGGAGGAACGAGCTAAATTGAGTGCTTTTATCTTAAGTCAATTGCCTCGAAAAGGGATTTATCCTTCAGCTATAGGATTAGGGGAGTCCGCTTTTATCCCTTGCTTCCTTTCAAACGGCACATTCGTTCCTCTTCATTAGGCCAATCATTTTCCTTAGTCTGCGATATTTGGACAGATCTTGCTTGTCCATTTACTTTGTTTGTATCTTTCAGTAGCCCCCTTTTCTTTTCTGAACAAATCGAAGAACCTAATGGATTGAATTCATTGTTGGCCTACTTCTCTAAGACCATAGTCAATAGCTGTGGATACTAACAGCCGGTAAGCAAGCAGCTTATATTTGTATAATTAGAAGAATGTGGTGCTTCCTCCTTTCAAGAAAGTGAGGCACTATAGTTATTTGATTCCACTTGAACTAATGAACCAGGACTTTTTCCCAGTGAAAACGAATTTCTAGAGTCAGACCTACATGAATCAATAGAGGAAGAAGTAGATGGACCATGATCGAATATCTCATACTAAAGAAAGAGCTCTTTCTTATGCAATAGCTCAGTAAAGAGTTCATTCTTTGACTCTTAGTACAAGTGTGAAAAGGCAGTCGAGCAAGGTGTGAAGCGCTAGGAGTTTCAATAACAAATTATTATGAAAAAAATTATTTTGGGGGGTAAATTAACTTGAAAATTGAGCCAAGGTACGAGAAAATTATTATTAGAAGGAAAATAAATATTGTGAATTTGAATTAAAATACAAATTATTATTCAAATTATAAATATAAATAAGTAATATTTTATTATTTCTAATAATTAAGTATTTTATAATTGAATATGGTATTTGATTTATCTGGTAAATCAATAATTTGTAAAAAGCGTGAATCTCCAAAAATTTGATGCAAATTTATCCAACATTAAAGTAAAGAGTGTGTTAAATATATATACATACAGATGGAATTAGGTAGTTATTAGTCGTCTATGTAAATTTCATTCTTTTCCTTTATTTGAGATTCTTGGTTGGAACAACAAGCATCTTGCATTTAAGAATATCACATGCTTTGCACTAAAGTCTATGTTACAACTTGTAATTTTATTATTTTCATCAACTTGTCTATAGAAGAAAACACTAGTAATCTCGGTCTAGTCCGAAGCACCGGGCTTGCCTACTGCCGTTTACATCTCCTATGTGGTTTGCGGGTTACTATTGCACATGGAGCGAGGTTTGCCCAGTGCGCACTCACAAATAGCGGCTGCAAGTTCTTACGTAAAAAAAAAAAAACACTAATAATCTATTATTATTTTTATTCCGTAATTATTTAAGTTATCTGAGCCCTTGTTTAGTCTCCATTATTTACAAAATATATGTTTTTCTCTCTTATTTTCAATCACGCATTCTTCAACAAAATAATATTACACGCAAATTCAAATTTTTTTTTTATTTTCTTAATCACACATCAAATCACTATTCCAAACTGCATCTTTTGAAAAAATAAAAATGGGGCTATGACATACTGTTAATATGGATAGCTATTATTCCACAAATAATACTTGCTCCTTATAGATAGAGAAGTCAGCAAATTTGATGAAGAAAATGTTTTCTTTCGAAATGGAGAGCTATTATTTTTAATTCTATTATTTCTTGATTCTCTTAATTATTTGAGTACAACCTTATGATTAGGGATGGATTTAGGACTAGATCATAGGCCAGACTAGAAGTCAGCAAATTTGATGAAGAAATTTTTTTTTTTTTTTGGCATAAAATTTTTTTTTTCTACTAAAAAAAATTGGGGGGGGGGGGGGGGGGGGGGGGGGGCGCTGAGCCACCTAAATCCGTCCCTGCTTATGACAATTAAACTTTCCCTTCACTTGAGGATTGTTTATTCAATCAACGCATTGATTGATAGAAAATGGTCTCTTTTAATCGACTAGGTCTAATACGTTCTTTACCTCACGGTCATTTGAAAGTGGTATTTTAGTTCTCTCGCATATGCTGCATTGTCACATCTCAAGTGATTTCACTTAGTCCTTGTTTGGTGTGGCTTATTTGGACAAATTTATCAATTTTTGATAAGATTTCCTAACAATTCTATCAATATAGTATGAATTACTTACTATGCCCCCGTTTGACACCCATTAATTTCTCTTTCTCTTTCTCATTCTCATTCTTATTCTTCATTTCAACCACACATTCTCCAAATAAAATAATATTACACACAAATCAAAAACTTTTTATCACTTTTCCACCACACATTTTCATATCAATCACTATTCCAAAATTTCTATTCTTCTCAAAATGGGTTTCAAACAAGGGCTATATGAATGCTTGAGTAGGGTAACTATTTATTTCCTCCAAATTGTCAATTTTACCTTCCACTGCCAAAATGTTTCACTCATTACACCAAAAAAGGATGGGTAAAATGGACATTTCAACAAAAAGCCACCGAAATTTTCGATATTGGCTCGTCACCTTTCAGAAATGGCCATTGTTGTCGCATAAAGGGTATGATTAAGTCATATTTTTTTGCGAAAAATAAATTTTGCAATTAATAATGATCCTTTGAAAAAAGCGTGATTAAAAAGTGAAGAAACATTTTAGACTGTGTAATTAAAAATGAATTTGAAAGAAAAGAATATTTTTTTAAAAGATCGATGCTCAAACATGGCTAAATAAATAAAACGGAATCCACTTGACTGTTGTAAACAGTTGAAATAAGAATTTTACTATTTGTACGCAGGGACGGACTCACATTGGGTCATGTGAGGTCAGATGACCCCACCAAAAAAAAAATTTTGATTTTTTTTTTAACCTAAATATTTTTGAAATCTCATTTTTTACCCCACAAAAAATTTGTCTCGATCCGCCCCTGCTTGTACGTAGGAAATGGCCATAATAAACTACATAATATGAAGTGAAGAGAAAAAAATTGAATGAATTTTTTTATTTTTTTAAACTAGTAAATGGTAGAATGCCATGTGGCAATTACGTAATCCATTATGTAAATTCTGATGTAAATGTAGCAAAATCATTGAAATAATTTATACTAGAAAATACGAGTATAAACTGTTTTTATAGAATGTAAGTTCAAACATTTTTATATTTTTAGCCATTTCGTTTCACATTATTGGTCCGTTCTTTCGAACAGAATACATCAAGTACATACCTATTCGTGCAAGTTCATATTATTAAGCAAGGAGGGCATAAAAGAAAAGCAGTAAATACCCGCAATAAAATGGGCCGAAAGCCCATCAAAGCCCAATAACTCTTACATCACAGAAACCATAGACGAATCATGACCGTCAATCACACGTTTCTTGTCATCGGACGACGAACAAGAGTTCCTTATTGCAGTGAGTTCATATGGTTTCGTGTCCGTAGCCAACCATTGCTCGATCGTGAAAAGTGTCTGGGCGCATTGCTGGTGGACTCCAGTCGTCGTCACCTCCACGTAGTTACAGTACCATCCGTGGTGCGGGCCAGTCCCATCGGACGTCAAGTTCATTACGCACACAGGCCCAGTCAAACATGGGCCCCTCCCACTAAAGATGTCCAAATTTCCTCTCTCGAAATAGTTGTAACCCGGGCCCATAAGCCCACCCCAAGCCTCAAGATTTCTTATCCGGATCCCATATCCATTAGCATCATAAAGAGTCAAAGTAATATTTGAATCTGTCCCGGCCTTTATGATTGATCCGGTCCTCACGTACACCGTGTACACACAATCGGCATCATCCTACATTTTTTCACACATCAAATCCGATAAGGAAATTACTATTTATGTTTGATACACAGTACTCGATAGGTCCAAATCCAGTAGAAAATGCAGCAAATCTGAATCATCTTAATACTGAACAAGACTAAACACGTACGAAAGTTGATCTAAGGAGAGTAGGAGTACTTACAGATCTGCAGATAGTGAAGATGGAGAGGAGGATGAAGAGAGAGAAGCAAATGTGGATGAACTTCATGGCTTGTTGGGATTCTGTTAATTATTTTCTCTCTCTACCTCTAGATGTAGATCACTCAATGTGAGGAGTGTGAGTGTATATATAGAAATAATAGTAGAAGGGAAAGTAGTAGTGAAGTCCCCAACTTTTAATTTTTGTTGCACCTTAGTCCTTAACCTTACCACCCAAGTGCTACTAAAATGAAATATCGAGGACGTGATTGCTCATTTTTAAAGATTGAAAATCAAGATTGTTTAAAATAATATTTAAATGAAATACGTGTGGCACTATATCAAAGTTTAAACCTTTAAATCAAGTCGTTTAACATGTTGCGGAGCAACTTAGGATCCGTTTAGTATGATATCTACTTATTGTAGAAAAGCTCCATGTGAGAGTTAAATTCAGTCAGTTTCTTCTAAAAGTACTTTTAGTTAGGCACGTTATTCTTAAAAAGTTATTCAAACATGTTTTAATGTAATTTTTTATTTTTCATTTGTAACTTTTAACTTTTTATAAGATTCTCACCTAGGCATATTATAATAATATTTAAAAAATATAAATATAATTTTCTCTAATAATTTAAAAATTTAGACATTGTCTAATTCTCTCTCTTTTTATTTCAAAATTCATTTTTTCTACTTTTTTAATATTACACGCAACCCAAAAGATTTTCATTCATTTTTAACCATACATTCTCCATCAATCTGTTATTTAAAAAATGCATTTACAAAGGGGGGGGGGGGGGGGGGTTCAGACAGACTGTTAGATTAATCGGTAGTACACGTCAAAGGTTTGAAACTTCAATGGAGAAAGCAAAGAGATTTTTGAGATGGAATTAAACTCATTATACAGATGAAATGTACAAAAAATATCATAAATGGTACGCTGATAACATCTTATTTGTTTGTTTTAACTTTATTTTTTGGCCAACATCTAATGAAATTTTAGTCAGCTGATAATCCGTCGAAAATTTTGTCAATTATTTCTTACACACATGTAATATGATTGTTCTAAGATTTGTTTTGATATTGTGGATACCGTTCACATGTTAATTTTCTGCTTTTCATGATAGTAATAATGCTAATGCATGTCTAAGGCCCACATGTTCACTATTTTTTTCTTAATTCCAATTTTTTTCCCTCAACCTTTTCAAATGGGTTAGGTGAGGTATTTTAGAGCAGCGATCCTTTGCCTGGGATTAAATATCGGGTCAAACAAGGGGCGCCATAATTTCACTATTTTTTTTTTCTTAATTCTGAATTTTTTCCCTCAACCTTTTCAAATGGGTTAGGTGAGGTATTTTAGAGCCGTGCTCCTTCGCCTGGGATTAAATCCCGGGTCAACTCGTGCGACTCGGAAAAAATTAGAGTCGGGCTGGCTTGTGGCTCGATGGGATCGAGCCAAGGCTCGGGCCATCCTTATGGGGGTTCGGTTCGAACCCGCACTAGCTCATGGCTCGTCACCAACCCACGTGACGGATCATTTTCGACCCGTGACGAGCCGGTTCAAGTATTATATATATATATATATATATATATATATATATATATATATATATATATACAGTTGCTACGTAAAATTACTTGCAACTGTGACTGTCACACAGACAACTGTTTTTATTTTTATTTTAGCTGTATTTCTTTATATGTTAATATATAGTTATTATTTATAATATATATAAATTGCACAAATTTTAAATTCATTAAAAAAAATTAGATTGATAACAAATTCTTTAAAAAAAAAATCGAGTCAGCTTGGCTCGGGCTAGAAAATGCCCGAATCATTTTTACTCAAGTTGAGCCCGAGTTCGAGCTTCGAGTTTCGGTTCGTAACTCGACTCGACTTGTTGGCACCCCTATATCGAACCCGATTTCGACTTTAAAGATGTAATTTTCAATATTATTGACGGATTTTTCAACATGTTTGCACTTTTTGTTTATAATTAAGGACCTCGGGTCAATGCATGATCCATTACTTTAGAAAAGATAGATAATTGAACGTGTGACTAAATTTCTTAGTTCAATCCTCCCTTACCTGCTTTATCCTCTACCCAACAATAAGATAATGAAAAGAATATCAATAATTTTCAACTCGTTTTTCGACCTTCAAATCTCTTACCTTGTCCGGATAAGAGCAATCGAACTTCCACGTATATGCTTACTTCTTGCTCCATTAGCAGTAGAATGATAAAGTCAATTAAAAAATAAAATAAATCTAAAATTTGACGTTTGAAATTAAAAATTAAAAACTGGGTTTTGCTATGCGGACGTGAGCCCCCATTATGAGGGGGTGTACACGTAGCAAAACACTAGAAATTTATAAGATTTTGTTTTACAGTTCCTTCACAATAAAAGTGACTCCGATTTTTTTATTGGACGTTGGCTCCTCTATCGTGAAGGGGTGTACACTGAAATGTACAAATAACAAAATTTAAATTTATATTTAATTCGCTCTTTAGGTTATAGTGTGGAATTAATCTATTTGTACCGAATTTTTTGACAACTTTGTTGGGCCCCCCGCAGGCGCCCCTCCAATAGGGGGCCGCCATGTGGCTCTTTGTCCAAACTATTGTCAAAGAATTAGGTACAAGTAGCATGATTCTATAGTGTGTCTAGTACACTAATTTGACAAGGACAGTTTTGGGTGGGATTGTTCAGTTGTCCATGTCTATGACATGTGAAATATGATGAAGAGCCTGATATATTTCTCATTAATTAGTGGTAGGCGGCGAAGAGCAAGAAAGAAGACATTTTCACACCTAACTATTGATCAGCATATCTATATATTTTGGAGCTACCCCCGTGTACTTTGTAGATGTTTGAGATACGTTAATTTATTTTATGATTGTTATAGAATCAATTTCAACCACATATTTACTCAATAAAATATTTTACACGTATACCAATTTTTTTTCTATTTTTGAACAACACATTTTTCAGAAAATACTATTATAAAACTCATTTTTGACTCAAAATACATGCTTTCTAGGTGATAAGTGTATTTTATACACTTATTTAGGCTCCAAAATAATGACATTTTTTCGTTCTTCTAATGAGATTATAGCCTAATTGATGATATAATATGTTATTAGGTGAAACTAGATGGAAGATGAAGAATTGGAGAAAAGAATACAAAATTAGCGAAAAAGAGGCAAGATCCAAAGTTTGGGGACTGAAGTGAAAATGCTCAAAAGTTGTGTAGAACCTCACGATGAAGATTCGAGAGTACTAGGAGTCAATTGGATAAAGGAAGACGTCAAATGGATAAAATATCGTTTAAATATGATCACACATCAATTTAGGATTGAAAGAGTTATGCATTGATTTTTAGACTCATGTTGTGATCCATATTTGACATAGCAAACGATCTAATTTGAAGACGACTTCTGAAGAACCATTGTAGCCCTTTGAGTTAGCTTTCCAACGCATCTTGAATTACCTCAATCGGATATCGAGAGAAAAAGTTATGATAAAAATACTGAAGAGGACGCAGAACGACAGCAAGCAGCGCTACCTACCTAGCGCTCAGGCGCCTGAATGCTGAATTTTTAACAGTTTTTCAGCGCTCAAGCGCTGTCCCGTAGCGCTCAAGCGCCGCCGCCGCACAGATTTTAGGTTTTTTATTGTTTGGGCCGCGAAAACTCCACAAAAAGACTCCAACTTGGCCAAGAACATATATGAAAGTATAAATAGACCTAGAGACACATTGAAAAGGGGGTTCCCACACATTGAAAAGGGGGGTTCCCACACATTGAAAAGTGGGTTCCACACTTTGTAACATTGAGAGAAAAACACAAGATCGAAGAGGAAGGACTCGAGTTCAAATCAAGGATTGGAAGTGGAAGAAGATCTTGGTGCTCTACGAATATGTCTAGACTTTCCATTGTAGAATGAATTTTGAGCTCTTGAAATAGCTGCTTGACTGTCACAATAGATATAGATAGCTGGAAGTGGTTTGGACCACAAAGGAACATCCATAAGAAAATTCCTTAACCATTCAGCCTCTTCACCTGTCTTATCCAATGCCATGAACTCTGATTCCATAGTGGATCTCGCAATGCAAGTTTGCTTAGTAGATTTCCAAGATACAGCACCACCTGCTAATGTAAAAACATATCCACTTGTAGATTTAGTTTCATAGGTATCTGAAATCCAATTAGCATCACAATATCCCTCAAGTACAGCAGGATATTTAGTATTCCCCAGTCTAGAGTGTATCTCAAATACCTCAAGACTCGAATGAGAGCATCCCAATGTTCATTATTAGGATTACTAGTATACCTGCTAAGTCTACCGACGACATATGCTATATCAGGTCTGGTACAGTTCATGAGATACATGAGACTGCCGATCACTCTAGCATATTCTAAAGCAGAAACACTAGGACCTGAATGTTTTCTCAAATAATGACTTGCATCATAAGGTGTTTTAGCGGGAATACAATTATATTGTTTAAACTTCTTAAGCACTTTTTCTACATAATGTGATTGGGTTAAAGTAATTCCTTCGGAATGTGTTACTATTTTAATCCCTAGAATAATATCAGCAACACCCAAATCTTTCATTTCGAAGTGCTTTTTCAGAAACTGTTTAGTCTTATTAATCATATCTAAACTAGTTCCCATTATTAGCATATCATCCATATATAAGCAAATTATGACACCACTATCCCCCACAAATTTGCTATATATGCATTTATCTGCTTCATTTATCACATAACCATTAGATATCAAAGCTGTATCAAATTTCTTATGCCATTGTTTAGGGGCTTGTTTAAGGCCATAAAGAGATTTTTTAAGTCTACACACTTTATCATCAAGGCCTTCTACCACAAATCCCTCAGGTTGATCCATATAAATCTCTTTTTCTAAATCTCCATATAAAAATGCAGTCTTGACATCCATTTGATGTATAATAAGATTATACAATGAAGCAATTGCAACTAACATCCTAATAGAGGTAATTCTAGTAACAGGTGAATATGTATCAAAGAAGTCAACTCCTTCTTTTTGTTTATAACCTTTAGCTACAAGTCTTGCTTTAAATTTATCAATTGAACCATCAGGTTTCAATTTTTTTCATAAAAATCCATCTACACCTAATGGTTTTACATCCTCTAGGCAAGTCTACTAATTCCCAAGTGTTATTAGACATAATGGAATCATATTCACTATTTATAGCTTCCTTCCAAAATATAGAATCTGGTGAAGATATAGCTTCAACAAATGTAATAGGATCATCCTCTACTAAGTATGTTAGAAAGTCAGGACCAAAAGAAGTAGTAGTCCTAGGTCTTTTGCTTCTCCTAACTTCAGCTTCTTCTAATTCAATAGGCTCTTCTCTAACACTAGGAGGGACACTAAGAGAGCTACTTGGTTCTGCAAATTTTTCTTTAAAAGAGAATCTATTTTCAAAAAATTATGCATCTCTAGTTTCAAAAATTGTGTTCTTTTCAATCAAAATATTTTTAGAGTCAATTACTAAAAATCTGTAGGCATTACTATGAAAAGCATAACCTATGAACATACAATCAACAGTTTTTGGACCAAGTTTAGTTCTCTTAGGTGCTGGAATAGATGCCTTAGCTAAATACCCCCACACTTTAAGATATTTATATGAATGTATTCTACCTTTCCACAATTCATAAGGGGATTTATCATTTTTCTTACTAGGAATTCTGTTAAGAACATAACATGCAGTAAGAAGTGCTTCCCCCCACATGTTAAAAGGTAATCCAGAAGAGTTTAGCATTGAAATGACCATATCCTTTAGAGTTCTATTTTTCCTTTCAGCTACACTATTAGATTGGGGAGAATATGGTGGAGTAGTCTCATGAATAATACCATTATCAACACAAAATTTATCAAGCTTACCTGAATATTCTCTTCCCCTATCAGATCTTAAAATCTTAATAGTTTTATCTAACTGATTTTCTACTTCAGTTTTATATTAAATAAATTTTGGATAACTTTCATCCTTACTCTTAAGAAGATAAATGTAACAATAATTGGAGTAAACGTCAATGAAAATTAAAAAATATTTATTTCCACCACGAGTAATATATCCTTTTAAATCACATAAATCAGAATGTATTAAACTTAAAACTGAAGTAGTTCTATCAACATGTGGAAATGGTTTTCTAGCATACTTAGATTCAATACACGTTTTACATTTTGAATTTGGGAACTTATCAGTTTTAGGAATGTTTCCCAATCTCATTAATTTTTTAATAGAATTCATGTTCACGTGTCCAAGTCTAGCATGACATAAATCATAAGAATCCAGCAAGTAAACAGAAGAAGTAGAAGCTTTATTATTGATCACAGAAACATTTAATTTAAATAGACCTTCATCTGCATACCCTTTCCCAACAAAAGTACCACTCTTAGACATTACAACTTGACCACTCTCAAATACAATTTTAAATCCCTTTTTGACAAAAATAGATCCAGACACTAGATTTTTCCTTATATCAGGTGTACATAAAGGACATCCTTCAAACTAAGGATATTTCCAGAAATAAATCTAAGTGTCACAGTTCCTTTCCCCTCGATTTTGGAGGAGAAATCATTCCCCATGAACAGATATTCTCCATCACTATTAGGAGTGAATGAAGAAAATGCACCTCTTGTGCAGCAAATGTGTTTGGTAGCTCCAGAATCTACCCACCAGTCTGTCATGTTGCTCACTAGATTAACTTCTGTCACCATAGCAGAAAAATTCCCATCTTCCACTATATGTGCCTGATGCTTCATAATTTTTCCTTTCCTATTTCGGCAATCCTTTGCAAAGTGACCTGGTTTACCACAAACAAAACAATCACCAACAGTTTTATTTTTAAATTGAGGCTTAGACCGATTGTTCTTTCCTATGAATGGTTTCCTTTTGAATCTGCCTTTAAAATTCTGATTTTTGGTAAAATTTCCAACAGCTTTCTTACTATCAGAACCTCCTTCAATAAGATTGGCCTTTGTACTCAAGTCTGGTCTCTCCCTACGTTCTGCCATTCTATTGTCCTCCTCAATCCTAATTCTGATAATCAAATCCTCTAATGACATTTCTTTTCTTTTATGCTTCAAACTGTTTTTATACTCTTTCCAAGAAGGTGATAGTTTTTCAATTATAGCAGACACTTGAAAACCTTCACATATTTTATAACCCTCAACAATAATTTCATGAATTATAATCTGTAATTCTTCAACTTGACTTACCACCGTTCTAATATCATCCATTTTAAACTCTAGAAATTTTCCCACAACAAATTTCTTAGTTCCAACATCTTCAGTAGCATATTTCTTTTCTAATGACTTCCATAATTCTTTAGCAGATTTACACGACCAGTAAACATCTTATAAATCCAATGTCAACCAATTCAGAATATAATTTCTGCACATATAATCATTACGTTCCCAAATAATAGTAAAGTGCAGAAAAAATTTATCAATAGATCGAGTCTCGTGACAGCACGATGTCCTAAAGCGAAATTGCCCGTCGATAACTGCTGCGACCTCCGTGGACAATCACCTCCAGGATACAACGATCAAATAAACCAATTGTGCAGCAATCACAAAATGTTTTCAGAACTCTCAAGTGTACTCCAAAAAATATGAAAAGACAATTTGAGTATAATATTTTACTGTATATATGAAGAGACAATTTCGTTTTTGTTGTAGTTTTCTAATACCCAAAAGTATGTTTATATAGGTTTAAAGAGATGTAACTTCTTCCACTATGATCTAGCATTAAGTTGCAAATGTAATGACCTATGGTAATGGATATTAAAACTGGGCAGTTAAAACAGTCATATTTTACTGGCTAGTTGACTCATTAAATAATTCCGAAAATAATTAAAAAACAATAATTATTTTATTAGAATCAATAAAGCCCAAGGCCCAATCAAAGACTTTTTGATATAATGCGTGAGGCGTGGCTCGAACCCCTGACCTCCCACACAAATTCCACGTTTTTATCAGTTGGGCACTTTATCTTAATTAATTATTTCTTTCACATATTATATTTATTGTATAAATATATAACAAATACTACCACTTCTAGTCGCCAGTTTCATAGCTGTTTTCTTCTTCCATTAACAGGCAATAACCATTTTTCATGGTGGATTTTTCAATCTGAGTTTCTTCAACCCTTTGCTAGAAAGTTCCTCTTTTCAAGAAGATTTTCAAATGCTTCCAGTACCTTTCTTCCTCTAAGTTCTTTGGAGGTTGGCGTCTATTTTTTGGTAGAGAAACTGCCCGGAAAAAAAAATTCATCCTTACATGTTGCCTTAGCTTTTTTTTTTTTTAAAGTAGAAATTGCCCAGAAAATTATCTTTTTCCAGTGACCTTTTTGGCATGTGATAAAACATAGTTAACGTACCCTTTCCCACACAAGGGGCTAATTTATTGACTTCAAAAAATGCGACATCACATGACCTTAAATGGGGTAAAGGTCAACGGTCGAGAAAAATGTTCAATGACCGTTAACACTTCGATACTCAAGTCAACAGTCAAACAAGAGAAAAAAAGAGTGTAAGAGAGTGAGAGGGAATTTGGATATGGTTAGAAATCATACCTTGTTTTGAATGAAATTCACATATATATAGAAAAATGTAAATGAATCACGTGTGTAATTGGCCAAATCCAAAATGCAAATTATTTAGTTTAATAAATCTAATCCAATGAATAATCAATGACACATAATTTATAAGTGTAACAATTATCAATAGAAAACTTAAAAGTAAAACATCGACTAGTATATGTGAATTTGTGTATGCAAATATTTAATTATTTATTAATTTGTTCCAAACTTACATTTACATTTAGAACAATGCTACTGTTACAAAAAAAAAAAAAAATCTGTAAAAATAACATAACACACGCATGGGGAGTGAACTCCATTTCTTATAATAATATTTTATTCACATAAAACCCACCCCCATGTGAGTATTCTGACATTTTTACTCATGAAAAAGTTCTGTACAAGTTTAATTGTTGCATTTAAGGACGTCAAAAGCATTGTGCTGTACATTTTCACCACGGTACACTTGTTAAAGTTCCTGTCCAGCCAATTTTCATACATTTCTAATCTAATATATAAAAACTATTTTTGAAAAAACTAAATTAAATAGAAACTTTAAACTTGCAGGCTGGTGCCTGCAAATTGCTTGAGCCTGCATGTTTATAATGTATTTTTTTAACAGATATCAGGAAGGGGCATTTGCCATCTCGAATAACAGATTGTTTGAGAGAAACAGAAGTGCCTGACTGGATTCTCCAACAATCCAGAGTCATATATCATTCATGATCAGACAACGTTTACAAACAAGCTCTAATTACAATTCATATAATTCGACAAAAAGGTGTAAGCAGGCCATTCCTCTAATACAGGAACAAGAGGAAGGTACATAGTTTGAATATCCCAAGTAAAAGGGATTTTCATGCAACAGACAAATATGACTTGCAGGTGATTTGCATCTACAAGAAATTTTAAAGCTGTGAAATTTAATAACGGAGAAGAATCGTCTAATAAATCTCAGCATTCAAATCAAAATTAACGCTTCTCTGAAGATGAAGCGTTAATGTGCTCCAAATCTGTCCTGCATTGCTCCCTCAACTCCATTAGTGGGAGTAGATTAGTTTCCTGCACAAGGCAATAAATTGTTGTAAGTTAATACTTCACAAGATCTTAATTTGGAAGATATCTTGATGAAAACCACTAATCAAGGAAAGAAAAGTTTATTCCTATATGGCCAATGTTTCTTGGCCAGGCCCAGAAACAGGGGGGGCGAGGTGTCCCCCCCCCTATTGGAGGGCCTGGCTTTGGGCCTGGCCCAGAAGCAAAGTTCATTCCGATGTATGCATTTTCCAAATTTATGGCTTCTATCGTCGATCTAAAGAAGGTCCATTTTTATACCAGAGTGGAAGAGAGAAATCGACTTTGAACTCGGAAAAAGATCCAATGAATTTGAAAGAATTGAAAAAGGAGCCATTAACGTGGTTGACTACCAAATATCTTACTGAAGCACATATATACCATAATATCCTGGCTCCACTACAGCACAACCAAATTTCAATTCACATAATTGACCTGAGGAAAATGATCATCCTGGGCCTAGGGAAATAAGACTCCTTAGTTTCAATAAGAACCCGGGTTTACCATTTTGTTTGGAGCTAATTATAATTTATAAACTTCAAGGAACCGGGTTGTATTGCTTAATTACACATTAAGTTTAATTTTCAAATGGTATAATACAGGTTTCAAATGCACTTGAGCAACCTATTCCATCATTTTTTGTGCATAACATCTTTATTTCTTTGGCCCTGTTTGAGTCACATTTTTTCTTCATTAAAATGAAAAATATGACCGTTATCCATCATATCAACATTAAAATTCAAACTTTCCATCTCTTGTGTGGGCCTATAACGGCTATATTTTTCATTCTCATTCTCATTATAATGTGGCTCAAATTGGCTCTTTTATCATAATTCTGATTTAGGGTATGGCAAGATGTTTATAAACGGCTGTAAATGGATGATGAAGAAGTGGGTAGTACTTGTGGGTATAAAATATGGAGATAAAAAGTGGTTTGACCAAATATTTTTTTATCAAAGCATTTATAAAATACCTAGAAACAATGAGCCAAAAATAAGATTATTTTCAGACCACGGCATATATTCATTTCCTGTACAAAAATATCATGTATAATAGTTCTATACCTTCATTGATACTTCAATAAACGATGTCAACTCTCCAGGACTAGTTCTTAAACCATTTTTGGTGATTCCAAAGTTATCCCACAACGTGTTCTCGATTTCATGTTACAAGTAAAAACTTAGCAAAAACTCCGCAAAAACTCCATTCATAACCCTCAGATGCTTTCATTTTACGGAAGAGGTATTTTGCATGTACAGAGGCTCATAGCATTTATCTTTTGCTTTCAAATGCCCAAATTCATTTTAGCCAATTGATAACTGCAGCATCAATTCCATCCAACAAAACAACATAAACAACCTGTCATCCTAGGTGATATTTGATAGATTAGGAATAAAATTATTAATATCAGGTTTCAAGTTCACACCATAAAATAAAGCCAAGAATAAAAAAGACAAGAATGTGTTAACTTTACTAACTATACGACTAAATGAAGCATCATCAGACCGTTCATGAATGCAGAATTCCTTGGACTAACTTAAAGGGAAAAGTTTTTACCTACAAATTGGAGAATATCTCCAAAAGAAAAGATGGACTTACAAGCTGGTTAGACTCGTGCTCACATGTGTCCACCATGTGTTGAAAGAGATACCTCCACTGATGCATCAGATCAGATTCCAACTTTGAAACTCTAGAGGAGTTTCCAAGACCATGTTTATCAGTTGCCTTACTCCTAGAGCTTCTTGCAGCTAAAATGCTTGCTTCTTTTTGGCTCTTCTTTATTGCTTAAAAAATTTGAATACAGTTTGACAAAAGAGAACAAAACTAGATCAAAATCGATAAAAACAATTTTCCAGTCATAGTTAAATAGTAGCTAACAAGTATGTATAAGCCCACCAGATATTCGAGCTTTGGTGTCCTGGTAGTGGAGGTCCAACCATATATAAGCAGCTGATTGCAAAATAAAACCATGGCCTTATCAATACACTACAGTAAAAAGATAATACAACAAGTAAACAATGCAATCAGATGCTTCATGACCAACAATATTTAAGGCTACATGCAAGAATGGGTATACAAATGGAATGATACCTTTTGTGCAAAAAGAACAAGAGCATGCTTTGATCAAGTCAATCCCTCCGCTCATATTAGCACATTCGTTGCCCCTTTTAAGTTCAGTGCATCTCTCTAATCCAAATACTCTAGATTCCTGTGATTCAGGTAGTACATTACAATCAATAGACCCAGACTGGCTCAAGACGTAACTATCAACATTATCATCATCCCCATAAGTTTGACGATCAGTTTCACTTTGAGTGCCTTCATAACTGACTTTGGCTTCATCATTGTTGCAATTCTTTCCATCAAGAACACTATCACCACCAGTTTCACTATTCGGCACCGATATTTTAGTAATAAAACTGCCAACGAACTCATTAATAGCTTCAGCATTTATACCATGAAGACCTTTGCCCTTGTCAAGATCTAACAAATTTAGGTTCTCATTTTTGCTGGATATTTTTGAATTGGGCATTGCACCACCACCCGAATTGCTCACAATAACCTCAGCCACTCTGCCACTGCCAGTATCTATCAAGCTGGAGCACTTCTTTTCACTATCCATATTTGGAATCCCTCGAATCACATTCTCCTTCGACGAATCTATCTCATCACAAACATCAGCTTCAATTTCAATATGATTAACAGCTCTGGCAGCACCAAGTTCTGCTACATTAGGGTCCACACTATTTCCACTCACCATTTTACCCATCCATGATATAGCACTGTACTTAAAAGAATCAATCTCACTGCAGCGATCTGCAATGTCATTATCGATTACATCACCTTGAATAACAATCTTGGAAACAGCATCCTCACTACTAAGATCCAAAATCTTGGGGTCCTTATTTTCATCAAGAGATCTTGAACTAGCCCATTTAACACGGTCACTTTTGCTACTATTTTTCGAGACATCTTCAACTTCAACTGTGCTCTTGGAGACAGCAGAATCCTTGAATAAATTTAAAGCATCTGCGTCCTTTTTTTCATTGGGCACTTTTGAAATGCTCGATATAACATTCCCTTTCAATGAGTTAATCTCAGTACACGGGCGAGGCAAAACACGTGCCTGTTTAACCCTATCTTGATCTTTGAAATTATTTCTCTTAATCCCACATGTTTCGTTCTCTGAAGATCTCCTCTTGCCAAGCTGATTTGTGACATCACCGAACACTGATCGTAATTTCCTATACCCATCAGAAGCATTCCCCTCAGCCATCATGAAAATCCACTCGCTGCAACAAAATCAAGCCCAAATATTCAAAACCCAATTCCAAAATTAACTCTCTAACACTTGGTTCACAACCCTACTTAACAGATTTCTCCAAAATCATAAATTTGCCAGCCCCCTGATCCACAAACACAGATAGAAACCATAAATTATGTAAAAATACCGCAAGTAATAATTTTTCAATACAGATCTATATCAGGAAACAAGAACGAATCAGAAAAATAATAGAAGTATGCAAAGCATTTTGTAATACAAAAAAAAAATGATTGTAAAATGATAAATATGTCGGATTCTTGGTGTGAATTTAGAACCAATCTACGAATAAAATTTGGTACTCACCTTGAGGAAGAGAGAAGAATGTTGTGGAATGTGGTTTTTGGGGTTTGTTACGAGCGAAAATGGATTGAGAAAAGGAGGAGGGAAAATGGTCGCTGTCTGCGTTGAGCGCCTTTACGTTTTGAATTGTGAATTTGGGCGCCTTCCTTGGGTAAAAATGTGACAAATTTTCCAAAGAGCCATGCTTCAAATACATAAATTTTTACCTAAGGATCTACTTAATTGCCAAATGGCAGCCCAGTAGGCGTCTGGCTTAGATAAAAATTTATGTACAAATAATTTTTCCGTTTTCCAAAGGTAATAATAACACTACTTGTACATAAAAACATACAAACATATTAAGGGCGTGTTTGAACCACATTATTTTGGAAGAATGTATTCTGAAATGGTAGATTGATAGAGAATGTGTGGTTGAAAAAGAAGTAAAAGTTACTGATGTGATATAAAATATTATTTTATTGAAGAATGTATAGTTAAAAATGAGTCGAATAATGAAAATGAAAATTTTAATATTAGTGTTCCTTTGTCTTAGCCCCGTTTGAGCTACATTTTCATTTTTATTCTCATTCTTCTACTCATTTTCATTCACACATTTTTTAATAAAATAATATTTTCAATCACATCAATAATTTTTCCTTCTTTTTCAACCACATATTCATCATTATATCACAAAAAAAATGCATTCTTTCCTAAAAAAATATTTACATTATCTTACAAGAAGTAATCAATAAGTAGTTACATCAACGAGCCGAGCCGAAAAAAAAAGTACAGGCTCGGCTCAAGCTTTTTTTGCCCAAGCCGAGCTGAGCAAAGTCGGGCCAAAAAAATAAGGCTCGGCTCGAGCTTTAGATCTGAGCCTAAACAGGCTGAGCCGGCTCAGGTTTTTTTATTTTTATTTTTTTTAATATAAAGCTTGAAAGCTGCCGCAGACAGCTAATTTTAGTTGCTTGCGCAAGGCAGCTTTACTATAAAAAAAAATTTATTTTTTTATTTTTTTAAAAATTGACAGGCTCACCCTGGCCACGGGTCGGCCTAGGCATCAGGTCGGTGTAACCGAAGCCGAGCAGGGTCCGACTCGAGCTTTTTACGGGCCGAGCTCGAGTCGACGAACTTTTTTGCCACCTCTATCAATAAGTAATAGGAGAATGAAATTATGCAAATTCAAATTGTATTTGGAGGCTATTCTTGCCCGAAACGTCAATACTATTATGCGAGGAACTTTATTCTTCTCGTGGTCCAAATCTTGAGCTATCTCAATCATTGATTGTTGTTGCAAATCCACCAACACTACAATGATCTACTAGACAATTTAGACCTTCTAATAGTTTACTCACATGTCGAGCGATGTTCCAACTTCTTACCCTCAAGCCAACACAACGTTCACATTGGTAGAATGCTATGACGAATAGTTAGAAGCCTCGACTAGAAATCATGAGCCTGTTTGAGCCCCATTTTTTCTTTATAATGCATTTTGGAATAGTAGATTGATGAAAATGTGTGATTAAAAAATAAGAAAAAGTTTTGAATTTTCGTGTAATATTATTTTATTGCAAACTGTGCAGTTAAAAAAAAAGAGAAAAATATATTTTGGAAATAATATGAATCAAACAACATATGGGATATTTTTCCTTTCTAGTAAATAGAATTCTATTTGTTCTTTGGATCATTATAGAGCCTGTCTTGTAGCTCGCTCTTGATAATTATTGATAAGTGTAAAATCTACACTTATTTAAGCTTTCAAAAGTGACTTTTGTTATTATTATTATAAAATTGATACTTAATTATTTGTATTTTTTATTATGTAAGGGAAAATCTTGAGATCGGATCGAAAATTAATCAAGAAGGATAAACTTGGAGAAAATTTTGCAATTTTGGGATAAAATTCTATACTTCGGAAATTCAAGGGATTAAATTGCATCCTTTGAAAGCATTGAGGAATTGAAGACTAAAACTTAATTAATCTTGCCTTGGATTAATTAGATTAATTAGAATGGGAGTCAATTGTTTAAGGAAATTAAATTAATGGACTTCTTGGATTTCGTGGAGTTGGAATGCCATTAGAATTCCAATTAAAGAAGTTGGGAATGAATTTGAATTGGAATCAAATCATAATTAACGGGAATGACTTCTAGTCATAGCTGAGTTGGCGACGGAAGAAAAAGAAAGAAAGAAAAAGGATGGACACACGGCAGCGGGAAAAAATAAGAAGAAATGTTCCATATTTTTGTGCAAATATTTCATCAATAATTGTGCAATAATTTGGGAAGAATTAATCGCGTTCATTGTGGTAATAGCTGGAAAATATACACTACGCAAGGAAGGAGATAAGTTTTTTTTTTTTGGGAATCGTGTGATGAAGATCAACAATAGTTTAGAGAATTTTTATCTTATTTATTGTAATTAAACCCGATGCTGCTTTTCAACTTTTATTTTTTTGATTTTAACATTATGAGTGGTTAAATACTTTTTATATTAGGAAGACCGATATAGTTTAGGGTTTTTAATAGTTGTTAACTTCAAGAATTCATATCACTTTAATACGTGTTAATTAATTATTGTGTGTTTAATACTTCAATTGTCTGTGCAACAATTGAATGATTTATGGGTAGTACTAAGACCGAGATGTGACATATGATTCCAACTCGAGAAATAAATAACATAGATATTATAAGAAATTGAGAGATAATTATAGAGTAATGCTATTCATCCCCAATGTGTTTTGAAACACAGTCTATGTGGCGTTAATGTGACATTAAATGATATGTGAAATTAAATAAGTCATTTATTTTCACCTATCATTTAGAGTCACCTAAACTGTGTTTGTAAACACACTTGGGATGAATAACATTACTCATAATTATAGGATATGTGATCCATATTGAATTTCTATATGTTAATGCGTTCATACATGTGTGAGTTTATATAGAAATATGGTAACTTCTGGCATATACATAAGATTAGTATTGCTCGAGAGAGAGATCACTAACTACATTAAGTTAATTCAATCATTAGCATGCATGAAAATGAACCGAATGAGTTGGAATTAGATCCATGTTTAACAATTTAAGTGAAATCGGGAATCCTAACTACCTAACCTCAAAATCTTCTCAATCGTATTAATTTGATTTCGTCATTTAATTTAGTAGACTTTAGTTACAACCCACAATCTGATTTGATAATTGGTTACTGTTTTGCTTAAATTGAAGCTGGGTTAGTTTAAAAAGTGTTAGTAGATAGTAGTTATAAATCCACTTTATTACTTGCCGCGATCCGTACACATGCTGAAATCATGAAAAGGTTTTTGGCGCCACTGCCATGGCTACTTATTTTCTTTAGTTTTTATTAATTAATTCTACCTTTGATTAAAATATTTTTCTTGTTTTTCCTTTTGCAGGTTTCCTTGCAAGCAAAATTCAAGAATTGGTGATCTTGTACCATTTGATCTAGAAATCAAACACACTTTCAATCAGAGAATTAAGCAACAACGAGAAAATCCCATGGCAAAACAGAACATAAAATTGCAGTTGACACATGTTGAATGTCCAGTTGAAATTCATGAAGATCATTGCCACTCGAACAATTCATCACACCACATGTTGCATTAAATTGGTCAAACATTGTTTATCATGTATTTGGGCAACCGAACTTTCAACTACGGACATACATCATTCTATTATTTTAGAACATGCTTTCTTTTTATGGAACATAATCATGTCTCACACTTCTTGGACATCTATCAAAAATACAATTTTCATGGAGTATCCGATGAAGCAATCAAATTGAGACTCTTTCTACATGCACTTTGTGATGGGGCAAGAGAATGATTGGATTCCTTACTAGCTGGAAGCATTAGGACTTGGAATGATCTCGTATAAAAATTCATCACAAAGTACTTTCCATAGTTAAAGTAACTAAAATAAGACACGAAACAGCCACGTTTCAACATGACGATTTAGAAAGTTTTCATGAAGCATGATAAAGGTTTAATGACCAGATTAGGAAGTGTCATAACCATGGTATGAAGAAAACTTTGTAAGTTCAGTACTTCTACACTGGATTGAACCTAGCATGTCATATATTAGTGAACACACCTTCAAATGGATCTATCGCATTAAAGTCACCCGATGAAGTTGAGGAGTTATATGAAACAATGGCATCAAACAATGCATTGTGGCCTTCTGAAAGAGTTACATACAAAAAGTCATCAGGTATTCATGAAGTAGATCCAATCTCCAAACTATCAGTACAAATATCATCTTTGGAAAAGAAGGTGATAAATCACTTGACTATGAGAAATTCAGCAAAAAAGCGCCAATAAAATTTTTAGTTCGTGATATATGTGGGGGAGCTCACAACATGAGTAGAATACCAGATTGCATCGCGATGCATGTAACCTAGGTTGGCATAATTATCCTAACTTCTCTTGAAGCAACAACCAGAATAATTATTAGTGGCCTCCACCTGGGTTCCAACAACAAGAAAATAGAGTTTCTCTGGAAGATATCTTTGGTAAATTCATACAGAAGACTGACAAGTACATGTCAAAGACTGAAACAACTTTACAAACTCATTTAGCATCCATAAAAGAGTTGAAAACCCAAATAGATTAGTTGGTCCGCACTAAAAGGGTTGAAAACTCAAATAACTTATAAAGACCACAATGAGCCTTGCCCATCAACACGTAAACCAATCTGAAAGAGCATGTACTAACTATCAGAGTTGTTGAAGATGAGCAACTAGACACCCCACAATCGAAGGTAGTTACAAAACTAAGAGAATATGTAGCTCATAGCCTTTTTCACTAAAGACATCAAAAGTGGACAGATGAAGAGAGGATCAAAGCAATCACAACAAGAAGTGGGGTAAAATTGCTTGAGATTACAGTCAAAAGAGCAATTACAAAGACAACCAAAGTGCCTACTACATTTAAGGAGCAAGTGGACGGGTCTGAAAAACCAACTAAGGAAATTTTGAAAGAGAATTAAGACAAACCACATATTAAGGCGACCACTCCTGTCAGAGAATATGTACCTACCATCCCATTCCCGCAAAGGTTGAAGAATCATAAGGTAGACCAACAGTTTGAGAAGTTTTTTAATGTGCTAAAGAAACTCACATCAATATTCCATTCATAAATGCGATAAAGCATATTCCAAGTTATACAAGATTCTTGAAGGATATGGAGCTTGTTTGAGCCCCATTTTTGGCCTATAATGTATTTTAAAATAGTAGATTGATGGAGAATGTATAGTTAAAAATGAAGGGAAAGATTTTGGGTTGTGTGTAATATTATTTTATGGAAAAATGTGTGGTTGAAAGAATGGAGGGAAAATGTATTTTAAAAAAATGGAGATAAATCAAGGACATGATATCAAAGAAGAGAAAGCTTTCGAAATTTGAAATTGTAGCGCTGACACAGGAAAGCAATGCAAGATTGCAAAATACATTGCCTCCCAAATTCAAGGATCCAGGGAGTCGCACTTTACCTACTTCATTTGGAGAATCTTATTCTTTTAATGCTTTATGTGATACAAACAAGTGTAAGTATTAACTTAATGCATTTATCTGTATACAGGAAATTGGGATTATGAGAAGTAAAAGAAACAACTATGTCACTGCAATTGGTTGATAGAAGTATCAAATATCCAAGAGGTAAGATTGAGAATGTATTCATTAAAGCTGACAAATTGATATTCCCAGCGTACTTTATTGTTCTAGTCATATAAGAAGATAGAGATATTTCAATAATCCTACGACGACCATTCTTAGCAACAGGTCAAACTTTGATCGATATAAAAAAATGTGAGCTAATCTCAAAGGTGGAAGATGAGCAAGAAGTTTTCAATTCACACACCTCATCCAACAACCATCAAAACTTGAGAAGTGTAATTATATTGATGAAGATGATCTACCTATTCAACAAAGTTATCAGAAGAGAAAACCTAAATTTGAAGGAATCATAGGTAGAGATGAAAATGGAGAACTTGAGGTTTGGAGAACAAACAAAGGATGTAAGACTAAAAATTACAAAGAGTACAAGGCCGAAAAGTTTTCACTTGATCCACCATGAGTAACGCTTGGCTAAAGTGTAGCTTGAAAATATAAACTAAGAACTTGGAAAGTAACCCATTTTTCCTAGCCCTTAACTCTTAATTTTTTGTTATCGCATTAGACACGTTTGGTTATTATTTAACTAAAAACTTTTTATTTTAATTTTTTTCATTGTTTTCAACATCTCAACAACAACACCACCACCAATAATAATAATAATTTTGCATTACATATTCTTTTTACTCTTTATTAGGCTTTAACTTTAAATCTTTAAAACTCTCCCCTCCTTCATATATATATTTTTTACATACAAATTCACTTAATCACTAACTTATTTTTCATCAATATATTCAATATTTTAAAATCGTGAAAAGTTCAAGTTTCACTCAAAAGTATTATCACTTTAATCATGAGATTTTTTTTAAGAACTTTTCTAATTTGTTTTTATATTGAATTGAGATAATTGTGTCAAGTAGTTGATGTGTGTGAATTATATTTTATTAGGATCTTGATTTTAATTTTTATTGGTTGTTGCTAATTTTACTTATAATTTGATTTGTAGGAAAAATTTGCATAAATAACAAAGATCCATTTTGAAGAAGGGCAATGCCAACTTCATTATCGTACACTTATCCAGCGAGTCTAAAATTCCTGTCTTTTACTTAATTTTATGTTTTGAGCTTTATAGTGTTTCATTGAAGACAATGCAAGAATTAAGTTTAGGGGTAGAAAATCTAGGATTTCTTTTAATTTATCTGCATGAATGATTTTTGTGTATCTAATCCAGGATAAATTTTCGGGTAAAAAAAATTCGAAAAAAATAATAATAAAAAAAAATCTTTACCATTATTATGCATGCTTGTGTGTGGCCAAATTTGAACAAAGTAATTCATATCCAATGATAATATTGTGCATATCTTTGAGCAAAATTTGAATTGGTTCGTGTGGACCCTCGGATTTTTTTTTATTATTTGTGAATTCTATAATTTATACTTAGTTTTTGAACAAGTTGAGAACTTAATCATTCCTTTTTTTTTTTTTTTTTTTAATGATTCAGATGTCAAAGTTTCACCTGAATAATCCTGAGGAGTGGCGGCCTTCTCCCCTGATTCGCCATCCAGGTAAATTCGAATGCGGTCACAGCTTATACATACTTGGGCCAGACATTCGACAATTCTCCTCCCGGTAGACTGCCTTCCAACATAGGTGTTACCTTCCAACATAAAATGTTGCCTTCCAACTGCCGTGGAGATTCGAACATCCAATACTTCGTAGAGAACCCTCCTGCTTTACCACTTAATCATTCTTGATTGCACTAATGGTTGACTATGAGTTGAGTTGTATATGTCAGCAACCTTAGAATCTTTTAAGGGTGTAGAAGATGTTATTATATTAATGAAGATGTTATTATATTAATCACCCTTGGTTAGAACAACTTCGAACCCATATATAAGTTTAGGGGTGACTAAATCCATCCAAATCTAAGAACATCACCACTTAATTGTTTTTTTTTTGTTCCAAATGTTGGCTCAAAAAGTGAAAGACATTGCACTAGCCGTGGCACGTAAGAAAAAGTTACCTACTTTTGTAGTGTAGAGCTAGTCTTGAGTGATTCGACCATATTCATGAAAAATTGTTTTATGGATAATCTACCGGGGAGAGAAGGCTGCTTACAATGAAGAGTGAAAATTATGTTAAAAAATCAGAAAGATCCCAAAAATAGAAGAAGGGACAAAATAAAAAGAAAAGAAAAGAAACGAAAAACACACCAAAATGTGTCGAGGTAGAAGCAAAATAACTATAAGTGCTACCTGTGTTCGGCTAAGGCTTGGTCATCGATTAGGAATTGGAAAGTGATTGATGAAAATAAGCTATTTCTCATTATTAGTTTGCCTTTTAGAGAATTGAAAAAAGAGAGCAACACGAGTGATGAGAGAACGTATTGACATTATTGGGATTTTGTTTTGTTTGGGAAAAGAGACTGAGAAAGTTGAAATACATGACACGATTTAAATAGCATAGTGGAATTGAGAATGATTAACACACACACACACACACACGAGCTAGATATATGATATGTGGAGTTCTAAAATAATTCTTGATTCTTGTATTTCAATAACCTGTTTAAATTTCGTGATTGTGATATGCGTTTTGAGGAAACATTGAATTGCTTACACAGAGTTGAGTATAACTGCTTAAAGTCTAGTTAAGTATCTATTATGTTTTATTCGAAGACGAATAAATGATCAAATTCGGGGGTGTTTTATAAGTGTAAAATCTACACTTATTTAAGCTTTCAAAAGTGACTTTTGTTAGTATTATTATGAAATCGATACTTAGCTATTCGTATTTTTTTTTATTATGTTAGGGAAAAACTCAAGATCGGATCGAAAATTGATCAAGAAGGATAATCTTGGAGAAAATCTTGCAATTTTGGGATAAAATTCTATACTTCGGAAATCCAAGGACTAAAATGCATCCTTTGAAAGCATTGAGGAATCGAAGACAAAAGTTAATTAATTTGGCCTTGGACTAATTAGAATGGGAGTCAATTGTTTAGGGGAATCAGATTAATTTGGACTTCTTGGGCGGAGTTGGAATGCCATTAGAATTCCAATTAAAGAAGTTGGGAATGAATTTGGATTGGAATCAAATCCCAATTAATGGGAATGACTTCAACACATAGATGGAGTTGGCGAGGGAAGAGAAAAAGAAAAAAACCGACACACGGCAGGGAGAAAAATCAGAAGAAATGTTCCTTATTTTTGTGCAAATATTTCATCAATAATTTGGGGAGAATTAATCGCGTTTGTCGTTGTAATAGCCGAGATATATACACTACACAGGGAAGGAGACAGAGAATATTGTTGGAATTTGTGTGACGAACGTTAACAATAGCTCGGAGGCAGGGGCGGACACCCGAAGTTTTCTCACTGCAGGCGATATTAGCAAATGTATAAAAAATTATATCATTATAACATAAACATTATACTGAAAATGAAATACCTTACAATTGTTATTTATGAGTTTTTATACTTTGATATCTTTATATAATCACAATCTTTAAAAATATATATTTCTCCATATAAACAATAAGGCTGTTATTCATCCACTCATCTCCAATCCGATTACGTAATTTATCCTTTACGAGAGATTTTATTTTATAAAATCTTTCCATAGCTGTTTTTGCTATAAAATAAACAAGTGCTAATTTAAGATAAAGAAAATGAATAATTAAGATATTGAAGCATGACACAAGGATTCAAATTAATCACACACTATCCAACACATGTTTTGAAATTGGAAGACTAGTCACAATTATAAATTATTTGGCCCAGCCTCCCATTTCAAATTTTTTTAAAAGTTATATTGAATCAATCCACACACTAAATTGAAAGCATACCTCATAGTGGTGTTAGTGTAAAGGTGGAAATGGACAGCCAAACATTCTACGGCAGCCAGCTGATTCTGTGAAGGATTAAGGAAGGATTATGGGAAAGGTTTGTTATATAAGATTGGGCAAATTATTTATTCCATTTCGGGTTTTTTAAAGGCAAAAATTCATATCCTATTTTAAATTTACCATATTTCAAAAATAATAAAACATTTTTCACATTTCAAAAATCAAATTTTTGACATATACATACACATATATATTTATATATATATAAATATATAAAAAGATATATATATATATATATATATATAATTAATCCACCACCCTCGCCGGTCCGTCAGTCATCCGGCGATTACTCCGATTCCAGCGAGCGTTCCGACGACCGTTTCTGGCGACTGCTCCGATTCTAGCGAATATTCCGGTGACCGTTCCGCCGTCAATTTATTCCGACGATTGCTCCGATTCCGATAGTTGTTCCAACTCTGGCGACAACTCAGGTCACAAATCACAGCCCAGGTCACAAGTCAGAAGTCACAGCTCAAGTCACAAGTCACAACACATTGTTTTTTTTATATTGATAACATGATTAGGCTTATGTCTCACATTTTTGTTAATATTCACGTGTTATTTTCAAATGGTCACAACACAAGTCACAGAATATATTGCACATGGTTCACGATTTTGTTCATAGTCCCATATTATTTTCAAATGGCCACAGCACAGGTCACATAATATTTTTCCACATGGCGCAGGTTCTTGTTGATAGTCACATGTTCATTTCAAATGGTCACAGCACAGGTCACAACATATTTTTACACATGGCTCAGGTTTTTGTTGATAGTCACAGCATAGGTCATAGAATATTTTGCAGGTCACAACACATGGCTCAAGTCACAACATAGGTCACAACACATGGCTCAGGTCACAGCATAGGTCACAAAGACTATACAACACCACATCACCACCACCGCTGCTACCACAGCCAGCAACTCACCACAACCACCTCAAACAAATCAACAGAAAAACACCACCACACGGTCCGCACCAGATCCATCACTGCACCGACAGACCCATCACCACCACCACCATCTCACCATCACCCACTACCACGACCACCACCGTCGACCGTCACCGTCACCGCCACTGTCGACCACCGCACAGTACAAATCAAAAACCAAAAAACTCTCGAAATTCAACCATCGGATTAGCACCCATGGCATTCAACCACCGGATTAGCACCATCACCCAGTGACTCTAATTTGTTTCCAGAATAATTTATCAATTAAAAAGTAGTAAAATTGATACTTCTGAGAAAATTAAAGGCTCATAGATGATTTAGATTTACATCAACGAGCCCATAAGCCAGTTTGATGGTATAATTTTCATAAATCACCGCCCTTTTTTATGGTGCCGGCGTTGTCACCCATCGACAGAATTTGCAACTGTACCTCCAAGTTATCCATTGACGTCGCGTGCAGAGACGTGGTTCTGGTGGACGACTCAGCCTGAGGGATGGTGCCGACTTTGTCAGAAGGCGATGGTGCCAGCGAGTTGCCCACTGGCCATGTGGGTATGGTGGTTGTGCCTCCGATGTCCCCTATGACGGGTGATTCAATCTGTGGGTATGGCGACGGCGCAAAGAGAAGCCCCTTCCATGCCGCTGAGGGGAGAGAGAGAGAGAGAGATAGGCAGTGAGAGACGGAGAGAGGAGTGAGAGGGACGTGAATTAGCCAATTATGGTTGAAAATTAATTTAGGGGTGGGGGTGGGGAGTATATATATTAATTAAATATAAAAAATCTGTATCTATATATAAAATATCTGATTTTTGAATATTAAAACTTGACATCTAATTTTTGAACTTGGATCTCCAAAAGCAGAGAATTGGGTAATTTGCCCTTTTTTAAACATGAGTTGTGCATGCATATCCGCCCTTGCTTAGAGGATTTTATTTTGTTTATTGTAATTAAACCTAGTGATGCTTTCCAACTTTCATTTATTTGATTTTAACATTATGAGTGACTAAATAATTTTTATATTAGGATGAATGGCGTAACTTAAGGTTTTTAATATTTGTTTACTTCCAAGATTTCATACTACTTTAATACGTATAATTAATTATTGTGTGTTTAATGTTTCAATTGTATGCGCAACAATTAAATGATTTACGTGTAGTACTAAGATCGAGATGTGACATATGATTCTAGCTCAAGAAATAAATAATATAGGTATTATAAAAGATTGAGATATAATTATAGATTATGTGATCAATATTGAATTCCTATATGTTAATGTGTTCATATGTGTGTGAGTTTACATAGAAATATAGTAAATTCGGATATATGAATAAAATTAGTGTTGCTCGAGAGAGATCACTAACTACATTAGGTTAATTTAATCGTTGACATGTATGAAAACGGGTTGAATGAGTTGGAATTAGATGCATGTTAAAGAATCTAAGTGAAATTGAAAATTTTGTGAGTACCTAATCTCACAATCTTCTCAATCGTATTAATTTGATTTCGTCATTTAATTTAGTAGACTTTAGTTACAAACCACAATTTGATTTAAGAATTGGTTACAGTTTTACTTAAATTGAAGTGGTAACGACCTGATTGGTACCATGATTCAACTTAAGTCTCCCATATGATGGAGGTCTTGGGTTCGAATCCTGGGGGAAGCATCAAAAGCCGTGACGGGTAAGATGGGCTCAGGCTCTCCCAAAGCGGACATAACATACGATATGATAACGGCTCTGGCGCAATGTCGGGTCGTTACAAAAAATGCGAGTTTTTTTTGTAACGAGGGCGGAGCCGTTATCATATCATACGTACTGCCCATTTTGAGAGAGCATGGACCCATCGACGAGTCTCCTAAGATTCGAACCCAAGACCTCTATCATATGAAAGACTTAAGTTAAATCCTGATACCAATTGGGTAAGTTGCCCAATTGGTACCAGGATTTTTTTGTAACGACCCAACATTACTCCGCAGTCGTTATCATATCATACGTATTGTCCGCATTGAGAGAGCATCGGCCCATCTTACCCCTCACGACTTTCTGACGCGTCCCCAGGATTCGAAACCAAGACATCCATTATATAAGAGACTTAAGTTGAATCCTAATACCAATTGAGCATTGTACGTACGATATGATAATGGCTCTGGTGCAAGGTCGGGTCGTTACAGAAGTTGTGTTAGTTTAAAAAGTGATAGTAGATAGTAGTTTCTGTAGGACAATACATGAATTTGATAAATTCACTCTATTACTTGTCACGATTTATACACTTACGTAAATAACGAAAAATTATCAATAGGCATTTGCTTCAGTGGCTAAAATGAAAACTTTTTGAACTTGGTGAAGTGGTTTATATGACTCTTCATCCTAGAGTGCATTCTGATTCAAAAAATCACATATGTAGTCTTTAAAGACTTTAACAGGCTTCCCATACATGGTTTAAAAAGTTTCACTGCACTGTGAAAAAATTGGGTTTTTGTCAAAACTCCAATAACCTTTCCATGTTTATTTGCCACTCCAGTGAAAGTTTTACCATTCTCCTCGTCTATGTAGGCAATGTTACAGTTACTGTTACAGACACTCCCCTGTTTGAGCCTCATTTTTTAATGTAGAATATATTTTGGAATAGTAAATTGATGAGAAAATATAGTTAAAAATGAAGGAAAAGTTTTTAAATTGCGTGCAATATTATTTTATTGAAAAATGTGTGACTGAAAAAAGAAAGAAAAATGTATTTTGACAAAAATGGAAATCAAGCAAGGGTCAAGTATTCCACATTGAAGGATTCTCTGCATTAAACATATCACTTGAAAACTTCTGGACATCTCACATATTTTCTTGGTCTTGAAGTACAAATGCACCAATGATTTAGTTACTATAGCTGGACTTGGGAATTCAACCCTGTGGACACACATTAGAACTCAATGTGAAATATTTTGAGGCTTCTAGAGAGTTGCTTTCTGATCCTACCATCTATCTACGACTACAACTAGATGGAAATTTGATTTATTTAAAAATTACTCGGCCGAACATCTAATATGCAGTAAATTTAATAAGCCAACTTAGCAGCCAATACATTTACATCTATCAGCCATTGAGCAATAACTCATTATTTGCTTGGCACCACCATTCATAGATGTAAGGTTGGCTCTTCTCCTACTCTTTAGGCTCATAGCGATGTCGATTGGGCTGATTGTCTAAATTCCCGTCGCTCAAATATAGGTTGCTGTATGTATCTTGATGATGCTCTTATTTCTTTACAATTAACTCATCAGTCTACTGTCGAACTTATTATTAGCAAAACATGTGTCCATAATTGTTGTATAATTGACTTCTCAGCACATTGTCAGCAATTTGTTTAGGTTGTATAACGATTGCAATTAGCCAGTGTTTGGATCTCCAAAAGCAGAGGACACAAGTTTCCCTGTTTTTATTCTTCTTTGTTTAAACTAGGAAGGCTTTAGGCTCAGGGTGTGCTGGGACAACAACTAGCCAGTTGGGAGATCAACAGGAGCCAGAAAGATATGCTAGGGTGGGCTGATTTTTTTTTTTTAGCAATGACCTCATATCATAAAAGATGTTTTATACAACACCAAGTTTAATTTAAAAGGTTAAATTCATGACACTCATAATAATGTGGGTCCGAATTTATTTCTCGACACTTGTAACAAAGTTCTAACAAATATATTTTTAACTAATAAAATTAAATATATAGCATATTATTTATTTTGATAATAACATCCATTTTATGGTCGAAATAAATAAATTTTTAATTCACAAGTATAAATAAGTAATATATGAAAAATACATTAGAAAAAAATTAATTACCTTTAAGTTTAGTGGAACTTGTGACATTTCATACTATTTAAATAAGTCATTTATCATTAATCAATAAAAATTGTTTGTTATATAATAAACTAATTTGATTATAAGTGAACTCTTTAAACTTAATTATATTATTTCTGTGTGAAATAAAATATCTAATTTGGTTACGAGTTATTTGTGTATCATGAATATGAATAAAATAAATATGTAATTGTTGTAGAGTCTTAAACTAAATTTAAATAATTGAACATTGGGCTTGGGCTGAGAATGAAGTTAGTTGGGCTAAAATTAATTTTTGGGTTACTAAATTTTTATTCTTTTTGATTTTCACCATAAATTTGGGCTAAATTTTCTATTTTTTTACAAGGGATAATTACATATAACCAGCTATTTAGTTTCAAGTTTATGAAAATTAGGTTTAAACTTTATTTAATAAAAAATCAGGTTTTATCATTTTTAATTAATAATGGTATTACAAAATTAAAATAACTTATATACCAATCCTACTACCTATCCCCACCAAATTTATTTTAAATATGAAACCCTAAATCTATCCAAACCTAACCTTATCCATTTCATTTCTCTCCTCTCACCATTTCTCCCAATCGGTCGTCGCCTCCACCGCCACCTCTCTCCACCACAGTCGCCTCCTCCCTTCTCCTCTCCCTGCCCCTCCTTCTCTCTGCTGCGAATCGCAGCAGCGTCACAGCAACGCAGTAGCCCCTTCCCTTTCTCTCCCTCCATTCTCCCCTCGTCGGCGTCGCGATACTATGGCAGCAGCGTCGCGACGCTTCCACCACCGCATCGACGTTGCTGTCGGCGTCACGACGTTACTAGGCTGATGGGTGGGTGTGTGGAGGTCTTCGATGCGGTGGTGGATTTGTTGTGGGTGTGGCTATGAACGGGGCGTGTGGTGGATCTGTGGTGATGGTGGTAGTGATTTTGGATTTGGGGTTTTACACTGATTGTGGATCTGTGATTTTGTGGTTGATGATTGTGGATGTGGTTAGTGGTGGAGGTGGTTTTTGGGGGGTTTTTTTTGTTGGTGGTGGGGCTGGTGGATTTGGTAATGTTGGTGGTGGATATTGGCGGTGGTGAGGTGGTTTTGCGATGGATCTGGAGATTGTCATGGTGTTTGTTTGCGGTCGATTGGATTTGGTGACGGCAATTTTATTGTTGCTTATGTGCAATGGTTGTGGCTGTGGGGGTGGTCGTGGCGACGGTTGTGGGTAGGATAAGATGAGTTAGGGGTGGGTGTGTGTAACCTAGAAATTGTAATTGTGACTCACTATAATGGAGCCGTGACTAGTAAAAGTTTTGATTTTTTTCAATATATGACCTTTAAAAATTTTTAATTCGTGGTTGAAAAATAACTAGTAACCATAAAATTCTTGATTTGTGACGGGTGGGTGTCTGTGACCTAAAAATTGTGGCTGTGACTCACTGTAATAGAGTTGTGATCAGTAAAAGTTTTGATTTTTTTTTTCAATATGTGACCTATAAAAAATTTTAATTCGTAGTTGAGAAATAACATGTGACCATAAAATTCTTGATTTGTGACCTGACTTGTGACCTCGAAATAATATGTGACCAATTAATTTGATAAGCTGTGACCGAAAATTAATTTTTAACTAATTAAGAAGATATCTGTGACCATAAGTTTTGACTGAAAATTAAATTTTTAACTAATTAATAAGATATCTATGACCAAATTGCATATAACTGTGACCTTAACAATTGTCGGAATCAGAGCAGTCGTCGAAATTAAGCGGCGATAGAACGATCACCGGAGTAGTCATCGAAATTAAGCGTGACTGGAGAACAGTCGTCGGAGTAGTCGCGCGAAAACCGGAGTGTCGCCGGAGCATTGGTGGTGGTGGAGATGAAGGTGGGGTTGGGTGGGGTGGGTTAATTATATTTAATTTAATATAATAATTGTGAAATATAATTAATTAATTCATGAAAAACCTGATTTTTGTAATTCTAAACTTTGGGCCTGATTTTTGATTTTGGGATAGATGAAGTCTGAGTTCTGAATTTTTCCCTTTTAACTAACCAAATTCCTTTTAGGCTGGGGCAAGGCTAGGCTATAGCCCAGCCCAGCCCCCCTCTCAATCCGCCAGAGGAGATCAAGGTGAGTAGATCGAGTGTTTGATGTTAAAATCATCTATTTGGGAGACACTTTCTATCAATTGAAGATTGAAGACCTTACTACTTTTTAGGCCCATTTGCCTCTATTGAGATTAAAAAGTTGATTTTGAGCATGTTTTTATATCTTTACTGATTAGAAGAGTTGTTAGAAATTTGAGGAGGTGATATAACGTGATATGAAACATGGATCGCACAATTGATAATCAAGAACAAGATTTAAGAGAAAAGCAAAACAAGAAGATGAAATTGGAAGAGGAAATAATACTTTATTAACGACAACCAATAGACAGAAAATACAATATTTTGCAATATTCTGCTTCTTAACGTCTAATAAACTGAATGAAAGAGTCCACTATTTATAGGAGAACTGTCCAAAACCCTAAAACATGGTAACTAGGTCAAAAATCGCGTAAAACCAAAAAATACGGAAGGATATTCACGGCCTATCGCTCGAGGGCGAGCGACAGCTCCACCATTCCAATTTTGCTCCTCTAGCTCGAGCGGGAGTCTAGCATCTTTCCAGTGTCGTTAATCCGTCATTTTTTTCCTTTTTGGACCCTATTTTGACATATTCAGGCCTAATACTCCAAAACGCGAAACCCTAGACTCAATTTGGACCGAATTTGGGTCACAAAACCCAACAAGAGTTCTTAAAGAAAACTTATTTAAGATAGTTTTTTCATAAATCTCTTCCACACAAAGTAAAAGTAGAAGTCTCGCCAAATGAACTCTTAACGGGAAACTTAGCTATAATTTTCCATTATAATATTGTTACTTACATTTACATGAGCCGCATGCAATGTATCTTGGCAGATCCCATTTTTGGATATGTTAATTCATCAATTATATATGTATGTATAATGAGAGAAAATATTGCATTCTAAACAACTAAACATATATACAAAGCTTTTCGAAGTATATATATAATTAAAACTCATAAAAGCTATGCCTTTGAGGAATACACTCTTCATATTCCATTCTTGTGCCTGTGCATGAAAAACCCTTCCTAAATTTTGAAGCATTTTTGTTCTTCATCTCCACCTCCACCGCGAAGACTGTGCATACGGGTCTATGATCAGAAAACCTCGACTCTCCTCGAATATATGACAACTGTTCAATGCCATTGCCTCTCCATAATATTCTATCACACCTGAAATTCAAAACACAACACAAACATAGCTAAGAAGCATTGGTTCTAGACATGAGACGACACGCATATATTGACACGAAATTTTTAAAGAAAGGGAGCGTCTATTCAAATTATACATGTAATTATATGTTATATGTTTACAACCCCTTTTTTTTTTTTGGTTAATCTTTTAAACAAACTAATACTCTGTTTAGCTTCGATTCTAATTATAGTTAACTATTTGTAGTAACTTATATAATTAGCGAACAAAATAATATATTCACATATCAAAATCTTCATATTATATATAAAAAGAACTAAGCATGAAATTCCTATAATTACTTGTCAGTGATTTTTTAAACAAATAATCTAAATTCCTATTTTGTGTTCCAAAATTTACGAAATCAGGCTTGTTGTGTCTTTGACATATTTAGGACATTCCTCATCCATCAATTATTAAAAAATGTGCGTGGGGGGGGGGGGGGGGGGGGGCGGGGGAGAGAGAGAGAGAGAGAGAGACCATGCAGGGGTTCTTCGTTTCTTCTTGGACTTGACAGTCTCTCCAGCATAGGAGTCTGAATTTTGTGAATATTTGTAAGTGGGTGCAAATAATATTTTACCCTCATTCCACCCACTGAACACTCTTCCTGATTCTCTCTCCATATTTAGCTGTATTCAACAATTCAAAGTCAAACCTCCATTAATTATATCATACTTCAAAATGTAATCATATTTTTGAAAGATTATGGAATAGAATAAATCAATCATGGAATTTTGTAGAAAAATAGATGATGCATTTCCATAGAATTTACTTAAAACAATATTTTTACCTTTTCTTCCTTTTTTAAACAACACAGTATGACATGTTTAGCAATGTATGTTGAACAATACTATAAAGTATTAGGACAAAAGAATTTAAAATCTTATCTAATATACGGTTAAGTCTTGTCCAGTACTACATGCTAAATATGCATTTATCTCTCATTTTTTCTCAAAAGAGCATGCGACTAATGAACTTAAAATACAAGGATTTTCTTACTTCGAAATTTATTACATTTTCTTCCTTTTTAACCACTCATTTGTTGTGCAGTAGAAAAGTTGAATAGGACAACAATGTGTCTTGTTAAGGAAAAAAAATTATAATGTTATCAACGGTAGAGACCAATCATTTCCATTAATTGTTACATATCGTTATTTATCCTTCATCCTTAAAAAGGCATGCTGCATACAAATCGTAAAAGAATTCGATTAAAAAAAAAACTCAAATCTTGTCAATATGTAGCTATAGCCTAATTTTCTCTTTTTCCCCCCAAAAAAAAAAAAAAAGGATGACGTATACAAGTTTTTGTTTGTGATAAAACTTAAGTGTGCAAGCATTGTGTGAATAAAAAATATGTAATAATATATAGGCTCAATAAAAAATATATTTGACCATCTTAAATTTTAATTTAAACTTTGCCAAACATGAATTTTCATAAATGAATTCAATCATAATATCAACTCTATTGTTGACTTCTCAAGGTCTAATGGGGCCATTTAGACTTGTGATCACATTAGGTGTTCATTGACTTGTATTTTCCCAAAAGTCCTTTTCATTTCATTTTGTCAAAGCAAATTAAATAAATTGCCACCAACCTGATCTCTCTCTAGAAGAGAGTCCCAATCATTATCCTCTAATAGAAGCCTCGTCTCTTCATAGCTGCAAGCCACTCTATAATTCAAGTCCCCCAGCCATATCATGCGGCTGAGAATTTTGGGGTTCAAGGTGACAATAATTCATTATATCGAAAATAGTAATAATTATTTTAAGGTTACAATATTTCATAAGAGTATTAATTATTTTACAAAAAGATGTTTATGTGATAAAAATGATTATTGGAGTAAATTAATACGACTTACTCATGATCAATAATTCTTTCGGGCATTTCACGATTGGGGTTCTTGCAAATTCTAGAGAATTGTGTGCCCTTGAGGATTTCAGCTACATCGGCGTTTCTTCTCAGCTCATCTCCTTCCTTTTCCCCGGAAGCCAAGTGACTGCACACGAAGCAAAAGCTCGTTTGGTGCAAAGTCATGCTTATTGATATACAACCCTACAAAAGTAAAAACAACACCAAACTAAGCATTTTTCTTAATAAATTTAGAGTCGAATACATGAATTCTTGACGGTCATTCCCGTTGGGTGCATGCTACTCGAGTGATTTGATCTACCCTCCCTCTCTTTTGTGACACATTATACCAAGATCGAGTCATTAAGTCTTCATAATAGAAATGCTTATTCTAAGTTGGAAGTCCACTATATTACTTATCATCTATAAACTTCAATTTATCATAATTAAGTCTTCATATTTTCACACATCAATTTCATGGCACTCACCTAACTAATTAATCATTATAAAATGAAGCTAACAGTATCAAGATTCATTTCTCATTTGACTTGTGGATACAAGTTTTAAGTGGAGTAATTGTTTTCCTGTCAATAAGTGTATCATTAAGGAAAACATATGGTAAATGCATTATTATGTCTTAGTTTCTGATTGTCAACCTCTCCAATATAAAATTATAATTTGAATCACTTCGTCCATAAGCTTAAGCCATTAATGCAGCAACACATTTATATATTTATATTTAGTCTTAAAATTGCTCGAAAACTTGTAGGATGAACACATTTTTTTTTTATCAAAAGCTCTACAATTTTCATAAATAGGTGGCTGCACGAACTGAACTCATGACTTTTGCCTCCTCTTATACCACTTATTGTATAGGACGATGACACGTTTATTCATCTAAATTTGAACCAATATACATGCTAGAACAAATAGGGAATATTAGAGAAAACCTAACCTTGTTGCCAAGATAGCCCATGATTCCTCTTCCCATAGAAGAAATTCTGAGATGGCCAATGTCTTTGACTAAATCGTTTCGAGCCCATATGGAAACAAAAATTCCGACCATTTGCTTGCTTGCAATAAGATGATAATTCAAACGTTTAGGCAATGAAATTTCTGCTATTGAAAGGAATTCATCTATACTTGGATCACCATGAGCAAAAGGTGTAGCACAAGGGTCACTAAATTTTCTTGCCCTCCTTTTATTTGACATTGGATTATCCCAAGAACAGTTGCAAGCTTTAAGAAGATGATTGTCTGCCCTAAGTTTCTTGCTGAGTGCTTTTAAAGATTGCTTGTGAAAAATGTCGTTTGATTTTGAGTGTTTTGAATTAGGGCTTGAATCAGAAGAATTCATTGAATCATGGTAGGGTTTGTTGAGTGCATGGCTTATTAGGGTTAGCCATTTTGCTGCTGGTTCATTGTCCTCTGATACTAATACATTTCCAGCACTTAAGGGAACAATCTCTTGGAACCTGAAAATACACAAGTAATTAGGGTAAGAACTATTACTAACGACATGTTCTGGATTGGATTGGATTGGATGAATGCAGAGACTTTTATGACGAAATTGTCAATGTTTTATCTATAACTCTTCGGTCCAGTGTATCGAACATGTCAAGTAAGTTAGAATAGAATGACGAGATTTGGACCTACTTCGATCCATCCTTCATGATATTCATTTTTCACTACAACATCCATTCATTCACCATATGGAGTATTAATGGATGCTAGTGCAGAAGATAACACAAAAATCTTAACTTATTTGTTCAATATATATTACCTAGTCAAGCATATAGGTAACATGCAATTAATTTATGACGTCCAAACATATAAACGCATGATTTTCAATTTTATTGGACATGCAATTCTCCGTCAATTTTCTAATGCCTATAAAGCATATTAAAATCATAAATATACAATCTGCAAGTTAATATAGTGTACCCCAATACATATATGTCTGAAGAGCCCTCCACCTGCAAGAAATCCTCAAGTTTGAGTCCATGGTCAGGACTCTTCCCTCCAACATTCCATGTTGCCACAAAAACCCTACATTTGTCAAAGAAATTACTCTTTATTAAACTTAAACCTATCTGCAAAAACATTGAAGAATCTACTTATAATCATAATCTGATTAATTATAATTAATTCATACCGAATATCTTGAACTATTGTTGCAGGTGACATCGGCTGATCAAAATTTGACAGATTTAGGCCTTCAATTCCGGCGCTACTACGTCGTTCTGAGAAGGGATAAGAAATCAGTTCTACCATGGTTTTGATTTCTCATGTTTCTGTGTATTAAATTATGTAATTTAAATTCAAGGCCACAAGGGTCAAATTATAAATGTGAAAAACTATGTTACTTTCTGATAAGTTCAAATCTTCTCAATAATCAATGGAATTTAGTCTTCTGTTAGGTAAGCTACCAAAGCGCAGACAAGGCAAGTATATAGATTTAATTCTTTGAAATTCTCATCATTAATTACGTGGCATGCACCCATAAAATACTGCTTCAAAAAGAAATTAATTTCTAAACATTCGAGAGTCTTTGTGACAATATCTAATGTTTACATGATTAAAGAAAATATCTTTGGAATTATACATATTGCAATAAAAATATATTATTTTCGCAACGAATATTACTGATATAATTCATACCTCGGAAACTTTTCTTCGTGGAGGGTGAGGCCTCGAGGAATGCTTGCCTTCTCGATGTAGGCTTTGGATCCACATCTGTCCCAAAACAACCCATATTAAAGAAAAATCACATCAAAAAAATATAAAAACTAATATCATAATACTTTAAAAACGTGTTTTGTAATAGTGGAGAATAAGAAGAAACGCCAAACCGTGTTCATTTCCATCTGATTGAGCAATATCCTCTTCTGAATTCTCTCTACTATTTTGCTTTGAACCAAAAATCTTTGGAATAATAGACTTCAATATTGCACGGTTTGCATACACCAAAAAAGGAAATATATAAATGAATATCCTAAATTAATTAAAAAGAATGGGAGAAATATTAAAAAAAAAAAAAATACCTTCTTTTTCTTTTCACCTTTTACAGAATTCTCCGGCGTACTTGTGGGGCTACTGGAACTGCTGCCGGCTGCCTTTGTCATCGGGTCGACAGCATTCGTTCATTCATCCATCATAAAAAGTTTAAAATATAGACTTTCAGACCCTCATAAACTACAGTATTTGTTTGGATTTCCAAAGTTTAATATTTATACATAATGAAAATTTTCAAGATTCTTGATATCCTATATGCACATGAATTTCTGTGTTTTTGTGTTTGAATTTTTGTGTTTTCTTTTTCTATATTTTTTCCTTAATGTTTGTTATTTTAGGTACGTTTTTTCTCTTTCTTGAAATATTGTGGTAAATTGCTGTTTTGAAGTTCTCGAATGGGAATCAGAAGTTGCCGCCAAATCTTTCGGGGAAATTAAGGGATGTTTTGTTTTGTGGTTGATACACGGTTCAATATTGGCTGGCCACTCCTAGCTAATTTTCCATATATTTCCACCTCCTTTGTGAATAACAACATTTTACTCCATATTTGGTACAAATTATTGTTTAGGAAAAATCTGTATTACATTTTTCTTCTTTTTAGTATTGATAGACAATCTTCTTTACCAAAAATGGTACGCATGTGAGACGAGCCCATGAGAGTTATATACCACATTACGTGTATGTATGGTACAAAGTATTGTGATCGAGAAAATTGTATTATCTTTTCTTTTTTTGAGTATTGATAGGCAATGATCTCTGCCAAAAATGGCATTTGTGAGATGAGTCGTTCGGGAGTTTTATACCACATAGATGTTTGAGAAAATTATATTATCTTCTTCTTTTTTGAGTATCGATAGGCAATCCTCTCCAGCAAAATACGTATGAGATGAATAGATCGAGAGTTATAGAACACATGCTATTTGGTATAAAGTATTGTTAACGAGAAAATTGTATTATCTTCTTTTTTGAGTGTTGATAGGCAATCCACTCTACCAAAAATGGTATATGTGTGAGACGAGTCGGTCAAGAGTTATAAACCACGTGCATATTGGCATAAAGTATTGTTGACGAGAAAAAAATGTATTCTTTTTCTTTTTTGAGTATTGATAGACAATCCTCTTTGTCTAGCATGATACATATGTGTGGTTAGTGTATTTTTAACTGCATATTTTTCAATAAAATAATATTTTATATAAACCAAAAAAATTACACATTCTAAAAAAAAATACCATTTCAAAAATTGTAACACCAAATAATGGGGGTAAACGGGGCTTAATCCACATGATTAATATATTGTATTACTTTTAATTGACTTGTATTAATATCTTAATAGAGGTATTTAAATTATTCATAAGCTTGTTAGAAATAAATTGTCAATAAGTAATCATACAATTATTGACGAGTTAATGAAATAGGGTCAATTTCAGATAGACGATGATCTAAGTAATTAGTTGTTGACTAGTAAAAGGTTTATATATATATATATATATATATATATATTTATATATATATATATATATATATATATATATATATATATATTTATTTATTTATTTATTTATTTTATTTTATTTTATTTTATTTTTTTTGTCGACGTAGAAGCTCGCAGCCACTACCCGTGAGTGCTCATCAAGTAAATCACGCTCCATGTGCAGTAGTTTGCAAACAACACAGGAGAGATATAACCGCACTATGCAAGTCCGGTGCAACGGGTTCAACCGAGGAAGTGTTGACAGATGATTCGAACTCGTGATTTTCGATCTCCGCGTTCACTTGCTCCACCAACTCGACCACCTTAAAGGAGTAGGTTTATTACTTATTTTGATTGTATTAATTATTGTAAAAGTAAATAAAAATCTTATCTTCAAATAGGAAGTAGTAATCATTTTACAATGTTGTATTAGACGTGTAACAATTGAGTACGAATACGGTTTGCTTCTCCTTTTTAATCATAGATTAGATAGAAAGGAGCCCTCGTCAAATACGAGGATAAGGCAAATGCAAAAGGCCTTCTTTAGATGTTTCAAAGAAAAAGACTTTCTCGTATCAAGGCTGTATCTATAAATTCAACTATTTATAAGTTAATTATTGCTTTCTACATTATAGTGGCTCGTTTGAAAATATCAATTTAGAAATTCAATAGCTCGTTCGAGACTTAAATAGATCAAATTGTTTTTTCGAACTTTTGGTACCATAATGAGTTTTTTATTTCCTCTTAAAATGTAAACTTTTTTAATGAGAAGTAATGCAAACCTTATATGTTGAAACTTTTCATATTTAAGGAATGTAGGATCTTTCCTTAATATGCACATGGAAGATGGCGATTCATTTTGAGGGGAAAAAAAAAAGGAATTTCTATATCTTTTTGTATAGTTAAATCACCTTTCTTTTCAAGTATCAAAATTTGTATTTTCTTGTTCTCCAACGGTGTCAATCCCTATCACGATAGAAGGAAATTATTATTCAAAACGAAGTGCCTAATTTTGTGTGTTTCCATGTCAAAAATGAGGTTTCGCGCTTTTCAATTTATGTGTGATTTTTCATACAAAGTTCATACTTTTTCTTGCCCTCTATCTCTTTTTATCCTTTTTTTGTCCTAGACAATTATGGAAGTTGTATGAGAGTTGAGGTTATTGGGAGTTGTATGCTTGAATTTCAAGTTCAAATCACTTACTCCAACCATTTTCATGTCTTATAGGTCGGGTTATCTCACGTTAGAGGTGTCAATCCGAGTCATCTGAGCCGGGTTGGCCTGCCAACATATAAGCCGGTAATGGCCCGCCTGATAAAAAAAGCCCGTCCGCTATGGGTTACGAGTCGGCCCACAATTTTGGACTATAATCCAGGCCCGCCCGCTGACCCATTCGGGTCAAGCCCATGCGGGTTATGGATCACGGGTCACGGTTTGTTCTGGTTTGGCCATATAATTGTATAAATAAAATTATAAAAATATAGAGTTTTTCATATTTATAGCAATTTTTTTTTTAAATGTAAACTAAGAATTGAACAAAATGATAAATTCATATTTATACCAAGAAATGTTTACATAGAATTCAAATTTAATGTTACATGAATTATTTATAATTTTGAAAAGTTAAATTTAACTTAAACAAATAACAACTAAATGTATTTCTAATTACTATTATCAAATATTTATAGTATAAGTACATCTCAATTAAGTTGACACATACTTAACTGTAGACGATAAATTCTACAGTTAAAGAAATTGAGTCGGTCAGGCCACTAGCAATCCTGCAAAAAAGTGGAACGAAAAAGAAAGACCGTGAAAAGATCTCAAGGGGACACCGGTGTGGTGCCGGCCGAAGACCCTCCGACGGTCAAGTCAGAAAAGCTTGTTCAGAATTGTCGATCGAAAAAGAAGAATTAATTCAGAGTAGAGTATTCGTTTTTCTGTGTACCTGAACATCAGACTGACTGCAGTATTTATAGCAGCGGGCCAACCGTCTAGGCGTGATTGACGGGACTCTATGAGATTTGTTGGTTGGAACTGATAAGATCCATTCGGTTGAGATATCGAATCTGTTTTTGAGATAACTTCTATTTGATTTGGTCAGATCGTGGGGCCCGATCGACAGAACGAACTGGGCCAAAATATGTTGCATTTATCAAAGGGGCCATCTGTAGGCCTTGATTCTGGGCCTGGGCCGCTTGGGCTAGTGGAACAATTTTGACCATTACAGCTATAATTTTTAATTTTTTTTTTCACTGGTCACGGTTAGCCACGGCCCATGAAAGTGCAACCCACGAAATCCGCGGGTCACACCTCTTTGGCCCGTGAACCGCGGTCCCAGGTCGATCCGGGCCAATTTTCACGGGTCTAATCGGCCTGTCCGTCTTGACACCTCTATCCCACGCAGACAACTTACTAGCATTTTTCAACGCGTTTATTATCCCCAGCCTTTGAGATGTGATTGCTTCTTAAGCTTTTGAATTTGACATATCAAAGGCTTCGATACCGTACTAAATTTTTGAGTTCATCATAAATGTCAACTAGTAAGGCGCGTTTGCCAAGAATTTTGTTCTGCTTTGTTTTATATATATATATATAAAAGAAATTCTTAAGGAATCTCTGTGTTTAAAAACTAATTTTAAAAAAAATCTTTTCTAGAAGAGTTTTTAGACTAAGCCCCTGTTTGAGCCACCTTTTTTCCTCACTAAAATGAAAAATATGACCGTTATCCATCACATCAACATTTAAATTCAAATTCTCTATCTCTTGTGTGGGCCCCAATAACGGCTATATTTTTCATTCTCATTTTCAAAAAAGGTGGCTCAAACAGGGGCTAAGTCACATTCGACTTTCTCTTACAACTCTTCTGGTTAGAAGAATCATTTTTATAAAATTAATTAAATAATTCCAAGAGCAATTTTTGAATCTCAAAAGTACATTTTAGTTTCTGAAAGTCCATATCAAACGGGCCCTAAGATGGCTTGTCCAAAGTACTTCAAATTTTGACGGTACGTTCAGAACCTTTGCCAACACGAACTACTTGTTATTATGCAATTGTTGAATGTCGTTGACCCTCGAGAAATTTGACCAAAACGCATTGCTTAAGGCTTGTGTTGGCTTGGGATCGGTGACGATTTGTGTGTGCGGTACTTGATTAGAAGATCGAATGCCGACATCAAACCTTATCGTGTGCATATTGTGCTCTTTGGAGCACGACGTGTACAGCAATATAATAAGTTAAGTGCCTACTACTGTGACAATTGTTATGTAGACCCTATATTAATTATTGTTTCCATATAAGTGACGGCCCAACATTGAATATTTACTCTTAACCTCTTGTATTTAAAATCATTCAATTTTGTTGAACACTTATATGCATTTTGAGAAACAACTGAAACATAATGGGCGTTCGGACATTTGTGAAGATAATTTATGTTCGGAGTTACAAGTCATGGAGTGCTATATACCAAGTGAAGCAACGAGAGTAATTGAAGTCCTACAATATATGAAAACATTGAATATTTGTTTTCCAAATACTTATATTGATTAAAAAATCTTGTAACCATACCGATTACAGTTGTATTTGCAGAAATAAGTTTCTCCAAATTGAAATTGATCAAGACTTACCTCCGATCAACTATGTCACAAGAAAGATTGAATGGATTAACTATGTTATCAATAGACAAATATATAATTGAATATAAGGCTGGACAAAAGTTCCCGAACCGAACCGAACCGAATTGAGCGGTTCTTCAAAAATTAAATACACCAACGGGTATTTGAATCGAGAACCGATGGGTTCGGTTCGGTTCTCGGTTCTAGGCCAATAACCGAATCTTAATAATTATTTTAATTTTTTATATTGAATTAATTAAATTATTTTATTTTTTTCTAAACAAATTAGCAAATTAATTAGGTAAATTTAATTTTTGGTATTTGTATATATTGAATTAATCTTATTGGACAACTTGTTATTTATATGATTTTAAATTGTGCTACGTTAATTTGTAATAGTTACGAATGGACATGTTATTAGTTATATTTATGTAGTGTTGTTGTAAATGTTAAAAAATTTAATTATGGTACGGAACCGAACCGAACCGAACCGGGACGGTTCCATAATTATATTTGGATCCGACGGTTCCACTTATTAAATACTCGAAAATTTTGAATCGATTCGGTTCTGAAGAGAATCGAACCAAATCGGACTATGTCCAGCCCAGTTTAATAGATAAATTATTCAGGTTTGATTAATATTTTTTCTCTAAAACAACAAGACGAATAATATTTAACCGATTGTTTGAAATCTTGTTGATTTTGTTACTTTATAATATAAATCTTTTGTTTTTTATATTTATTGGTTGTTTTACTATTAAATTTTAAGTTAGCAATATGTTGCATAATAAACTGTTGGATTTTGCATTTACGTTGATTTTAGGTGGCCAAATTTATGAAGTTCGTCTTATGCCTTGAAAATCATAGGACCGGCCCTAGGAGATGAGAGTGGGTGGTTTTTATTTTGACGTGGGGTGGGTGTGAATGGAGAAGATGAATAGTGTATTTTTTTCTAATTTAATTCTTCTATATAAAAAATATAAAGTTACCATTTTACCTTTTAAAAATAGTCAAAATCTGGTTCAATCGTACGCTTTATGTCCATTTGAATTCTGTGGTGCGAATTTTTGAAAGATTTGGTATCGTGAGTAATACAAATGAAATGTTTGGTCAAATCTATAACAAAATAAAGGTTTGATATCGAGGTTGCAATTCTCCCTAAAAAGAATTACAAGTAAAAGGCGAGAGCGTAAACCCAACCTCCAACAATTGATTGTTTTACTCTGGTAGCAAAGTCAGGGCTACAGGTAGGGGTGTCCAAAAGTCCTGAACTGAACTCGAACTGAACCAACAGTTTTTCATAAGTTAAATATCCGAACGGGTACCCGAATCGAGAATCGATGTGTATAGGTCGAGTTTCGAATCTAGACCAAAAACTGAAGAACCGAATAAGAATCGAAACTAAATAAATTTTTTTTTATTTTTTTATTGAATTAATTAAATTATTTTATTTTTTTAACTAAATTAACAAATTAATTAAATAAATCAGATCATTTCATAATTTTAAGTTTTGGACCTCAATTTTTTATGGACTTTTAATTTATATTTCATTTTCTTTATGTATGCAGATTGCTTGAAGCAAATTAATTAATATAGATCACCGACATTTTAATATTAATATCTACTTTTTTGGTATTTGTATGCATTGAATTAATATTATTCGACAGCTAATTATTTATATATTTTTGAATTGAGTTACGTTAATTTGTAAAAGTTACGAATAAAATGTCATTAGTTATATTTATGTAGTGTTGATGTAAATGTTAAAAAATTTAATTATGGTATGAAACCGAAAGGAAACGAACCAAACCGAACGAAACCGAACGGTTTCATAATTATATTTGGATCCGACGTGTCCATTTATTAAATACCCGAAAACTTTGGAACCGAGCAGAACCGAAACGAACCGAACCAACCCACGGACAGCCCTATCTACAGGGCAGGTGATCACCACACCCACAACATTTTAATTTTGTAAAACATGTAAAAATTAATTTTTTAATATATAAAAATACACGTATATCTTGTCCCTTGACACATATTTTCCCCCTAACGTGAAAAATCTTAGCTCCGCCACTGGCTAATACGCTGTAAAAATCTCCCCATCCTTGACGACCTACACAGACACATAACTATAGTTCTTTGAAAGTATATCTCGGGAGTGAATCAAAAAACAGGTTCGGATTTCCAGCAGGATTTGTGGTGTAATATGTGAGGTTTTTATCGTGTCTTTTCCAATGTTCACTCATAGCAACAAGACACAAACAGATCTCTTGTGACAATCTTTAGATATTTGAAGTCAAAGCACAGATAAGTGATTACATAACAACACATTAACATTAAATTAATCACGATTCGCTAAAGACGATACAACGCCATCATCAAGTTCTAATACAACATATTAAGCTTACATGTTATAGAGGAATGCAATAGATTAGTAACAATAGTTTCAATCTTCAGCTTCTTGGTATTTCTGGAGGATCTGGGGGCAGCTTGCCAATGGCTCATTCTTGAGGAATCCCATGGCATTAGCGAATCGAGTGTCAGAGGTCATGCCATTGTTGCGGGTGAGGATGACTCGGGCACGGTCGCGACCTGTGTTAGGCGTGGCACATTCAGGGTCTGAACTCTTGACCAACATTGCATCGCATACATCGTCCCCACGGTCACCGTGTACGAGTATATTGTACGATCCGGTAGAGTCAGTCACGCCCTCTATTTGGTATGTGAGTTTGTCATTGTTTCTGCACTCAATTTTAACAGCAGCACCTGTCAAGTACAAGTATTTACAGTACTTCAGAATTCACATATTGAGATGAGAACAAGGTCCAAGTTAATAGTGAAACGGATCATAATCAATATAATGAATGTTGGATCGTGCAGTAGGATTGAAATTACATAGAATTGCAAAGCATTTCAGAATTGAAATTACTAAGTTATTTAGCTTAAGATTAACTAACCTTGCGAAGAGAACTTACAGAAGTGACGTTAATCCTTAGGCCAAATATAGATATAATAACATGTAACCAGAATTTAATCATTTATTTGCAGTTGAAAATCAAAGAAATGCCTTGGATTATTAATGGCATGTTATACAAGACAAGCAAGGCTAATGCCTTATCTTTCTTCCACCTGCTTTTCTTTTTTGAAATGTTACTTGTTTATTCTTTTTTTTCTTTCTTGCTTGCTTAAATGGGTTAATGGGCTTAGCATCAGTGAGATGGACAAGTACAAAAAATGTCGGATGATATGCCTTGTAAAAATTTTCTCCGAATGAAGCGATATTGGAGTCACACAAATGCAAATTTGAGAAAAGGAAAAAAAATGATGATAAATAGCAAATTTGAGAAAAGGAAAAATTGACGATAAATACAAATTTAAGAAAAGGAAAAAATGATGATAAATAATAAAAAAAACAAGTGAGCAAGTTGACCTATGAATGCTATGGTTTTTGAACCACATTTTTTCATCAATTTAGGACTAATGCAAAATAATCAATATCCTTAGATTCAGAACTTCTACATTATCCATTGTATCATATAGAACACTTTGAGCCCACGTGAACGAAATTGATGGCAAATGGGAAGGAGAAAAGGGAAAATGTTTCAAAGTATCCTTTTCTTTTTTTCCTTTTTTCAGATATAAGTAGGGTGTGACTAAGCTTCCATGCTTGGCGGAAAGTACAATAGAAAAATTTAGGAGTTTATTACATGTTGTTTTCAGAAGGATTCAAGTGGATGGTGTAATAACATTGAAAATAAAAAGGGCATTTCACAATTATGTAGAGAAAATAAACTAAAACATGCAATTTTGGGACAGAGTATATCCTTCAACCAAGACTAAATTTTGATTTCATCAAATTTTCCCAGTAGGACCATTGGATCTTGGATTTTAATTGTAGAATTATAGTGTATGATTGCTTGTAGAGTTGTACGATTACTCATAGACCACAAAACCTTCTTGGTTCAATGTTTCCCTTTTCTTCCTTTCTTTTGGCATGTATTTTGGGCATGTTGATGATAGTTGGATTATGCAATTGTTAATAGGGTCCCAAGGAGGAAAAGAATTTCCTTGGGATCCTATTTTTTGTCCAACATATTTTTCATTGTTCTTTTCTCTCTTAGCGTGTGTTGGTGGGATGGGGGGAAAAGGTGGGGCAATTTGGCTAATATGTTGTTAACCTTGGGATCCTATTTCAATCAAATGTTTCTTTTTATTTTTGTGGCTACTTTGGACTCATATGTTGTCACCTTGACGTCCAGCCCGGTAGCTCAAACGCTATTCTTTTGCTTCTTCTTTTCCAAATCTTCCGTGTCACGGTAAATTAGAATAAGCTAGTTTCGTCTTTGGTAAAATGTTGTTATCCAATAGTCCAATCCTAGTAATGTAATTCGATTGCCACTTAGAAGCTAGAACACCAAGCTTAACAACTTCTATGAAAACAACAGATCCAGGTTGTGACATACTATACTTAGCATCAAACAGATCAAATTCCACCATTACAGAGAAAATCTAATACATGGTTCAAAATACATTGCCACCTTTGTAATGCCAAGCTAAGTCCAGGGTCGGCTGGATTATAACTACTTAATTACCCTCCCAATGTAGGTGTAATAATAGATATTAGTAACACAAACCTTAATGGAATCTAAGGACTCTAATTGCATTCTATAGGTCGATTTTAAGGGCGAGTTTTACTTAAAAGATTTTGGTAACAATTTTTTCTACCCAAATTGAACCTAGCTTGCTGCCACACTAAAAGCCACAAATTATCCATAGAAAACATACAGATCTAGAATAAATAATAGTACAACTCACTAATGCACAACATTGTGTGTGTAACTGTGTGTTTGAGTTAAAGGCAGTTACCAGCGAGGACTTTACTGGCGTAGGTCTCATACCCACAGCGGCAAGTATCGCAATATACACTCCCCGTTACAAGAAATGGGTTGCCGGCAAAGTAGGCACTGGCAATCGCCGGCAGCATGAATAGAGCTAAAAGTAAAACCAATTTCACCATTTTTGCTTGAATTTGAAATTTCCCTTATCTTCTTCTTCTTTTTCTCTGAAAAATGTAATAAGAAATGAGAGGAAATGTAAAAGAGAAAGCGATAAAGAGAGTTGGGCAATAGTAGATTGCAGTGTACGTATATGACACCGCAGGGAATCACATGCGTGGTACCATAGTGTCTTGGAGAAATCCAAGCCGTTGATTTCGGTTAGTGGGATCCACCTTCTTCATCCTTGCACACCAATCCATGCTGGAGTTATTTGAACTTTGAAGAATAAGCACCTCGACGTTCTAGTTTTTAGAATAATATTTTTTTCAAGAACGCGGTTAAAAAAGAGTAATTTTTTTGATTACGTGTAATATTATTTTGTTGAAAAATATGTTATTGATAAGAAAAGAGAGAAAAATGAATTATAACTTTAATAAAAGCCAAACGAGACCTAATCCTGCTTGAACATGAACTTTTGATAGGATTCGTTGATAGGGCAACAACTATATGAATGTTCTTTCTTTAGAAGAAAAATTGTCGAATGAACAAATTACAAGTGCCCCTTTTTATGAACCATGTGGTTGAACATGTTCATGTAGCAGGGTTGTCTTGAAAGAGGCTAGAATTCCCCTTGTGACAAGGCAATTATTTAGTTATTTTAAAAGAAAATTTAAAAATATGTATTTATACCTTAGTCCAACTTTTTTATGTGCAAACCAAAATTGATCACTCAAGCCCATCAATCCAATTTCCAAATTATTCTTTTAAAAAATAAAGCATGGGACATGCAACAACGAGCCCCACCTTATGCGGAGAACGGGGAGAGGCTTGTGACACTGTGAACCATCCTTGATCCGTCCTATTATCATACTACTCGAATTTATGGGTGGCTTGAGCTCTATTTTAATTGAGCTCGAGATTGGTCGATCAGCTTGTGAGTCAAAATATGTCAGATATTATTTCCTATTTTTATCTTTATTTTTTGAAATCGTTAAAACAAATCAATTTTTTTATTTTTGTTTGGATTATTTTTAATCAATTAAAAGTTGACTAACTTATTCTTAATTTTCAAACATTAAAATTATTACTGAAGATAAAAATGAATAAATAAATTTAGGGTCAACGTTTTAACTTTTGAGACGGGTCAAAGCTGACTTGATGGATGAGAGAAAATTTAAGTCTATTATGGGTGAGATCCAAGATATGCAATTAATGATGCTCCACAATTACAAGTCAATTGAGTAATTAATAATACGATTAATGATGCTCCATAACTACTAGTAAATAGAGTTATTAATGCCAAGGACTAAAGTAAATAAATGGTTGTCATGTTTCTCAGGATGTGACATCGAGCTAGGGTGTTGGACACATTAATTCCACGATAAGACATTTCTAATGTCTCAATGTCGATCGTTGAAAGTTCACTCTTTCAAGATTATTCGATGGTAATAAACATTTAGTAGGAAACTTCTATTTTCCCCCAAAACATCCATGAGACTATTCGATTAAAATGGAGAACGAACATTCTAGAGGTTTTTGTGCATTCTAAGACCACGTATGTTTTCCATTATGTCAAAATAATGTTTGCTACAGTAAGATTCTTCACCACACATTCACACAATAAAATATTCTACACACAAACTAATAAAGTTACTTTAAATTTCAACTACACATTCTCCAAAAAAATATTATTTATTACTCTATTTCTTCTACAATAACCGGAGACAAACACACACTAAAATATGTGTAGAGGACAATTCGAATAGTTGTTTAGGAAAGCTTTCGCCTTTCTAACTTATCTAAGATTGCAATGGCTAAATCGACCCTAACTTTCACACCACCAACAAACTAGCCAACGTAGACACGCCCTAGGGAGAAGGCACACCAAAAAATTTCTAACTTATTTTTCTTTTTATATTAACAAAAGAAAAAGGAAAAAAGAATAAAACTTAGGATAGGGTAGGAGATACTCAGTGAAACAGTGCCCTAAATATCTCCACTTCAGAAGATTTATATCATTTTGTTCATATTAAAAGGTTGAACCCCCACCTTGCCCAAGCATTATGAGGGAGGTAAATTGTGGAATGTGCATCAGCAGGCCAGGTACAATAGCTGTTATATTGGTACCCACAAATAGTCCAATTCCAAACATTATTAGATGCAGGAATCGAACTCTCATATTGCGTCTGCCAACTCAGTTGAGATTACCTCACTCCTATCATTTACACCACTGAGCTATGTCTCGAGAGGCTCCTTTCATTCATATTGTACATATTATAGAACGTAACTGAACATATAAAAAATTTCAATCATACACGAGATGTCAAAACATGAGCTATACAAGTAAGACTAACTCTCTTCACTAGCTCAAGATTCCACACTTCCACTTAACTACGACTTTATTCACTACTCAACAACCCAAGTTTTACTATCTTCATATATATTTTTTACTATCTACACATCTATCACTTTTCAATACATGGAAAGACTATAATATTTAATGTACTGAGTGTCAAAAATACATCGAGAGAACGATCAATGTAACAACACATTCGGGACAATAAATCTTAACTCCACTCTCTACGTGTCTGCATTAAACTCACTAATCTAAGATTTAAACATAATTGCTGAATTGATTTCACTTTTTTTTTTTTTATTTCAAGACAAGATTTTCAAAAACTAAATTCAACAGCTATTAGAATAAACCCTTTGATGAATTATGATTTTATTCTTACTTTTACTCTTTCCTCTCTCTCTTCCCACGTGTTCCCTATCCCTATTTCAGTTAGTTTGTTAGGTGAGCTGTCATCTCTTTATTGGATAGGTCCTGTATATATATGGGATACTGATTCCTTTTGTAATTACGAAAACACAGTAGTGAAAATGGGCAGATGAAGTTTCATGCTGCATTGATCTGATTTCTTCTTCCGTTTTGTTCATGGTATCAGAGACATAAATCATTCCACACTCATTCTGAAGTGATAAATGTATCAGTGAGGAAATGGCAAACAACAACGATCACAACGATGCTCTACAAATTCCTCCGGCAATTGAGCGGGGAGCAGCAGCAAAAGAGTACTTCAATGGAGACACATTGGATTTGTAGAGTTCGGACCATCCGGGAATGATGCTTGTAACTTCCCCATTGACAGGTAAAAACTATCTCAGCTGGAACAGATCCATTAAAATAGCACTAGGTGCGAAATTAAAGTTGGGCTTCATAAATGGGAAATGTGAGAAACCAGACAGTGAATCTCCAAATTTTGATCAATGGAATAGGGTCGATTGTATGATTAGATCTTGGATCTTAAATTCAATCTCGAAGGACATTGTGGAAGCATTTATTTACACGACATCAGCAAAGGATCTATGGGATGAATTAAATGAATGATATGGTGAATGTAATGGACCATTACTTTACTAGTTGCAGTAGCTTGACACAAGGATCAATGACAGTGGAGAAATATTTCACCAATCTTAAAAAATTGTGGGACGAAATCGCTTGCCTTATGCCATCACCAGTATGTACATGTGGAGCTGCAAAAGAAGTTTCTGATTCAGCTTCTTTCAGCAAACTTATGCAATTTTTGATGGGCCTGAATGGCACATATGACAATGTCTTTACCCTCGGTGAATAGAGCATATTCCATGGTTCTAAGGGTGGAGAAACAAAGAGAAGTACATATGTTATACCCTGAAATTAATGATAATACTGCGATGATGGTCAGGGGACTTAATACCCGGAATGATGGACGTGGAAGAAACGGATCTGGTCGAGGAAATTGGACAGGTAGATATGCTGTTGGTAGAGGAAACAATCCTGTAGGAAGGGGAATTAACAGAAGATATGGTAATTATGATAAGGAGTCAATGTATTGTGATCACTGCGGTATGAGTGGACATTTAAAGGAAGGTGGTTTTCCAGATTGGTACAAGAAAGATCAAAGGACAAAGGATCCTAACTGGAGAAATGCAGCAAACAATGTGATGAAAATGGATAATTCACCCTACTGTGACTTCAAAGGATTCATCCTCCTCTAATATTGCTGCCATTGTTCAGCAAGAGTTGATGAAAATGCTGAATGGAAAGAAGCTCAGTGACAATGAAGATTGAGTGAATTTTGCACACCTCAGGGATTATTCAGGTATGTACACCCAACATTTTGCTTTTACTTCACTTGATGAACTGAAATATGGGACTTGGATTGTTGACACCGGTGCTAGTAATCACATATGTACTGATTCATCACAAATGACTAACCTAAAACCAGTCACCAGCCCACCTCTGTTTTACTGCCTGATGGTTCTATCAAGGCTGTCAAACACATAGGTTCCATTGCCATGAACCATAAAATCATTTTAACTGATGTTCTTCATGTATCCACCTTCAAACTTAATTTGCTATCTGTCCCTAAACTCTGCCAAACTGCTCAAATTAAATTCATCTTCTACCCAACATATTGCTTGATGCAGGACCTGAAGAGTGATAGGACATTGGCGGTTGGAAAATTGAATGGAAAGTTATACAGACTTGATGACCGTAGTTTCCTGAGTAGTGGAGGAGAAAATTGTTATGGGAGAATGGATATATGTAATCTTCTATCTACTGAAAAGTTGAATTCTGGAAATAAAATTTTTTTTGCTGATAAGGTTTCTCCTTTTTCTCTTGTTGATTGGCACATAAAACTTGGTCATGCTTCAATTCAATGCTTACAACATCTCACCTTCCTCAAACAAATATGTAATGCCTCTGCCATTAAGAACATAGATCCTTGCGATGTTTGTCATAAAGCAAAACAAAACAGACTTCCATTTCAAAGCTCACAAATTCACTCAAAAACCACCTTTGCATTTTGCACGTTGACATATGGGGTCCTTATAGACAACACACCCTGACTGGAACACCTTTTATGCTCACCATTGTAGACGACTACAGTAGAGCCACATGGACTTTCATGCTTATTCACAAATCCCAGACTGTTAAGACCTTAGAAATCTTCTTCAAAATGATTAAAAACCAGTTCAAAAAGGATGTTGAAATGATTAGAACAGACAATGGAAGTAAGTTTACTGGAAATGAATGTCAAAACTTGCTCCAAACTTTAGGAGTTCTTCACCAAAAATCATGTGTCTACACTCCACAACAAAATGGAGTTGTAGAAAGAAAACATAGGCATCTACTCCAAATGGCCAGATCCCTCATGTTCCAAGCTCATTTGCCTCGATATTTCGGGTCACACTCCATACTTATGGCCACACATATTATAAACAGAATTCCTAGTTCTGTATTAAATTGGAAGACCCCGTTTGAGATCCTATACAACACTACACCATACTTTACCTCCCTTAAAACTTTTGGCTGCCTTTGTTACATAACCAATACCAAACCTCACAAAGACAAATTTGAATCGAGAGGTTATAAGTGTGTTTTTATAGGTTACAGCCCTGGGCAAAAGGCTTACAAAGTCTACAATTTATCCACTAAACAAGTCCAAATTTCAAGAGACGTTGCCTTTTATGAAAATTACTTTCCTTTCAAATCAGGCAAAATTCCCATGACTGATAAGACCTATCCTGTTGTTCCACACCCTGAATTTCATGATGATAATCTAACCATAACACCATCTATTTCTCCCTGCGATGACCAAAGTGATGAGCCTTTGCCAAATAAAACCACCGACACATCATCTGTTGAAACCGCGGCTGATTCTTCCTCTACTAATCACAACACTATTCCACTCTCCCAAGTTCCCTTTCCTGAATCAACAGAATATACAACGTCTGAACCTTTAACCCTTAGACAAAGTACCAGGCAAAAGACCAAACCAATATGGATGGAAGATTACATTACCAATGTTACTAATAATTCCATTGTTCCAACTGCCAATCGCCAATCCTCTTTCAACCATACAAAACCTTGTTCACAATTCACACCACCTACATATCCTTACAAAATTTCATCAGACTTACATCATACTTATGTGACTTACCTGGCTAATGTGTCAAAAATTCAAGAACCAAGTTCATACCATCAAGCCTGTAAAGATGAAAGTTGGATACATGCTATGAATGAGGAACTAGAAGCACTTGAATCGAATAAAACGTGGGAACTCACTGATTTACCTCAAGGGAAGAAAGCCATTGGGTGCAAATGGCTGTACAAAGTTAAACTAAAACCGGATGGAAGTGTGGATATGCTTAAGGCACGATTAGTGGCAAAAGGCTACAATCAATTAGAATGAATTGATTTTTTTGATTGTTTTTCACCTGTTGCAAAGCTTGTCACTGTCAGGATTTTTATTGCAATAGCATCAGCCAGATCGTGGCCTCTCCATCAACTTGACATCAACAATGCATTCTTGCATGGATACCTAGATGAAGAGGTTTATATGCAACCGACAGCTAACAAAGTCTGCAGACTGAGAAGAAGCTTATATGGACTGAAGCAAGCATCGAGACAATGGAATACCGAACTTAGTCTTAAGCTCACAGAATATGGGTTTGTTCAGTCTAACCATGACCATTGTTTGTTTCTTAAGCATTCATCTGATCATAGTTTGTTCCTTCTTATTTATGTGGATGATGTCTTAATCACTGGAACTCATGAATCAGACATTATATCAGTCAAGAAATATCTGTATTCTCAATTTACTATCAAAGATATTGGAGCTGCAAAATATTTTCTAGGACTTGAGATTGCTAGAGGTAAAAGGGGGACATATGTTAACCAGAGAAAATACATTTTGGACATCATTAGAGATGTCGGGCTCATTGGTGCAAGATCAGTTTCAGTTCCAATTCCAAAAGGTACAAAACTCTCACAAAACTCCAGCCCTCCATTTTCAGATCCAGAAAGATATAGAAGACTGATTGGAAGGCTTCTATACTTAAACCTAACCAGACCTGACATTACCTACGGCATACAACAGTTAAGTCAGTTTGTTCATAGTCATTGCCAAATTCATTGGGACACTGCAATTCATTTGTTGCGATATTTGAAAGGATGTCCATCACTAGGCCTTCACTTTCCAGCACAACAGAATTTCACCTTAACAGCATACTCTGATGCGGATTGGGCTTCCTGCAATGATACTAGAAGGTCTCTCACAGGCTTCTGTATTTATCTTGGGGACACACTGATTTCATGGAAGACCAAGAAACAGACCACGATTTCTCGATCCACAGCTGAAGCCGAATACAGAAGTTTGGCAACGACTGTATGTGAAGTTACATGGATCAATTACATACTGAAAGACTTTGCCATTCCTATACATTTACCTATCCCTTTATGGTGTGACAACAAATCCGCCCTACATATTTGTGCTAACCCGGTTTTCCATGAAAGAACTAAGCACCTGGAGATTGATTGCCATATTGTTAGAAATAAATTTAAAGAATGATTCATTCTGCCTCAATATGTTCCTTTCGCTCAACAAGTTGCAGACATATTCACAAAAGCATTGGCAGCCCCTCAGTTCCGTCACTTAATTTCCAAGTTGGGATTGGCTGACCTCTACCAATTACCAGCTTGAGGGGGGATGATGAATTATGATTTTATTCTTACTTTTACTCTTTCCTCTCTCTCTTCCCACGTGTTCCCTATCCCTATTTCAATTAGTTTGTTAGGTGAGCTGTCAGCTCTTTACTGGATAGGTCCTGTATATATATGGGATGCTGTGTCCTTTTGTAACTACGAAAACACAGTAATGAAAATGGGCAGATGAAGTTTCATGCTGCATTGATCTGATTTCTTCTTCCGTTTTGTTCACCCTTCATGCCCTACAACATTAGGAACCAAAAGAGAAAACTTCGAGAAGCCATAGTGGTGGCAAACGGGCAGAGCGGCTCGTCGGCTCGACTGCTCAACTCATGAAAAGTATGCTCGTGGGCAGCTCGGGCTCGTTAAATGACGAGCCCGATCGGCTCATCCAAATTGAATGTTTATTTTTTATTTTTTTTTAAAAATAGGTTTATCATTTAAAAAAATTTAACGAGCTCGCGAGCCGAAACTCAGCTCGGCCCACGAGCTCACAGACTGAACCGAGCTCGACCCACGAGTAACAAGTTGAGCTTCTTATAAACGAGCCACGATGAGCTTGTATGCATACTGGCCGCCCCATCTCTAGGAAGTCCTAGAGATGTCAAACGAGCCGAACGGCTCGTGAAAATAAGAGCCGCGAATTGCTTGGGCTCGTCATTTAACGAGCCCGAGCTCGCGAGCAGCTCGTGGGCTCGTGAGAAATTTCAAAAAAATTGTGAAAATGTTAAAAAAAAAATTCAAAAAAGCTCGTGACTCGGCTCATGAGCTCACGAGCTCGTGGGTTGAGCCAAGCTCACCCACGAGCAAACAAGCCCGGCTCGTGAACTCGTGGCTCACGAGTCCACGAGCCGAGCCGATCTTGGGGGTTAAGGGCCGAGCCGGCTCGGCCCATTGACATCTCTAAATACAAGTCCCCAAGATGAAGCTCTAATACACAAAATTGGACCAAAAAAATTACAGATTCTGGGAGCCACAGAGTGGACAAGATGTGACTCAAAGCTGTATTTTTTAGGATGTCAATTTTTGATGAATTGTTACACACAAAAATTGGACCTTCTGTGTTACAGTTTATCTTTTCCTTGACAGAAATTTTAATTATCTCAACAGATTACATAAATGTCAACTATATATTACACTATTATAATTTAACTCATCACCATCTTGCATTTTGATTTTAAACGTTTTAAATCTTATCAGGGTGGATAAAAGTACCAAATTTAACCAAACAGTTTGGTTTGATTATGCTTAAATTTAAATCGGTTTCAAGTGCTAGATTTAAGGACTGGTGGGTTTGGTCCAATTCTCGACTTTATTAATTCGAGCAAAAAATTTAAAATGAATTGAACTTTTATTTATTTTTTTAGATATTGAAACAGGTGAAATGCACCAAACACATGAAAGAATTACTCAATTTAAAGAAAATTGTGTAAATTGTTCTTTATTGGAGAAAAAGTATAGATCTTGTTGAAATTTAGTTTCATTAATTGGATTCCAATTCGTTCTCGATTCTCTTCAAAATCGAATCATGTCCACCATTTTGTTCATTGTTTCTTTAGTCTGTAATAGTGAGAGTGTGTTTGTTTGATTGTTAACAATGCACTTTAGAAAAATCAAACTAGTAAATTATTATTTTTCAGGAAAAAAAATTAATTAAAGAAAGAGAAAGAAACAAAGATGAAAATGATAAAAACGGAAGAAAAAAGGAACCCTACAGAATTGAAAGATCGACGATAGTGTTCTTAAGAAACAGAAGTCGGTGATCAAATTGAAATGAACTTCATAGATTGAGGACTAATCCTGGAAATATTTCCTACTTAAACGTCTTGTCCAATTGGTTTTAATACGGTTCCAATCGAACTGCCTTAACCTTAAATTATGCTACATTTATTTAGTTTGACACTTGATTGACACTATAGCGAATAATCTGATTATTAATTTGAATAACATTTATTTAAATCAATTGTTAGATTTCTTACACGTCATATGATGTCAACCAAAGTATACAAAATCAATGTATAAGTAGCTTAATTGCTTAACATTACACTCTTGTGAATCCATTTAACTTCATCAGCATTTTACTCAATATTGAAAACATGGGTGTTGTATGGGTAGAGGTGTCAAATGGTTGAGAGTAGATATATTAAGTGGTCGAATAGGTCCAATGTGTAACACTACGAACCGATCAAGGTTGAACCAGCAATGATTCTATTTTCAAGGGGTCGATTGTGTCTAATCTATATACTTAAAAATAAAGGGCTAAATGAGGTCAATCATGATTTTTTTTTTAAAGAGAAATAAAAGATAATAATATGTTATCAAAAGGGTCAATGGGCAATCTACGCCTTCGACACCCTCACATAAAGTTACAATAATTTGATTATTGATAGTGTTTGTCTGTCGAGTAAATTTATTTGTACTCATGATATTCAAATACAATATTAATTTTTTTTTTTTTTGATAAATTGATTGCATAAATTTGAGTTTACATTTGTGTTGTAGGTATTAGGTTTTAGTTGATTTTGTAATTGACAAATTCTGTGAACAAAATGACTTAATTTGATAGAGTGTAATAGTTCAAGGAGTAATGTACAATTTGTTTAAAAGTTAATTTAATAGGTCTAGAGTTTCGAGTTTGAAACAATGAGGAAAATGATGCGAATTTTTGTTGGACTGTCGTCAAGGATTGGCTCGAGCTACAAAATCAAAAATATCGTCGCTAGACCGTCGTCCCTCCTTTGCTCGAGCGACACCTTGTCGCTCGACTGTCGCTGACCATTCACTCGAGCGACAGCATTATATGAGAAATCTTTATTTCGCTTTTTAAAGGTTTTTTTCTCGGCCCATTATTATTTTTACTTATCTATATATACCAGAATACGTATAGAACACTTTTTTAAGGTTGTTAATTGAGAGAGCTTCTACATTGAGAGATTTATTCATTCCATCATTCAACTTTTATCTTTTGTGAGTGTTTTGGTCAGAAAAACATCATATTCAATATCCAAATACCAAAAACCAAACTTCTTACATATCTGTCAAAGGTACTGGAGATCAAGGAAGGCGACTGGAGTTCCAGTCTGTGAAGAACGAGTTGTTCTTCATGATCCACGGGAACACAACCTAAGAAACAAAAATCCATCGCCATGAACACTGTTAGAGAAGTTGAGAGCGAGGCAACTGACACCGAGACACTTAGGGACGACGAAATTGCGTATTTTGTTAAAAAATTCCAGAAGGTAATGAAGAATAGGATAAAGCCTCAAGTGATGAATAGTGAAGTCCGTAATAAACTCTCAAGAGGTAGACGTGAAAAAAATACTTCTAGGACTCCCGTTAGTAAAACTCAATTTGTCCAATGCCATGAGTGCAAAGGTTACGGTCTATAGGAATGAATGTCCTAATCTTAATAGGAGCTCGAATAAGGAAAGGAGTAAGGCTTTAGCCGTAACCATAAGTGATGAGGAGTCAGATTCCAGCTCTCAGAATGATATGTCTGGTGGTGAGGATGAACGAAAATTCATGGCCTCACCTCGATTGCTACAATCAAATCTGACAGTGAGATTGAGAATGGGGAAAGGGAGAACGAGAGTGAGCAGTCTGCTGAAGAGTCTAATGATGAGACAGACATTCACGAGTCGTATCGTGAACTATTTGAGGAGAGTCTCAAAATCAAGAAGATCAATAAAGCCGTTCTGAAAAAGGTGAACGAGCTTGAACTTGAACGTGAAAAATTGCAGAGTGACCTTTAGGACTCGATCAAGAAAGTAAGTGAGTTGAAACTCGTCAATGAAAACTTAAAAATTAAAGTTAAATCATTAACTTGTGGTCTTGATAAATCTAATGCTCAACTCCAATCATTTATGAGTGGCTCGCAGAAGCTAGATAACCTGCTTGGGATGAACAAGTCTGCAAGTGACAGGTATGGTTTGGGTTATGTTCATAACCGTGATGCTACAACTAATACATCCAAATCCACGTTCGTTCCTGCCATGAACAAAGCTCGTGAGATTGCTTATCCGAAACCCAAAGGTAAGCATATCATTGGATCAAGACCTACCGAACAACGTAGGATCAATCGTTCTACTTATCAGCAACAACCATCGAACAGGTTTGAACCATGGTCCATTCCCTCTTGCTACCACTATGGTGCACTGGGACACATTCGACATAGGTTTCGTAACCGTGTGCGTAGAAGTAAGAATCTAGATTTCACTAGTAATGTTAACTTTCTTGTCAATCAAATCAACCACTTAACTGAGATGACGACTCGATTAACTCAATCATCTTCTGCTTCTAAGAAAGTTTGGGTCAAGAGGAGCGACCTCGAAGGTCGTGAAAATGGTCATGCTCTTCATGGTAAGGGCATTCAATTTTCGTCATGAATTGGTGTTTAGGTGCATGCATGTGTAGTTTAATGTATTCATTCATTCACGCAGGCATCCCATTTATTTATTTTCTGATTTTTTTGTTGATTTTATTTCTTCTGCATTTTATTTGCTTTAAGCATTATTTTCAAAATACAAAAAAAAATGGAAAAATAGAAAAATATTTTCGTTTTGACAAACGACACATTGTTATAATTTTAAACAAGTTATGTATGACCAAGTAAGCATTTATCTGTTTTACACTATTATTTCCATTGCTTGGTTCGGTTTAACATGGAGTATTGAGTATATGTGTCATCATGTAAACTTCTGCACTGCACACACTATGATCTTGTGGATGAATCTGAACCGCGTGTGTGAGATTTGGGATGACAATCACATGTTAATAGGGTGATCTCGAACATGAATTGACATACATTTAGATGACCTTATCTCGTGATAGTATCCCTGCATTGTTGCATTCGTGATGAGAAAAATTTTAAAAAAAAATGTGTTCAGTGCTTAATTGATTCATCTTATACTATGTTTGAAGCCTATTTGACTTGAGTAATTAAACTCAAGCGGTTTCTCATAACCTGGTGTCTATGGTCATCCGAATAGGTTAACTAGTCTAAAACTCGTTACATGTGTCAATTTAGTCACTTAATAAACATGGTCTGCACATAAGATTTTATTTTCGTAAAAACGATAAAAATAAAATTTGCTCAAATTCAGGGGGAAAAAAAGGAAAAATATCATATAAGTGAGCTCGTTTTTAGGTCCTAAAATTTATTCGGGTTTGACTTTCATTGGTAAGGATCATACTTATTTAACAAGTGATATTTGCATGTCATTTCTTACAAATTTAAGGTTTGGAGTCATTTTCACGAGTAAATAGTGACACATTACACACATGAGTCATTTATACACCTTACTCTATCTTGAACTTGATTGCATATGTGGGAAAGTCTTTTTGATATTGCTCGACCTGTGATTACATACTTGATTTGAATTGTTAAAGTGTCGGGAGCATGATTTGCCTAAATTTTGTTTGATTAAAAAAATATGCTAATTTTCTGAATTTTTGAATTTTTAGTGCTATTTCTGACATTTGGCGTGTCGCCAGCTTATCACAGGAACACGCTCGAGCGACATCAGCAGAAGTTGTTTTGCTCACTTGTCGCTCGACTGATAACCCGTATTTCCGAACTAAAACGCTTCATTTCAAGGGTTTTCGCATTTTTCCTCATTCTTTTACTTGATTTCTCTAAAATTTCCAAAACCTACTTAAAATTAGTTATTAGCCCACTTCATTAACACTTTGAATCATTCATTGAGTTGGATTTTTATTAAATCATTCACATTCAAAGGTAAAATTCGAAAAACTTAAGTTTTCCTCATTTTGGCTATTTTGTTCATAGTTTTTGGATTTAACAGGCATTGATCATTCATTGAGTGTGTGTTCATTAGTACACTACATGTTTTAATCACTTTTATCCCGTTATATCAATGTTTTGCTCGATTTTGCCTTACACATTGTGATTGGCCGTGTTTGTGCGTGATTTTGGTGGAATCTTATGTGATTTCTCATTTTAGTTCATCTTTCTATGTTGATTGATGTTATCACGTGCATTAGAATGAATGGGCTATGCTTATACTGATTCAAAATGACGCTCATGGTTTGGGTGCACTTGGAAGTGGGTTGAAGTCAAGTTTTTAGTTGTTTGATTGTTGGTTGATTATGTTTGAGGAGGTTGGAAAGTTTGATTTCATTGTTGGAATGTCGGGATTGTGTTTATGAGTGTGCATATTGGGTTGGTTGGAATGTGTGCTTGATTTGGTATCCCACGGGGCCGTCACGTCCATCCGTCATGGTGTTGTGTTACTACGTCATGACTTCACGTCCCTACGTCTAGACACCATGACACGTATTATGTCTTCACATCACCTACGTCTAGGCATCATTGCCTGGTGTCATGCACTCACGTTGGACACGTTTCATGTCATTTTACTTGCCTCGTTTTACGTGCATTCATCCATTTAATGGTTTCATTTGTTCTATATCGAAGTTTTATTGATGTTTGTGATTCAATTCTTTCAAATGCCGCCTAAGAGAGCACGTACTACTACTTCCACTCTTAGTACTTCGACTGCTTTTAGCCGAACTAGGTTCGTTTCTGCTATGGCTTAAGATGTTTTGGGTCACAGTTCTCCTAGCGCCCTGTACTTTTTGAGCGCGAGGTCATCATGTCTGACTTGTCTCCCGACCTCGCTACTATTTTCTCTTCCCCGGGGTTGGGAACCACTTCTTATTGATTTGATACCTCCTCCATCTTTATTAGTACATGAGTTCTATGGTAACATCTATGATGTTAGTGGTACTTCATTTAGGGTTTTTCTTAGGGGTCGGGTAGTTAAGATCACTCTGGATGTCATTTCAAGTCTTATTCATATTCCGCGAGTCGTTTACCTGCTCTTTCCCCATCTTACTCCTGATTCACTTCCATCAAACACATTGGTCCGATCCACGGCTCTAAACACACCAGTGGAGGGTGGTCCAGGTGTGATACTTATTGGATCGTTACCCACTGACCGATAAATTTTGTTGCACATTGTATGCACTAATTTGTGGCTGGTCTTTCATACTTCCTCCTTATCTATGGAGAATGCTCGTTTTCTTTATGCACTGTTACATGATGATTCCATTGATCTACCGTCTTTTGTTTGTCAGAAAATTTTGCGTGCTTTCCGAACCACGGGGACTCGGGTTAGGCTTCCATATGCTTGTCTCATTTATAGGTTAGTCACTGCCCTAGGAGCTAGTTTTCTCGATGGGGTTCCACTGCGAGTATCTCGACCGATTGGCTATACCATTATCATCTAGAACATGTCTCATGTTTCCACTTTTGGGCCCGCACAGCCTCAGGCTAATCCTACTGTGCCGGTCGATCATATTGATGACCTAATATCCTTAGACCCCTCAGATTTTCCATCTTTTGCTACTGCTCCTGAGTCTACCGATATTCCTTCTACTTCTGGTTTAGTACTTCCTCCTCCATCGACTTCATCGGCTCCTCCTCCTTCTAGGTTGGTTCCTCCACCTGCTGATATTTCCTCTATTTTCGTTGATCTTTCTGTGGCTCTCTTGGGACAGATGACCGTGATGATCAAGCAGCGAGCTCGGATGATGGATGAGCTTACACTGCTTCGTGCCACCGTTGATCGCCACACCACCGAGTTTGCTACATTGCGGGGTGTTGTTGGCTACATTCAGCGTGGTTTACGATGGACTGTCGCCTTGGGACGATGCTTCCGAGGAGAGGATGGACTCCGATGATACTGATGATGCTGCCGGTGCTGTATAGCTTATATGTTGCTCCCTTGTCATTTTGTGACAAAAAGGGGGGAGTAGATAATTGATGGCAGTCTGTATAGTTGAGGGAGAATAGATATGTACATTTTTTTATATCTAGATTTGCGTGCTTGCATGATGTATGTTTTTACAAATTTGGATGTACTTATCATTTTGCGATATATAATATTTTGAGCTTTAAGTTTGGCTGAATTTACAATTGATATGATATCATTTTTCAAATTGAATTGCATTTTGTGATTTGCAATTATTGTTTGATGGGTCGTTGGGGTGAGATATAGATACATTTTGACATTTGACTTGATATACACTGTATTGAATTTTTCACTTATGTCTTGAGGGGTCGTTGGGGTGAGACATAAATACATTTATCTACTGCTTAAACACGTTGAAAGTTTGCAGTATGGGGGAGCACATGCATATTTGTTTGAATTCAATTTCGCTAAATTAAGTTTTTGATATTTTTATAGTGTTAATGTTTCGTTTTGGTATGTTGGGTTGCATTGATACTGTGTCTTAGTTTAGCTTGTAATTTAAAACTGAATAATATACTATATGAGTTACAATTGCTTACGATTGCTTAAATGACATCTACAATTGAACTATTTGAACTGTGATTATCATTGATCCTATTTTCCACACATTTTACACTTGTATTTGAGTCGTCATTTTAGGAAATAGGTACTGCAGAGTTCGTTTAAGACAGCCCGTAGTTTAGGTTGTGTCATTGTTTTGAGTCTGTAACTTTTATTTTATTACTGTCTTGACATAAATTAGTGTTTTGTCACAGAATGTCAAATATGGAGTTTGTTAGGTTTTAATTGATTTTGTAATTGGTAAATTCTGTGAACAAAAAGACTTAATTTAATAGAGTGTAATAGTTCAAAGAGTGATGTACAATTTGCTTAAAAGTTAATTTAATAAATTTAGGGTTTCGAGTTTGGAATAAGGAGGAAAATGATGCGGATTTTCACTGGACTGTCACCAAGGGTTGGCTGGAACTACAAAAATAGAAACATCGTCATTAGATCGTCGCCCCTCCTTCACTCGAGCGATAACTTTATACGAAAAATCTTTATTTCGCGTTTAAAGGCTTTTTTCTCGACCCATTGTTTTTTTACCTATCTATATATACTAGAACACGTACAGAACGATTTTCTTAAAGTTGTTAATAGATAGAGCTTCTACATTGAGAAATCTATTCATTCTATCATTCAACCTTCATCTTGTGTGAGTGATGTCAGAAAAACATCATATTCAATATCCAAATACCAACAATCACCTCAAATTTCCGATTAAGCAGTAGATCAAAGGATGAAGAATCAGCCCCAAAACTATCGCCATTGCACGTTGCACTCTCCGACGATGATCGAGGCAGAGAGGAGTGGAGGGAAATGATAGAGATAGAGAAAGGAAATGAGAGAGAGAGAGAGAGAGGAAAATTATTTTGGGTTTGAGAGTGAAATGGAGGTGGGTGGAATGGGATATTAATTGAATTTTATAATAATATTATTAATATTTTAAATTGAAGTATCACCTGATTTTTGAATAAAAAACTTTTAAACTTAAGTTTTGAATTGAAAAGTTAAAAAATCTTTATCTTTCAAAGTTCTTGAAGGCTCGAGCAACTCAAACAAGGGATTAATTTCATTTGATTCTATGTTGTTTTAAGAAGAAGTTCTTGTGTAAATGCAACAGCAACGAACCAAAATTTATTTAATAATTAACTAAAGTGTATAAAAAAGTAATATATTTTTTTTTTTGTACTTGATGTGAAAATGCATTATCCTCTAGCATCATCATTTGAAAAGGGATAAATTCCAATATGCAACAACACAATGATTTTCCATTTTAAGAAAAAGCCAATATGATTTGCCTTTTTCTTTTTATGATGTAATTAAAATGAACGATTCTAAAACAAGAAGCAATATACTTTTTGAATCATTAGCCAATTGTAGCTAATCTTATAAAAATTGTGCACCCTCACTAGAAGAGTATGAGTATGTTTGATGCAAGCTATTTTTCTATGGTACTCAAGTTATTTATCTTGTCGAACATGTTATATTTGACTCTCAGACACTTAAGAGACGACGATCAAAGCTTTGTTGTTGCTAGTATTCATAGAACAAAGATACATTTATAGTTTTTTATTTTTATGGATTATGATATTTAGCTCGATTAATGCTAACATCAGTTTATGAGACATTGAGATCACTATTATATTATCTAATGTATAAAATGCAATATAACTTTATTGGATAATGTGCAGTATCATACCACCACATAACCTGTGCTATTACTAGAAAATTTACTTTTAATGTCAAAAGTTTGTCGTTAAGTCAAATTAATGACCAAAACAAGTTGGTAGACCGTTTCTCATAAAAAAAAAAAAAACGTTATTGATTGTATTTAATGATAAAAAATATGTTTGTAGTTGAATATATACATTCAACAACGAAAATTTTGCCCAATTAGATAGCCCAAGGAATGAAACACATTTAAGAAGCTTGAAAGATAGGCTTAAAAGAGACCATATGAAAGGCCAAAGACTTAGCAGTATAACAAAGACTCATCATCATCTAAGCCTATTAGATGCCCAAACTCTGAGCGAATAAAGCACCTTATGAATTCCTAGGACGACAGAGCTATTATCGCTCAGGATTACGAGACACCCACAATTTAAGCAAACTATCATCTTAAGTGACGGTTACAAATGCAGTTAAGGGACAATCTCATCATGTCCCACGATCCAGAATCCCAGTTACGAGCAGTTCAAACGGTACAATTCATGACAACAATTAAGACGACAATTCCATAACGAGTTAGTCATGATGAAAAACGTGGATAGTTATAGGACGACCAGCAGTTTCAGACAGTTCAACGATAATAACTATCAGAGGAGTATAAAAGAGAAGAGAAGACATAGAAGAAAGGACCATGAATCAAATACTCTCGAACATAGAATATATACTTTTTATTTTCTCTACTCTTATCGAATTTAATTTTCAATTGTTCTGTGTGCTTACGTCCTTAGAGGCATTTCACCCTTCGCTCATTGTAAATTTTCGACAATAAAGTACTCATTTTTGAAACTTTGTCTCAAGAGATCTGTGCCTTACACAATCGTCTGAACCTTCTTTTACTTATAAGCGACGCCCGACTTTCCGCGCGAAACAGTCATCATTAAAAATATATAATTGACGACAAAATCCTCTCATTATTAAAATATTTCATTCGTCTCATTTATATAAACTGATTTTGTTTTTCACCCGAATTAAGAAACCTTATATAATATTATTAAAAAAATATTTGTCAAAACTTTCCTAATTTACCCTTATTTAATTATCAATAATTACTAGTAAATTATCGTTGAAAGTAGTAAAGAAATTGAACAATTTGATTTTCAAGAAGTAGGTATCTTTACATTTGTACAATTTTCAGACAATCATGCTACTTATACAATTTTAGTTAATTCACACTTGGCAACATCACATTCATTCATTCAAAAACTATTTTTTAAATCAATGATTTAAATTTTGACCACACTAACGTTGTCACCACAATTGTCCACAACACAACGTTCTGAAAACAAAAATGTTGTTACTGATGTTATAGTAACAAATTTTTTTGTTGTTAAAATCCTCATCGACAACAAAAACATTATAGTAAAGTTGTCATTAAAAATATATAATTGACGACAAAATCCTCTCATTATTAAAATACTCCCTCTGTTCCATTTATATAAAATGTAGAAAAATAGCATAGGCAAACACAGCATAGGGTGGAATTTCCTCATTATTTTTTCTTGTGAATTCATTATGGTGGAACTCCAATTATGAAAAAAAAAAAAAAAAAAAAAAAAAAAAGTTAACGGCGAAAGATCAAATTCGAGATGATAATTCTTACGATAAGACGTGGTGGGAAATGCATTATCCTCTAGCATCATCATTTGAAAGGGGAGAAATTCCAATAAGTAACAACATCATCATTTTCCATTTAAAGAGAAAGCCAATAAGATTTGCCTTTTTTCTTTGTATCATGTAATTAAAATGGACGATTCTAAAACAAGAAGCAATATATACTTTAACAATTGTTTCCATTTTTATTTTATGAAAATTGCCACACTCTTATAAAAGTATGAATATGTTTACCAACATTTTTATTATTTTTGTACAATACTGTATTTAATACTATATAATTTATTTTACTAAACACGTCATAATACGTGATTATTAAAGTGGCTCTTACATGTTTAAGAAGTTGCGACTATCATGTTCTATGTAGAACAAAGATATATTCGTATTTTCATACTTTGGCCTTGTCTGGTATTGCTTTGCAAAACATTTTTTGTACCGTTAGATAGTAAGTTGGGTCCCACATGTGAGTATAATGGTAAAAAATGACGGCTGAAAAGGAGGTGCAACGGCTACAAAATCAATTTTTTGGGTGGAAAAAGCAGTGCCAGACACACCGTTAATATATGTATTACGCGTTCATTTGAAAGTTGGACTACCTCATATGAAAATAGCCACACTCCCGTTTCACTCACCACCGACGATTGGTCATATGAAGAAGTTTACATCTTTTTTCAACAAGACCCTTTGTCATATATATTAATACGCGATACACTTTCTGAAATTTTATATATATTTATCTCCTTTTCATTTAAAAGTTAAGTTGTCGTACTCATTTTTCCTTCTTCATTGGAGGTAATTACATTAAAATTATTTCCACCTTTATAATCCAACAAGAACTTCCAAAACACTAATCAATTGTCCTAGTGAATAAATACTACTACTTCACAATCATCTAACTAGGTTTATGAATATATTAAAAAATTGTGCCATCGATCCTCTATCTCTCCTTCGAGTAATAAATTGGTCATTAACTTTAAAAAAAATGAGTTAGTCGACTTTCAATCGTTCATTATAGTTGCACAATGAGTCTCTAATGATCAAAATATCAAAATCTATGTCAAATTATCATGCAAAACAGATACATCTTTCAATTTCTCAACTTGATATGGTGCCAAAAAGTTTGAAGTGAAGTGTACGTCGATAATGACCATGTTATGATAACAAAGTTTGAAAAGTTTTTGTCGGTAAGGATTCAATTTGTAACTAAGTTGAAAGGTTGGAAATTAAGTTGTTCTGATTAACTTGTTATTAGTGTCAATCTATTCATACAAAATGAAGTATGGATAAATAATAACTAAGCTTCTATTTAGCAAATTTATAAATAATTTAGTCTAGTATTGAAATAAGAAAATGAATAATAAATTCCGTACATTATGAATGATACATGAATATGGGTTATTCTTGGTGTATAGGATGGGTTTCACAAAACCCCTCGGCCCACCTATTGTGTGTATTATGGAGGGGTTTCACAGAACCCCTCCTGTACACCAAAAATAATTTCGTGAAAAATATTATAAGTATGTGAATAAAATTAATGTTTGATTTATAAATTAGCAATCAAAGGCCGTAAATGAATGAGACGATCTCACTACACAAGAATTTATCACTCGGAGATTCTAACAATGCTTAGGGATGGCAAAAAAGCTCGTCAGCTCAAGCTCGGTTACAACGAGCCGAAGCTCGGGCCGAGCCTCATTTTTTTGGCCGGGCTTTGCTCGGCTCGGGTCTAAAAAAGCTCGAGCCGAGGCTGAGCTTTTTTTCTTTTTATAGTACGTATAAACCGCACAAATTTTAAATTTTTTAAGTAAAAAATGTAGATTTAACATTAAAAATAAAAAACAAAAAAATCGAGCTGGCCCAGGCTCGGCCCGCTAAGGCTCTGACCGAAAGCTCGAGCTGAGCTTTATTGTTTTTGATCGGGCTTGACTCGGATCAAAAAAAGCTCGGCGCAAAAAAATTCGAACCGAGCCCGAACTTTTTTTTTCCGACTCGACTCGTTGACATAGTTAACAATACTTCAATTTAATAGTGGGTCCCACACATTATACTAGAAAAGGGCATTAATTGGTCTTGATAAAGTTGTCACATCCATAGGTTAATGCTACCTAGTCTTTTCTTATTATGTCATATAGCACTATATTCGTGGACGAAAATGGTCCCAATAATTGACACATTTTTGCTCTACAATAATTGTTGACCGGCCTATAAATATAATTTTAATTCATGGAGTCATTTGCTAAATATAAATAAGGAACGCATTTGTTCATAATTGCAAGAATAAAAAAAACAGAGATCAATGTAAAAGTGACAAGTGGACGGAGAAAATTTTTTAACATAAAAAGGCAAAGTTGAAAGAAGTTCTAGACAAGCATGCTTATTATTGATTTAACTATGGAATTCAATAAAAAAATTCAAAATTATTGTGCAGAAACCACGTTTTCATTGAGTTGCATTAACGGGTAAATTATTGTTCGATCAATAATAAAAAAAAATAGATAAAAATTATAATAATGAGTACATTGACCAATTCAGGTTGAATCAATCAATCTGTGGTTGTTTTACGGGTTTAAATTTTTTTTTTTTTTTAACATAAAACTTAAGAAAAAGTCTACTTGTACATCAACTTTTGTATATCGGGATGTACACAGCCCTCACATGAAAGGTGGGACCTACTGCATAAAATATTTTTTTATTTAAGCGGGTCCCATCCCTATATGAGGAGGGTGTACACCTCGATGTACACCCTGATGTACCGGTAGCAAAATCGAAAACTTAATTAGATTTCGAACTAATACTACATTTTACGGTTGAGAAGGCCAACCCAAATTATTTTTTTCTCTATATATTGATTGTTATAAAAAGATTTCTCATAGTAATTTTCATTCGTAGTTCATCATTTGTGGCGGATTTTTTTATGATGGTTTCAACTTCACACACACACACACTTCGCTAAATTTTCCGAAGAAATCGATTGAGCTTTTTCAATATGTTTTACACTAAAATATTTTACTTGTAAATTCAAAATTTTTCTTTTGCTTTTCAACCACACATTTTTTTTTTTTTTCAAAAATCGCCGTTCAAAAATCCATTTTCTCCCCCGTCAAACACGGTGTATATTTTGGTTTTATTAATGTGATGTGAGCTGTATCGCTCACCAACACAGCCCACGGACTCGATTTAAACGGTGGATTACTTTTCATTATTTCAATTTTGTCTGATTATCCCTCAAACTTTGGAAACTCGTTCCCCCAACATCACAATTAAATTTTGAATACGCACATATCGCATTCAATGATTTAATCATTTAAATATTTTATTTCATACTTTAATAATCAATAATATATTAGAAGAATGATTTTTTGAACCTATTATAATTCAATTATTTCAATAATACTTTACTTTTTGTTTTCTTTAATTTTCAATTAATTAACATTTGCATTTAATATTCATTTTCATTTATGTATTTCAGTGTTATTAATTTTAATTATAAGTTAAATAAAATTTCACATTCAAAAATGTATTTTATTATTTATATCCATGTATGCTTATACGTCTAGTTTTATTAAATTTTCAATTAAATAAATAATTAACATTCATTGTCACATATATATTTCATGATATTAATTCCAAATTAATTAACATTCATAGATATTTAAATTTTACTTTTACAGCACATATAAAGCATTTCATAATTTCGTGCAATCCACGTTCAATATTGACTAGTTTTCATAAAGGATGAATAGTAGAAAATCCCTAAAAACATATTCATTTCCGATATACTCCTACATATTAGAAATTGTAGAAAAACTCGAGAAATTTTTTGTGCAAAAAACTCTCCCTATCGTCAAATTTGTCGTAAAAAACAGTAAAATTGTCAAAATTAAAAAGTATTAATTGCAATTTTAATATCAATTTTTTTTTTACAAATTATATCCATTTTTTTCACGTATCACCCACAATTTCAAACTTTTAAAATTTTATTTTTCACCGCATCCCACTTTATCTTCTTTCCCAAAACTTTATTATTTTATTTAATCCCTCCTGAAACTACCATAAATCTCTTGCCCCAAATTCCTCATTTCTCTTGTCATTCAAACTTGTCATGATTCACACTCAAGCCGTTTGTAAGTTACTTGAGCCTCAATGTACTTTACAGTCAATAATGTATCCTACAAAAGTAAATACATGCACTTGACCAGTACTAAGCCATAAAACTCATTTCTGAAGTTCCAAAAATGAAAACAAAAGGTTTCTACATATTATACGAAGTGGAATCGACCACAAAATACCTAGCCCAAGTCAATTAATACTTGTACACACACACACACACAAACATACAACCTTTGTTGCCGGTCTTATCTCATGGCTGGGTTTTGTATTGGTTAAGCCTAACTACTTTTATTTTATAGCACAACTTTACTGTTTCTGCAGGTTACTTACAGCTACAGTTGCTTGGCCTTTCCCTATCATTTATATTGGTATAATCCTCTCAACCTTAGGTGCAGCTCTTCAAAGCCTGCCGGGTGTGTGTATGTGTGTGTGTGTATATATATATATGTATGTATGTATGTATGCGAGCAAACAAGGAAGAAGTATGAATCTATCATGGGAATGAGAAGAAGAAATAATGAATTTGAGGTGATGGATTTATGAGGGTTTTGGAATGGATTAAATAAAATAATAAAGTTTTGGGGAAGAAGATGAAATGAAGTGGGGTGGGGTGGAAAATAAAGTAAGGTTTTTGAGATCGTGGATGGTACATAAAAATATCTTTTTGGCATAACTTGTAAAGAATAAAAAGTTTGGACACTAATATTGAAATAATTAATTTTTAATTTTTTACTTTTTTTTAACCATAAATTTGACAGTAGGAAATTTTTCGCACAAAATATTTCAAATAGGGGGATTTTATATAATTTTCAATAGATATAAGAATATATTGCAAATGAAAATGTTTTTAGTGAAATTTTCTACAATTTAATCATTTCCATAAAAGTAAGCCAGTAAATATTTGATAAAATAATAGTATTTTATTGGAAAAATTAACTGTAAGCATTGTACATGGTGTATACATCTAATCAAACGTCAATTACACGTTGCTTTCGATAATTGACTTTATGTAGTGTGACAAAACTATTTATTCGTGCAGCAATAAATCATGACAAGCATAGTGACAACCCACATGACCGGCCAACATTGACAACACGAACGACTGACCAATTGAGTTATCATGATTTCGCCGTGAAAGACGAGTTACCACCCAATTATTTCATCGAGAAACTAGCTGAGACTACATCTAACTATAACCATACAAACGATGACTAGTTTGTATTGACGAATTTTCTTATCCTTTGTTTGGTTTAATTAATATCTTATATAAAGTCAACAATGAATTTTAACTATACATTTCATAAGATTCATAATATTTTCTAATCACATATTCTATGGACTTTTATTAAAATTTACAAAAAAAAAATCCGATTTTTAACGAAGTCAAACTGCCACTTAGTTGAAATTTATGTTGTATTATATAAAGTACAAACTAATTGATAAAAATAAAATTGGCATTACAACAATTTTATTATACTAACTTTGAACAATTAAAAAATAGTGAAAGTAGTATAAGAAATTTAGGTCATTGACAAGGAAAAAAGGAAGAGAAAACCAATCAAAATATAAAGAAAAAGTGAGACAAATTATTAAAAAAACCAGAAAATGATGGTCTGATGTAGACACAAAATCCAACGGTTTAGATTCACTCTATCCCCCTCTAAATTCTGCTAATCTCCACTTCCTACTCCTCCGTTCCTCCATTATCACCACCACACACACCCCACCCCACCCCTTCCTCCACCCACCCCCTTTTTTCACACTCATAAACGCAAATTTACACACACTTGCTCAGGGAATAATGTTGGGCAAGCGTGAACGGCCTCCGTTTAGGAGGACAACAAGCATGTCAGTAATAAATGCTGCCGCCGGTGAGACTCCTCCGCCGTTTGAGCCTCTAAATCCGATGATCGGCGGTGTTGGATTCAGAGATGTAATTGTGGGTCCAAGTGGATATGATGAACGGTCAATGGCCATGATGCCACAGGGAATCTATATGACGGCTGGTTCGGGTGATTCCGCCGCCGTGGAGATGGCTGATTTCTTGAAAACCTGCGGCCTCTGCAACCGCAGTCTGCCACCAGGCCGTGATATCTACATGTATAGGTACCGCCGTATCAGAACTCTCTTTCTCAATCAAATGACATGACATGAAATAAAATCATCCTCATTAAGACACGATTTTTTTTTTATTTTGGACATCTCTTTTGCCACCTCGTGGTAATCGTTAATTTTTAAACAGAAGGAGATGGAGTGCATATTAAAAAATGATGCGAAAAGTCGTTAATCGTTAAATATTTAAATCTCGGTAAGAGTTTGGAAACAACGTTGAAAGTATAGTGACCACTTAAATTTTTACAGGGGCGATGCAGCATTTTGTAGCCTAGAATGCCGAGAACAACAAATAAAACAAGACGAAAAGAAAGAGCGACGCGCCATGGCGAAGAAGGTTGAAACTCATCACAACCACTCTAAGGTGGCGGCAGCCGCTGCCTCAGACACCTCCAGCAAGAGCGAGACGGTGGCGGCAGCTTAAGGATTGAAATTATGCTCATAATCATCAATTAATGGTCAAATATTCACTAAATAATAGTGTGTATTAGATTCGTTAATGTTTGATGACAAGTTTAGTAGGAAAGAATGGATGGTACTGAACAATATTGCTGAAGATTATTTGCACATTGTGTGGTGAAGTCCATTCATGTTCAGATATATAAATTTCTATTTCTATTTCTATTAGGAGGGTCGATAGTGTATGCAACTACGAAAATGATAGCGAGTACGAACATGTGATACTCGATTATCTATCGATGATTACGTCATTAGACTTTCAGTTTCCAATGTTATTTCAAGATAGAAGGTAATCATCAGATATTCAAATTTGGATGCTATTTCAAGATGAAAGTTATATTTGTTGTGGTTATTTTGAATGATAAAAGAGAGTTAATGTAATTACGTTAAAAAGTAAGAACAACTATGAGTGGATTCATTGGCAGGGAAATATTTAATTTTCAATTTTATTTTCAAAATTCCGCATAGACAGGTAAAGTGAGTCGTGATAGACGATGGTAGAGATGTATGAGAATCCTTATTTCTTTATTTTAGGTTTGGTGTCCGGAGGTTTGGATCAATTTTTTGGTGGGAGCTTGGGAAGCTTTATTGAAGTCTGACCAAAATTAAGTCATGTATCTACAATCTGTATTACCCATGGTCATCACTATCACCAGCAACTGCAAAACCCTAGCTCATCCTAACGAACACTACCACGCTAAGAATCAAGCCTCCACACCACCACCACCACTCGTCTCCACCACCACCAAAAAATTAAATCGCCCTCTACTACCATATACCCTACTACTGGCAACCACTATCATCACCATTCCCTCCACCACCAACACAAATATCATGACCCATTTCAACATAATGTCCGTTGTATTAATTTTTTATTATTATTGTTAAACTTTTTTTTTATAACAATATATAATATAGTCAAATATTTTTTTTCTTTCTAAAATTATGTATCCAATATAATTATTTTAAAATGAAAAAATAAAAAACATGTATTAAGGGTGTGTTTGAACCACATTATTTTGAGAGAATGTATTCTGGAATAGTAGATTGATGGAGAATGTGTGGTTGAAAAAGAAAGAAAAGTTATTGATGTGATGAAAAATATTATTTTATTGAAGAATGTGTGATTAAAAATGAGTAAAAGAATGAAAATGAAAATTTTAATATGTACCAAACATGAGCTAAATCTAAAATTCATGAAATTATAAAATAAAAGCATAGTTCTATAATAGAAAAATAATTAAAAATCTACTTTTAATGCATCCTACTCAATTTGGTTCTATCAATTTATTTTTGAAATTGATGACCCCAAAAAATGTGCCAATAGATGTCCGACTCACTCACGCCAAGTCAAGCACTATTCCGAAGTGTTCATAACCATGGGCGGAGATAGGGGTGGGCTGTAGCCCACCCTTGCCCAATCCCAGCTACTGTTAAAAAAAAAAATTGGTTAAAGCCCAAGTTTTTCCATTGTCCAAGTCCGAAAAATTGAAAGCCCAATTTACAAGCCCCATCAAATTAAATCCAATTCCCACCCATTGACCCCAAAAGACAAAACACTCTCTGCTCTCTCTAACACCCTACGTCCCTGCCCAACTGCCCTTTACCGAAAGCTAAAGCGAAACCATCTCCGGTAACTGTAAGTCTGTAATCGTTCGTCGAACAGCGCCGAACGCCGTCTTCACTTCTTCTTCTTCAGACTTTACTCTTCAATTTCTGCAGAAAGAAGGTTAGTTCGTGTTTTAGTTTCATTGGTTGCTTTCTCTTGCTCGGTGCACTATGATTGATATGTATTCTAGGTGTAATGTGTTAGCCAAAGCACAAGAAGTGTTCAACGAAATGCCTCAAAGAGATCTGGTTACTTGGAATAGTCCGATCTCAAGTTATAGCTCAAATGGGTATTTTGAAGAGGCATTGGAAACATATTATCAATTAAGAATGTCGGGTTTAGTGCCAATTTGTTTACATTTTCTAGTGTTTTACAAGCATGTGGTGGATTAGGGGAGGTTGAAGAAGGTCAGATAGTTCATGCGTTTATGGAAAAGATTGGGATTAAGAAGGACGTGATTGTCTGCAATGGATTGCTTTCAATGTATTTTAAAGTTGATAGGCTAACAGAGTGTTGGAGGATTTTTATGAGATGGTTGTTAAAGACACTATTACTTAGAATACCATGATTTGTGGGTATTCCGAGTTTGATTTGTACAGAGAGTCTATCAGGTTGTTTTTGGAATTGGCGAGTCAATTTGAACATGATATGTTGAAAATAACATATGTTCTTCGCGCATGCTCTTACATTGGGGACCTAAAGTTGGGAAGATATGTCCATGTCTATATGGTTAAGAATGGATATGAATGTGATACTATGGCTAATAATATTATCATTAACATGTATGCCAAATGTGGTGATTTATTGGGTTCAAGGCGAGTTTTTGAGAGCATGAGAACTAAAGATTCGATATCATAGAACTCACTAATGAACGGTTATGTTAAGAATGGACTTTATGATGAAACAATTGAGCTTTTTAGGAGGATGACGATGAATTTGCGACCTGATTCTGTCACTTTTGTGACACTTCTATCTAATTGCACACAATTGATAAACTTAGAATGTGCAAAGGAACTGCATTGTGATATAATAAAGAAAGGATATGATTTTGCTCAAGTTGTGGGTGATGCTCTTGTTGATGTATATGCCAAATGTAAAGCAATGGAGGATTCACTAAAACATTTTAACAATTTATCCTGAAGATTTTTCGCAACAAGATATTTATTGTTTGAAAATTGAGTTGCAACATTATAAGAATGATGTAATTTCCGAACCTCGATTTCAAGTGCCTACACTTTCTGATTTATGTCGGGAATTGGTTGCAAGTAGAATGTCAGAAGTTACGTCATTTTGACTAAATTGATTCGCTTAATACTGACACTACCGGTTTCAACAACGACAGTGGAGTGAGCATTTTCAGCAATGAAACATGTGAAGACAGAAATTCGCAACAGAATGGATGATGATTTTCTTGCTGATTGTTTAACACTCGACATTGAACGAGAATTTAGTATTAATTTAGATCTAGATTCTATTATAGATGAATTTTATGATATAAAACATTGTCGGGTACAATTGTAATATGTAACATTATATTACAATTTTTCTAGCTATATATAAATTTTATTCATACATTCAATTTAAAAAAATTTTACCCCATGTACGACACATTCCTGGCTCCGCCCCTGTTCGTAACGAAATAAAGGTGGTAGCTAGGAGAAAATGGATGCGGGGGGTACTTTGAGGTGAGAGATAAAAACGTTCAGGCTCCGATGAGTGAAACAAAGGCGATCTCGCTAACAACGATCATCGGACGGAAACCATGCTTAATCTATGTATTGACAAACAACAATATGTGGAAGGATAGATTAAATGCGTATATAAGTTGTTGTCTTGTATTTTGAGATTTGTAGCTCATAAACATGTAAAGAAGATAGAAAATAAGCAAAGTGATTGTATATTTTCGCTCCAGAGTTCAAGTGTATTTCGAGTTTCAGTTGCCAATTTTCCAAAGAATAAAAACAAAAAAAGACAACCATTTTTCAGTTACAAAGAGAACATATTTATACTGTCTTGGCCGATGTGATGACTGTTGGATCAGAACCACGTGGCCTAATCTCCTTAATTGACGCTTCACATCACTATCTATTTATATAATTAATACATCGATAAGGGGGCCACCCACCCTATATAATAGGCCAATACATTGACAAATTTTATTACAAGTGTTACATCAATCACTTCTAAGATATCTTCAAATATATTATAAGAGACAGTGTCTGCTTTTATAACCCAGGAATAACTAATCAAGAGATGGTGAATTGATTTTTGAAACTTTTTTGACACTTAGTTTCAATACAATTCAATACACAAGATATGAATGCAAAGTATAATACTAGAATTAAATATGCAAGTTCGATAACTCAATTCAAGTATGGATATATGACAATATAAATGACAATGTAAAGTAAAATGCAATAATATAAAGATAACAAACCGATTTAATGGGGTTCGATACACAATGTGTTCTACGTCCCCATTATCAAGCTCTTCGTTACGAGCAAAACCAAATACACTATAATGATAACATACAAACAAGAAGTACTGATCATTAAATGACTTACAACAATGAGCACTTATCCTTAGGTGACTTACTTGTTCTTGTCATTCGAGTCTCATTTGATTGCTTGTTCTTCAACGGATGTCGATTTGAGTTTTTGAATGCTTAAAAAGATATATTCATGAAAAAACTTAAGAAACAAAACTTGTTAGAGACATAAGTGTATTGTTTGTTATAATCAAAATAAGTGGAGCTATATTAAATCATATGTCAACAATTTTTCCCTTTTTAATTATGACAAATAATATGTGATTTGTAGAAATATATAAGATATTTCCTATATCTTTTACACATCAATGGGAACTAAGTTTGTATCATATATAACATAATATTCTAAATACATGCATTTCCACAATTCATTGACATAGTAAATCAAATCTAGAAGCCATCATACTTTATAGAAATAATTGAACTCACAAATTCCATAATGAGAGTTGAAGTCACAAATTATAATTGCAAGTCACAATACATAGTTAATAACAAAATAAAAATAACAAGTCACAATTACAATCACATTTTCCTTCCTTTTTCCCCTTTTGGCATCATAAAAAGGGAATGGGGTCAATGAAGCTAGAAGAAATTTCCTCTTAATTAAAGCATAGGTGCAAGTTAGGAAAAACAAGTGAAATTAATCATAGGTCATGACATGAAAAATAAAACACAAGTTCAAAAACGAAAATATAACTTAGAGATAATGTTTTAATCTTCCGCTGGTGGAGGAGGCCCTCGAGGATAAATGGAATACATGTGTGCAAAGAAGGCCTCTTGGGATAAACTCATTTGCTCCATTCGTTGATCAAGCGCATTAACAGTAGTAGTAAGAGAATCAATCCGATCTTATAGGATGTTGAATTGATCTTTGGACATATATCGAACGGGAGTCGGTGCTAGTTGTGGAGTAGGAGTCCTATGTTGTGCTCGAGGAGAATCATCACCGTCACCACCATCATCACCACTATCACCACTCATTTTGTCTTTCGCCTCTTCTAAAGTGAATGTCCAAATAGTAGGCCTCGATTTATTGTTGAAGCATTGAGTATGACACACCCATTGCCCATTATCTCTAACGATTTTCATGTGATTAAGAGTGTCGAGGTTAATGACATCGGTGTGTTTGGGCTTAAGAAAAGGCTCATCGTTTAATGACACATTGAAATGTTGAAAAATTCTTGTAAGAAGCATTCCATAAGGTAAGCCTAGGGCTCTAGGAGACTTGTGAATCTGTCAAATGTGCTTCAAGAAGAGGTAGGGGAAGTTCAATTGACGACCAACAAGAAAGGATTCAAGAATGAACAAGTTGGGGTGATGAACTTCTTTAAAATGTCCACTCTGAGGGACTATAATATAAGCAATATCACGATGAAGAATTTTTCATGGTATAGTAAGGCGATTTAAGTTTAGGGTCATTATGGTGGTTAGTGGTTGATCGGTGACTCGACAACAAGTTTCGAGTTCATTATAGCCCTCAAACCTAACGGGACAATGATGAATGTAAGCAAAGTTTTCACATTGAATGGTATCCCTATCGAGAGTAATTTGTTTCTCTTTAATAGTGCAAGTGACATGGAGTGAATAAAATGAGAGATTTCGGTAAAATTCACGAATTAAATTAGGATAGACATTTTTCAAAATAGTGATCACATTTGTCCACCCAATATTCTCAAAATATTCTTCTAACCTAAATGAAGGAGCTTTGATAGAGAATTCAAAGAAATTAATCGACTTACCGATTAGAATGGGACAATCGGTGAAAGGTCGGGCATGGACGTGTCAACTTCAACATTCGACGAGCTTGCTTCCCCTTTCTTCGATTTCTTCCTTAGAGGCATGGTCATTTTTGGAATTTTCGAATTTTAGTGAGAGAGACATTTGATTTTTCAAAATTTTGTTGAGAAAACTAGTGAAAAATGATGGGAAATGAGTGGGTTACAAATATTTGAAGTGGATTAATGCTTAAATAAAATTTGCAATGAGTTTTTGAAAAGAAATCAAGATTTTTGAGTGTTGAACTCAAAAACTCAAATCTTGAATTTTCTTGATGAAAAATGGAGGAAAAACTTGAGATGTGATGAGAAAATGTGATGAATGTGATAAATTTGATGAAAAATTGAAGTAATTTTGATGTGGAAGATGAAAATTTTGGGATTTGAAGAGAGAGAGGGAGGAGAAAAATCACGACTAGGGCTAAATTTTCCCTAGTACATTTCGGCTGATGGAGGTTCGGTCGATCGAAATTTGTGAAGGTCGATCAAAATTCTGCCAAAAAAATATTTTCAACGCCTCAGTTTGTTTTGGTAGATCGGGTTCGGTCGATCGGAATGATGAAATTGGTCAATCGAAAGATATTAAAATGGTTGACCGAAACATTAAATAGAATGCAATTTTTCATTTTAAACAAATTTAACCACAAATCTCGTATTCATCGATAATACCTAAGCCTCTACGAATGTAAGAAAATCTATCGAGAGCTAGAGGTTTGGTGAGAATGTCGGCCAATTGTTTATCGATACTAACAAATTCCAAATAAATATCACCTTTTTGCACATGATCTCTAAGAAAATGATGTCGAATTTCAATATATTTTATGTGAGAGTGCAAGATGTGATTTTTTTACAAATTTATAGTACTAGTGTTATCACACATAATATGAGTATTTTCAAATGTTAAGTGATAATCGCTAAGAGTTTGTTTCATCCATAAAACTTGAGCACAACAACTAGCGGTCGATATGTGTTCGGTTTCGGCGGTTGACAGTACAACGAAATTTTGTTTCTTATTAAACCTTGACACAAATGCAAAGTCTAGAAAGTGACAAGTTTCGCTTGTGCTTTTTCGATCAATAGTGCAACCCACCCAAACGGCATCCGAATAACTAATAAGGTCAATGTGCGTGCCTTTTGGATACCAAAGGCCTAACGTTCTAGTACCACATAAATATCTAAAAATTCGTTTTAAGGCACTTAGATGTGATTCTTTATGATTTGATTGAAATATAGCACATAAGCAAACACTAAACATGATATCGGGTTTACTAGTGGTTAAGTAAAGAAGAGATCCGATCATACCTCGATATTTTGTTAGTCAATTGGAGTATTCATCGGTTTCAAGTCTTCAAAAATGATTTTTTTTGAGTATGTCTATGATGTATTTTGTTTGACTAATAAATATGTCTTCATTAGTTTGTTTGATTTGAAATCCAAGAAAGAACTTTAGTTCTCCCATCATGCTCATTTCGAATTCCTTACTCATACATTTTGAAAACTCTACACAAAGGGAAATATTAGTTGCACCAAAGATAATATCATCAACGTAAATTTGTACAACAATCACGTCATCCTTTTTGGTTTTAATAAAGAGTGTAGTATCCATATTTCCTATTTGAAAATCATTTGAGATAAAAAAATTTACTCAATCTTTCATACCAAGCTCTAAGAGTTTGTTTTAAACCATATAGAGTTTTTATAAGTTTAAACACTTTTTTCGAAAATATGTGATTTTTTAAACCAGGATGTTGTTCAACATAAACCTCTTCTTGAATGAAACTGTTTAAAAATGCACTTTTTACATCCATTTGATAGAGAGTAAAATCTTTATAACAAGCGAAAGCGAGAAGCATGCGAATAGACTCTAATCTAGCAACCGGTGCAAAGGTTTCTTCGAAGTCTATACCTTCTTCTTGATTGTAACCTTGAGCCACTAATCTAGCCTTGTTATGTACAACAATACCATTTTCATCTCGTTTATTTCGAAAAACTCATTATGTACCAATAATGGTTTGATTATTTGGTCTATCAACCAAATTTTAAACATGATCGTTTCAAATTGATTTAATTCTTCTTACATTGCAAGAATCTAAAACTCATCAAATTCGACTTTTTTGAAATTCTTTAGTTCAATTTGAGAAATGAAAGCACAATTATTTAGAAATCATTTGGTAGAATTTCTAGTACGTACACCTTTTGAAGGATCACCGATGATGAGCTCCTTTGGATGTGAGGGAACAAACTTTCATTCAATGGGGAGTGTTGGATCATCTTGATTCTTGGAAGTTTCTTCTTCTTGTTTAGAAATTTGTTCTTCCAAGTCTTTGTCTTCAACGTCTTTAGTATCTTCCTTGTTTTGATTTTGAATGTTCATTTGCTCAAAAGGGGTTTCCAAACATACATCAATACTTTTCTCTTGATCAAGAAAATTAGTTTCATCAAAAGTAACATGCATGAATTGTTCCACTGCTAAAGTTCTTTTGTTGAAAACTCTATAATGTTTACTAGTAGGTGAATATCCAAGGAAGATTCTAACATCAGAATTTGAATTAAATTTTCCCAAATTTTTTTTTGTATTAAATATAAAATATTTGCAACTAATGTTAGGAATTCTATTTTTCCAAAGCTCATATGGAGTTTTGGTGTTTTATCGACTTACCAAAACTCTATTCATAATATAGCAAGCAGTGTTAACGGTTTCGGCCCAAAAATATTTGGGTAAATTATTTTCATTTAACATGGTCCTAGCAATTTCTTGCAACGTACGATTCTTTCGTTCTACTACTTCATTTTATTGAGGAGTTCTAAGAGCGGAAAATGATGTTCATATTCCTTTTCTTTACAAAAATCATCAAAAGCAATATTATCAAATTCTCTACCATGATCACTTCTAATGGTTGTGATAGAATATCCTTTTTCATTTTGAACCTTTTTACAAAAGTGTTTAAATACTTTTAAAACTTCATTTTTCAAGTTAAAAAATAAAATCCAAGCGAATCTTGAGAAGTCATCAACGATAACAAATGCATAGTGCTCGCCACTTAAACTTGCGATTTTAGAAGATCCATGTGAAGAAGTTGTAAAGGTTTTACAGTTGAAGAGAATTGCTTGATTTTGAAAGATCTTTTTGTATGTTTTCTAAATTGATAAGCATCACAAATTTTGTCATTTTAAAATTTCAAGTTTGGCAAACCTTTAACAAAATAATTTTTCGAGATTTTTGAAATTAGGTCCATACTAACATGACCTAATCTTCTATACCATAACCAAGTATCATCTTCAAAACTTGACAAATATTTTTAATTTCAAATTCAATGTTGATGACATAAACATCTTTATATCGGCTACCTATGAACAACACCTCTTTCGATGTAGCATCTTTAATAAGACATTTTGGTAGAATCAAATTTGATATGATAACCTTTATCACATAGTTGACTAATACTTAACAAGTTATGTTTGAGATTATCTACTAACAAAACATTTTCAATAGATGGAAATGAAAGATTACCAATATTTTCAATGCCCATTATTTTTTCTTTGGCATTACCTTCAAATGTGACATGACCTCCATCTTTCTTTTTGAAACTTGACAATAATGTTTTGTCTCCGATCATGTGTTTTGAGCAACCACTATCCAAGAACCAATTGCTCTTTATCTTTGAAAGTACCTACAAGAATTGATTCAAATTTTTTATCTTGGTACCCATTTAACTTTGGGTATTTGATAGTTAGTGCTGGTGGACCCTTGAACTCATTTATTTCTTTGAAAGTGTAATTTCTTTTTATTGAGCAATTAAAAGCTATATATCCAAATTTGTTACAAAAACTACATATGGTGTTAGAGTTTTGACAAACATGTTTTCAAGAGATTTTTGTTTTAGAGAATGTTTGTATCCAATGCCACCTCTATCAAAGACACATTTTGTTTCCCAAGCATTAATTCGAAGTTTTTCTTTTCTTATGTGAATTTGTGCACAATGTTGGTTAAATCAAAGACTTTTTCTTTTAAGGAAATATTTTCTTTGATTAGGAATTCATGATCATCATTTTCCTTTTCAAAATCTTTTTGGTCTCATTTTTCAATAAAATATGTTGTTTTTTGAGAGTAGAGTGTTTGAGAGCAAATTTTTGAAAAGCACCAATAATGTTATCATATGAAGTAGATAATTCATCATAAGAAGGAGTGTCATTTGTGTTTACCTTATCCTCCATGGCCATGAAGTACATGTTTGCAACTTCATCTTGGCTTTCATCTTCTTTTTGCTCATTATCACTATCATCACAAGTTGCTTTTAGAGCTTTCTTCTTAAAGAATCTTCTCTTGTTCGGACATTCGATTCTTTTGTGACCGAGTTTGTCACAATTATAGCATACAGCCGTCTTGTTCTTTTCCTCACATTTGTCTTCTTTCTTTTGGTACCGATGGTTGTTGCGAAAGCATCTCCACTTTTTGACAAGGAGAACAAGATCATCAAGTTTCCCATCACTATTGTTTGAGTTTGAGGTTTCTTCATCATTTGATAATTTCAAACTATTTACCTTCTAGGAGAATCCTTCTTTTCTTCCTCTTTTGCTTTTCTTGAGTTCTCCTTTGTTTCGACATGATTTATCTCATAGGTCATCAATGTTCTATAGAGCTCTTCCAAAGGATATTGTTGATATCTTTGGTATTCTCTATCAACATTCTTAATAATTCCCAATTTTTCGAGAGAGACTTAAGAATTTTGCTCACATGTTCATCATTAGTAAATTTTCGATCAAATCCTTTAAGGCCATTAACAATATCGGTGAATCGAGTAATCATGTTAGCAATGACTTCATCTTGTTTCATAAATAAATTGTCAAAGTTTTTAAACAAGATATTTATCTTAGTTTCTTTTACTTTATTTGTACACATGTGTGTTATTTCTAATACATGCCAAATCTCATATGCGGAATCACATGTGCTAATACAATTAAATTCATTTATGTTTAAAGCACAATAAAGAAGATTTTTGATTTTTGCTTTCAATGACAATTTTCTTTTATCATCCTCATCATAATCTTATTCTCTAGGATTTGGAATAATTTGGTCCGAATTTCCATCAACTTTAATAACCTTAGTAAGCATATGAGGAACAAATTCAATAACCTCCCAAACATTATAATCAATTGATTGAATATAAATAATCATTCTAGTTTTTCAATAATTATAATGTGTACCATCAAACAAATGAAGAATATTTGTAGAATGCCCCTCAATATTAAGATTAGTCATAACACAAGATAGTGAAATCTTAAAAATGTGCACCTAAGCTCTGATACCAATTGATAACCCAAAATAACTAATCAGGAGGGAGTGAATTGATTTTTGAATTCGACACTTCGTCTCAAAACAATTCAATACACAAGATATAAATGCAAAGTATAATACTAGAATTAAATTTGCAAGTTCAATAACTTAATTCAAGTATGGATATAACATAATATAAATGACAATGTAAAGTAAAGTGCAATAATGCAAAGATAACAAATCAATTTAATGGGTCATATTACCAACCTCTCCGTCACGAGTAAGACCAAATGCACTATAATGATAACTTACAAACATGGAATATCGATCTTTAGGTGACTTACAACAAGGATCACCTATCCTTAGGTTACTTACAACAAGGAGTACATATCCTTAACAACAATCGAGTTTTCACAAGGCTCTCGAAACCACTAAAGTATAAATGATAGTTTTACAATTGAAAGAACTCTCTTGACAAATGATATAATCAAGTCAAGTATTTAGAGAATTAGGATAACACTTTAATAGATAACAAATAATAAAGTTTAAGTGTTTATAATGAAGACTTTGATGAATAATTGATAATGAAATAGTTTGTATTTTTGTATCAAAGTTTTCAAACCAATTATCTCTCTTAACAAATAATGCAAGTTAAGTATGAAAAGAAATTTACACTTAAATCAAAGTGTTGGCAAAGAAAACTTCTACCAATGATGAAGAATAGATAAGATTGTGATTTTTTTTTTTTGCAAAATAGAGTTATTGATAAATTTGATGAAATAGGTTTGATCGATCAAGAAACTCTTTGTAATAAATGAAGTAGAATGTATAATCAAGTAAACTCAATGATTTTCACTAAATAAACTCTCTAAATATCTCTTGTAAGTTGTTAAAAATTGAATGCAAGAAGAGATGAATATTTATAGAGCAAAGGATGCCCAACCACTCACTTTCGGTTGACCGAAAGTGTCAATATATCCCTTGCGAAATCAAACCGTTGGAATCTCGGTTGATCATTTCTGCACTTTTGATTGACCAAAAGTTTGACCTTTTTTTTAAATTGCTTTTTCAAAATCTATTACATATTATAAATGAAAATCATTTTTATGTAAGTGATGGATTATGAAAATAATTTGAGTTTTATGCACTTGCTAAGAATCGATGAGTTAATACTTTTACATTTAAGTTTCGATAAACTACTTCTAAACTTTAATTTTCAAAGTTCTTGTTCTCTTCAAGTCTCATTTGATTGCTTGTTCTTCAACGGATGACGATTTGAGTTTTTGGATGCTTAAGAAGATATATTCATGAAAAAAACTTAAGAAACAAAACTTGTTAGAGAAATGAGTGTATTGTTTATTATAATAAAAAAAATGGAGCTATATTAAATCATAGGTCAACAGAGTTTGAGAGGATCAAAGAGATTTTTGAGGTGGTTCTCCAATAGATGCTACAACTCATTTCTTTGCTTCCTTAGGCAGTGTTTCAGCTTAAATTGTAGTGCTTCGTCATTGAGGTAGTGCCTCAGCATAGACTTCAGCTTTATAGTGCAAAGACTTCGATTTGTTTGATTGCTTCATATTTTGACATCATTGATCTTTGTTTAACTTTTTTGTTGACTTTCTGCCTATATGGCTTACTACGTGACACTTTTACTTTGAGCATCGGAGGCGAGGGATAACAATAGTCCCCGAAGTCTAGGCATGATTATTTATGTAATGTATGGACTTGAATGTAAAATAACAATTTTTTAGGGGGATGATTTTTACCACGCCACAATAGTTCCCCAAGTTTAAGTATAATCATTCATGTATGGTTAGAATTTAAAATATACCTGAGTTGTGCAGACCCCCTGCAAGTGTTGTCCGAAGTGATTTACTTGGTAATATTTCATCTTTTGAAATAATTCTAGGAAGGGTTACTGAACCAGAGTAATTTTGATGTTATATCTTCCGGAGTGCATTTACATATCTGAAGCACTAACTGAACTGGTTGAAGTAAAGACGGCTGGACCCTCATTGGGCCTCAAAGTTGATAATTACGAGCACTTCATTTTAATAAATTTGAGAAACACGAGGCGTCCTCAATTATGGCGCCCAAATGATTTGCTGTAGCGGCACGTTTCCAATAAAAGATAGCTAAGATGATTCAACTTCCAATACATGCATCGTCGCCACATTTAATGCGCATGATGGCTGTCTCCCACATACCTTGTGAACTTCAGGTGCATGGGTCAGACGTTCTAATCTAAGTTGTAGAAGATGAAGCGTCAGACATGCTGAGTGGCTTAAATTTAAGCTTTAAAATAGATGGTTGAATGACCCGAATCGAGATCCAACAGCTGTGATCAAGAGGGTCGGCCTATAAAAGGCACAAATCCTTGAAGAAAATCACTTTGCATCCTTTAAGATTTCAACATTCTCTTTACACCAAAGTTTTCGAATTTTCTTCCAACTCTTGATAAACTTCTAAGTTTCCAAGTGTTCTTTTCTCTTGAACTTTTTCATATTTCCTATTTTCTTTGTTGCTTTCACGCTTCTTGGTGTTCTTTCTTTATCATCTTAAAAACTTGTAAGTATTTTAATTGTAAAAAGTCTAAATTATAAATCAATGGCTTCTGGTTCTACTTCTGTTGGGGCACGTTGACTTGAGTGAGTTGGCTAGTGAAATGGGGGTAAAGATCACAAATACAACCGACCTTATCAGAGCCGTTGAGGTAGGACGAAGTGCTACGATTTTTGGAGGATAGGCCATCAAATGATGATATAGCTTGGGGGCAGCTAAAATCCATTCCTGCGTAGATTCAACGTACTTAGCCAACCTTAGGGATGAATGCTTAATTCCATACAATATAGAGCTTCTTTCCCCCATCTCCTAACAAGCGAGCCTGCTATCCTAACAAGGCTAGGGCTGGGCATGGGTCTTCAGAACCGAACCGACCCCCAAAATTTTCGGGTATTTAATAAATAGAACCGTCAGGTCCAAATATAATTATGGAACTGTTCGGTTCAGTTCCGTACCATAATTAAATTTTTTAACATTTACAACAACACTACATAAATACAAATAATGACATCTTCATTCGTAACTTTTACAAATTAACATAGCACAGTTTAAATAAGCTGTTCAATAAGATTAATTCAATTAACATAAATACCAAAAAATAGATACTAATATTAAAACATCGATAATCCATATCAATAATTCATTTGTTTCAAGCAGCATGTATAAAAAAATGAAATATAAATTAAAAGTTATCAAAATAAAATATTTTTTAAATATTTGTAATACTTACCAACTATTTAATTTAATCATCAATTGTTGACTTGTCATAGTAAGAAACTTTACAAGTATATTTGAAAAAGCACAATTAACAAACACAAATAAATTAAAAATTGTTCAACTAATAAGATTTAATAAAAGAATATAATATATATTTATTACATGTCTCAATGCCCTCATAGAACTCTGTTTCTTCAATACAAAATCTAGTAAATAAATATATTATAATTTTTTTAAATTATAAAGAATCAAAGACAAATTGCTGGGCAGCTTGGGGCCTTAGGAGTTGGGCTAACAAAAAAATAAATTTAAGGATAATAAGACCCAAATGTTGGGCTAACAAAGTTATAAAAAATTATTTTGGCTGGATTAATTTGCTATTTTTTTTTAAAAATAAAAAAATATTAATTAATTCAACATAAAAAATTTAAAAAAAATTATTTGGATTCGGCTCTTATTCGATTTTTCGATTTTTGGTCTAGACCTAAGAACCAACCTAAACCTATCGGTTCTCAATTTGGGTACCCGTTCGAGTATTTAACTTATGAAGAATAACTTGGTTGGGTTCGGTTCGGTTCGGTTCGATTCGGGTTTGGTTGGGTTGGGTTCGGTTCGGTTCGGTTCGGGAGTTTTGTCCAGCCCTAAGCAAGGCTGTGTCGCTGTTAGTGAATTTCAATTAAATGCTGGGCTTCGCCTTCCAATTGATCCATTCTTTCATGTCGTTCTGAAGTTGTACGGTCTTGTCCCTACCCAACTTGTTATTAATGCTTGGGCCCAATTGGTAAGTTCTTACTTCTTTTGGAAGGAGACCTCTTTGGGCGAGAACATGCCCTTGCATGTATTTCAAATCGTTTATTAGCCATGATCCCAAGAAAATGGGACTCCAGGGAGTGGTATTCTCTACATCCGTGGGGGTCATACTCTCGCTTTGTCTTGTGCCTACCTTCTTCCATCAAAAGATGAAATGAGACCTGGTTCTTGGTCAGGGAGAGGTGGTAGGAGTGTGAGGGTGACATTGTCCCCCACGTCAAAGTTCTTACCTCATACTCTGACGCACATGAGTGCATTTCTTACTCTTTTTATTTTTCTGAACTGATGGGGTCTGATGTTTAATATTCATTATGTAATTTTTCAGGGTCGGTCGAACGGTTCGAATACACCGAGAGTGTTTGAGATATTCTCAAAGACGTCCATAGGCGACCCTCATCCTCTCATGACTTCGATCGTCTGATTCAGTCCAGTCACTTCTTTGAAGAATTTTGTTGATGGCTAGGAGGGATAAGATGTCCTTAGACTTAGAAATTTTTTCATGTTTTTATAGAGTTCTCACTAGCCTTATTCCTTTTATACTTGTAGAAAACTTCGAGAAGAGGAGACGCCCAACCCTTGACATGGCAACTATCCTCACCGCCACCTACACTTTAGGCAAAAAGGGCTTGATGCCCTCATCTGCTGGAGGAAAATAGATTAGGGACAAAATCGAGAAGGTCAGCAAGGATGCTGCCTCTCAAGAAGAGGGTCGACCCCCATACCAGATAGGGAAAAGAAAATTGCCGAAGAGAAACCCAAAAAGAGGTTCATGATTTCCATAGGTGGGGTATGTAGTTTGATTGACGTTCCTCCCTCCCGTTTCGAGGTCCCAACGGGAGAGAATTTTTTGGGCATCTCAATTGCTGTAGCCTCTGGGGGACAAAAGAGGCCTAATGTTGTGGAACCCTAGAGGCCATAACGTGCCAAGAAGACGAGGACTTCTAGTTACTCTACCTTTGCTGAGCCAACCAAGCAAAAACTCGTCTTGAAAAATAAGCTGAAGTACTGGCGCTAGAGGCCTTTAGCCTACTCCTCCGGCGGTCCAAATTATCACTGCTACATATCATAAGTACTGGACGAAGAGGTGACAAAACTATGTGGAGACCAGCGATGTAGTTGACGTCTTTGCCACCATGGTAAGCTAGGCTGGGAGGTCGTTTGGGATGGCCATAGAGGCTGAAGCCCTCTTTAAAAACCTTTAAAGTAAAAATCATGGATTTGTTAATAAAGCCTCTCAGGCCGAGGAAGCTACCAGCAAGGCCAAGGCAGAGGAGGAGACCTTGAAGAAAAAGCACGAAGAAGAAGTAGTGAAGTTCACCTCTACCTTAGATGAGATTGACGCTTTGAAGAAGAAGGTCCATATATCCCAAAGCGAGGTTGCCTCTATAACAAAACGAGTGGAGACGTCTGATGCCCACCAGAAGCTGGCGACCGAGGCCTTAGAGAAGGCCAATAAGGAGAATGTGGTTCTTAAGGAGCATGTGAGGGATCTGAACTCCAAGGTTCCTAGTCTGACCAGGGATGTGGAAATTTCCAGAAAAGATGCTAAAACTTGCCAGCAGTGATGTTGAGAAGAGGTTCCTCGCCAACTTCGATTTAATTGATACATACTAGAGTTTTGCCAAATACTCGCGAAGGTATGCCTATGTTGATTTGATGGAGTGGCTGGAGGCTAATGAGCAAGGCGTGAAGACTTCTGAGATTAGATCCATCTTCTTAGAAGAAGAAGGGAAGGAGCCTGAGCCTCAAACTCTGACTGAGGGAGACCAAGTCATAGAGCTCGAAGATGATGCAACTGAAGAGGCTGCTACTGAAGAAGTGACTCCCAATGCTATAGTACCATTCGTGGCTCCTCCACCCTCACCCTCTTAAATTGTAGTTCTCCAATATAAATATATAATGAATGAAGTTATGTTTTTCCCTAGTACTTGTGTTCATTTACTTTTCGCATCTTTACCACTTTTGTTCAATTCTGATGTGCTTGCCAATATAAATTCAAATCACTTGTACTTCAATAACATCAAATAAAACTTAAAGTAACATCAACTTAATAATAACATCGGACGTATAACAACTTCAAAAGTTTGACAATATCAAACTTATAAACATTGAAGTTCAATAACATGGAACATGTAATAAGGTCAGACTCATGCAATTATGAGCCTCAGTAACATAATAAAACTTGCAAATATTTTACAAGTGTCACGAGGTTTGACATAACAAAATCATACTTGTGCAATATGAACCTCAGCAACATAATTAAAGTTCAGGACTTAAACACATCAAACTTCAAATAATAGATCAACTGAAGCCTTCTGAATCACTTTAGAATTTGTGTAACTAGAAAATCGAGCTTATAAGGTCAGACATGTATGTAAGACAATCAAACTTTATATTTTGCACAAGTATAGGCAGTTCGCTTTGCCTCTCAATTTCCTTAGGATGGGTGGAGTGGTTCGCTCATGCTGAGGTTTCCCTAACAATTTTAGTTGTTAAAATCATGTGCTACACTTTGCGAGTTCAGATGTGGTCCTTCTTGGGATTCGCTCCTCGTCGAAGTGTCCGCACGACCCTCCATAAGGATGAATCATCAATGAAAAATCTTCCCCTATGAGTCTTTCTCATTAAGAGGCATTTTATGTTTTTCATGATCTTGCTTGCCCAAGATTTTAACTTACCTTCCTCAGTATAAGGTTGAGCGGTGCACCCATGCTGAGGCATCCTTAACAATTTTATTGTTAAATGTATGTGCCATACTTCATGAGTGCATATGTGGTCCTCTTTGGGATTCTGCCCTTTGTTGAAGTGCCCATGCGTCTCTTCATAGGGACAGGTCGTTTACGAAGAGGCTTTCCCTATCAATCTATCTCATTAGTAGGCGTTTTATTTTCATTTTCCCTATTCGCATGGAGTTGTGTAGTTCCCCATGTCGAGGCTTCCTAAGCTTTAGCTAAGGACATGTGCAACACTTTGCGAGTATGAGATGGTCCATGTGGGATCCAGCTCCTCATCAAGGTGTTTGCGCTTCCATGCATAGGGAAGGCTCGTGTATGTAGAGGCATCCGCAAAGCTTTAGCCACTTGGGAGGTATTTTTAACTCATGAAGAATATAATAATAAAAGTAATTTCATTGAATTTCAAACTGACCATACAAGATGTTTACATCACTGATAATACTCGTGTAGATATTACACATTATATGGATGAGGCTGTGCCTTCTATCCATATTCTCAATTCTGTAAGTTCCAAGTTGTACATCTTCATCGATGCGATAATGACCCTCCTAGTTGAAACCAAGGGTCCTGAGCTATACTCTTTAGATGACAAAAACACTCTTCGAAGTAACAATTCATTCAAACGAAGTGACTTCTATTCCGACGCATTTCTACCGAAGTAAATGTGGTAGCTAGGAGGAAATGGATGCAGGAGGCGAGAGACAAATTCAGGCTCCGACTGGTGAAACAAAGGCGACCGCGCTAACAACGATCACCGAACGGAAACCAAGCTTATCTATGTAGTGACAAACAACAATATGGGGAACGATAGATGAAATGCGTATATATAAGTTGTTGTCTTGTCTGTTGAGATTATTAGCTCATAAATATGTAAAGAAGATAGAAAATAAGTAAAGTGTTTGTATATTTTCGCTCCAGAGTTCAAGTGTATTTCAACTTTTCTGCCTACGTTGCTTGGTATGTGGCACTTTTACTTTGAACCTTGGAGGCAAGGCGTAACATAAATATCAATAAAAGTTGGATAAAAAGGAATTAATATAATTAAATACGGTTAAATTGGTATTTTAATTATATATAATTATATAAGCTAAAGCACAATTTGAAAAGGTATTCTTTTCTGTTTCTTATTGTCTGCTGTGAGAAAATTAATATTTTTCTATAATCAATTTTTTTTTCCTTAATTTATTAACCATCTAAAATAACTTTTGATTGTTGAAGAATTAGAAGTTTGGCTCTAAAACCAATTCCAAACAAGGTTAAGAAGATTTTTTAGATCAGTTTGAATAACTTTTTACAAGTGATTTATTTGGCCAAAGGAGATTTGCGAGGAAAAGATCTAAAGTAACTTTCCTAGAAAACTCTTCTACAAAAAACACAAGTAAAACTCCCATCAAATGGTCCTAAGTATAGTTCATTGCACAATTTTCTGTCATACACTTTCTAGTTCAAACAGGTCGACCACCATGGGCCTAGTATTGAAACATAAGTGGTATTATTCATGTGAAGATTAGGCCCACTAATAGAAATTTACGGTTTCAAATTATTATATAAGGATTTTGCTACTTGTACATTAAAATATTATATAAACGATTATCGAAAATGATGTGGGGGAGGGGGGTATATTGGATAAAAAAGTTGATTATGTTCTAAATTGACCAATGGTAAAGCTTAACTCTACTATCGTCAAAAACTAAATTAGTATTAAAGTAATACTCTGAAAATTAATTAGAACTGCAAATTCCTGGATTAATTATGCCCAAAATCCTGAAAGTTCACAAATTGATTTTGAGACTTTTTTTTTTTTTTTGAGATTTTGTGTGACTTTTTTAGTTTTTGTCATTTATTTTTTAAATTTATGTCACTTTTCATTTAATAGTCTTTCTTTTCTCTTTTTACAATATTAACTCTTAATAATATCACATGGATTTTGGTTTAACAATATATGATAGGTACTTTTTTTTATTATTAAAAAGTTATACGATATTTTTTTAGTAGTGATATACCTTAACTCTTTCAAAAAAGTGACGTACATTTTGAACTCTATAAAATTGTTGTCAAATTTAGCTTATATATAAATATAAGGATATACCAATTGTTTTATTGATGAAATTACATATTAATGACAATAATGACAATCTTAGTCTATTTTTAATAGTGTCAAAATTTATTTTCTTAACTTTTTAACAAATATTGTTGTATGTGCAATCTATCGTGACAACATTTTCAATCATTTCGTTACTTTTAAATTCATTATCTTGTTCCCACTTACCTCCATATCAAATCAACAAATTAATTTTATCTATATTTGAAAAAAGAAATTTTTAAAAAGTAGTGTGAAATTTGATTTATTTATTTAATTCTTGAAAAAAAAAAGTTATAGAGAATGCTTTCAATTTTCAACAAATTAACTCATACAAAAATACAAATAAAGTATTACATCATGTCACTTTTTAATATTTTGAGTTTATATTTAAATTTTTACAAACCATATGTGCATCTGTTTAATTGATATAAAATAATTCAAATAACAAGGATTGCGACATTTTTAGAAAAAGTGATATCGAATGTTACATTCAAGTTTTAGTATTTTAATTCATATGCAAAAATACAAGTGTTTTGTCACGGCACCTTTTAATATAAAACAAGGCTTGAATTCGTATTTATATTTAAATTTTCAAAGACATGCACATATGTATATATTTAATTGCATCAAATGAGAAAGACAGCGACCTTTTTCACATAAAAGTGATAGAATTTCATTTTTTCTTTTTTTCATTCTCATTTTTACAAACATTTTGCATGTATCACTTGAATTAACTCAAAATTGATTTTCATATATATTAACTCAATCCAATTCATACAAACTTGAATATTAACATACATCACTCAAATTTCTTAATCTAAAGATAAATTTCACATGTGCTAGAACCACACACACACACACACACACACACACACTAAAACCAAACAAAATATGAACTAATTGAATTACAAATAAAAAAAAAATACAAACTTGTAGATTTTTGGTTGATTATTTGCAAATTTGGGGAAGAAAACTTTGAAAAAAAAAAAAAATAGTTGAAGCAATCCTTGATGTTGTTTGGACTTGATTTGTGTAAGATTTCCTGTTATAATTTCAATTTTCCTTGATTTCGAGTCGGGAAGAGTCGAAATTTTGGAGCTACTGATTGGCTTCTTTGTTTTAGGTTAGCACCGTAATATTTACGATGTTTATTGAAAAAAATTAGAATATTTGCCCGTAACCAATGTTTGTCATGATTTTTCAAAATATCTCCAAAAAATAAGGATATTTGTGTAAGTACCCCTATTCTATCCATTTTAATGAAGAATATATCATTTTAGATTAGAATTTGCGCGGAGTCCTCTATTGAATTGATGTTGAAAAGACAAAATGGACCACAATTGCACGATAGTGACAGAATAGGAAGCTAAGACATGATTAAGAAATTGAAACATCAAGTAGATGTAATTCTTATCTTGATTGAGAGCGAACCACTCCAATTCACTTGTTATTTTACCTCAATTTTCAATTCCGTAAGGTTATTATTCTCAGTAACATTAGACATATAATCTATAATAGAAGTCACATATCAGCCCATATTTATCAAAACACAATATATCTATTTCTCATATAGGAAAAGAAGGCGCTTGCTCTAAATGAGCTAAATCTGCCCAGAATACACTTATCATAGCTGAAATCATAGCCATATATTGTTAAAAAAAAAAAAAAGAACATAATTCTCCTTAAATACTTATAAGTAATAATTTTTCACTTATACTCCAAGATCATGTTGTTCTCCGGAGCCAATCCAACGCAAGCCCTTAATATGTTCTCGAGCATTGCCCGCTGCTTCGATAGTGCGTTCACCACTGGCGTGCCAGGTGGAACCTGTTTATCCGATCGTAATATATATTAGTTTTCAATCGACTTTATCTAAACATTAAATCATTTGAGATGTGAAAAAATATATATTAATTTTATCTTCAATACTTTTTTGACGCACTTATTTTTTTTCTTTAAGATTAAGCACGCCTATCTATGCATTGATATAGACATTTTGATTTATTCCACTCCAACTTGTGCAACATGGCACATCTTGTGTACAAGGGCACAAGAATTAAGACATGTTGATTGAAAGTATCTGCACCATAACTTGGTAAATCATGGACCACATTTTTTTTTTTTGGGTCTAAAGTCACACTTATCTAGTTTACTAGTTAAGCGTGTAACAAGTACTCGAACAAGTACGTTTATTCTTGTCTCGTACAGATTATTCGATGTTTCTCACATATTAAAATCGAAAGAAACTTACAAGAGGGGCTTTAGAGAGATAGCTGAGGATAGTAGCCACCGGGTGGAAAGAGTGGAATTTGCCCTGAAATCATCACAACATGAATTCTATTAGACGAACAAAAAAACTATTAAAATTACATTTCTAATTTAATACGACGAACTAAACGTGTCATAAAATGTTTTTGACGTACCTCGCCTTCGGCCTTGAGCTGTATACGAGTGCTGAGTTCAGCTAGGAGAACCAAATCCAATATGATCGGAGCTGCCAAAAGCGAGTCCTCACAAGTGTTGTGCAACACTATAGTACTCTTCCCACCCATAAATATTTCTGATGTGTACTCATCCATAGCCCTCTTGCTATCTCCCACATATGGTACATACTACAACACATGACACCATCCAATCACACATTAGATGAGTTCTAAAGTATACCATAGTGTCGTTAGTTAAGCGTATTGGTGTCTCATGATCGGGTTTTCAAAGTATAAAATACCTTGATGACAACAACGTGGTCCGGGTGCTCGCCGGGTTCATAAAGAATGCCATTGCTAGCAACCATGTCGTCCACGACATTACTTTTGGAGATCTCTTTGGATCGAAAAGTTTGAGGGGCTGACAAATTCATGCCATCATTATTTCCCAAATGGTTGTAACTCACTATTGACGTTGGCTGCAAACAAAAATAACCCACAAAAATGTTATACCTCGTAAAATTTTTACTAAACTTTATTTCTAATAAATTTAAGATCGACTGAACCAAAGTATACCTTTATACCAGCTCCAACAAGGAAATCAACCAGCACTGATTTCATCTTGGTCTGACCACTCTTAAAGTCATCTCCACCAATCAAACTATTCCTTAGAATGGCCAAATCAATCAACCCTAAAATAATTCAAAATCCAAAATTAATTAATTAACTTCCCTAATCAAAAGGGTCATAATAGAATAATCCATTTATTACTTAATGGACAAAATTATAAGTATTTACCTGGAACAAAAGTGTTCTGTGGGCTGCCATTGATGAAAGGAACATTTTCAAGAACACAAGCTAATGCATATAAGGTTGAAGGAGATATTTCAGCCTCATTCTTCTCCACTGAGGCTAATAGGTTTTCTGTAGTGTCATTTAGCCCAACAACTACATTGCTGTATCTTTCTGTATTTGCAGTCCACAAAACCACCACTTTGTCGACCTCGTTTTTCTCTTTAAACTCCCTATCACAACAGAAATCATATCAAAGTGCAATTAGTCCGTTAAAAACTTGTACCTCAACTACATGTTTAGTACGATTGACTAATCAATGTGTCGGAGAAGACACTAGAAAACTTTAAATCTGTCAGATTTTGTCTAGTACAACATACTAAATCGATAAAACAAGTCATTTGTAAGTTATGTATACCTAATATCTTTGATGATTTGTTGAACTTGTTCTTGCTTGGTTCCTCTGATCACATTGTTGGCACGTGCACCTTGATTAGCAGCAATGAAATCAGGGTTGTAGATTCCAGGGAGTGGGACCATGTGTTCCATGTAAGGCCTAAGCTGCTTCTGTAGATCAATATCTAAAACCTTAGCCCTTCCCATGGCATCAGCCAAATTCATGTCACTTATGTCCCATCCTCCAAATACAATATCATCTGGGTTGACCTAATCATATTACAAACACAAAATTATTTACATATACAAATAATTTTACGACTAAACATAGTGTTCGCAAAAGACATACTTGACAAAGCTTTTTGCTGATTATAAGCAGGTCAAACATAATTATTTGTAGGACCCATAATTTCTATCCAAGTTTTTAAAACACATTTCGTAGAACCAACAACTTATAATTTAATAAATAATTTACCAAACATCCACTGAAATCAAGTCTTGACATGTTAGGCCTTTAAGAATGTGATGTTTCTTAAATAGTTTGAGCATTTAAACGATGCGGTAACGATATATATGAATGTATGTATTATACCATGGGGAGAAGGCTCTTGAATGGGGAATGTATCTCTTCTCCATTGAAGGATCCAACTCTGATTGAGGATGCCTGGGTGAGTGAGCCAAAATAATTGGCTTGTTGCACCTTATCCTTAGTTGCCCACGAAATTCCTCTGTCATTAATCAAATTCTTGTCATATGTTACAAAAGTAGCTAAAAAACAAATTCTAGTGGGACCCGCATGGTTCCCAATAGTCCCCACCCCCTCCGCCACTAAATGGCAAGTGGTCAACAGTAAAAAAGACAGTTAAATTTGTTCATTATCATATGAGTTCCGTCTAATATACTATCAAAGAAAACAACTTACTCGCGATTAGCAATGACACCAGCAGTGAGGGTTGAGCCATTGTTACCTCCCCATCCAACAAGCATAACCCTAGAAACACAATCAATATAGTATAATTAACACGTAAATTCGAAAAAAAGAAAAGAAGAGAAATTTCTTTTTCTTAAAAAAGGGAATATGAACAAACCCTAATTTTGGGACATGAATATCAGTCTTGAATTCATATTTGACAGTCTTGGGCTTGACAATCCATTGATAAATCCCATTTCTGCTCTCATGAACAAGCTCTGTGGTCTCATAATTGTACACTGAGTGAATCTCATTCTCTTCGTACTTAACATTTGGGCTCTCAACCTTAAAACTCTCGATGAACATTTTCAATAATCTTAAAATAATAAAACTCTTTCTAGAGAGAGAGAGAGAGAGAGAGAGAGAGAGAGAGTATCTATATTTCTCTCCTTGAACTCTCCAAGTGTTGTACGTCTGTGTATTTCCATTTAGCATCAAAGCTTGCATATATAGGCAAGTTGTACGCATTAATGGTAGACGTGGCATCTTTCTATTGGTCGTGCCCTCACATGCGCGCGCGCACTCACTCACAAACACATATATATTTATTTATTTATTTTACCGTCAACTATATGACTCAAACAAAATACGTGTCTTCGAGGTTGAGCGATAAGAGATCAAGGGTCACAACTTACATCCACTTTGATATTAGAAAAATTAGGATTCAACTTTCTAACTTTCCATGCTATGATTATAGATCCCTAACTTAATTAAATCTTTACATTTGAAGTCCAAGTGACTCAAAAGCAATGTGAGCATTCAAGTTATGTAATCTTTACCAGAATAAAAGTTGAAAAACAAAACTGTGAAAACACTTAAAATTTCTCAATATAATTGGGTGCAATATATTTGGACTCTGCTATTATTTCATAATCTTACAATTTTAAGATTTAATAGATGTTTAATTTTTTTTTTAAATAATAACTGTATACATGGACAACAATGAATCGCATTGAACCCCTATTTGACAACCATTAAAATGACTTTTTTGCGATAAATTAGTTTTTTAATAATAATTTTTTGGAGAATATATGATTAAAAAATATGAAAAAAAAAATATTTGATTGGAAGAATGTGTGATTGAACATAAATCTGGGAAAAAAAAGTTTCATTTCAATGGTTGTCAAACAATGATTTATCTATTGGAAGCTCAAATGCTGATTTTGAAATACATAATAATTTTTGAGATAGAAGTTCACAAAATACTTAAATGATTCTTTCCATAGCTAATTCTTTTTTTTTTTTTTTTTCACATTTACAATTGATTCTCATAAAAGCACAAAAATACAAAACAAAGCCATAAGAGGAAATCATACAGGTGCATTTTTTGTTATTGTTGTATCAAAAATCAATGAAAAATTGCTAGTGTTCTATAAAAATTCTTTCAAACTTTTTTTTTATATACCTATAGCATACCTGGTGTAAATGTGATTTTATGGAAAATAATTTTTTTCTTGGAGTTAAAGAATATGCGATTAAAAAGTAGAAAAAAGAAATGTAAAAACTTAAAAATGAATTTTTTTTTTTTTTTTTAAAAAGTATGATAAAAAATAAGTGAAATGATCACTTTCAAACAAAGGTCAGAATTTAACAAAAGACTCAATGCGACAATTGTGGGGTCAGCCTCAGACACGTGGCAAAATGTTGTGGAGCTAATTTGTGGCCCCTAAAACTATGGGCCCACGGCCACGGGCTTTACTAGAACAAACTCCAGGCAATTTTGACGGTGACTCGTGAATGAATTAACGGCTGATCGATGGAGGGCTTTTTGGCTTTTTCATTTTCATTTTCATTTTTCTTTTTGACGTTGAAATTTAGTATTTTTGCACCAATGGCCCCTGACCTATCCTATTCTTCTTTTCTTGGCACTGACCTCCTCAACCCGTTGATTTTGTACACTAATGGTCCTTTCCATGGCCTATAGTTTTTTTCGTTCACATGAGTTTGAAATCTTCTTAAAGAGATTCATAGGCTTTTTGTAATTAAGTCGTGTTATGTGAATGATATTTGTAATGGCGATGGCAACTATTCGATCAATTTTTTAAAGGTTACCGTTGACCTCAAAAAATGGTAACGACACGCGTGGTCAACATAATAAGACTCCACATAAGATCCTTCATGCGCAAGGTAGCATACCGTTAGTCACTTGTGACCTTTTTCAGTGGAGGTAAAAGCGGCCGCGAGCACTCCGACAGTCAAGTTAGTGACTTTGTATATCGGAAAGTGACATCCCAACGTAGCTAAGAATGTGTATAAATATAGTTATATATGCCTTTAAAGTTAGCGAGTTCACGATTAGAAGTCAGAATCATCCCCCATCTTATCATAATGTAGGAGTATTTATACTAAGAGAAAGGGAAATGAAAATCGTTGGATGTGGAGACACGTGGTTTCAAATCCTAAGTATGTCATCCTTTCATAGGCGTCAATTGTTAATCCAAAGGATGGCAGATATTAAATGTTTCTTGATATAGCAGCGTGATCAGACCATTTGGAGTCTGTCATACGTCCCATCAATCAGTCTAAAGATTTGATCTTGGAGAGATCTCCTCCTAAAAGATCTTGACAAGCGTGAGGAGGTGAATGTGGGGTGTGACGAATGCAGAATGCGGGCCTTTGCATCCGTCGTGTGTGGCGGATGAGCTCGGCTCTTCTACATTATGAGTAGTAGTGTTTCAATTCAGGGTATTGGATCGGTTCATCCAATACAAATTCAATTCGTCCGTCCCGTGACAGCACGAAATCATTTTGTGCACACATGGCGGACGAACTCAATGGGTGAGGTGGATGGCCTCTGAAGGACCATAACAGTTATAATGCCAATCATCACAAAAAAGAATTTCTAACCATTTTGGACCGTTCTTTTAAAGATATGTATGAATGCTCGAGTTTACAAGAAAGGCACTAGGAGAAAATCAGGAATTTGTTTAATCTTTTAAAAGAAACTCATTGTTCAACTAATCAACAAGCTATGAATTATATTTTGGTTGACATAAAATTTGTATTATTAAACAATTGATATGGAGTAATGAGGACAATGATTCTTTTTTTTCTCCACTTATATTTAAAATATATATAAAAAAAGTCGAGAAAACGTAAATTTACTTTTTCTATTTTAGTTCCATTTCCCTATAAACAAAACAAGAAATATTGTACTGTGTGGGCCTCATTTTTATGTGGAATGAGGGTGGGAGCAACTAGCAGGTTCCACGCTGTTCTTTTCTTGTCATTTTCCCACCGCTGCATTTCATTTTTCACCTAAGATTGACAATGATGTATTGAAGGTATGTTTTGGCTCGGATAATTTTTCAATCATACATTTCAAAAATTTTTATCACAATTCACTAAAAATTGATTTTAATCTACACCAAACACCATCGGAATGTGATGTGTTTTTAGCATTTTAACACTATTAAATTTTTCATCATGGGAAAAAAATAAAAATTTACATCTTTTCATTAATTAATTACGATGAAGGGTATGATAATTATATATATAATAGGTAATAATAAGAGTATTATTTTTATTTTAGAGGTAGCATATAAGTGTAGTGAAGAATATGGAGAATTTTTATGTAATTTTTTCAGTTATTGTATTTTTAATGGACAAGTCATGAAATTTCTTCAACATGGATACATTGATTGATTGAAGAGATTAGATCTCTTGTGACATTGTTATGTATTCATGAGTAAAAGAGGAAATTAGGGTTGAACTTTGCAACATTTTATGTGGTGCCTTCAAAAGTAAATTTCTGGGTTCATAACACATTTGAATATGTAATTTAGATCCCTTAAACATAGACGAAAATATACATTCAAATTTCAGTTGAATCGGAGAGAAATGTTAATTGGTTTGATGGTTTTCTTCTATTTTGAGTCATTGAAAAATCGTGTTCGATTATAACATCCATTTTGATGGTTTAGGTGATGCAGAAATCCGAATTCTTAAATTAGATAGGTTGAAATCTAAACCTCAAGTATTCCTAAAGGATCGAAAAGTTCCTACTAATATTTGAAAAAGAAAAAATACGATATCATTTTATAATAAAAAGGATGAATGGTTACTTCAAGGAGTGCACCTGGCCATATATGATGGTTCACTGTCACTGAAATTCAAGAAAGGGATAAAAAACTAAATGCCACCAAAATTATATGTGAACATGTGATCCCTCTTCATCTGTGGCCATGCCAGAAAAAAGTACATGGAAACACTGGTTTTCTTTGAACCCCTACCCTACCCAGCCCACCCCATACTTTTGCCTTTGGCATTCTAAACAATTTTTGAATTTCTAACAATCAGATGAAGATGAGGTACTGAATTCAAGTTTTTCCTTTCAAGAGATACAATCATTTTCACAGGACGGGACCCCTAAACAAGATAAAAGGGTTCCCTAAAGCGAGGACCATAATCACATGAATATATTTCTGGTATTTTACATTGAATTGAATTATGTGAATAGAACATTAATCCCTTTCTAATTCCGGTGTTTTGCTGTCAAGGCTCGTCCTGACGTGTGAGTTGCGGCGGCAACGTAAACAATTTTTTCGTGTAATGTTGTACATTACTACATGAATAATGCTGGAGTCCGAACTGACACGTCAATTCTGACCCACCATAATGAAAAAGAAATACTCCAAATTGACTCCTTGAGGCAACACTAATAGGTTAGCTCACTCCAATACTACCATCATTCAGAAGACATAAACATTGCGCCCTACTAGACGTCTTCTGGATGATGTCATCACCACTTATGTGGCCATCCCTGGAACGATAAGTGGCAACAATATTGGTAGCACCTCATTTCAAGTCAATCATAAGTTTGCAATGATTATCCACCAACTTGACATATCATGATATGCTTAGGTCGACCTTAATGCCCAATCAAAAGACTCGAATCCAGGGTAGTGACACATTTTTAGGTCAGTACTGTAGCTGATAGGACTTTGGGCAACCAAATTGTTTGTTTTGAGGCCTATAAATAGAGATAAATTGTCTCCTCAATGGTTGAACTCGATGTACTCACAATATACAATCCAAAACAGTTTCTAATAAAATGATCTTTAGCTTCTCATACGTTCTACCAAAGTACCTCACCAAATTTCGATTACGTTGATATGATTTTTAGTCAGATCAACAAATAATACCAATTGTAACCACGGCTTATAAACAACATTAAATGTCACTGTGCCACGTTAGATGTTGACTAACAGCTCTCCTCATGAATATCATTATTCTTTATTATAGCTCACATTAGTAAACAAGCCAAAAGCTAGAATAAGTGAAAATTATAATCTGGATCATGAACCTATCATAAATGTAGCAAGTAGGTTTTTCATTTTTTTGGTACATGGAGTCTATGACATTTCGATTGTGTTTGAGTCACATTAATTTGAAAGAATGTATTTTGGAAAAAAGAATGAAAAGTTATTGATGTGATAAAAAATATTATTTTATTAAAAAATGTGTGGTTGAAAATGAATAGAAAAATGAAATAAAATTTTTAATGTGTACCGAACAGGGACTTCATTTCCTTTCTGTAACGCTTGGGGTCCTAAGTGGACATTATATCCTTATTATTTTATTAAAGACAATGGTAAATGGTAAAATCGTATTGTTAACGACAATGTTTTAAATTAAAGATAAAAAGCGAATCGTCCATTAGGAACTCAAGCGCTACAAATTAAAAAGTATGCCCCTATTTGGTTTATTAAAAATAGAAGTTTTAGTAAATTTTGATAAAAGTAGATGAAATATATAGTTAAAAAGTTGATAAAGGTTATGAATTTCATGAAATATGCAATTGAAAATTAGTTTAGAAATTATTAATTTAAAAATGAGGACCAAACATGAGGGATAAGGATCTGCAGAGTTACATTTTCAATGAATTCTCAAGGGCATCTCCAATGGCATAAAACACCAAATACGTAAAATTTGCTCCAATGATACATTAAATATAATGCAATTTTTAATGTAATGAATAGCATTACACAAAATATATAATTTTTCATTTAATCTCATTTTGTCCTTTTTCACACTTTGCAAAAATTGTTTTCTTCAATCTATATTCTTATTTAATAAATTAAATTAAATATAATCAATGAATTTTGTAATAATATAAATTGTAAAATAAAATTTGTATAAAATAATTCAAAATAAAATTTGGCATAAGGTTTAGTGTAAATTGGTCTCCATGTTGACCTATGGTCAAATCTTACGTTTTGATTATAACAAACAAACTATGTTTATCTCTAATATTTATTCGAAGCCTCGAATATTACATCTTGCTGACTTAATCAAATTGGAGGCAAAATTACTGGACGAAAAGTTGTCGATCAAGAAAGCTCAAGATGAAAATCAATCGAGCATTCACGCCAAAATAAATGAAGACAAACTTTACGTCATTTCAAAATCGAGCAACAAACCGAGCACTCGCGCCAAATCAATCGAAGATATTGGAACTAAATGTTTTTAGCTCGTTTGTAAAGGCAAAGTCTTTAATTCGTGGTAACGACACATTGAAAGTTCAAGTGATAAACTTCTTATGCACAATTAAAATTCACTTCATTAAAACGTTTGCACAAAAATTATTTTTCGAAGGTAAAATTTTCAATTTAAATATTTAACATCACTTACCTCGAAATATTTAGTAAAAATATCATGCAAAATCTACTGGCGGCAAACAAAACCAGTTTCTTACTTGGAGTACACCTGTTGGCCACATTATCCCTACGAAAATTGAGGTCAACCTATATTATAGCTATCATAAACTTGTGACTTTCCACGTACGTAGAGATGCAACATATTCCTATATTTTTTAGAATTGATTGTGATGACACCTTTACATTATTAATGTATCCAAACAATAATTTCGAGCAAGTAAACCAATATTTCTTAATAACATACAATCCTAACAATTTTACACACGACTCCTAGCCAAGACCACTCCAAAAATAATAATAAATGCATGGCACGCGGTAGGGACTCGACTATAATAAAAGTTGATAATAAGATTGATCATGATTTTGAACTTAATAATTTGAGTCACTAAAATGCACGCAACTACTAACAATATGTCATATAGCGATTTAATTTTTTAAGGAAAAAATTCGATTCTTTGTATTTATTTTTGTTTGACTAACATCATAAATAAATGATAAGAATGTCTCTTCACATATCTTTTTGATAAGTGCGTTTTACATACTTATTTTATGCCGCGAACACGGATAATTGTTGATAAATATGTTGGAAAAATTGCTTAATTCTATGAAATTGTGTTTTACAGGATAATGTGATAAATGTGACGGAAATTATGAGAAACAAAGTGAGAAAGGACTAAAACAAAAGAAAATCAAAGTTCAGCTACCAAGATGCAAATAATCGAAAGATGACCCGGAGGATGAATTGAAGATGTGGAGATGGCTAGGTCAAATTGAGCTAAGGAATGAAATATTGTTTGAAGAAGAACTGGGAAAAGAGGTCGAGAATAGTGGAACGAAGTTCAAGGACCAAATTGCAACACTTTGGAAGAAGAATAAGCTATGCAGTCGCATAGCTTAAAACCTCTACGGTTGCATAGGTGCTTTCAGCAAATTCCAAGGTGACTTCCATGAGAACTATGTGATCGCATAGAGGTGAACTATGCGGTTGCATAGTTGAAATTTTAGGCGAGAATTTTGGTTTCCTTAGTCGAGTCAAATACTTATGGAAACAAGATTTTGGTCGCGTATTTAAACCAGTGTTCTAAAAAGCGTAAAGCGTGGCTAGGTGTGGAGGCCAAGCTTCAAGCTTTAGGAGCCTAGGCAAGCCCAGGCGAATTTTAAGCGTAAAAAAGCGTTTTTTTATTTTAAGTTTTTAATTATTGTAAAAAAATTCAACAATTCAAATAATACACAACAAACATCTAAAATTATAAAATACTGCATTTACTTAATAATTCCTTCAAAAAGATAAGTTTCAAAATCATAATTACATAACGTTAATAACTTGTAGCTTAAATTTTATTTAATCTAACTATTTATCGGACTCCAATTTAATGTCTTCTTCTTCATTTACAAACAAAAAAAAAAATAAACAAAAAGAAAGGTACATTTAATGGAGCATAGCATAGCATATTTAAGTAATTATTCATTGGCCAAAAGAAATGAATCGTGTACAGCGCGTCTAGGCGGGAAAAATTGGGTCTCCAAGGGGAAAGCGCGCCTAGCATGCCTAGCCGTCTAGGCGCACTTTGCCACGCCTAGGCACGCTTAGTTGCGCATTAAGCGGTCAACATTGTCCGTTGACCGCTTAATTATCGCTTAGCCTCAAAGCGAGACGTTTTCATCTCGCTTCACGCCTAGGCGTGCTTTTTAGAGCAATGATTTAAACCCTAGAGCCGTCCAGAAAGAAGGGGAAGAGATTCATTAGGATTTTAAGAGAAGAAACAAGGTAAGAACAAGGAGAGCAACATCACGAAGCGAAGATTAAATTCAAGAATCGAATTGGCGATGTCGTTCTTTATTTATTTTTCTAATTTTCTTCATTCCACTATACTAAGTTAGTTTAATTTTGTACTAGGATTAGATGAACTATGTAATATGATTCTTAAATCTTAGTTTTACAATTCTTGACATCAAAAACATGTTTTAGATATTTGAAAGGTTTATATGAATTTCTTTTCTCCACAATTATTGTATATGCAATTTAGTGAGTTTGGTCGCGTATTTCATTCATTCGAATGAATGAGAATATGTTCGACGCGGTATCAATTATCATAGGGTTCGATAGAGGATAGAAATATACCGTTATGACATATGTGAACCTTTAATGCTTATAAAAATACATGCATTTTTGTATGTTCGCATGTTTCATAGAAGTATAGTTGGGTCGCATATTGGAATATGTTTAACTTTACTCGAGAGACACTGTTAAATAATTTAAGAGCATTGATTCTTCAACATTTCAATCGTGTGTAAGAAACTAGGTTTAAAGAAAATTATTACATAGAGATTCATGATCCTAGTGCATTTATCATACATTCGAAAACTTCAAATTACGTTCAACGTTATTTGCATTGAGTTTAGTTAACCCACTCATCCTTGCATAATTAGATTAATTTTAGTTATAATTTCATTACAAAAACATTTAGATTTTATTGTTTCGGTTAAGGTCACGATAATAAGAATTGAGTTAATCAATTTTCGTGGGACGATACTCGCACTCAAAAAGTCCACTTTATTACTTATTAATAAACCGTACACGTGCGGCTGTTGACATCCGAAATATATTTCCATGAACACTTTTGTCACAAATTAACCCTCATAGTGTAAATGAGTGTTGCACATTTTGCCCAAATTATGTGGTATCTAAACTAGTTGCTTTCAGCAATATACGTGGGTCATATTTGTTGTAGAATTATATTTTCGTATTAGACATAATTTATAATTAAAGTTAAACTTTGTTACATGGTCTCTTTTTTTCAAGGTTCACATATCTTATAAATTTATTTACAAATTTTCGAGAAGACCGTAGTTTGTTAGAATCTCATTCAATAAAGATATAAAGAACTCTAAAGTTTGGAACTCGTAGTCTCGAAACTTTTGCCAAATCACGTAAATATTTGGGCGTGTTACATTAATTGAAGATAGCATTTGGTTCAAAATCATATAATAGAAATCACAAATATTTTTTTTTTTTTTTTTTTCCATTTTCAAAATGAAGTTATTTTAAGGTGACTCTATTGACATTTAAATGACAAGAAAAATCAGAGGTGATGAGGCGAGAAAATTAGTTTATTAAAGGAATCATTTAGGTCTACATTTTCTTAGCAAGAAGTGAAATTAATCTCTATTTTTATTTTATTATTTTCGATTTCTTGATAATTTTGTGATCGTATGATAAAAAGAGATTCCCTAGAGTGAGGACCATGGTCCATAGTGACATGTGAGGAATTTTTCGCGCTTGTCACATTTCATTGCAGTTAAGTGAATATGGAGATATTTAATATATTATACTTATAATGAAATAAAAACCAATCAATAAATCAAAATAAAATCTAAACATAGACAAATATGGAAAAAGTTCTCTTTCCATTTCATCACTCCCCTCGTAATGTCTTCTTCTCTTCTCTTAAGTCGTCTTCTCATCTCCTCCTTATCTTGCCGGAATTACTAAATTGATTGTTTGCAGGTCAAACTTCTGTTCAATTTAATAATGTCGAATGTAATGTAATTCGAGCTGATTTTGAGGCATCTTTAAAGGATTCACCATCAAGATAGGGAAGAGCCTTTTACCTTTATCTTGAGGACTTTCTAGCCCGTAGTATTTTATTAACAGTATATGTGGTTCAAATTTGTGGTTTAGAATTATATTGTATATCAGCGAGTTGAATACACTAGATGTGATGTAAAAAATAACTTATAAATTTTGTCGTATGTATCTTTTCTTTCAACATACAAAACATGTTATTTAGCCCCCGTTTGACAATTATTATTTGAAATTCTTTTTTTTTACATATTTATTTTCAACTACACATTCATACAATAAAGAATTCTTCGTATAAACTCAAAAATTTTCTTTATTTTTTATCTATACATTCACCTAAAAATTACTGTTCATTTTTGTGGCCAAATAAAATAATGACTATCAAGGTGACTCTTCTGGAGACTTCCCTTAAAGTCTAGGGTTGAGACTTTTGGATGGTTCATCTCTCATTTTCTCATACTTCTGTCTCTAGAATCTTTGTTCTCTCTCTTGTGCCGTTCGTCTATTTTGCACTCTAGAGTGAAATATCTTGTAAATTGATTGTTGTATAGCTTGAGTATATCTCTTGAGTGATTTGTAGTGAGCTGATTTTGTATCCTTGTATGGATTCTCTTTCGATTAGTGAGAGTTTCACGTACTGTGAAGAAATTTAATTGGGTGATTCTTGCTGAGTGCCTTAGTGTATCGTTGAACAGACTTTGATCCTTGGTTAATATAGTGATCTCTTCAGATGTTTATTAAATTTTACGTTGTCCAAAAATCAGTGCATATTTTGTTTTAGTTTTAAAAATATAAGGTATAAACTATATATAACTGCTCGTATTCTCAAAATTCCTGTCAAATCACTTAATTTTTGTAATTGTGAAACATCCGCTGGACACAGCCTTAGATTGGAAATCACATCATAGAGGTTTCAAGAAAAAAAAAAAAAAAACAAATCACATCATAGAAATCACACTTTTTTTTCCCCCTTTTTCGTAAGTTCGTGAATGTGAAACGTTAATTGAGCATAGCCTTGGATTTCATAGGGGTTTCGGGAAGGAAAAAAAGAGAGGAAGAAATAACATTTTAGAAATTTCACTTTTTTGTTTCTCTCTCTTTCAAAATGAAGATACTTTGAACTTTGAAGAGGCTCCAATGATATTCAAATGACAAGAAGATGAGGAGAGCAAATAAGTTGATTAGGAAATCTTTGTAATAATTCCTTTTTAGCAAGTTTTTCTAATGAAGTTTAGTCATTGATTCATTGGCATGTTGTGGAATCCTCACATGTATTTTCGTATCTCCTCGATTTTCTTATCAATGAAGTTTAACACATAATTATAAAATTCGATTGTAAATATGTTAACATAATAATTTACATACACATGATTTGGTAATATATAACTGCATCAAAATTTCTTCAACCAAATTAAAAAAAAAAAAACAAAAATAATCTCTTCTTAACACCTATCTTTAAATAAATCATTATTTCACTCTTTATGTATAAATAGCATTATTTTTACAAATTTACAATGTCAAGATTTAGCTAGAACTTTCAGCTTTTTAGAAAAATATATTAAAAAAAAAATGTCCCACTGAAATTTAGATTGATGGGACATGCAAGATGACAAGGAAATAAAGACGGTCGATCTGGACCTTTCTTCTTCCTTTTTTTTGGTGGACTCAATCTTTACTTAAAAAAAAAAAAAGAATTGTGATAATTTTGACGTCATATTTGGGTTGTGTTCTAAGTCAGTTCACAAGGGTTTTTTTTTTTTTTTTTTGGAAAGTAGGAAAATATATGAAAAAATTTGATAATTTCGACGTAGTATTTTTAAGAGAATGTGTGGGTAAAAAGTAGAAAAATCTTTAGATATACATATAAATATTTTATCTTGTAAATGTATAGTTGAATATGATCATATAGTAAACCATAAAATAAATTGTACACCGATTATTATTATTATTTCACTTCACAAGGGTTTATTGGAGAGTAGGAAAATATATAAAAGTCATAGTTAGCAATCACATAAATATGACAAACAACAAAAAAATTTCGTACATTTTGCAAACAAATTGTAATGAGGTACAAAGTTGACTGTTTTGGACATTTTGCACAACTTTCTTCACAAAAGAAGAAGGTTTTTATTTCAAATTTTAAAAGTGAAATGAAAAAAGTTTAGAAGATTAGGTTAGATCTTAAGCATATGTTTCTAGAGGTGCCTCGAAACAAAGGGGCCATCCAGTAGCAGCCGCTAGGGGTAGGATCATATCCCGAATTTGATGTCAAGAAAACTTGAGAATGCCTTTTTTAAAGGAGTTTGTGGCAGCAATAACAAATCAAATAACATTCGAGGTCAAAAGAATACATCTCTCTTTCACATTGGTGTCAAATCAGTTCGACACTTGAATTTTGGATAAGTCTTCAAGGAAAAGACATGAAACGAACGAAGATAAGAAAACAAAACTAAGAATATAGTAGAAAAAATTGATTAAATTAAGTTTATTCTTGAAAAGAATTTCACTCTTTTTGGTTCTTTCCTCCAATTTGATCCTTGTTAAATAATTTTCTCAAAAAGTTCTAAATCTACAAAGGCATCGATTCTCTTATTCATTTAAGTTTTCTTGACACACTTCAAGTAAACTCTTTAAATACAAAATTCTAACTTATGTAAGACAAATACTGAAAATATTAAGCCACTAGAAAATAAGTGAATGATTAGTTGAAAACACTCGTATACTATAGTTAAAAAGTCATGAATTATTATTTCTTAAGTAGTGAAGTACTAATTGTACGTTGTATGTTCAACAAAAAAAGAAGTGCTTTAATTTGCGAAACAAAAGAAAGGGAAACTCAACAAAGATGACGATGAATGTTACGTATTAAACAAGATACCAGAACTGTTCCGATATCACTTGTTATGAATTTATATCGAGTGATAATGATGATAATGATGAAATAAATAAGAATAAAATAAACACTAAGATTTTAAGTGGAAATCCAATACGGGAAGAAAATTACGAGTAGAGGAGGAGAAATCACGAGCCTAGGCGAGCGACCAAGTTTCAGATTGTTTTCTACCGGACTCGCTCGAGCTTATAGCTAGCACCAAACTAGCGAAAATGCAACGATTTTTTTCTCCGATCCATAATTTTGAACTCTTCAAGACCACTCCAATTTAGATTCCAATATCCATTAGAATTTGGGTCAAATCACAACAAATCTCCACCTTGAACCAAATTCTAATACAAGGAATTCCAAGTCACGACTCCATCAATAAACACCACTCGTCATCTTCCAAACAAACACAAATGGACTAAATCAATGATAAACATTTACTAAGTTCAAGCAATGTTCAAACTTAACAATATGAAGTAATTTTGTCATCATATTAGTAATATTATCATTGGTATCAATCTTGCTCACTACAATATCATCACGAGCAATCACATCACACACAAAATGATACATCACATCAATGTGCTTAGTCCTCTCGTGAAACATCTTATCCTTAGTCAATAAAATTGTACTTTGACTATTACAGAATACTGTAGATATCTGCAAGTGTTTAATGATTTTACCAATTAATCCCCTCAGCCACATAACCTCCTTACATGCAATTGTAATGGCCATGTATTCTACTTCTATTACTTCTGAGGAAACCAAATGTTACTCTGAATCAATTGGATGGATTGCGTTTCATGTTGTACTTCTTTAGAATCTCAAAGGATTGCTTCAAGTGATATATGTGTTGCTCTGCAATCTCATTAGCATTTTGTCGATGTAGACTTCCATGGATTTTTTGGGTTGAGCAGTGAATATACGATTCACTAGCCGTTGATATGTTGCTCCAGTATTCTTAAGCCCGAACGACATGACCATGTAGCAGAATGTGCCTCGCTTCGTCACAAAAATAGTTTTCTCTTGGTCAGTTGGGTGCATCAGAATCTGGTTGTAATCAGAAAATGTATCTATAAAACTTAGAAGCCCATATCCATCTATCGAGTCAACCATCATGTCGATATGTGAAAGTGGAAAGCTGTCATTTGGATATGCCATGTTCAAGTCTGTGAAATCGATACAGACTCTCCAATTACCATTCTTCTTTTTTCACAACGACGTTATTAGCGCGCCAGTCTGGGTAATAGACTTCTCGTATGGAGCCAGCTTTTATAAGTTTTTGTACCTCTTCATTGATAATCCAGTTTCGTTTGGGAGCTAACCTTCTTCACTTATATTTGATCGAAATGTATTGGGGATCGACTTTCAATTTGTGCATCATTATCTCTGGGCCGACACCGGTCATTTCTGTGTGAGACCAAGCAAAATAGTCAATGTAATAGCCATGTATTCTACTTCTATCGTAGACAAAGTTACTATATTTTGTAAAGTAACTTTCCAGCTGATAGCACAACCTCCAAGGGTATATATATACCCTATAAGTGATCTCTTCTTATCAAGATCCCCTATCCAATCTAAATTTACATACCCAATGACTATATCTAAATTTGTACCAAAATGCGAATAAACATTAGAAGAGACCCTTAAGTATCTGAAGATCCACCGCACTGCTTTCCAATATTCATTGTCAGGATTTGGCATGTATCCCGCTAACAACACTAATTGTATCTGTCAAATCAAGTCTTGTACAAGCCATGTATACATAAGCGAACCAACTGCACTGGAATAAAGAACCCGATACATGTAATCAATGTCTTCATCTAACTGAGAACACAAGTTAAATGATAATTTAAAGTGAGCAGCCAAGGGAATATGACATCCTTCGCATTCAACATATTGAATCTTTCAATCACTTCTCAATGATCCCCTTCTAACTCAAATACAATCTGCCAGCCATTCTATCCCTCAAGATTTTCATACTAAGAATTTTCTTTGATGCACCCAAATTCTTCATATCAAACTCATTTCTGAGTTGAAACTTCATTTTTTCTGAAATATGCTTTATCTTTGGCTGCTGTGAGTATATCATTAACATATAATAACAAATATGTAATCAATCAACTATCTTCCTTTCTGAAGTGCACACAACTATTATAATTATATCTGAAGAAATCATAAATAGTCATGAATGAATTAAACATCTTATACCACTACTTGGGTGGCTGCTTTAGTCCATACAAGAACTTTTTCAACAAGCACATAGAGTCTTCTTTCCTAGAGACTATGAACACCTCTGGTTGTTGCATACAAATGCTCTCCTCAAGTTCTTAATATATGAATGCTATCTTGATATCCATTTGCTCAAGCTCTAAGTCATTCTTAACCATCACTCTAAGTAAAACCCAGATGGAATTATGTTTTACAACTGGTGAGAACACATCTATAAAGTCAATACCAAGAATCTACTATAGCATTTTGTCACCAATCTAGCTTTGTATCTAGCATCTTCAATCACTAATGTGCCTTCCTTTCTTTTGAACACTCATTAGCAGCGAACAACCTTTTTACCTTTAGGTAATTTCACCAAGTCTCAAGTGTTATTTTTACTCAATGACTATATCTCCTCTTGGATATCAATCATCCATCTACTAGAATCATTGCAACTGACTGCATCTATATATGTGGCAAGCACCTTAGTGGAATCAATGTCTTCAGCTATACTTAATGCATAAGCTACCAAATCTGCTTTTCCATACTTTTGTGGAGGTCTAATCTGTTTATGAGGTATATCCTTATCTAATAATACCGTAGTACTGGTGGTGTAGGCCAAATATGCAGATATTACTGTCTGTCAACCCCAAACTGAACTGATCTGTAGTAGACTATTTTGCAACCTCAAATTGTTCCTTTGGACCAATTTCCAACTCCATTGAAGGTAGACCATGGACCATAGCAAGTTCATCAAATATTGCATCCCTACTAACGACCACCTTTCTTGTCTCACGATACCACAATTTATACCAATTCACACTTGATTTATACCTAAGAAAGATGCACTTTCTGGACCCGGGCTCTAATTTCCCATTATCTACATGTGCATAAGCAGGACACCCAAAAATCTTTAAATCAAAATAACAAGAAAGTTTATCATACCATACCTCTTCTGGTGTCTTTTATCAATGGCAAATGGGTGTAAGCGATTAATCAAAAAATAAGATGTAGCAGCTTCAACTTAAAAGGTCTTAGGCAACCTATAATTTGAAAGTCTACAACGAATATTTTTCATCAAAGTTCTATTCATCCGTTCTGCCACACCATTCTGTTGAGAAGTTCTATATATTGTCAAGTGTCTCAAGATGCCTTCAGCTCTACAGAAACTATTGAATTCATCTGAACAAAACTCCAACTCATTATCTGTGTGTAGACATTTCACCTGCTTTCTAATCTTCTT